>OX376181.1:6037500-7237500 GCA_947363495.1 Euzophera pinguis | reverse complement strand
ATTTCAACTGTCAGGGCGCAACCAGTCAATCTACCTACATTTTTAATACATATATATGATTACAGTAATAAGTGCGTATAATATCTATGCTTCCGATGTTCTGTTTACTTACACCTTCCTACCTTTGATACGAAACGATTGTACACACTCTTGCGTATGATACGGTAAGTCCAACCTCGCTAAAGCCTTCCTCGATAAATGATCTATCCAATACAAAAAGAATTTTTCAATTCGAACCAGTAGTTCCTGAGATTAGCGCGTTCAAACAAACAAACAAACTCTTCAGCTTTATAATATTACAGTATATATTACAGTATATAGTATAGATTTGTATTTTTTAGCAAAATAAATATATTTGTATTTACGCCGTTGGTGCCGGCCCATGGTGTCTGACATCAGGTGGTCGTTAAAGGAACCAGGTCAGAGCATGAGGCACAGGTTCTATTGACCATGCAACCCGGTCGAAATGACTGAGCTTATTTTTAAAAATTAGACAGTTCGGCTCCTCAATGTCACTTCTACATTCTCGTTATTCCAGCGTGTAGTTTACGACCATCGTCTTTGGGGTGGGCAGTGGAAGTGAATAATAGATTGGCAACGACATTTATGACCCCGATGCAGGTATTGCAAGCTCTCTGCCGTGGACAGACGCTTTTGTTAAATTATGTTTTAGTTTGCGAGGAAAATGGTGTTGGCGAATCCAGTTTTTTAAGTTGCATTGTTTTTGGTAGTAATTCTTCTACTAGTAATGTTTATCAGTCAATCTTTAGGAAATACTGAAATTTGATATTGCGATAGGTGTTGAATTAATCAATAGGGAATTGATGGAAATTTGAAGAAAAAAGTTCTTTGTTACCTGAAAACAAATCTGATCTTTTTTTGAATCGGCTAATTAGTAATTTAAAAAAAAATTGGATACAGTGTATTTTTCTTTTCCTTCGAATTTCTAGGTTTATAAGTTATTTATTTTAGAACTGATTACAAATGTTCAGGTTTCTGGTACTAAAAATATTGATTTAAAAGAGAAAATAAAAATGAGTAGAATACCCAATTGTGTACGCATACTAAGACACATAAATAATGTATTAATAATCTGCCGATCATGCACAGACGGGCAGTTATTCCATCGAGTCGCAATAGTGATATCCTTAGTCGATAGTAATTAGTATACATTATCGATATAATGTAGGCGGGAGTCGAGACTGCACTCCCGTAGACTATTAGGACAGGGTTGTGACGGAATTTTAATGACTTGTCGATGTTTTCTGGAAAATGAAAGTATTAAAACATATTCAAATTTTGCTCTTCCTTTAGTACATTACAAAAAAGTAGGAAAATTTCGTATATATTTTTATTTTGTTTGCCAACCCGATATTTTTTATCACCTTTAATGATACATGAAAAAAAAGATTAAAATATGATGTAATACTAGAAGAATTAAGAGTCATTAAATTCTTAAGCCGATCACTTTCTCATGATGCCCTAATCTATACTAATATTATAAAGAGGAAAGATTTGTATTTTTGTGTGTATGTTTGTAATGAATAAACTCGAAAACTACTGTGCAGATTTCAAAAATTCTTTCACCATTGGAAAGCTACTATCACCCTGAGTAACATAGGCAATATACCGCAGGTGGAGCTGCAGGAAACAGCTAGTCCTAAATATTACTGTTAGGTAATGTATTTCATTAAGTTACGTTACACCAATTGGTTTTGTTTAAAGTTTAAATTGTTTAAAGATAAATAATTCTTAATAATGAGTGGGGTCATGTTCCTGTTGGTCTGGTTTCCCTGTAAAAAAGGTTAAGGGGGTCAGACGGCAGTTGCTATTTTGTAATAACTAGTGCCTCCAAATTTAGAACCACGACTTACAGCGTACCCTAGGCTGCTACACAGCGTAAGCTGAGGAAGCAACTGAGAAAACATGCTTGGACGAAGGAAGTAAATTTGTAAAAAATTATATTACATAAAATGATTTTAAGATAAAATAATTTCAACAATAAAGATATCTTACGTATTCGCGATTGTTACACGACAAATAAACTATTTTAATAAGTAATAAATGCATTAAATTAAACTAACAAGCAGTCAGCTTGCGACCATGAATGATGTAAAGTGTTTGAACCGGTTTTGGTGTAAACCCGGGTTTTACACAACCAACAAACCGGAGGTGTAAATAAATAAGCAATAAACGCGATAAATAATTAAATATATAAAAATAGTTTAATTTAATGTATAACAATCGCGACATCATAAGTTATCATTAAGACATATGTTTTTGGTCAAAATAGCTCAAAATTCATTCGATTCGCCATATTTATTAGGTAATATTAATATTAAGATACCAGGTCGATCTGTACGGTTGCCATCAATTCTGCATGTTTCTCAGTGTACAACTAACTACAGGCAGAATTCATTTTTTATCAGAACTGCTAAGGAGCTGAATAAGGTGGTTGCCTACCCCGTGCTTGATTTGTTCAATTCTAGCGCCATTAAATTTAGAAACACGATTACCAAGACGTGGTTTGATGGTTCTCCATCTGCTTTAACATCATAATGGGCATTATATGATTATAATGATTCTAATGATTTAGATAGCATTTGCAAGATGATTGGTATTCCTTTTTTGTATCTCTGGTTATTTGTTCTAATTGTTGTTGTCTTGAACATAAATGTATTTATAATGTTCTATCAGACAAGTTCTTTAGATACTCACATGCGAAAACATGTAAATGGTCATTTGTTTCTTATTAAATGTAAAAATAGAAAATTAAATAAAATAAAATAATGTATAAATAACGATAACGACCGCAATTTAATAATTTCATCGATAATAACACGGCCGCGGATTCACGGCACATCACTATTCGCGGCAATGCAATAATTTTCGTACAAAATACAGCACTTACCTGCCGGTTACTTTCGATACTGGCTCCGAAATGTAAACATATACAGGCTGCTCCAAAACGGTTATGATTTTAATTTAATTTTTTTTTTATTCATGTTGGAGGGAAATAGACTTGAATAGAGAAGTGTGGAAGGAAAAAGGGCTTTCGCCCAACAGTGGGACACAAAATAGCTACAGACAAAATCCTATTTTATTTAGCAAGTTTTGAAAACATGTAAGTAACCCACATGTTTTTGAAATAACTTTTTAAGGGAAAGAAGAATTTAATAAACTTATAATTATTACTAAGTGCTATTCGTAACGATTTTTATAAGGAACAAGCGATATTAATAACATTTACGTTGCATTTCGTATCATCCAAACTTTATCAACAGAAATTCATAGGTCCATGTTATGTAATCTCTCTAATCTTTGGAAATACTGGAAATCTTCAATTGAAAATTGGAATTGAAGATATTCAATAAAGTTCCGAAATCAATTAGAAGCCTGAATATTATAAAATGCCGATTGATTATAAAAGGTTTATTTGCCGAATAAATAAGATCAATCAATCAATCAATCAAATATTTATTTGCATAAAATGTAGGTTGTATAATGATGTTACAATATAAATAGGTACCCAAATACATTTTACCTTTGCAAAAGGTGTGCAAAATAATACAAAAATACATCCATACTTCCATACTATCCATACTAATATTAAAAATTGCGAAAGGATGTCTTTCTGTCTGTCTGTCTGTTACGCTTTCACGGCAAAACCGCTGAACGGATTTTGATGAAATTTGGTATGAATATAGTTGAAGAACCGGGGTCAAACATAGGCTACTTTTTAACGCAGGCGAAGCTGCGGGAAACCGCTAGTTCTAAATAAATTTTGGGGAACTCATTATTTTTCTTAGGCAATGGGATTCTATGATAAAACTTACATATATATATTTTTTTTAATTCACGCAACCTGTATATCCGGTAATGAGTGAGCACGTACAGTCGCGATGTATATTTAAATTGATATTCGTGTACACTCAGCCGCAAATACGTTTGTAGTGGCCGAGGGGAGAAACGGTGTAACTTCCATGTTGAAATATTTTATGACGAACACTATTGTGACAATTTTTATCCAGGTATAATATTTTTATGAATTTTATTTGTTTGTTATATCTTTATTGTACAAAACACAAGTAATTTTTATATGTGCGCATGGCAAAACAAAAGTACAATGGCGGACTTATCCTAAATATATTTATTACTTTTCTTATCTTTATTTAACTTCATAAATATCAAGTTATTTTTATCCGGTTTTCTAATTTGTATCATTTGTTTGTATCATTTACATCTAAGCGTTATTTCGGTTGCACTTCAAGCTGTACGGTTTTAAGAACATACGTTAAATAACGATGTCCCCAATTTCTTTTACCAGTATTTCTTTGAACTAGGTTTTGACTCAAAATATATGTGTTCAATAATAAGTTAAAAACAGTAATTTATATTGGCAACATTTTGTTAATTTTTTGCATGGCAATCGTCATTTATGACTATATCTTTTTGAATGATACCCTGACTACGCAACGTGCACTCTATACAATATTGTATTAAAATATTGAACAAACTCACAGTACAGTGTCAAAAAGTTTCTTTTAACAGTAGGTATTTAATAAAATAAATAAAATAATTTTCGAGAAATACAAATCTCAAAAAGTCAACTTCCAGAGTTACACCCCTTCGTTCCAAGCTTGATGTACACAAATGTTTTTCACCTGAACGCGGTGCGTGACTAGAATTTTATATTTTTCTACTTATTCCGGTTTATCCGGACGCCACAGACTTAAAACAAATACAGACAGAATCTCGTCGAATTAACGACTGGATATCCTCAAGATTAGACTTTGATTGATTGATTGATTGACTTTTTCGAAACCACACTGTATGACTGAAGAAGATTAAGAAGAGCCTTAAAGGACTTGTATCCATGGCCGTAAACCCGATTATTAAAAAAAACAACAGTAAAGCTAAGGAAAATAGTAATGGTGATTAGTCGCAGTGTCACAGAGTTACATAACATTATCACCTGATTGTCTGATCTTCTTCTTCTTCTTTGCAAGTCGACTCTGGCTATAATAATGATAAATCCGTGCGTCGGAAGGCACGCTAAGCCGTTGGTCCCACTGCCATTAGGTGGTCGTTAAAGAAATCACATCAGAGGCTGAAAGTTGAATTATAGAACTTGTACCAAGAGAAACAACAGGGAATACAGGGTCGAAGGACCATTTAACCCACTCGATAGAAACGAATTACAAAATATGTAAAATGGTGGACTTAAATTCTTTTAGTATAAAATATTTGTGAGTAGAAAGTATGTGACAGGCGAGGGTGCCAGGAGCCCTATTTTTGAAATGTATGATTCATATGTCGAACAAAAATCATTCGACTCACCGATGGGGGGTGAGTCACATATCTCAAAAATAGCACTCCCAGAGTTTGGATGCTTCATTTGTGATGACTTCTGTAGTTCTTTTAAGTCTGTGTAGCCTCGCTGATGCTGTTAGTCTGATTGGTTGGGTTTGGGTTCGAATCCTTATTTACTTGTTTAATAAATCATCGTTTTTAACCGACTTATAAAAGGACTAGCTGTTTCCCGCAGCTCCTTATTCGTCAAAAAATACCCAACGTTTGACCTCGAGTAATCATACCAAATCATCAAAATCCATTCAGCGATTTGGCCGTAACAGACTGACAGACCGACAGACTTTCACACTTGTAATTTATGTATGGTTATCCACTAAACTGACACTGATAAAATGAAGAAAGGAATTCGCTTTGTTCGTTTCTTCCCTGACTGTAAGAGATCGCTCTAGCGATAACTCCGTCTTTGTACCTCATTTTCTTGTATATTTGGTTTGTTATGATTTTATTTGCATCCCATGAAGAAGTCTGTCAGTTAACCGAGACGTTACTTTACTCTGTACATGGTCGATTGACCATATAATCCACACAACATGAGTTAATAAACTAAAGATCGTATACAAAAATGGCAAACCTATCAATCGATTAAATGAGGCAAAAAAATGTTAAAATTTAAGTTTACCGTCAAGTTTATTTAAATGTAACAAAACAAAATGGCTTCACGGCCCAGCCTAGCCTTAACCTTTGCTCCTAGACTAGTTAATAATCCAGTTCCCGGCTGCATTTTATTACACTGAAATATTAAGAGAAGCCTTTTACAGTATTACTGCATTTTATAGTCCGGACGAAAACAAATTGTTGGGCATTTTGACGCATTTTTATTGCTTGCAACTGCACTTAGTAATAACTTCGTCCGTCTGGGTTGTAGTCACGTTTCTGAAGTTTACGAGGCGTACAGAGCCTTGGGGAAAATTAAGCAGTTCAATTCTCTGCTTATAATTCCCCTTTATGGCAGTTGTACCATTGATGGTACAAATCATACAACATTTATCCTTACGAGATTTATCCTTGAATAAATGTAAAGATGTTCTTATATCAATTCGATTAGGTTACATTGATCTACCATGTACATGGTATCAAGGTTGTGCGGAACCGCCTCTCGGCCTCTGAAGTGGTTACTTTTACGAGCACCAGATGGCAGCCGGGACGGAATTAACGTGCCTTCCGAAGCATGGAGTCATCTTTAATTTCAGACAATCAGGTGATTCAATCCTGCAATGTTTTAACCAAACTGGATACGACTAAATAAAGTATGCGTCCTGTGGAAATCGAACCCACGACCTCTGGGGGAAAAGGCCTTAACCACTGGACCAGAGATGCTATTCATAATTTAACCATAAATTTACATAAATATCGGTGACGATTAACTTAAAAATCTAAAAATAAGCCTAAAAATTTTTACGTTGGCATCTGAATTGTTTTCATGTTAATAGGTTTACAGAGCTCAAACGACAGTCGCTCCATTGTAATTAGCGCAGCTATATCTAAAACATGATTAAAGCGTACCCTGAGCTCTTGAGCATAAACTTTGTTAATTGGGAAACACGCTAAGATGAATAATAATAGGATCCATGATAAAAACAGCGAGCAACAAAGAGTAACATATCGTAACATGTTCGTCTTTCGTAGCATGTTTTACACTGTCGTAGCATGTCTACGCGATTTTAATTATTAAATTAAAAAATTTGTCGCCAAGGCTGCGTTGGGGCTAGGGCACTTGAAGACCTATTTTTGAAAACTGTGACTTAGATACAAAATAGGTAAGTCGAATGAAAATTGTTAGATTCGACATGCCGAAAAAAAATTATTTTTGAAAGCGGATTAAAATCGTTACTTTTTCGTGAGTTTAAAAAAAATAATGCTCCTGGAGAGGATAACCTCCAAATAGCAGGCAGAACCAACGGCTTAACGTGCCTTCCGAAGCACGGGATCATCTTTATTATCACACAATTAGGTGATTCAAGCCTGCAATGTCCTAACCGAACTGGAAACAACTAAACAAAGTATGCTTTCCGTGGGAGTCGGACCCACGAACTTCAGGTCTCAGGCTCTTGTACCACGAAGGCAGGACAGATGTAAAGGTACAACAAAATTATTTTGTGAGGGTTTCGTATTTATAAACGTACGGAACCCTAACTTCCCCCCTTGAAAAGTGTTTATAACATTTGTTCACGCTATTGAAACATTTAATTTGTAATGCAATTTCATAAAATGTTACTATTTATTAATGACTAGCTGTTTCCCGCAGCTCCGTCTGCGTCAAAAAGTAGCCTATGTTTGACGCCGGGTCTTTAACTATATTCATACCAAATTTCATCAAAATCCGTTCAACGGTTTGGTCTTGAAAGCGTAACAGACAGACAGACAGACAGACTTTCGCATTTATAATAATTAACAACGTAACATTTTTTCTTTTGTCAATTGAGCGATAAATTATAAAGATATAACGCATCAAAGTTTACGAGTGGGGGCTCGTGACGTCACATATTGCGAATAAGTGTAGCACACTGTGACGTCACACGGATTCTAAACGCGCCATATCTTTACAATTCTTTGTTTAATTTTCAAAAGTAAAAATACGTCTCCAATTTTTTTTTCGATTATCTAACTGACGGACTAATTTTTTTTTTTTTTTTTTTAGGAAACTAGCCTATTGAACCTATTTATAATAGCACTGGTAAATATTTAGGAATTTTCGACTACGTCAACATTTATGGTTACTGGTAAATTGATGCTAGCCTCTCAGGGGATGATAGGTACCTGTTACCAGGAATTGATTTATATAATACTAGCTGTTTCCCGCAGCTCCGCCTGCGTCAAAAAGTAGCCTATGTTTGACCTCGGGTCTGCAACTATATTCATACCAAATTTCATCAAAATCCGTTCAGCGGTTTGGCCGTGAAAGCTTAACAAACAGACAGACAGATGATTGGTATGCATATAGTTGAAGACCCGGGGTCAAACATAGGCTACTTTTTGACGCAGGCGGAGCTGCGGGAAAAAGCTAGTATGAAATATTTTTGCCATTTTGATAGATAAATCGTAGAAATTAATCACAAAATACACAACGTCCACTCCTGTATCTTTTTGGCAGACGACGTTGAAATGACGGAATGTTACATGCATGCTTAGTTGCCAGTAAAAGACATTAATCCAATATATTTCCGCAATATGGCGAAAACTGCTATTTTACTGTTAGTCAGAAAAATTCAAAATTTATGGCTTACTTCAATCTCTTGTTCAGAAATGGTTGTGAATAAAAATAAATTGACCTTAATTTATTTTTCAAATTGAACTAAAAAACAATATCTTTGAAAGGAAGTGTGTTAGTGGCCAGTCAAAGTCAACAAGGTTTTTTTCGAGCTCCCTTACACAAAGGCATCTGACACAGCCTAACCATCTGCCATCTATCGATAACAACCGGGACCAACGATAGGAAATGCCACTAAATGGCGATCAATTCAATACTGGTAAAATAAAAGGTACACGATATCGATTCATAATTTATATTATTTAACTCTTTTAAAAACATAATCACTAGCATATCAACTAAAAATACATACAAATGTTCATACAATATTACAAAAATGTCAATTCTGTATTAAAAACATGGGAGCCTTCAAAAAGGGCGTGAAAAAATTCCTTCAGGGTCGGCAACGCGCTCGTGACATCTCCGGTGTTGCAGGCGTTCATCATTAGGCTACGGTAACCACTTACCATCAGGTGGGCCATACGCCTATTTGCATACTTAGTTGTATAAAAAAAAACCTACTCAAAAGGATTGGCTTAAACCCAAACGATTTATTAGACCTTGATCAAGCATACGTTTGATTATAAAAGGTAGAGCTATGATTGCCTCAATCCAATGTCACAATCCAATCACAGAATGACCCGAGGGTCGTGGGTTCGGTTTGAATGGGAAGCATGGTTTGATTGTTTCTAGTTTAGTTAACATATAAAACAGGCTTGAATCACTTGAGTGTCTGATAATAATGATTCCTAGCTTCGGAAGGAACATCAATTTAGCTGCCATCTGGTAAATGTTAAGGAAAACCATATCACAGCCAAAGCCGGCTTCGAAAACTATGGCATATGGTTATAACGGACTAATGACCCTTATTAGTCCGTTATAACCCACACGTTATTAATAAACTAGTTTCTCAGAAAAAAACAGAGACAAATTACATTTTGGCAAAATTTAACAATGTTTTATTATTTTGCTTTAAAAATTATTATGCGGACACCAACCTGCAATCGCCTCATCGAGGCTACTGGAGATCCCAGGTCTGGCAGCTTTTTCGCCCAAAGTACCAGTTTAGCGGTACAGCGGGGAAATGCTGCCAGTATACTGGGTACGTTGCCTCGACGGGGTTCATTGGAAAATTTATTTTGTTTATATTTAATGTTTTTTACGTTTATACGTAACAGAACATTATATATTTAAAAAAAAACTTATGTTATGAAAATGTTGTTTTGATGTCAATTAAATAGCTGTAATAGACACTTCGAAAAATAATACTTATGAAACTGTAAAGAACGAAAAAAATAACTATTAAACTGTTAATATCGCGTTCATTACTCAATTTACATCTAACGTTTCAAACACTTTACAGCCCCCATGATTGCAGGTAGATTATGAACAATGTAAAGTGTTTGAATGGAAACGTTAGGTATCAATTTTTAAAAAATCATATTAATATGGAACAATGGTGAAAGCATAAGACATTATTAAAACAAACATTTAAAAAATTGCCAATGTCATAATTTCTAACAATCCAATCTATGAATTAACATACGATCTCGCATATTATTTTGAGAAAATGAAATTTTGTGTCAAAATAGACGACTACTGACCTACAGCTGATTTAACTGTAGTCACTTTTTTTGCCTCGTTCAAAGCTCTATAATATACATCTTGTAAATTTCTCTTTGTCATTTCATTTCTACCTTTAAAATTATCTCGTTTATAAACATTAATAATTCTATCATTACGAAAATCATTACTTCTAAGTTTCCTATCAAAATCTATATTATTGTTATTATAATCTTGGATATTTTCTTTAGCATCAGCATTAACTTCTAGAAAATATTTATTTAAATCATTATTTGCTCTGTTTTTCTCATTACTTTTACCGTAATTATCAAAATCCCTATTAATATCATTATCTTTAATCACAATTTTATCAGTTTTTTGATAATCATCATTATCTACAGTAGTTCCGAAATGTATATTTCCAAAATTTCTTATAAATTTTCGTAGTCGTCTCTTTAATCTCCGTCTTATTTTCTCTTTATTTAATTTCGGCTTTTCTGTTGTCACATGCCGCCGAAATCTCATTGGCTGTTGATTGGAGTACATGTTTGAAAACTGTAATAAATAATTAGACTTTTATTTCAGATGAATCGATTCTCACGGGAAGCGTACTTCGATTAGTTGTTTCCAGTTTAGTTTGGTTCACCTGATTGTCTGCTAATAATAATGATTCCGTGCTTCGGAAGGCACGTTAAGCAATCGGCACTGCCTGCTAATTGGTGATCGTTAAAGAAACCACGTCAGAGGCTGAAAGACCGTTCTGAAAAACCCTGACACCAGGGTTGACCATGAACCCACTCGATATGAATAAATTTTAGATGTAATAAAATAATAGCCGAGGTAAAGAAGAAAGTCATTTCGTGTTAAATTCACAATTTTGTTTAGATGAAGAAAAAAATTATTTTGAGAATCGGTCCACAATTGATGGAGTTATCGGCTAACATACACACACAAAAAAATACATACAAAGATATAGGTATTACTTTTAGGCAGATGACATTGAGATGACGGAATGTCACATGAATGCCTAGTTGCCAGTAAAATAAATAAGTTCCAATTTTTTCCGCAATATGGCGAAATTTGCTATTTTCCTGGTCAGGCTAGATGCAATCAGGAAATATGAGATGATGATAATTGAGAATTACTTGCTAGTCACGTACATTAAACTCGTCCAAAATGGCGATCTGTTTGTTCAAGAAGTCCTGTTGGTTCTCCAAGTACTGTCTCACACCAGACATTTTGCTCTGAAAATAAATGAGAATAAAATATTTTTGACAAACCCGTAGTCCCCGTTTTAAGACTAGACAATTTTCCTTTTTTAAGTAAATATGTACGTTCCGGGCCGAAGACCATATTTCTGAATAGATATTCATAAAACTTGGCACACTTGTTCCTTGATTTATCAAAAACAAATTGTCAAAAGCCTTTTTGATTGAAGGAAAAATGAGGGCAAAACCGGGGGAAGTTTGCTGTGGTGTTATATTTTTACTTAAAGTATATATTCATATAAAATTAATTTTAATAAATGGACTACAATTAAAATTGGTGGTAACATCGTATGTGGGAGTCTCACAGGTGTTGTGGAAAAAAAACTAAAATACAAAAGACCGCCTGCTTGGGTACATCCATAGTAGCATTTAATTAAGCTGTTAAAACTAGTATCCATTCAGTCACTCTCATTTTAGCGTTTCTACAGTCGCCTGCCTCTCACCTCATCAGCCCAGAGCCAAGAACGAGACTCGAACTCCAACACTTTCTTGCAAAGAAAATCTCATCCATACTAATATTATAAGTGCGAAAGTCTGTTAGTCTATCTGGTACGCTTTCACGCCCAAACCGCTACAAAGATTTTGATGAAATTTGGTATGAATATAGTTGAAGACTCGAGGTCAAGCATAGGCTACTTTTGACGCAGGCGGAGCTGCGGGAAACAGCTAGTTCTGAAGTCTATTCATCATCCATCCTTCCATATTTTCGTCATAACTAAAGTCTGTCTCAATGGAAGAAGACAATAATGTAATCAAATATGGCCGTTTGACATTCAATGTCTGGTTGTCGATGATGTTTTTAGTGAACATGATTTGTGGTTTCATTGAGATGTAAATGTGATAAGCATTGGTAATCAAATGCAAGTGATTTATGAGTAATTTTAATAGATTGCCATTGTTGTAGTTCCCCTAACAAATAACTAAATAAATTGTTTACATTATTGTCTTTTTCCATTGAGACAGGTTTTACAAGCCGACCAGGAAAATAAAAACCCTGCATTGGCGTCGCTACTGATCGCCTTTAGGTGGCAACATGTTTTAAGTGTCACGTCAACAACAAAATTGACAATGTCATTCAATGAAATCAATCCTTTGTTTCGCGTTAAATATTATAACATTTTAAATATCACATTTCTCTCATTACTATGAATTATTTTTGCTCTTTTGTAAAAAATAAATCGTAGGAAATAATCACAAAATACACAACGTCCACTCCTGTCTCTTTTCGGCAGATGACGGAATATTGCATGAGTGCTTGTTGCCAGTAAATAAAATTAGTTTCATATTTTTTCCGCAATATGGCGAAGGTTGCTATTTTCCTGATAGGGCTATACATACCTTCTCCTCATCGTCCATCTGATCATACTGTTGCATGAGATCCTCTACAGCACGAAGGGACTCCAAGTATTCTGTCTTGTCGCTCATTGAAGGTGGCAAGTCTTCTTTGACTAAGAAAAGGTGAGCTCTCTTATTATTATTTTTTGCCACAAACATACAACAGCGGCGAACCCGGTACCCATTACGACTACTACGCATACGCATCAATGTGTGTGTTACTCTTAGGGTTGGTTATTTACCGTATCTACGTCATAGCATCATAGTTTTCCGTCGTGGTGTGAGTGTCATCCTTGTATTATTTTGCTCTCGATTTTTTAGTAGGCCGGCCACTGAAAATTCCTGCTCTACGCCAAATCTCGTTGGGATTTCTTCTGTCTAGCTGCAACCGGTATGGATGTGTTCAGAGCGTTGTGTAGATAACGAAACTGCGTTAGGGGGGGAAGGAGTTATGACGTCTCAAAGATGGACGTCGACGGTTTATGTTTTTATTGATTACATCGCACCTATAAAGTCTATATGCATGTGTGTAGTGTCGTTAAAAAGCTAATAGAATGCTCTTTAATTCAGTTTCAGACACATAAAGCGTATTTATTATACATAAAAAAATATTTGGCAGAATATGATTATATTAAAAGCGATTTGTAAATATATATATTTTTTACCAAGAAACAGCTCAAGTTATCAAAATTATGTTTGATATAAAAAAGATGCATAATTTTATTACCTACTCGCAAAAATGCAGAATATTTTTACCTTATCGTCACCCACCACTAACAACAACACGCAGTTTCATTATCTACACAACGCCTGCCGTACTATCACCACTTACAAGGTAGAAACGAGTGAGCAAGCGAGATGTCGCCTTACACCTTGTATTGCGCTATCTCGTTTCCTCACTCGTTTCTGCCCTGCTATTAGAGGTGATAGTATAATGCCCCTGAACACATCCATACTGAATCTGCGCGGCTCGGTCGCTTACTTACTCGGTGTCTAAGTAAGCGACTACTATTTGACCTTCACTGTCTTTTTTAAGGGAAACCATATCAACTGAACCAAGACCCGAGGTGTGTTAGTTGCCAACACTGTCAAATTTTTCAGGCTACCAAACGCATTTGACATATCCTAACGACTGCTGGACTGGGCCAACCGTTTAACGTGCCTTCCAAAGCAGAAGAGCTCGGGATAGAAAATGCCACTAATGGTGATCAATTCAATTCGGGAAGCGCTTGACGCACAAAATCGTTGCAGATACGCACGTTGCGTTGTAGGAATTCAATGAAATGTACTAAGTAGTTTGCCTATATTATCCGTGAAATCTTTGCGATAAGATACGGTAGTTTCTTTTGTTCGCTTTACCGTCTCGCCTCTCTTCACAATACAACAAACGATTTTGTCGTTGTAAATGTACACCCCTTACCTTTTCCAAAAACATTATGCTCATCAAGAAAACCACCATCTTGCAGGTTGCTCTGACGCGTGCCCTGCCCTTGGTTAGGGGACGTCAACCATTCCAAAAAGTTCTGAAGGTCAGGTGGTAATTCTGCGAATAGAAACACTTTTTTTTTTTTTAACGGACTTACAATTTTAGCTCCTGTGAGCTTTTAAATTTATAGCGGGACAGTTTGAGGCGAGGGCTATTAACCAGTCAGCCTTTTCGGCAAATGCACAAGGGGCTCCCAGTTGGGACAAACCTCGGCCATGGGCTTTGCTTTTGATCAAGCGAGCGATGCAAACTCGCGAGCGGTAGCAAACGTTCGATGCCATAAGGGCCGACACTATTATGCCTGAAGGGCCTACTGAGAACCTATCGGTGGCGTGATGGAAACACATAACTGGACCACAGTATTTATAAGCAAAATGCCACTGTTTTTTAGCTTGGCAACAACCACTGTTACGCGTGTGAGCGGCGAGAGGGGGGGGGGGCAAAGCGTCAGACGCACAAGAGATAAAATATCTAAAGATGGGGTCGTACAGTCCCCGACCCGCTATCCAATCACGGACGGCCAAAATCCCAGTGTCTTGGACTTTGCCCTACTAAAGAATATCACCCTTCAAGTGTGTTCTTTAGAGGCGCACTCAGACCTGAGTTCGGACCACAGACCGGTCCTCCTACAACTAGGACAGACTGACAATGGGCGTCCCGCCCATACAAGGACGATTACTGATTGGATGAAACTCGCAAGAGTACTCAACCAATCCTCCCCAGACCTGGACGCTATCCCTGACAGGATAACGTCCACCGATGAGACAGACTCGGCGATCTCCTCCCTCACCAACCACTTGCAAGCAGCCATTAATGACTGCTCCAGGCAGGTCCCTTCTGTGGATCCGAACCACAGATTCGAACTGCCGGAAGATGTAAGGAGGTTGTTGACGGAGAAAAACGCCGTAATAAGAGTATATGACCTCTATCCCACCGATGAAGTCCGTTCCAGACTTCGCTACCTGCAACGTCGAGTTAAGGAGCGAATGAAGGAATTAAGAGACGAACGGTGGGGTGAATTCCTCTCTGAACTCAAACCGTCACATGTCACTTACTGGCGTGTGGCGCGAAGTCTGAAGTGCGATCAGATAGCTGCAACTCCTCCTCTCAATAGACCAGACGGCTCCATCGCCTTTGATGATGACGAAAAAGCTGAATGCCTTGCAGACAGCCTGGAGAGCCAATGCTCTCCTAGTCGTGAGCCAGTAGACCCCGAACATGTAGAACGTATGGAAACGCATGTAGAGAGCATAGCCGCCTCTGCATCGAGTCCACCCGTTATCGCACTCCCGCCCACTACGATTGACGAGGTACAATCGATAATAAAGTCCCTAAAACCCCGTAAAGCTGCCGGAGCTGACGGGATATCCAATGGCTTACTTAAATGCCTCCCTCAGACCCTACTACTGCTGCTAGTGAGCATCTTCAATGCTTGCTTAGCAAATTGCACGTTCCCAGACGCCTGGAAACAAGCAACAGTAATAGGCATCCCCAAACCAGGCTAAGACCTGAAAACCCCGTCCTCATATCGGCCAATCAGTCTTCTGAGCTGCATTGGTAAGATATACGAGAGAATCATTTCAGCCAGACTCAAGGATTACATTGAATCCATGAATCTGATTCCCGACGAGCAAATGGGCTTTCGCGCAAAACACTCTTGCGTGAACCAATTGCACCGCCTAACCGAACACATCCTAGGCAACCGCCGTCGCGGAAGACCCACAGGAGCACTCTTCTTCGATGTAGCGAAAGCGTTCGACAAAGTTTGGCATGTTGGCTTGATAGCCAAATTAGCCGTAATGGGCCTGCCGGACAGTCTCGTGCGCATCGTACGGGACTTCCTGTCGAATAGATCCTTCCGGTACAAAGTTGAGGGTACGCTCTCTAGTCCCAGACCCCTAAGAGCCGGAGTCCCGCAAGGCTCCGTACTTTCCCCGACCCTATACTCGTTGTACACCAACGATGTACCCCGCACCCCGCACGTGGAGTTGGCTCTATTCGCTGACGACACTGCGCTATACACGTCCAGTCATGGAAAAGACATCATTTCCAAACGACTGCAACAAGCGGCCGATGCCCTCGGAGCTTGGTTCTGGAAGTGGCGCATCGAGGTGAATCCGAAAAGAGCGCAGCAGTGTTCTTTTCCAAAGATTCATACGGTGCAACACGTCCACCAGCATGGAGTACGGTCTCGCTCTTAAAAACGATATCTATGTTTGGTAAACCCATTCCATGGGTGAACCAAACAAAGTATCTGGGCGTTATCTTAGACAGCAAGATGACCTTCGGAGCACACATCCAAAGAGTTCGCAACAGAGCTGCATTCTATCTAGGCAGACTCTCTCCCATGATCAGCAATGTAAAATTGTCGCTTAGAAATAAGCTGACACTTTACAAGCTAGCCATCCGCCCTGTCATGACATACGCGAGCGTGATCTTCTCACATGCAGCTCCATCTCTCCTGAACAAGTTCCAACTCATCCAGAATAGGTTCGCACGCAGAGCCACGGGATCGCCCCCGGGCCTGCGTACACGCGACCAACATAGGGACCTTTAGCTTCCATCCATTTCGAGATATCTCAAAGAAATGTCTCAACGTTACTTTGAGAAATGTCCAACCCATCCGAACCCGTTAGTTGTGCGGGCTGCCAACTACAGCCCGGCGAAAAATGTCCCTCTGCGGCACAGACGCCCGAGGAATGTTCTCTTTGACCCTGACGATCCCATTACGGTGGCGAACCTTGCCTTCGAAAACCCCTCGACTCAACGGAGTCCTGGGTTTTCCATAGGAACATATAACCGCACCCGCCGACGAGTGCGACGTAGTAGGAACAGTAGACAGTTTACCAGGTACCAGAATGTACCAGGGCGCTTCACGCCACCGATAGGTTCTCAGTAGGCCCTTCTGGCACAATAGTGTCGGCCCTTATGGCATTGAGCGTTTGCAACCGCTCGCGAGTTTGCATCGCTCGCTTGATCAAAGGCAAAGCCCATGGCCGAGGTTCGTCCCAACTGGGAGCCCCTTGTGCATTTGCCGAAAAGGCTGAGTGGTTAATAGCCCTCGCCTCAAACTGTCCCGCTGTAAATTTAAAAGGTCACAGGAGCTAAAATTGTAGGTCACGTCAAAAAAAAAAAAACAAAAGGTCGTACAGTTTCAGTTTATTATCGTATAGTGAATGGGAAACTTTTGTACCCTGAAAAATCTGACAGTGTTGGCCACTAACACACCTCTGGTCATGTTCCTGTTCGTCTGGCTTCCATGTAAAAAGGGTTACGGTCAGACGGCAGTCGCTCTATTGTAATAACCAGCGCCGCCAAATCTAAGACATGATTACATGATTCTCACAATTTCACCATGATGATGATGATGGACCTTTGAACAATAGTAATTGAAAACAGACGAAAAGACTTACTTATACAAGTCTTCTGCTTGACCTCATAGTCTACTAGGTCTGACATCATCCTCACCAGTTGCTGCATAATGTTGTTGGCTGCTGTATCCTCTTTACTTTCCCTGACTGCAATAAATTAATTTAGGTATGTCACAAAACTATTTTTGGAAAAGATTGTAACAGAAAAGTCAGAAGGTGAGAGGCATTTGCGAGTTAAGCCCTGCCACCAGCACTAGCCAATGTCTGGACACTGTAATAAAAGTTTCTTTTTTAATGCTTGTCAGTGGCGGAAATATTGGTCTTCACAAATAGAAGAAGAAGAGTTTACAGGGTCATCTATTCCATGTAAAAAACTAGATATAAATTAATGATACAGGCTGGTCTTTGTCCAAGCTGTCAACTGACAAACACTGACATCAATAGAACATCCTGGCGTTTTTGACGATGCCAAGTTTCTGATCTCAAATCCTGCGGAGTAAGACGTCCATTTATGTTTTTTTTATATAAATAAGTAGGCAAACAGGCGTACGGCTCACCTGATAGTAAGTGGTTGCCCTAGCCTATGAACGCCTGCAACACCGGAGATGTCACGAGCGCGTTGCCGACCTGTCCGCTATCAGCACATCGACCCCTCTGGAGCCAGATGACCGTACTCACCAGCAGGAACACAACACTGCATCACAGTGTTATTTAGCTGCGGTCTTCTGTAGGGTGGAGGATGTCCTACCTCTCTTAAAAGTAGAGTGGGTTACCTGGTCAATCAAACCAGGGTATCAGAGTTCTTAGAAACTCACGTCCTCTGACGTGGTTTCGAAGAACTCTTATCTACCACCAAATGTCTGGCGAGATTGTTCACGGCTTAATGAGCCTTTCAAAGCACGAAATCTGACAGTGTTGGCAACAAACACATGTCATGTTCCTGTTGGTCTGGTTTCCCTTTAAAAAGGGTTACGGAGGTCAGACGGCAGTCGCTCCATTGTAATAACCAGTACGCGCTGTCAGTCGCACCTGCAGGAGTGCCCCATGTGCCCTGCTAAGTGTAGCAGAAGCAATCTTATGGGGGCGACAACGGGTGCGACTCAGGTGGATGCATACTTGGCACATAAGGTTTGAGTCATCGATACGATGAAGAAGAATACCCAGTGCCGCCGAATCTAAGAACATGACTTACAGCGTATCCTAGGCTCTGAAGCGTAAGCTGGCGACGCAACTAGGAGAACACGCTTGTACGAAGTAGATAGCCATTTCGACTCAACAAGAAGTACCTTGCATTTTCCTGGTCTGCTGTACAGCTTTAGCAGCTTCTTTGCACACACTCCTCATTTTTACTTTGAGTTCAGCAAAACTATTTACTTTAGGTATTTCCTCCTGAAAACCATGTACTTACTGAAATCCATATTTCCATACTAATATTATAAATGCGAAAGTCTGTCTGTTACGCTTTCACGGCCAAACCGCTAAACGGATTTTGATGAAATTTGATATGAATATAGTTGAATCAAACATAGGCTACTTTTTGACACAGGCGGTGCTTCGGGAAAATTACGATTACTTTTTAAACGCACTCAATACCGTTGATTCGTGATTTAGAAGGATTTTTGCGACATAATAGGAAAGTAGAAATATTTGCATTTGTTTCAGTACTCAAGTAATAATCTATTCACAATTATATTAGTAAGGCCAAAAAATAGTTACAGTATTTTGTACCGCGTGCCTCTTGAAGATTTTTGGATGCCTGAAAAAAAAAAACGTCAAATTAATCCATTATCTATTACAATTAGAAAAATTGAATTTGTGATGTGAAAATTAAAAATACATGATCCGGCTAATCAGAAATTAAAGCTTGTAGTTATTAAAAAAAAAGGTTTTTTAGACATTTTCACAATGTGGATAAATGTTTTTTTTTTTTTAAATATGGCAAAATTAAATTAAACTTTCTTTAATACCGTTTGTATGGCGCTGTAATCGCGCACATTACTTACATATTTACATCTAATGTTTCTAACTACATATAACGTTAATTGTATTTGTGAGTCGTGAGTTGCGTTAGTAGAATCAACATTAAAATTATCATACCTGTTAAATTCATCTTTCTTTGTCCTATCATTTCTCAAATCCTTGATGTTCTCAGCTATAGATTTAACCTTATCTTGTAACCAATTCTTAGATCTCTTCATGAATTCTTTTCCTGAATAGGATATTTCGTATAATTTTATAAATTACAAAGTATTTACAAATATTACAGCCGCACTTATAATATAAGCAAATTCTCCAAAATTCGCAGAAATACTTTTTTAAATTCCAACTGTACTAAGGAACAAACCGAACTGAATGGCGAAGCATAGTCCACAGGAAGGTGCTCCATAGAGATCACGACCCTCAGCAGTGAGGTTCACGACGCAAGGAGCAAGGGGATGTACAAGGAGTTGCTTTTATAATTCTGTACTTACAAATTTAGATTTTAAAATCTCTTCCGTTTGAAGAACTTGCTTAGAATAATTAACGACTATGAGTGCAGTTGTTAGTGAATTGTTTTTGCTAGGCCATTGAAAAAGTTAGGACAATTTAGACCCTTTCGCTTCTAGACCTGTGTCGATTGTTGTCCCACTCGCGGTATGTCCCGTTTCCGTTGTTCCGATTGCGATATGGCACTATAGAACTTTTCATGTCATCTCTCGTATCAAAAGTTTTTCATTTATTTTCAACAATACTTTTACCTTTACGCAAACTCTTTCCATCAACATCTTTCTCCAACGGATCAACTTTAATTCCGTACTCATCATCGTACAAATCACTCCAAAACACTATACCACTGTCACCTATACTTCTTTTGACAACTGTTTTATTTTCAACTTTATCATCTCTTTCTGAAGTGTTTGTATCCTTTTCTTTTCTTTTTGTTGTTATAATATGAATTCTATTCGACGAATCTGTAGAATTTGTTAAATGAACATCTGCAATTATTAAAACATATATATTTTGAATTGAATTCAACTCATCAGCTTTCATAAAAAGATTTGCATTACTGTCATTATTATAAAAATACAAATATCCCACCCATCAATTAAATTATAAATTTTGTTTCTAACTAAAAGTTTTTTTATGCAAATATGTCATACTTAATTTATGGTCATAAGAAAATGTGTTGATACCTTTTACTATTTCATTACTCTTTCCAGCATTTGAATCAACATTGTCTGCATCTCTGTGACCTTCAGTTGAATTACTAGCTTCATCAACAGACATCAATACTCTTGATCTATGACCAATATTATCTATCATATCCGAATCGTAATTAGGATAATTTATTGCAGAGCCATTTTTTAAATCAATAACTTTGACACTGTCAGGGTTTTCACTTGTTTTTAAAATCATAATTGACGAGCTGAAAATAATCAAGAATATTAATGTAATAATTACAAAATGCGAGGAAACAAAGAGGGGCTTTTGCCTAGTCGTGGAACTTAAACACCTAGTTTAAAAAATACAAAATAAGGTATATGAAATTTTTACTCGTATCCACTGTTGCATCAAAAAGATCCCTCAATATAAAACTTTGTAAATTTTATATAAGCTAAACAAATAACCAAAATTACTGATGAAATAAAATTCGTTAAACTGTTAAATCAAAACAGTCATTGATCATCATACAACAGAAAAAATATCACTCTCTTTACTTACTTGGTTCCAGGTTGGTCTTCATTGTTGTCCAAAGAGGCGCTATAAAGCGAACTAAACCAAGTAGAAATCATTTTAAAGAAATCACTCAAGTCCATACCATTATCAACATTACTGGTATTGTGTGCATTTACTAAATTAACAACATCTTGAATTCTTTTACTTGTATCTTTATCAAAATTTATATCAATATCAGATTTATAATCATTCTTTATTATTGTTACAGTCGTTGCTTCAGTACGTGGCATATTATCAACTGAATTTTGATTTTGATTTGGTTTGTAGATGTCTTTATCAATAGGCTTGTTAAAACTTTTAGTGAAACTGTTTTGAACCACTATATCGTCAATATCAATAAAGGATATCCGATTATTATTAGATGTTTCTGAAGTTTGTGAAACTATTGTGCTATATGCCTCCATATTATCTGTATCACTTTCTGATTTTGGTTCAAATTGCGTTTGTTTTTCAGTTTCTGTTTCAGTATTTTCAAGATCTATTGATTTTAAAGATCTGTGTTTTAAAGCAGTATTTCCTAATGGATTGACATTTTTCAGAATATTTGTCTCATTATCAGATTTAGATGTAAATTGAATTTCAGTCTCACCATTGCCGAAATTATAATCAATTGTTACATAAGTGTTATTATCACTCCTGAAATCATTTTCTGTTCCAGCCTGAACAGTTATTATATCTTCAGCCTTAACTGTTTTAGGTTTTGCATCTAAAATATTAATAGATCTTTTTCTAATAGTGTCACTGTTAGATTCATTTTCATCGGTTACATTCTCTTTAGATTTGAATAATCTTTCAATATGTGTATTTTTCTTTTCATTTCCGAAACCAAATTGTATTCCATCTTTACTTGTTTCCATTGGATATTTGTATTTATAAAACGAATCCTCGTTTACATTTCCTGAAGTTCTAAATTGTCCAGATGGTGAATCTTTTACATACTTTAAGTGATGCCCCAAAAACTTTTGTAAATTTGATATTCCTGGTGAAATAGTCTTCATATTAAGAATGTTAAGAGTTGTGGTTCCTGAAATTTAAATGAATTATAGTGAATTCATCTTTGAGTTCAAATTAATTGTGATTTATTTATTTTTATATTTTCATTCGTTTCAACTTAATGAATCGTAAAGAATTGGTGGTATGCCATCTTGTGATAATGCACCATCATACAGGTATGTAACGTAATGGCTTTTTATTAGAACATTTTAAATCTAAATTCAGGTGAGGCCTATTTCAGAAATTTGAAAAATATGAAATTATACTTATATGAAAGAATGGTTGGTATAAAGACTTAAAAGTGTAATGTAAGTACTATATTTATATTGAATACAAATTCTTGATTTAATTTCAAACCTTTTTTGAACCTATCGAAAAATATTCTCTGCAATATAGGTTTATCAATAGACAGTTTCACTTCTACGTCTAGTTTCTCAGCATCGGGATTCTCATTTTTTGATTCTTTTTTTTCGTCAAGAACACCATAATCACTATAAGCTTGTGCCATGCCAGCCAATTTCTCATATTTATTAGACATATAATCTTCAACATACTCGACATCATTGAACATTGGTTGTTTTACTATAATTGCTTCTTTGGGTGTAATAGTTTGTTTAAACATAGTATTAAGTTCGTCTGGATAAAGTGGGAGAGGTCCTTTCCAGTTTGGAATTGGTACTCCTGATGGATTGCTTTTAGGGAATTCAAACTTATTAGCTGCACTTGGCTCCTAGAAATGAAGCATGAATTTTACAAAATAAATAAACAAATATGCGCTCTTAATAACAACATCTTTTAGGATTCTTTTAATACATTTAATATCTTTTAAACAGCTCATATTTTTTTTAAATCTTACACATTTTTATTACGTTGCGCATCTAAATGTGTAAATTTTTCAACTTTGTAAAACGTTATCACTGTTGTCTCCGTCTATTTATTTAAAATTTATTGTCTAAAATGGTACAATGGGTGGACTTAATGATAAAGTATTCTCTACCATATTTAGGAAAAAACAGAAATCGTATCAATAAATAATCGTAATAGTAACTATCGACATGATGTTTGTGCAATGATTTGCCGCCCTCTTTCTCGTTAATATTATTTCAGTCTGAACCTTTAGATTTAATATAATTGTATTACAGAGACATTACCACGTAATCATCATCATCGCTTCTTTTATTCCTATCAACCTTGACCTCAGGGTCTTCGTGGTTTTCCAATTCATCAGCTAACACTTCCTTTAGATCATCATAACCAAGATTATCTTCATCTTGGTCATATACTTGCATCAATTTTCTTATGTTTGGTACTCTTTCTATCAAGGACTTGGTTTGTGAATGTTTAAAGGTGCTCCTGCAATAAAAACTTTTTGCGAATTACAGCGTAAATTTAAAGTCATCCAATATATGTAATTGTTATTGGAATATTTTTAGGTTAAATTTGTTTCATATGGTCATTAAAGTTATTTTTTTACTAATCAAATCTTTATTGTTCCACAAGTAACACGTTTAACAAGTAACAAGTTAAGTCCGCTATTTGTGTTAGTATCATAAATAGCGAACTTAACGCTAAAAGCATTCCCTACCAGTCCATCAGAAAAATCTCAAATTTATGTAATATATTTGAGCAGTCTATCAGAAAAAGAAATTAATAAAAAAAAAAAATTTAAAGAAAAAAATAATTGTTATAAGATTGTTCATAAAATATACTTACATAATAGTCGTGACTCCTAAAATAACATCAGCATCAGCTTTGTCTGCAGTCGCGATTTTGAAAAATTCATTTGGTGTCGATGAAACAACTTCATTTACTATGGCAACATTATTATTTACAACCTTTTTACGAGAAGTCGGATGCACTTTACGAGTAGTCTCCTTCGATTTGTCATTTCTAAACATATCCATACCAAATGGATCCGAAAGAATTTTCGGTAGATTATTATCAATAAATTGATCTAATAGTTCGTCTAATCTTTGAGTGTGTTTGTAAAATGGATGTTTTAATTCTTTTTCGTGCGCATTAGATTCTTTCGGTACATGCGAACATTTTGGTACTTTCTTTCTCTCGTCTTTAGGATAATGCACCATAATCTTTTTCTTTTCAATGACAAAGCTTGTAGGCATTGTAAAATTATCATTTCTGTTGCTCCTTCTATATTTAAGTCTTCTATGTTTAACATTTTCATTAGATAAATCTTCGTTGGAATGTGAATGGTGGCGTTTTAAAGATCGCTTCATTCTGTCTGAGTTTTTCAAATTTGTGGTTGCAGAATCACTCAGTCCTTTTTTGAGATTTTTGATCTGATCGTCCGTTTGCAATAGCTTTTTGTAAAAGTCTGTAAAATAATTTATTTATAAATGTTAAGTAATTTTATTGGTAACTAGCTTTTTCCCGCAGCTCCGCCTAAATTAAAAAGTAGCCTATGTTTGAACCCGGGTCTTCAACTATATTCATAGCAAATTTCATCAAAATCCGTTCAACGGTTTGGCCGTGAAAGCGTAAGAGACAGACAGACTTTCACATTTATAATATTAGTATGGATGTACAGTTAGTGTCACTGCTTCTACAAACTTAATACTAACCTAATATTTAACAAAGTAAAAGGTAGCACCTACCAAAGAAATGCCTGAATCGACAGAATAAGAATAATCTTATTCTTAATTAAGATATAAATAAAAAAATCGATTTAGTTTTTATCAGTTTTGATATACTAACGAGACATAAAAATCTACATCTTAATTCAGTGGAATCGGGGAATCGTTGAGAAAATTTGACTACTACATTGGTTGCTCTGAACTGCAGGTCTAAAATGGCCACTTGGAGCTATTCATCAAAACGAATCATTTCATGAATTGCGAAGCTTAGCAATTCTGCAAATTTTGACATTGACGTTTCAACTCTAATTCAATTCATTTCGTGATTCATTTTCTGAATCACTTCTCGTATAAGTATTGTATAAAATAAAATAGATTTTATAATTTTATTGATATTTACAATTCTACAGTTAATTTATGATAGTAAAACAACATTATTGGTTAGATAAACTTATTTAACAAAAAAATCGTAAAAGTGCGCGCGCTATGCAAAAATAAAGATTATTTTTACGTCTGGCAATAAGGTAAAGCAATTCACGAAAAGTAAGCCATTTTGCGACTTTCCGTCAAACAGCAGAATTGCCATGAAATGATTCATTTCATGAACTGCCAAAATGTGGCTATTTTAAGATCTGCAATGATTTATAATGTGATCATATTGTAATTTGTGCAAAGTGGCAATTTTAGATCCACTGGGAACAGTGGAGATCTCTTGGGTCGCAAGCCAAGATCCTCATTGGGTTGCTGAGCCATCGCAGTAAGTGAGTAAAAGTACTCACTTTTCAATCGCTCACTACTCTTGCCGTAGTTCAATTTGTTGATATCTATAATCCTAGACAGATCACTAAACTGGTTGTTTGAACCCCCGAAATTCTGAAACAAATCAACAGTATCTAATTATTGAAAGAAGTTTTGGTCGTCACTAGAGATTCAGCGCCTTCCAGGAATTTTTAAAAATTCCCGGGATTAAATGGGAATATATTATTTTCTTCCCCTTGCATTTCCATTTTTTTCCTCTTGAATTTCTTCCCGCTGCCCATCTCTAGTCATCACAAATATAACACAGCGTTAATACGAAGCAAATGAAATTTCCCTTATGCAAAATATACCATACATTTGACATAAATATTTCTAGGTTTTTGTAATAAAAACGATTCATTATTATAATTATTTCTTTGTATTGAAATTGAAGAAGGCAGAATCACAATACAAATATTTTGACGTAAGAATATTTTTTCCTAAATTTAAAGCCACGGAGTTATGTAACGAAAATAATTTTTGATATCATTTCTTACCACGTTTTTACCAGAAGGCAGGCACCAATCAAACAAAAATATTTTATTGCTTAAAATTACTTTAAGTCAAAGACACGGTGAACAGAAAAACATGTAATCGTCTTTGTATTGTGCCATAATTTCATACCTTTTATAGTAAACGTTTCAAATAATAAATTTGACTAATTCTCGCCGAAAACACCTGAGCACTTTTAAATAAACAAGGCAAGTTGGTTTATGGCGAAGGGTTAATTTTAAAAGGGGGTCAACCGGTCTTTATTGGGCTGTAGCCGTTAATAGCACCTTAATGGGACCATTGTCATTCCTTAGGTTACTTAAAACGTTGTAGAATTGATATACAAATTGATTCTGTCTGTAGAATAAAAAACTTAATATTATAAGTGTGAAAGTCTGTCTGTCTGTTACACTTTCACGGCCAAACAATTAACAGATTCAGACGAAATTTGGTATGAATCTAGTTGAAGACCCGGAGTCAAACATAGGCGGGAAACAGCTAGTTGTATATAATAAAGATTAAGTTAATAACCGAATAAAACTGTAATAAATATAAAATTGAATCAGATTAAAACAAAAGGAGTAACATTATCACTTATTCAATATAATCCGGTCCGGATCGGTAATGCTTTCCTCCAGCCAACCTTAGGGTAGAAAAGAGCTGCGATAAAAAAATATACAAAATGATAGTACGTTTGTAGCGGCTCGCCCTAACGTATCAGAGATCACCGCTATTCGATTTGATAATGGTTATTATTGGTCTTTGGTTAGAGTTACACACAATTAATGGTTTTATATAAAGTTTATTGTAACGTTATTACACTGAACTACAAAATGGAAAAATGATATAAAAGAATAATGGTAATAAAAATGGTTATTGAATACGCGATTTAAATGGTTAAATAATAAATAGATGTCGATCGGCTAACAATTGGTTGCGTACTAAAGTAAAATTGTATTAAAAATTAAAATAATGGATTCTGCTGATTGACAGAAAAGTGTTCGATTGCGTAGCCTCGAACAACGTTCCTTTTGAGTAAAAAGTTAAAAATAACTTCACAGCCCCTGTACTCATTCCTTTTAATGTTAATTGGATTCAGAGATGTATTTTTCTTTCTATGTATGAAAATGTAACTAAATTCGCTTTCAAAAGAAAAGTAAAAATTCACCTAGCTACCTAGCTTATTATCACCCTAAACCATCGTCATCTTTCTCCCTTTTCATCTCTTCTTTTATGTATGTTTATGTATATGTACCTACCTGTAGTTATGAATACTGTATGTAAATCTATGAATGTTTATTTAGCAGTGTTTTTTTTTCTCATTGTATTTTTAAGATAATTCGCGCTGCACATAACCTTCCTGTTTTTTCCTAATGGTTGACTGGGAGAGAACGCTTTTGGCATTAAGTTCGCCAATTGTAAAAGTATTTTTTATTACTTGTGGTACAATAAACATTTAAGTATAAATAAATAATGGTGGCGTAAAGTGTTCATTCATTCATTCAAAACTTGAGAACGAAATCCACAGGTGTTACGAAATCAATAAACCAATATATTTATATTGACTTCAATTTAACACAAAACCGAAAAGTTTGCGAATTTAAACTTAAACGGAAATCTAATTGTAACACACGCTGTATTAAGGGGAAGCTTGTTACAAATGCTAAAAAGGTAGGATATTTTGTAAGGAGTAGTCCGTCTGGGGAAGTACCTCCAGCCGCAGAAGACCGCAGACAAATAACACTGTGATGCAGTGTTGTGTTCCTGCTGGTGAGTAGGGTCGCCAGGCTCCAGGGGAGTCGCTGTGCTGATAGCGGACAGCGGACAGGTCGGCAACGCGCTCGCGACATCTCCGGTGTTGCAGGCGTTCATAGGCTACGGTAACCACTTACCATCAGGTGGGTCGTACGCCTATTTGCCTACTTGGTTGTATGAAAAAAAAAATGTAGGTATAATTAGGTACCTACGTGCTTATTATACACTAGAATTTAAAACTCACTTAACTCTTAGTTAAATCCATACAACATGTGTAACAAAACATAAGTACATTATGGAAATCATTACAGAACATTAAAAATAACGATACCGGTACTAATGTATAGCCCGACCAGTAAAATAGCAGGCTTCGTCATATATATCATACTGGCAACTAGGCATTTAAGTAACATTCCGTCATCTCAACGTCATCTGCCAAAAAGAGACAGGAGTGGACGTTGTGTATTTTGTGATTAATTCCTACGATTTATTTATCAAAATGGCAAAAATAATTTATAGTAATGAAAAAAAAAGGATACGATTTATTTAAATGACATTGTCAATTTTGTTGTTGGCATGACACATACATGACATACAACATGTTGCCACATAAACGCGATCAGTAGCGGCGCCAATGCAGGCCAGGTATTTTCCTGGTCGGGCTATACATATATTATATAAAACAGTGTGAAAAAATATTTTCCTAAGAGGAAGAATTTTTAATTCGAGTGATAAATTAGTTTAAATACCGACCTATGAGTACAAATTAAATATTAATTGTTATAAAATGTTATTTTGTTTTTATGGTGACGTCACAAAGCCTAATTTACTCGGAAGAATGCAAGGAATCTAACGACACTTAACACGTCTGTATCTAATTAAGCATTTTAATATTTATTTCACTATAATTTGAAGGCTTACACCCGAATTCTTAAACATAACCTTAAGGATCCAACTCATTGGAGGGCCTTAAGGAAGTCCTCGAACTTTCCTCGAAAATGACATTCCTAATTGGTCGCTCGAGCAAACTCCAATGTGGAACGTCACAGGTTATAATAATAATTCTTAGCACAAAAATTAAAAATTACAAATCAATAGAGTAAAAATTAAAATAAAGTAATGGATACCTAGGCAAAAAGTGGCAAAAAAACTGATTTATAACTAATTTTTTTTTATTTCGAGGACGCCTCAAAGTACCTCTCGACCAACCTTATATTTGACAGTTCGATACTCACCTCCAACGAGGAATCTCCTTAAGTCAAGGAAGCTAGTGACGACTAATCATACCAATGAGTTGGAGTAAGGTTGAGTCGAGTTTGAGCAAACGTTTGAGAATATGGAGGTTAAAATTGAATTAGATAACTCACATTTTATTTAAACACAAGTGCTGAAAAGAACACTTTTTCTGATCAGTCGTGTAATAAATAAAGTCTGTTAGCACACACAATCTTCCCCTTAACGTGATTCCAAATTAAACGAACATTAGTGAAACATGACGTCTGCGCTTAAATTATTAGCTGTTACAAATCTCATGTGTGGAGAGTGAGCGAGAGGTCGAATCAATTTGTAGAACGCTGTACAAATCTTGCTACGCTAAGGCCGAGGTGTTGGGTAAGGGTGGGGTGCGAGTTAAAGCGGTCATCATATTATTTCGTGTAGGTTAAATTGTCTATAGACCATGTACATCCTGGTGTCAGAGTTGTGCGAAACCTCCCCTCGGCGTCGGACGTGGTTCCTCTACCGCCCACCAGATGGCAGCCGAGAGCAACGGCTTAACGTGCCTTCAGAAGCACGGAGTCATCTTTATTATCATAAAATCAGGTGATTCGAGCTTTCAATGTCCTAACCAAACTGGAAACAAAAAGTTTAACCCCCGAGACGAAGGCGAACGCCTTAACCACCGGACCACAGAGGCAGCGGTGTTAGAATCTCAAGTGATTTAAAAAAAAATGCGTATGGCGGACGATAATTTTTAAGTATCATATACGTGTGGCAGTAAATAACACTTACTAACTGAAATGGATAACAGTTAAAATGTATTAAAAGACATCTAGTTATCAGATTAATATACATTAAAACCCTTAGCACATATTACAGAATATATGCTATACAGATATTCAATCGCCATACATTGAAACGCGCCTACTCTCCTGGTTATTCCTGGTTACTCTCAATACAAGTCATTGTTACGCCATCTATCGAAAATATAAGAAGTTACAAATAAATATTTATAACTTTTGAAATACAGCACTTTATGAACTTGTTATAATTATGTACGTGAAAAAATAGTGTTTTTAAAAGTTAGTTCTTTTATTCGCCAAAAATAAGCGAGATCAGTACATCTAAATATTTTTCTTTTTGAAGCGCCATCTCACATAAAATAGCGAAACTAACTCTTTTTATTAGACAATAGGACCCTATGCCTTTAGCAATAATATTATTATATTTTTGTACATAATATAATAATGTATCAAAAGATTAAGTACCAACATAAATAATTTTCATTTTTCTTATTCATTTTTAATAAAAAAAAAACGTCAGTAGATAATCAGCTGTTCATAGGTAAATCGCTTAATGAATCTGAAACCGGTATTTTCATTCACGCCAAACGTTCAGGTATGGATGCTAAAATCTGTCTGTTTGTCTGTCTGTCTGTTACGCTTTCACGGCCAAACCGCTGAACGGATTTCGATGAAATTTGGTATGAATATAGTTGAAGACCCGGGGTCAAATATAGGCTAGTAATATATATGTCGGAGGAAGTAATGAATACGGACCTGCATTTGATCGGAACGCAAGCGTCATCTATCGGAATTACGTCACAACAACAGGGCGTGTCAAGTAACGGACAGACGGCGCTTGGACCGGTTCTCGGTGTGTGCGCAGCGCTCATTCCTATTCGAGCAGCGATCGAGTGCACACTTCGAAGGAACTATCCTCGCGTTCCTATCGTGAACTAGATTTTGTAATTTAAAATATCGCTGTTTAAATCAGAAATAAAAATTATCTTTCATTGTGCAAGTGAACTATTCATTCTCGCCATCCACGATGTCGGATCCTAATCCTGCTCAGCCTCCTGTCCCGTCATATATAAGAATCGTTTAAAGTTAGAAAGTAGAGAAGTGTCTACAGATTAATGTTTAAATTAATTTTAAGATTATTAACGACATGTATTTTCACTTTTTTCACTTGGTGCAGTAATGGTGGTGCATAATCCCTTTTAATTAATAAAAAAAAAAAAATGATTGTTGACACCACTGCGACCACACCCCAAGGTCAGTCCTGGTATTGAAGTTCAAACTATTAATTGCTAATAGTGCCGAATGTAAACACATGCTACATTTGTTTACCTTAGAATAGACTACTCCACTTTATTTGAGTGTAAATATATCAATGAGATGAAAAACTATGATCGCTGTTGTTAACAGAGTTCAATGGTTATCAATCAATCAATCAATCAAATATTTATTTTATTAAAGCATAAAATGTAGGTTGTACAATGATGTCACAATATAAACAGGTGGCCAAATACATTTTACCTTTGCAAAATTGTACAAAAATACATAATTAATAAATTTCAAATTCAATTTAATTACTAATGTCATACAATGTCAAATTCGAGTTCAAAAATCAATTAAATTGGTACAATTTAAAAAGTCATTGATGGAATAATAGCATTTTTTGATTAATAATGTCAGTTATTGTTCACGAAACTAAAATGAAATCGTTTATTTATTTATTTTATACAAACACTGACAGCACAGCACAGCAGTTTATTTCAATATCCATACTTCCATACTTAATATTATAAATGCGAAAGTCTGTCTGTCTGTCTGTTACGCTTTCACGGCCAAACCGCTGAACGGATTTTGATGAAATTTGGTATGAATATAGTTGAAGACCAGGGGTCAAACATAGGCTACTTTTTGACGCAGGCGGAGCTGCGGGAAGAAGCTAGTAGGATATAAATATCACTTATTGACGTCAATTTACTTATATTAAGTTTACCACCACTTCCAAAGCGCAAGTGGAGAAGAAGAGGTGCCACAAACTCTACTGCAGCAATTATTATATTCAGTCCCTATAATCGATGATCGAACGATTTTAATCGCAGAAGAATTTACGTGCTCAGGGCGTAGGTTAGGTTAGGTTGGGGTGCAGGGCAGGGAACCTCCTCGAGTGCCCGGTCCTTTGAAAGCTTTACATTCTCATTTGATCCCAAGGATCCGGTGAGAAGGCGGGCTGACAAGGGATTCGGGACGGTGCACCCTGGGTGACAGTTAATAACTCCCTGATAGTCGGGGTCTTGTTGACTGTCGGCCAATTTCTGCCAACTGACCACTCCACCGCCGTCTATAATAAGACGGCGAACGGATGTGCGTTTGGGGGACGGGCGTGGTCCATTTATGGACAATTTATGGACCACTGTCTGATTTGGGGGGGTGGCCGAAAGGCCAATGATCGGGGCTGAAAGGCCATGGCTGGACGGCGTCGTGGTAGAATGCTAACGCGACCCCATGGCGCCCTCAACAGCCGGTGCGGAAACGCCGGAAGGGTTTTAGTGGGTAGTCCAGGCACTCTGCCTGGGAGTCCCACACTCAGTGCGTAAATGCATTTCCCCTCCGTTAACAAAAAAAAAAAAGTTTACGTTAGGAGGTAGGACATTTTGTAAGGAGTAGTCCGTCTGGGGAAGTACCTCCACCCTACAGAAGACTGCAGCCAAATAACACTGTGATGCAGTGTTGCAGCGGACAGGTCGACAACGCGCTCGTGAAATCTCCGGTGTTGCAGGCGTTCATAGGCTACGGTAACCACTTACCATCAGGTGGGCCGTACGCCTGTTTGCCTACTTAGTTGTATAAACAAAAATCGCAAGAAATTTTAAAAGCAAGTACTTTTTGTACTCAATATACAGACATTTGTCCTTTACAACTCAAGTCACCTTTAATATCGACGACAAAAAGAAACATATTTCAAAAGACGCAAAAAGACCACAGAGTTCAACTTTCATTCATTCGGTCTGTGGGATGGGACAATCTGCTATGTAGTCCAGGAGACAGGGTTCCAGATGTCAAACGGAAGTCGCGCCATTGTTATTTATTAAATATATATTGTACTACAAGTCTTCCAAACATGATTTTCCTAGTTGCGTCCTCAGCAATAAAAGGATTTCTCAAGGGTCGGCAACACGCACGTGATGCACCTGGTGTTGGAGGCGTTCATGGGCTACGGTGACCACTTACCATCAGGTGGGCCGTATGCCTTTTTGCCTACTTAATTGTATAAAAAAAAAAGCTTACGCTTCGGAGCCTAGGGTACGCTGTAAGTCATGGCTTTAGATTCGGCGGCACCGGTTAATACAATGGAGCGACTGCCGTCTGACCTCCGTAATCCTATTTACTGGGAAACCACACCAACATGTACATTACCCGAGGTGTCTATAGTGTAAATGGTCCAATAAAGTGTTCATTCATTCATTCATTCATTCCACGCCTGAGTCTTGATTTTGTTATTAATTTTCGAGAGGATTCAGGAGGAGACCCTGCCATCTGGTGTTTAAAGATACCATTTCAAAGACCGCAAGGAGGTTTCGAAAACTAACAACAGTGTGTGCAAGGTCGATTGCCCATGTAGCCCACTAGATATGATATGATTGAATGAATCACATAACTTCTTCAGTACATTTTTAGTCGCATGCAAAAGCCACGAGAACCTTTGAGTTGATAATTTTTAACTATTTTATTCACTGAAAATTTTTACGTCACTTACAATACAATACAACACAAAACTCTTTATTGCACAACAAAGATACATTCTCAAATACAAGCAATTACAAGAAAATAACCTTGCGCAAAGGCGGCCTTATCGCAATAGCAATTTCTTCCAGGCAACCTTGCGGAAAATTGAATAATGATACACATTCACACACCATTAACACAAACAAGGTAGTCAGGCAGGTCAGGAATATGAAGGATGTTGGTACCTAGTATCACATATATAAATAGTGCAATATGACTTGGGATTTGAAGCTAGCTAACGTTTCGCCATATAACTTACTATAAGTAATACCTTATTTATAGTAAACTAGCTGTTTCCCGCAGCTCCGTCTGCGTCAAAAAGTAGCCTATGTTCGACCCGGGTCTTCAACGATTTTCATCAAAACCCGTTCAGCGGTTCGACCGTGAAAGCGTAACAGACAGACAGAGAAGACAGACTTTCGCATTTATAATATTAGTATGGATAAATTATTTTGAATTTAGCAAGCTATTTCGATACGAAATATGTTAACTATCTCTCAGACTACGATATTAATGTACAAACCAACAAAAAACCCATTTCGCCGGCCAGACCAGGTCTCATTTAGACAACTTTTAAAATACTTGATGTGCAACTTAGTGCACCGTAAAATGCACAGTTTATGCGTCTGTCCCGTTGTGCGCACATCTTGTTTCCATTTTTTAGGGTTCCGTAGGCAAAGGGTAAAATCGGGAAGAAATTCTTCCTGGCACGAACATGGAGGATTTTTATAATTTAATTGTGGTACATATTCATGAAAAAAGGTGTACTTTAATGTATTTTTCAACAAAAAAGTTGTATTCTTCTATTTTCGACGTTCCAGCATAAAGTGGTCGTGCCCGGTATAAACTTTCTGGCACGACCACGATCCTATTACTAAAAGTCCACTGTCCGTCTGTCTATTGCCTGTCACCAGGCTATACCTAATGTGGTATGGGTTTATAAACTATGATAGGTAGAAATTGTCACCCATGTAGAAAATACTAAAAATAGAATAAATAACTGCAATTATTTAACTAACAAGCTATTTATAAAAAAAAAAACACAACAACATGAATGTTGAAAACATAAAACACCTATTTTGGTCAGTCGTATAAAATCAGATTAAATAATAATTTATGGGTCGACGACTTTTGGCGGGAAGCTGAAAAGATCTGTGGCGACACCATCGCAGTATCGACGCTGTATTTTATTTTACAAAATTTATGTTTAATTGAGTGTTTGTGTTTAATAATGGTGGATTATTATTAGCAAAATGTTCAAGAATAAGCGTGAGTGTTGGGACGTGATACAGTGTTCGATTTATGTGATTTTCTTGCTTATTGTCAAAAGCTCTTCGAAATCGCTAAGTCCAGTTTTTCTACCACTTCACTTAGCTTAATACTTCTGACTCAACTTGACTTGACTTAACTACCGACTTGACTTTAGACTTTCTTGGATAAACGACTCTCTTTTATAATTTTTACTTGTTACTGGCTAAATACGAAAGTAAAAGCCATATATACAAAAAATAAAAAATATATTTATGGATCTCCTACAAAAACACGATGTTTTCGCTTAAATTTTGACTCCACATTAATAACAGCAATGGGTAGGGTAGTCGCTTATAGTGTCTAATGTTGTCTATAGATACACGGAACCCTTAGTGCGCGACTACGAGTCGAACTTGGCCGGTTTTAATTCATACATTTAATGCTTCATAATTGTATTCGTCTATAGAGAACCTCGATAGCCAACCACGACAAACGTATCCGTAGCGAATGCGTGTGTCAAGCAACGGTGAGACGCGACCCGTATTGGATTGGTCACCATTTAGTTATAGTTTCTATCTCAAGCTTCTCCGTGCTTCGGTCCCGATTGTTATCGATAGATGGCAGTCATTAGCCTGTGCCAGATGCGTTTAGGCAGATTGAAAAAAGCGGACACGATTTGCAACTAATAAATCGCGGGTCATGTTAGTGTTGACCAACATTTCCCTGTAAAAAGGGTTACGGAAGACAGACGGTAGCCACTATAGATAACGATGCTAATTATGTTAGCGATTAGTAGACAAAAATCTCGCTCCGGTTGTGAAAAGCACTTGGGGTAATAAAAAAGTAAAACCAGTTAAGTGTGAGTACAACTCACCTTAAGAGGGTTCCGTACATTGAATTAATTTTAACCCTTACATAAACCTAGATCTCTAAACTATTGTTTACATCCTCTAAACTGCGCATCAGACATATCATGTCTGCGTACAAAATGACCGTCAACTGACCGTCAACGGCCCCGCGAACATAATACCTATGTCTGCTCTCGACCGCGGGTAAAAATCAGCGTATTTGACGGATTAAATTGCTAGCATAGGGCTAAAAATGGAACAAAACGCTTCTTAATAACAAAAGAACAAAACCAAGCCATAAACAGGAACGCGCCCATAGTTTTTTTTTTTTATGTAGTCGTTTACTTTCGCGGGCTGCGTAAGGCGTGTCAAGTGGTTTTTCAAGTGGCGGCAATTGGTGTTATTTTTAAAATTAATTTTTTTTAAATTTTAATATTAAAAAAAAAATTATAAGGTGATTCCCATAAATTAACGATAAAATACTTAGTCCAAAGGTAGCAGACAAATCGCTAGATATTCAATAGTCCCAATTATTTAAAAAACTTCGTTACAAGACTGTCAAGGGCGGACTTAAAATCGTGGGCTATTGATGCTATGGATATTATCGAAACAATATCGATTTATATTTTACGGATAAGAGTAGACAGTAAAGTAGAATAAATAAAGTAAGTGAATAGGTACAAAATGCGACTTTGGTCGCCATTTAGTGACATTTTTTATCTTGAGCTCCCCCGTGCTTCAGAAGGCACGTTAAGCCGTTGGTGTCGGTTGTTGTCTATAAACAGCAGTCGTGAGGCTGTGTCAGATACCTCGGGGCAGCTTGAAAAGTTCCGACAGTGTAGGCCTACACTACAGACCTCGGGTCATGTTCCTGTTGGTCCGGTTTCCCTGTAAAAAGGGTTACAGAGGTCAGACGGCAATCGCTCCATTGTAATAACCAGTTCTGCCAAATCTAGGACTATGACTTACAGCGTACCCTAGCCTCCGAAGCGTAAGCTGACGACGCAACTAGGAATACACGCTAGAATGATGATGAGGTACAAAATGAACACGCCCGGACGAAGAGTGTGTATTCGTTTGTAAACACATACACTAAACCAGTAGTTCCCAAACTTATTTTTCTCGTGGACCACTTTCAAAATTTTACTGGTTTCGGTGGACCCCCTGCTGCTACATTTCTACCACATTCTTAAAGTCGCCAAAAAATAAAAATTGTGTCACTTCTGAGTTCTGTCCCTATATTTCGATATGTAAAATAAAAACGAAAAATGGTACATTTTATATCACTTTATTTATTAAAAGAATAGAATTACAAGAAAAAAATATTAAGGTAATATAGGTTCAGGTCATAATTTTAATTAATGGGAAGGATGTATCTGATGGAGTGTCAGCAAACGATCAATGTTTGGCTTTATTTTTGTGAGCAATAACCGCAAATCCCCCCGCTCTGTGATGTTTAATTTGCTCCTTTTTTTTGTTAAGAGGTTTGTAACGGCACTAAAACTCCTTTCGACAAGATATGACGAGGGAAAAGCTATTAAAAATTTCCTTGCGATTTCCCACAGTCCAGGATATTTTTCGGGTATTTCTGCTTGCAGCCAAAATGTTGGGTAGCCTTTTCTAAATTTCACCTTCAGCTCCTCATTAGTGCTTAGCTCGAGCAGCTCCTCTTGTAATACAACATTGGCCACTTCCGTTTCATCAAATGGATTTATTATCCATGGTGGTATATCCATCGTCAGTATATCTTCAAACCTGGTTTTGAAGTCATCATGCAGGGCACTTAAATGTTGACTGTAGGTATGGATATCCTCATCAATACATTCTACCTGCGACAAGTTTGGAAATTGAGAGAATTCGCGCCGACTAATGTTTTGCTTCATAAATTTCAATTTCCCAAGAAAAGCCGAAATTATCCCCTTTGTTTTTATTAAATTCAGGCTGTCCCCTTGTAACTGCAAGTTAATATCATTAAATTTTTTAAACAAATCTGTCAAATACGCAATGTCTGCTTTGAATTTGATCAAGTTTTCTTTTAAATCTGGATCTCTACTTTCTAAGAACTCTAATATGGAATCGAAAACAGAGTAAAATCTCGTTAAGCATGCACCTTTCGACAACCAGCGTACTTCAGTATGTAAGAGCAGTCGTTGGAAGTCTTCATCATTTTCGTCGCACAATTGAGCAAATAAACGTGTATTCAATGCATTGCTTCTGATTTTGTTGACAGCTTTTATTACAAAATGAAGATATTGGTTCAACCTGTCACTTAAATGTTTTGCCACAAGATGTTGTCGGTGGATTACGCAATGAATAGCTGTAAGTCCTGGTATAATTCTTTTGAGATGACTTATAAACCCACGATATCGCCCGACCATTGCAGGAGCTCCGTCTGTTGCCACTGAAATAATGTTTGTAAATGGGATCGATTTTTCCGTAAAAAAATTACTCAGGACATTAAATATTGATTCGCCTTTAGTGTCAGTCTCCAAAGTTCTGGCAAATAGCAATTCTTCGTGAATTTCTTCCTCAACAATAAATCGGACATATGCCAATAGTAATGCTTCATTACTGGGTAACGTTGACTCGTCCAGTTGTATAGAAAAATGAGTTTTTTGCAGATGATTGCACAAAAAGCTTTCGATATCAGAGCTCATTTCATCAATGCGTCTTTGTACAGTATTGTTACTTAATGGAATTCTTTTTAGTACGTCAAATGGAGATTTGTGCAAAACAGTTTTTAAAACCTCTTCAACAGCGGGTAAAATTAATTGTTCTCCGATAGTGTGCGGTTTTCCAGATTTTGCTATAAGTAATGAGATATTGTAAGATGCCCGCAAGCCATCATCGTTACTTTGAGATGTTGAAGCGAACATACTGTGCATGGTGGGTCTCTTTCCATATTTTTCTTTCAATGTTTGAAAATATTTTAAATCTTTACCTATTTTATCAGTATGACACCTTTTTAGATGATCTTCGAGCTTTGATGGTTTCATAGAGTCATTGCTCAAAACTTTGTTGCATAATAGGCACATGGGCAATTGTTTGTCTGCCTCTGATGGAACAAAACCATATTTCAAATAATCGACACTATATTGTCGACATTTTTTCTTTGCTGTAGCCATGTTTCGTGTCAGTTACCTTACCTGTAAAAAAAATGTTTTAGTAACCAAGTTTTTTTCTGAATATAGGTATCACACCGCAGCCTTTGTCAGCACGCGGAAATAGAATTACGGCTTGTAAAGGGACCAACTAATAAACCGCTGAGACAAATACAAACGTTTTCACAAAACGGTATCAATTTTAAAGTACATAATTTACCACAAATTTTTAATAGTATAAATAAAAATTAGTGTACTCAGTATCGAATACTGATCATATTTGTGTAGGAAAAAATAAACGTCGAAATCCCAAAATTGTCCATAAAAACGATAACTAACATTTTATTAAAACAATGAGTTCACGCGCTCCGTGTATTTGCGTATTTTTTGTCTGCGGCTTCATTGTTAAAACGTGACAAACAGGCATCGAAGTTCAAGCCCCGCCCTTTTCCCGTCGCCCGCGCACCGCTCGCTCTTTCCGAAAAGAAATAGTTTTGATAAAATAGTTACTTCAAAATCAATTTAACATGATTATGAAATTACTGTTTTATAAAATTAGTAGTTATTTGCAAGAAAAATTACAAAATTAATTGCTCTGCAATATTGCTTATTCGGCCTTTTTAGAGAGGCAGTGCTTCTCTCGTGAAAAAACAATTGAATAAAACGTGCTGTGTTTGTCTTCAAATCGAAAGAGGACAATTAAAATATCTGTAAGTTACTAAGTTACCTATCTATACAGGCCGTTGTGAACTTGTGATCAACCGACTAGTACACGTAAACAAAATACTTAAGTACTATAACAAAAAAAGGTAGGTTACTTACTTTTCTCCGGCACTAGCAAACACAGATATAAATTTTCTCACAACTTTTTTCCAAATTCCGCCTTGTTTTCGAAATTCCGGAAACAAATGAATGCGTTTGGTTGCCTTTGGCATCAAGTATTTATAGTGTTGATCAAGTTCATGTCTGAACAAGCATTAAGCATTGTCGGGCGGATAGCGCTTTGCAAGTCTGTACACGAAATTGTACGTAATATCGAATACACAAGTTTGGACAAGTAACAGTCGCTTGCCTTATTAAAATATTATCTGCTTAGATAGGTACTTAAAACAATGTAGGTAGGCCCTTATAAAAACTATGCTTACATTTTTGCTCTTTACTATCAAAAGCAGATAAATTTTCGTGGACCCCCATTAACATCTTATGGACCCCCATTTTTTGTTCACGCCTACGTAGACCCCCAGCAAGTCTCCCGTGGACCCCTGGGGGTCCACCTGGACCACTTTGGGAATCACTGCACTAAACTATCCAATAAATCGTTAACAAATTGAGTCAACAAACGCCCTACCACCAACCCCTTCCGCCCAAAATATATCACGGGGTAAATCCGTCACTGTACTTTATGTATTTTACTACCTCAGGAGGGGTTCAATTACAAATTTCATAAATACTCTTTAATTACTGGCTACAGGTGTAGAGCAAAAGGGGTAAGAAGGGGAAGGGGGGTGAAATAGGGCACGACTTTCTTGGGAAGTGTTTACTGTTTTTCAATTTACACTTCCTTTGCGTAATGAGTGAAAATAAAAGATTTTTCATGACGATTAGGTTGAGGTAAGATCAAAATACCTATTAGTGTTTTTCGGATCCGCCTTTCGGCCTCAGGTGAGGTTCCTTTAACAGCCACCAGATGGCAGCCAGGACCAACGGTTTTTTCACAATATCGAGTGAGGTAAACATGATCAATCGATCTTACACACCCTAGTATCATACAGTACGTATGAATGTTACATTATGTAAGTTATTTATGTATGTTTATTTTATATGCAATATTTGTGTTGTTATAATTTTCAACTATATCTGTTGCTGTACCCACCCTAACTTAACTGTTTCTCTTTCACCTCGTGAGGGTTGACCGGAAGAGATTGCCTTGCAATAAGTCCGCCTTTGCTCATATTATGTTAAAGTCTTTGTAAATATTAAATTATTTGTTACTGTATGTGGGCAATAAAGATATTTTGTAGTGTATTGTATCAGAGTTCTCCGGAACCGGCTTTAGACCTGAGACATGGTTTCCTTAATGACCACCATGACAGCCAGGGCCAACAGCTCCGTTTAAAGACACGGAGTTATCATTGGTCCTGACCATGGAGTTCAGTAACTGCCTCCGTGGTCCGGTGGATAAGGCGTTCGCCTTCGACCTGGGAGTCGTGGGTTCGATACCCACAGGAAGCATACTTTGTTTAGTTGTTTCCAGTTTGGTTAGGACATTGCAGGCTTGAATCACCTGATTGTCTGATAGTAAAGATGATTCTGGGCTTCGGTAGACACGTTAAGCCGTTGGTCCCGACTGCCATCTGAAGGTCGTTAAAGGAATTACGTCAGAGGCGGAGAGGCGGTTCCGAACAACTCTAATACCTGGGTGTACATGGTCGTTTGACAATGTAACCTACACGAAATTATGATTATGATGGGGTTCAAGACAGGGAAGGTAAACAGGTAGTGCATCCATACTAATATTATAAATGCGAAAGTCTGTCTGTCTGTTACGCTATCACAGATAAACCGCAGAACGGATTTTGTTTGAAGCTGTTTCCCGCAGCTTCGTCTGCGTTCAAAAGTTAGGCTATGTTTGACCCCGGGTCTTCAAAAATATATTTATACCAAATTTCATAAAAACCCGTTCAGCGGTTTGGCCGTGAAAGCGTAACAGACAGACAGACAGACTTTCGCATTTATAATATTAGTATGGATGGTAAGGATAATCAAAAATCTCACACCGTTTTCCCTCTCCTTTTGACAAAGGCGAAAAACACATAGAAATGATACAAAACAATGCTTTATCTGTGGTTACTTTCGCCACAAAAATTAATAGGAAAAATAACTCCCGCATAGGTATAACGGTGCACAAACGCTTAGTAAGGCTAAGGCTTTACCGCAGCGGGTTGTGAACTAAATACATCGTCATGATTATTCTTTGAAAAGAAATATAGCACATCTGTGTGACCTATACACCAATCTTCTAATGATCTTTTTTTTTCTTTTTTCAATTCTTTGAATTGATCAGGACTTGTATGTGTTAACGCTTTCTATTTTGATTAACAGCTACAAGTTAACCAAATTATACTAAAAATATCTCCCTCAGATGTTAAATCCTATAATTAGTATAGATTTACATGCAATCGTTGAATATAGATATCAAGATTCCCTTTTAGGGACAACAGTTTTGAATTTAATAAAAAATAAGCAGAACTGATGGGTATAGGAAGAGAGGTCGGCCAAAAACAAGATGGTCCGATGACAAATGAGTGTTCTATGACATTTTGAATGATATAGCACTAGACAGAGATATATGAAAGAAAAGTAAAGAAGCTTTTGCCCAGCAGTGGGACACAGAATACCTAAAAAATCATTGACATCAAAAAATAATAAAACATTTCAACAAAACATGTCTACCGTCCGTCGCGCATAATATTTTGTATGAAAAAAGTGTTAGCCCACGCTCACATTTTGTTAAAATTTAACAGATTTACAATGCAAGTTCTACCTAAAACGAATCAAACTGCATCAAAATTGCCATATCCGAAAAATGCTGACTTATTTATTCCCTTTGGTAAATAACCGATTCAAATGTTCGATGTTTGGTGTTAGCAAACACAAAACACGGTCGCAGGATCAAAATAAATATTTACATCAAAATATTTTCAAAAAAGTATTTATAACCTAGCAAAATAAAATAGCAAAAAAGTTTCGTCGCAAATTACTTGATATTTTCAGCGACAACTACCAACTTTTTTGCGTCTATAAAAAGTATAACTTAATGAGAGCAAGAGGGATACCTAAAAAAATTACAATATTTGGTTATAATTATTGAATTATTAAAAAAAAAAAAACAACCGAAATGGCAAACACGGGTTTAAAACTAAGACTGGTGACAGGCCAACCGGTATCGCCACTTTCAACCTTATTTCATTACGAGTACGTACTATAATCAAATATAGCGATATCAAATACCGAAGGGTTAAGGGGTACAGCGCCTTAAGACTAGCAGTCGCGGAATCTCGCGTGCAATCAAGCCGAAGCTTTACTCCGAACAGTGACAAAGCGTCCGCCTGTTCTGGTCCAACAATAGGGTCCCGCGGGCGAGTCTAGATTAAAGTCTTGCATTTGTGGATGAGATATTACTGTACACGAGTAAATGTACATTTTTGGAGCATCTATGTCCATGACTATATCCATACTAATATTATAAATGCGAAAGTCTGTCTGTCTGTTTGTCCGTTTGTCTTTCTGTCCTCCTGTCTCCGCTTGCATCAAAAAGTAGCCTTATTTGACACCGGGGCTTCAATTGTATTCGTACCAAATTTCATCAAAATCCGTTCAGCGATTTGGCCGTGAAAGCGTTATGAATGAATGAACACTTTATTGCACCATTTACTTAGATTAAATAGGTTAAAACAGTTTGTAATCAATACTAATATTATAAATGTGAATGTCTGTCTGTCTGTAACGCTTTCACTGCCAAACCCCTGAACGGATTTTAATGAAATTTGGTATGAACATAGTTGAAGACCCGGGCTCAAACATAGGCTACTTTTTGACGCAGGCGAAGCTGCGGAAAACAGCTAGTTTTAAGTAAATTAATACGTTATGTATATTTGGTGCAAAAAAAGGGGGTTTACTTGCTTTTTTTTTACTCGTGGTACAATAAACATTTGTAAGTAAAAGCGCAAAATTATTTTTAAAATAAATGTTTTTTTTTCGTCGTCTTCGACCCGAATAACCATGACAACAATACCAACAACGATTTATCTAGCTAGTCGCCCAGTTACCATCTTTTCCTTTCTTCTTGAACCGTACCGACCACAAAAGGAACCTAGGTGCCAATTGGCTAGTAAACTTTTTCATGAAAATGTCTAATTCGTAAACCATTTCGAGGAATAGGCTTAGGGAACAGATTACATTAATCAGATCAGTTAAGCAAGTATTTTTTAAGAAAATCGCAGAAAACACAATGACTTTCATTTTTTAGCAAGGTTGACGTATGACGTAGCCGGATAACTTCCGGCTATTCAAATTTAATTTTTTAGGTTGGCAGCACAGCGTAGTGAATAAATATTTTTTGTTTGGTAGCGCTAACTAAGCGCTTCACGTAACGTACTTGTCACCCATGTCAAATGTCATCTCTGTTGAAGTAAACATAACCTAATTACATTCATTCATATATTATAATGAAGAAGCGGTGTCCAATTATTGAAAAATCAGATGTGAACGGATGAAGAGACTGCCGTAAAGTCCAATAAACAGGCCAATATGCAATAGATACGAGAAATGGGGTACCTAAATATTTGGCGATTGTAAACAAACAAGAAACCAACTCGCGGCCCGCGGTCCATCTTGACTTTGACATTTGACACTGACATATATATTTTTTAATACCTTAGTAAATTTTGCTTTCTTGCAGTTCGAAATGGCCATTATAGCTGCGTGACGTCATCACTATAAAATCTTTAAAATTAAATAACAAAATAAATATAATTTTAAGAATTTTTTCGTTTAAATTGTATCTCCGAAATAGTCTATTCTATCAATAAAATATATAATATACACAATTAATTTTTTAGTTGACTAGCCAATTTTGGAACCAAATAATCCAGCGTTTTGGGGTGCGCGTTGATATGTCAGTCACTCAGAGTCCAATTAACTTTCTCCTTGTCTGAAGTCGGTTAAAAATAAGCTCACGATAGGATTATCGAGAAAAACGACTGGAAAAACTTGATATATAAATCATAAAGGCGTAATAGAAAGTGCCCGTAGTCCCTATACAACAAATCATGCAGGTTACACCGCAGGGAGACACGCAGACTGAGCTCAAATATGATTTGTCTGTTTTAGGTTAGAGCCTTATTATACAGGGTGTTGCAGTATTTCTAACCGTGGGGTAAATAATTTTAATTGTCAAAGAAAAAAAATAGATTTTTTTTTAAATAATTTTTTCATTGTCTAAGAAAAAGAATCAGTAATTCTACCTGCTGATGGTGCTACAGATAGAGATAATTAGATTGATCTCGCAAATTTTTGGAAAAATCAAAATCAAAATTTACACAATTTTTTTAAATACCTATTTTTCACATGTCGACCTTTTAACTGAAGTTGATTTAGTAATATATTAAAAAGGTATAAATTAAATAAGACAATGTGTCGTGTTTTCGATAGATGGCGTAACAATGATTTTGTATGAGAGTGTACAAGGAGTAAATCAAATCAAAAGGAAACAAGAAAGTTGGCGCGTATACATGTATGGCGGATGAATATCTGTATAGCATAATAATAAGTAGGTATATTCTTTATTTATTTTCATTTATTTATTTAAACTTTATTGTACATAATACAGTTGTATAGCACAATAGGCGAACTTAATGCTAAAAACAATATCTAACAGTCAACCTTTGGGTTAAACAGATATCGTCATGTGGGTATTAAAAATATATAGCTATAAATACAAAAAGTTGGAATGATAATAAACTTACTTATGGTACTTACATAATATACTTACATATATACGATAAAATAAGATAAAAAGAGTTATATCAACGAAATAATACGAGCAACTCAAAATTTACTCATGTTTAACTGCCTAAATTTGCTCCCGTAACCGCGAGAGTAGGAGATCGTAGACAAGCCTTTTAAAGTTGGCACGGCTGGAGACTGTTCTAATGGACTCAGGAAGATTATTCCAGAGTCTAACAGCCGTCACAGCGAAGGAATTCGAGAAAAACCCGGTATGGTGAGAAGGAGTATCTGTGTTTCTCATAATAGACAATCTTACAGTCGCACTCAAAGCGATAATTTTTATCGAGTGGGTTACATGGTCAATCGAACGTGTACATCCTGGTGTCAGAGATTTTCGGAACCCTTTTCGTCTTAACGTGCTATGCAACTATGAAATGTTAAGATGAGTGAGTGAGAAAAGAAATAAAGTCATTTTAGTATTCATCCCAAAACTGAAAACCGATGAACCGATAATACAAAAAGAAAATCGATAATATAAATAAATAAATGATTCTGATTATTTTTCAATAAAAAAATAAAACACCCTGTACACTACAAAGACACAATACAATCGAATATTTCACGACATTAGTATTTATCACTTTGCCACGAAACCGTTCATTCTTATTACACGACAATAAAGTCTAATTTGCTTTGAAAAAAATGCGATTTTAAACCACAAAGGTTTATGAAAGCTTTTTGTAAGACTATGCTTATGGCAAATTGATTTAGTGTTGTCGTGCATTACTTGATCATGGAAGTCAAGTAGCTATTATTTCAGTGTGACATGCGTGAATGGGGTTTAAAATGTATGGTTTTCATTCATCTTAGCGCCTTCTTATATTCTTACATATATTATGAGGTGCCGGGTTCGATCCCCGGTCAAGATGGATAATGATTTTCTGATTGACCTGGGTCTTGGATTCTTATCTATTTGTTATAAAATATAGTATCATTATGTTAGTATCCCATAACAAAAGACTCAAATTTACTTCGATCTGAGTTAACAATTAACACTCTTTATATTTATTTGATTATTCTTATTCAAAATAGTTTCCTCATAACTACGAGTCCATCACAATAAATTTTTTCAATTAGTTTCTTACAGGCGGATAGATTCTAGGCCTCTTGGATGTTACATTTCAAAGCCTTTACCTAACTTTAAAAAAAAAACTTTTAAAGTTTTTTTAGTTTAGTCCGGGGTCCGATCTAATTATGTGGGGTTATTCTAACCTTCATAGAATAAGGCTGAATAGTTTTAACGAGGCGTGTGTGTCCGAAACACGACCTTACTATAGTTAGCACGCCGCTAGTGGCACTTTGTAGAGCTTCTTTAGAATACGAGAATTGAAAGACTTAACAAGGAAACACTGTCACGAATTGTGATGATGATAAAACTAGTTTGAAAATCAATTAACTCAACATATCCTCATAAATCACACCTCGTTGTGCAGAGTGTAGTCTGATGTCTTGATGTGGTGGGGTCCTATTACTTTGTATTTGACGTTTGTAATAGTTGACATTTAGAATTTTATATTTTTGTGATAATTTGTAATTTTTGGAAATTAATTAATTTATTATTTAGTTCCTGTCTAATGTGAAAAGGATTTTTAATCTGAAAATAAATTATTTATGATTTATTATTATTATAAATATTCGCCAATATTGTCAATATTTTCTCCAGGACATTGGATCTGGATTTATTCACCACAAGCATAGCTAGAGCAAAGCGTTTACTTTATGAACATTTACACCAGTAGCATAGCTTTTTCCGCTGACCATAGCTATAGTTAATATGAAAGCTGATGTAAAAAGCACACAAATACAGCACAGAATGCTTAAAGGCATTAAGTTTAATCTCTCTTCGCTAACTAAATCCCAAAACTAAACAAGTCAATACTCAATTCAAAAAATATCAGTCGAGTGACGGATTTCAATACGCGATAGTATTAAATTAAACTATTTTATTACGGTTTTTATTTAATTTATTGAATAACAATCGCGAAAACATAAGAAATCATTACGCGATAGTATTGTAATAATTTATCAGTGATCTGGTAAAAAAGGTTACATTGGCACAAAATTCTGTAAATATAAATTGGAAACTTAACATTAGGGAAAACTTGGTACAACGTTCTTCCAGCCTTTTTTTGTATTTTTTTTAAGTTTAAATAAATAAAAATAAACTCGACAAATCAATACACAATCCTCATAACATTAGTTGGATGACGGTTCCCTACGCACGACATAAGTTACGTCGCCGATACGAGTCGTCGCGTCACGGGAGACATTTTTATCAATCAACCGTTTTCCAAATCCGTACTATTTGTTCTCGAATATTTTTTACGGAAATTCCGACGAAAAACATTGAGAAAATCCTTTTCTAAACTAAATGTAGTATACAGAAGAATGTGTCGACGATTTTTTTTTATACAACTAAGTAGGCAAACAGGCGTACGGCCCACCTGATGGTAAGTGGTTACCGTAGCCTATGAACGCCTGCAACACCGGAGATACCACGAGCGCGTTGCCGACCTGTCCGCTGTAAAAGTATTATTTTTTGCTTATGGTATAATAAAGATTGATAAATAAATCAATCAATTAATCAATGTGACTTGGATACTTGTACAGTATTTGTGTATGTTTTATGTATGTTTATGTAGTGTATGAACTTAAGCTTTTGATAAAATTTGCTCTATAAGTAATACATTTTTCCCCCTTAACTTTTTTGCGCCAAACTATCTTTCTGTTTCTCCCAATGGTTGACTGGTAGAGAATGCTCTTAGCATTAAGTCCGCCAATTGTTATAAGTATATGTGTATTTTGTGGGACAATAAAGTTTTAATAAATAATTAAATAACTGTGGTTACGACATTTTCCAGCTATAGAAAGTTTCACGTAAAAAGAGCTGGGGCAACTAGTGGCATCACAATTATTTTTTAAGGAAAAGTAATGAAAGCTTTTAATGTATTTTTATTTATATATGTATATATTTTGTTAATTTGATTGTATGTGGTATTTACGTAGACTTGTATGTACATGTCATATGTATGTGGTATATATATATATATATTTATATTTATACTGCGCCATCGCCTTGTTCAACGTTTTTCCCATCCATCCTAAGGTTTGACTGGAAGAGATCGCTCTAGCGATAAGTCCGCCTTTGTACCTCAATTATGTACGTAAATTGTTTTGTGAAATTTGTACTTTGTTGCAATAAAGAGTATTTGTATTGTTAAAGATCCGCTGGATGGAGACACTAGCGCCACTAACAGCGTTCTTTTCACGTGGCGCGAACTATATCCTAGAAATAGTGTGTTCGATTCCCTTGGGAAGCATGTCACTTGTTTCCAGTTTGTTAAGAACATTTGTAGGCATCTTTAAATTTGCACGACACGAGTTTAAATATAAATTTCAACATAGTCATAATTATCTCGATTGATTCTCGCGACACCGAGTTACAGTAGTTGGGGTGGTATCCCACATCCCTTTACAAGGGGTGTATTATACGGGACAATCGGTAAGCCGCGGGGCGCGGTACAGTCGAGCACATAAGCTGTACGTTGATTTGAATTCGACAAACAGAAAAAAATAAAAACCTTTGAAAAATAAATTTTACACGTCCGTGATGTTAATAATTATAATATTGTAATCTATTAAGTATCTCAGAAACGTATTATTTTCTTTTATAATCTTATTAAATTTTTTGTTTTATTTTTTCAGATGTCTTGTTAAAATTATTTAGGAAAAATTAATAAACTTTATTACGTCAAATATTTAACATAATATATTTAAAAAAATTATTGCTTGAAGATGTTTTATTTATTAATTTATTTCCAGATCATGATTTCTTTGTGCCGAAAAAGATGGTCTGGTAGAACTTTTCTTCGAAACAACCGATGTAGGACCACCCATTTTAATATTGAGACTACCTTCATGTTTCGGTATCTGTTGGGCGATTTCTTTTAAATCGTTATTTGGAACCAAAATTTCCGATTGCACTTTACGTGAAAGCACTTCACTTTTAACATCTTCAGAGGGATGCGACAACATTTCTCGTACGAGAGCTCCACGCGTTTTAACCATTGTGCGTGGCGGTGGTGTTGAAAACATTCCTTGTTCGTCCGCTCCTCTGGTTCAAACCTTCTTGGTATCCGGCTCGAAGGACCAAACTGTAGTCGACGGTGTTAGGTGCAAATTTCAGGAGTTTGTAAATGAGAAGTCAGGCAAGTATTTTTGAAGGGCTTTCGGGATATTCGCATGCGTGCGGTTGCGTCCGTTTGTAGCGGTCAACTGTTTGAAGGATTCCATTAAGTTAGTGTGACACTCACACACACATGCGTACTCCTTACGGCGTGCGTTTATTATAACACAATGATATCTACACAGTACAGCGGTATATGGTAAGTACCTATCTTATTTATTTTACGAATTACTTGTATTTATTTATTTATATTTTTAGATTTATGTTCACAGGTGCAGCCAGGGGATGCAGCGGTGCTTCGCGTCGTCTACAATGATAATCCATAAAATATTTAGTATTACTTAGACTATATTAGTATGCAAATTTAGAATATAATTTTAATCAATTACAGATAAAAATCAATTTTAATAAAAATTAATAAAATATATTTTTTTTAATTATTTATAAAAAAATTATTAAATTAAATAAATTTTATTTTATTAATTTTGATAAAAATCAGTTTTAATTCGACTTATTATTATGAAATGTATTTATTTAATAACGTCGGTCGTACTGCCATTATTCTACTTATTTGATTTCAACATGTCAACATACCGCTGTAAAGTGTTTGAAACGTTGGATTTAAAATTGTTATCGCGAAAATGCAAGACTCTAAACATACTTTGAGACTGCTTGCATTGTTTTTCACGAGGTAGATAGCTTCCAATCTTTGTATATTAATGAAATGTAATTGTGAGAATGTTAATTTTGTGACAGAAAAATAAATAAATACAAATAAAAAATTAAATAAATAAAATTATATGAAACCTTAGAAAAACAATCTTCTGAAGTACCTTCCAAACGTACCTTCTTGTCTTCTGAAGCCGCAAAATTTTTGGCGAAGGATATTGATGAAAAACAAATAAATATTTAAATTAAACTATTTTAATACGGTTTGTATTTCGTTGTGTTTATTTATTTTACACCTTACGTTTGAACACATTCAGCATTCATGTTGGCGCATAGACTAATTTTTTTTTTTTTTGCGTTTCTACAATTTATTATCCTTCATTTCACTTTCGCACCTAACTGTACCATCAGTACGACAATTTTTCCCTCCATTGTGCATTGTCTCCTAACTCTTTAGCAAAGCGATATGTATTAGTGGTTTTTTTTTTTTATTATTGCAAAGTTGACAAGCGAAGACTTTCTCCTTTACTTTTTGAAATACAACAAAATCGATTTCAATTTTATAACTTTGGGTAATAAAACATTCGTCAAAGGTCCTTCTGAAACAATTTCAGCTGTCCGAAAATTATATCAAAGAAAGAATAGTAAAATAATTAATTTTAATACTTACGAGACCTCGTGAGCCACTGTCATCGAAATCTGAAAACAAAAATAAGACCGGTCAAGTTCGAGCCGTATCTACAAAAACCGTACAAAATTGCACGTAAATATTTACGTTATTTTGTTTTTTTTTTTTTTTTTTTGATGGACGGATATCGCAGTTTTGTAATAGTGTCCTCCTGTTTTACCCTTTTTACCTTAAACATCACCACGAAGAATAGCACAATCAGAATTCATATTCTTTAATTCAGATATCTGAGATCCATGTTTGTTAGTGTACATATTAGAAAATTAAAACCTTATAATAATAGGCTAGTTTCCTAAAAAAATATAATTACTCCGTCAGCTAGATAATCAAAAAATATTGGAGACGTATTTTTTCTTCTGAAAATTAAGCAAAGAATTGTAAAGATATGGCGCGTTAAAGTTCCCTGTGACGTCACAGTGTGCTACACTTTTTCGCAATATGTGACGTCACGAGCCCCCACTCCTAAACTTGGATGTGTTATATCTTTATAATTTATCGCTCAATTGACAAAAGAAAAAATACGTTACTTATACATTTTGATTTCTTAAATGATGGACTATTCCTGGAAACTAGCCTATTCTAATCTATCATAATAAAAAAATATATTTTATTTTTATTTAAGATCATTAGTCCATATAGTTACCAACAATTGAGCTTATATTTTAAGGTAGTAATAGGTTGAAAATGATTGAAATGAAAATTTTTGAACCAAAGTTACGCACCGGGAAGGCCTGATATGTCACTTAATCGTCCCAACTTGGAATCATCCCAGTCGCTCCTGAAAAAAATGTTTTTATCACATTAATTACTTATTAAAATCAAATCAAAATACTTTATAGTGAAACTTTATTTATTTACAGCTAACGTTTTAAACACTACAGTATTCATGGTCGCAGGTAGACTAAGTTAACATTTGTCAGCAATGTCAAAAGCTAACAAAACTACCGGCCGTAATTTTATTGAAAACTATCCCGATTCACGCAGTATTGGCTCACAGTATCCAATGCTGTTACAGTCTTCTGTCAGTGTTGGAAACGATGTAAATAAATCTATAAGTAATAAACGCGATAAAACCATATTGAAATAGTTTAATTTCATATGCAACAATCGCGAAAATCTGCTACAACAAGATAACGGTAATGATTTCTGATGTTTTCGCGATTGTTATTCATTAAATTAATAATCATTATTATTATTTATTTATTAAATTTTAATCGCGATTGTTATTTATTTAATTAATCTTATGACATCAAAGACAAATGTTAACTTAGTCTGCCTGCGACCATGAACGCTGCAAAGTGTTTAAAACGTCAGGTGTAAATAAATAAGTAATAAACGCGATAAAACCGTATTAAAATAGTTTAATTTAAAGATAACGGTAATTTAAAAAACTAAAACACCCGACTGCGTGTCTGGGCAATTTGGGAATAAAAAAAAACACCGAAAAATCCGCCATTTTGTTGTTTTTTTTAATATTTTGATATGCCCAGTGTCACTCTCACAGTAAATACGAATCTAACGACACCTCTCAAGCTCCATCGAGCCGTTCAAGTTGTAGAGTGCGCCAAACAATTATACATACAAACATACATACTCTCGAAAAACATAACTCTCCTTCTGTCGCAGTCGGTTAAAAAGTAAGTAGTGTTTGACCCCGGGTCTTGAACTATATTCATTTCAAATTTCATCAAAATCCGTTCAGCGGTTTGGCCGTGAAAGCGTAACAGACAGACATTTTTTACGCCACTTTTCCTCTATCTTCCAAAGTTCCTGCCGCGAGTCTGCGGGAGGAAATTTCTTTAGAAATAAGTAGAACCGTTGTTGTAATTTATGTTCAATACTCTGTATTCTGTTTGTTGTGTATACTTAAATAAATAAATATATAATATTTAAATAATCAAACCTGTCCTCAATCCCCTCCTTAAGTCCGACATCTCCCAAATTGATACCCCTGAACACCTTCCTCGTTGGCTGTTCCACCAGCTTCTTGGCATCTACTGGGGAACTCTTGAAGACCATGCAAAATGCTACAATGACAGTTATGATGAAGACCACGCCTAGACATGCTAGGCAGGTGTATTCCGATGATAGGATACGTTTTAGCCTGAAACAAGTATAACGGATAATTTTTATTGTTTCATCATCATCATTTCAGTCTACTTCTGGACATTATCATCATCATTTCAGCCGCAGTCAGTCCACTGCTGGACATAGGCCTCTTCTTATGATTTCCAAAATGACCGTTTGGAAGCAATGGTCTGACAGCGATTGAAATGATGATGACAAATAATTTGTGACCATCTTCTAAAATAATTTTATTAGTCGGCCTACAGCTACGGAACTCTAAAAGTAAAAATATATTCTTACGCGCAAGACGTGCATGAGCCTGTGTCTTCAGATTTCTTCGGATCGTCACACTGAAACAACAATAAAAATTATAAATCTGCGGAGATAACTTTGATTCGAATAAAAAACAATTAAATTTAAATTGTAGAGCAATATCAATGTGGGTTACGTGGTAAATCGATCCTGTTTACCCTGGTCCAGAGCATGATAAAAATCCAGAGCAAAACAATGCAAGGATGTCACTTTTGCCGCGCGGCCGCTGCGACGACTGTAGCACAGATAGTAAAAAACCAACCGCGACTAACACACACATTGACGCGCGTGTAGAAATGGACGACTATGCGGAAAATTTCCCATTTACTCCCGGAACTTTAAAAATTCCCAGGAATAAATGGGAGTTAATTTATCCCTTTTCTTCCCCTCGCATTTCATTTTTTCCCTCTTGAATTTCTTCCCGCTGCCCATCTCTACGCGCGTGCGTACGCAACCGATTTGTAGTAATAGGTATCGGGCTCGCCGCTGTCGTATGTCGTCCGGGGTGCCAAAAGTTGATAGTTAATTATTGCTTTTAGCTAAAGTTTGCCTATTATGTGAAGTTTATCTATACTTAAAATAAAACTGTAGCCGGGCTGAATTTGTACATTGAATATTTTTTGGAAATTCTTAGTGTACAGGACATACCTATGGATATAGATGACAAAGCATATAAATATAAGCGAAAATTTTAATACTCACCATGGCGCATGTGCGTATATCATACTGCCTGTTCTCATGAACCTGTGGATTGTCTCCATTTCTGTCTGAGCTACTGGAATCGCATGATCTCTTAAAAAAAAAAGTTTAACTTAGCATATAAACATTATATTTTCAAACTAACTGTCTCCGTGGTCCAGTCGTTGAGGCCTTTGCCTTTAGACCCGATTGTGAATTCTATTCCAGTTTGGTTAGGACATTGCAGGCTTGAATCACTTGGTTATCTGATAATAATGATGATTTCATGCTTCAAAAGGCACGTCACGATCACAAGGGAATTCGCCACGTGGAATTTTCGCGCGAAGATAAAGAAGATAAACCAAATGCATACTGTTACGAAATCAAAAATAAATAAAAATAAAATGCGGCCCGCGGAAGTTTGAGTAGCGCTGTCCGCGGAAAATTCTCGTACAATCGTCGCGTGTTTCCATACGGGAATAATATCGCGAACGATCTAGTACATCGATTATCTCGCTCTGACATATTGCTTTGTCTCGCTCTCGCACTTCTAGTATGTACTAAGGGAACGAGACAGAGAGTATCCCTCTCTCTCTCTATTCCAGAGTAGTTGTGATCTTTCTAGAAACTTATGGAGCGGGTTTCCCGGGCCATATAAATATCGGAAGGTGCCTCAGGAGGGCAGTTCTAATTTAACTGAGCTACAAGTGCGATCAAGAAGCGATATCCGGAGCGAATAACAAGTGATACAAGCGACCTCGGCAAGTTATAGTGACTGTGATTAGCAAGTGTTTTGGGCATTGTTAGTGATAAGTGAAGTGAAGTGACGTCGGCGACCATCCTTGTGGGAATAAACGTTTTTAAGAGTCATCAGGTGTTTTTCTCCAAATTGCGAACCCCGAGCTCGTAACAATTGGTGTCATAAGTGGATTTGGAGATGCCATTGACTCCGAGAGAAGACGTCACCAGTGAGGGTGTGAAGACGAGGGCGAAGCGTGCTGCGGAAGCCACTTCTACTGGATCTGCTGACCAGGCCGCTCCCACCGCGCCCACCGGCCACCAGGGCACGTCCAACACCCACCAGGCCATGTCCAACACCCACCAGGCCACGTCCAACGGCAACCAGGCTACGTCCAACGCCTACCAGGACACTCCCAACGCCCACCAGGCTATGTCCAACACCCACCAGGCCATGCCCAACACCCACCAGGCCACATCCAACACCAACCAGGCCACGTCCAACGCCCACCAGGACAAGTCCAACGCCCACCAGGCTGCGCCTTTCTTTGATTTTGGGGAATTGATGCGAATGCTGGACAACAAATTTACAATGCTGGACAACAAATTTACAATGCAGGAGAAGCTTCTACAAGACACAAGAGAGCAACAACAAAAAGCTCAAGAGCAACAACAAAAGGCTCAAGAGCAACAACAAAAGGCTCAAGAGCAACAACAAAAGGCTCAAGAGCAACAACAAAAGGCTCAACAGCAACTCCTGTCAGCTATTGGTGAAGTTAGTGGCGTGGTTACCAAATTACGCAAGGATGTTGACTTGGTGGAGGAACGCGTCACGACTCTTGGGAACGACATGGAAAATATGAAGACGGACCTTTCCACATTACAGAAGAAGGTCGTGCGCCTTGAAACAACGGGAGTAGCAGTTGCATCTGGCGGAACAGTCATTGCCCACCACGGACCCAGCGTGAAATTGCCGCCATATGACGGAACCTCGTCCTGGACCGCATACCGTCAACAGTTCCAGACCATCGCAGCTGCTAACGGATGGACAGATGAACAGTGCCTGACAGCTCTCACCGTCGCACTCCGAGGACAGGCTCTGACGGTCTTGGAGGTTCTTCCGTCGGGCAGTGGATTCAAGGACCTGCTGGAGGCACTGGAGTCGCGATACGGGGAACGGCATTTGGAGCACGTCTTCCGCGCTCAACTCCGCGACAGAGTCCAGCGCTCAGGAGAGGGTCTGCAGCAATGGGCGCTGGAAATAGAAAAACTCGTCCGCAAGGCGTATCCAGGGGCCGATTTGAAGATGATTGAGTCCAACACCGTGCAGGCGTTCGTCGACGGCATCAAGGATTCGGAAGTCAGAGCTGCAGTAAGGCTAAACCATCATGCCTCATTGAAAGATGCACTGGCCCACGCTTTGGAGGTGGAAGCCTTCAGACATGACATTCGTCATTCCGCGACTCACAAAGTGCGCGAAGTAGTGGAGGAAGTTGGGGAAATAAAAGCTCCGCTAAGGAAGAGACCTGGATCCATGTGCTATAGGTGCGGCGACCGAGGGCACCTACAAATGAATTGCCCGAAGATCAAGAAGCTTGAAGACGACGTGAAGGAACTGAAGATGAAGCAGGAGGCTTTATCATCGGAGAGGAACCAGGGAAACGAGTAAGAGCCAGGACTAGGGGGCGAGTACTGGCTGGCGCGGAGGAAGCCCCGACAACTATTATCTCTCAGGCATGCAACGGAAATAGTCTCGTAATATCTGGAACTGTAAATGGGATCAACTGCAGGATGACGCTGGATACCGGAGCATCAAGAACAATAGTCCGACCTCACTTAGTAAGGACCATAATGAGAAGCATGAGGAAACTGGACTGTCGGCTTCTTTCTGCCTCCGGCCAGCCAATACCCGTCCTGGGAGAAGTGTCTGTAAAAATGTCTATGGGAGAAACCACATATACCCACAATGTCATCGTGGCTGAAATTATGGACGATTGTGTATTGGGATTAGATTTCATGAAAAAGTACAACTGTAGAATAGACGTTGCTAGTGGTGTATTCAAGAGTGGTGAAGAAGAGATCATCATCCTAGGAGGCATTAACGGGAGAGTGACATGTTTAAAGCAAACGGTCATACCTGGGAAAGCAGAAGCCCAAGTACTAGTAAAGTTACCAGTAACAAGGAACAAGAAATCTACCGGATGCGTGTTGATTGAGGAGATAGCTAATAAACCTGCGGCTCGAGGACTCATGACCGCGAGGACTCTCGTGAAAGGAAGAAACACCGCAGTAGTAAGAGTACTTAATCTAGGCGACCAAGAGAGGACCTTAAACAAAGGCGACATCATTGGAAAATGTGAGGAAGTTGTCTGGCTGAAAAAGTGCAGTACAACACAAAGCTCAGATACAACGAGTACCAGTGATTCTACAGTCAATGAGCTTCTAAGTAACTGCAAAAGCAATCTAACGTACTCGCAGAGCATTAAAGCTAAGAAGTTTCTACTGCGCTACGCCGACATCTTCACCAGCCAAGAAGGAGACTTAGGAAGAACGTCGCTAGTACAACACAGGATTGACACCGGAAATGAGAGACCCATCCGACAGCGAGCGAGAAGAATCCCTATAGCCAAAGAAATAGAAGTCAAAGAGCTGCTGGCGGATATGGAAAGGAATAAAATTATTGAACCATCAGCAAGTCCATGGTGTTCACCAGTCGTGCTAGTAAAGAAGAAGGACGGAAGCACGCGGTTCTGTGTTGACTACAGACGACTTAATGACATCACCAAGAAGGACAGTTACCCGCTGCCTCGAATTGATGACACCTTGGATACCCTTAGTGGCATGAAATGGTTTTCAACATTGGATTTAAAATCTGGGTACTGGCAAGTGGAAATCCATCCGAAGGATAAGGAGAAGACTGCATTCTCGACGGGCAAGGGATTATGGCAGTTCAACGTCATGCCATTCGGATTATGTAACGCGCCAGCTACCTTCGAGCGACTGATGGAATGTGTACTAGCAGGATTGGTAGGAGAAGCCTGTCTAGTATATTTGGATGACGTTATCATCGTTGGCCGAGACTTTGAGGACCACTTGCGGAACTTGGAGCAAGTCTTCGAGAAAATTCATGGAGCCAACCTAAAATTGAATGCGAAAAAGTGCCGCTTATTCAGGAACGAAGTGAGCTATCTAGGCCATGTCATTACCAGTGAAGGAATCCTGACTGACCCGGAGAAAGTTGAAGCCGTTCAGAAGTGGCCTACCCCCAAGGACAAGACAGAAGTACGGGCATTCCTTGGCCTTTGCTCGTACTATAGACGTTTCGTGAAAGGATTCTCGGAGATTGCAAAGCCATTACACCGACTAACTGAAGATAAACGTCAATTTAGTTGGGATGAAGCTTGCGAAATTGCCTTCGAAAAACTGAAGAAACATCTGTGCGAAACACCAGTCTTGGGATACCCTCAACCAGAAGGTCAATTTATAGTGGATACGGATGCAAGTAATACCGCAATCGGTGGGGTACTATCTCAAAAGCAGGAAGACAGGGAAGTTGTTATAGCATACTTCAGTAAGTCGCTGTCTAAACCGGAAAGGAATTATTGTGTGACAAGAAGGGAGCTACTGGCAGTAGTGAAGACGCTACAACACTTCAGCAAATACCTCATCGGTAGGCAGTTTTTACTTCGCACGGATCATGCAGCGTTAAAATGGCTGTTGCAATTCAAGAACCCAGAAGGTCAAGTTGCTCGATGGATTGAACAACTTCAGGAATATGACTTCATTATCGAACACCGTCGAGGACAGGCCCATGGAAACGCGGATGCGCTGTCACGCAGACCCTGCCCAGAAGATTGTAAGCACTGTATCAGGCAGGAGTTAAAAGAAATGACAGTAAAGCTAACTCGGACAGAACCATTAGAGACCTGGGAGAACGATGCGATGAGAAAGGAGCAAGAGAATGATGATGACCTACGGCACATCATCAGGTGGAAGGCACAAAGTAATGATAAGCCAAAATGGAGTGAAGTTGCACCGACAGGCACTGTTTCCAAGGCGTACTGGGCGCAATGGGATAGCCTCGTTGTACAAAACGGAATACTCTACCGGAAATGGGATAAACCTAACGGCAGAGAGTTTCAACTGCAAATTGTGGTTCCAAGAACAAAAATACGTGATGTTCTTCGGGAAGTACACGACGGCGTGTCCGGTAGACATTTGGGAGTCAAGAGGACGCTAACGAAAATCCGCGAAAGGTTCTACTGGCTCCATTGTCGGGAGGATGTGGAGGACTGGTGCCGCAAGTGTACAACTTGTGCTGCCGTAAAAGGGCCACATACCAGGAGCCGAGGGAATCTACGACTGTACAACGTCGGTGCACCTTGGGAACGCATTGCAGTCGACGTAGCTGGACCATTTCCTGTCACTGACTCGGGGAACAAGTATTTCATGGTTGTCATGGACTACTTCACTAAGTGGCCGGAAGTGTTCGCCATACCAAACCAAGAAGCTACGACAGTTGCAACCAAGATAGTGGAAGAAGTGATTTGTCGCTTTGGCGTGCCCTTGGAAATCCATTCCGACCAAGGCAGGACTTTTGAGTCACAGGTTTTTCAAGAAGTTTGCAGGATTATGGGAATGAACAAAACCCGAACCACGGCTTACCATCCTCAGTCAGACGGGATGATCGAACGGTTTAATCAGACGATCGAGAGACATCTGGCAAAAATAGTGGAAAGCCATCAAAGGGACTGGGACAAGTACATTTCACTGTTCCTGCTAGCGTACAGAACCGCGGAACATGAAAGCATAAAGGCAACTCCGGCATATGTCAACTACGGTCGTGAGCTGCGGTTGCCAGTGGACCTCCTAACAGGAGGCTCACCAGATGAACCTCAAAGTGTTCAAAACTACGTTTCTGATCTGCGTGACCGAATGCGAGAAATACACGCCGCAGTTCGAGAAAACGGGTTGCAGTCGAGTCAGAACATGAAGACCAGATACGACAGAATGTCGAATACAAATGGCTTCGAGGAAGGCGCTCTAGTCTGGCTTCACAACCCGACTCGCCGGAAAGGGAAATCGCCAAAGTTACAAACCAAGTGGGAGGGCCCATACAAGGTGGTAACGCGACTAAATGATGTGACGTATCGGATACAGCGTCAACCAAGAGGAGCAATGAAGATTGTTCACATCGACCGCTTGGCGAAATATCACGGAAGTAATGATGATGCTCGGGACGAGCATCTCTAAGAAGGGGGCAGTGTTACGAAATCAAAAATAAATAAAAATAAAATGCGGCCCGCGGAAGTTTGAGTAGCGCTGTCCGCGGAAAATTCTCGTACAATCGTCGCGTGTTTCCATACGGGAATAATATCGCGAACGATCTAGTACATCGATTATCTCGCTCTGACATATTGCTTTGTCTCGCTCTCGCACTTCTAGTATGTACTAAGGGAACGAGACAGAGAGTATCCCTCTCTCTCTCTATTCCAGAGTAGTTGTGATCTTTCTAGAAACTTATGGAGCGGGTTTCCCGGGCCATATAAATATCGGAAGGTGCCTCAGGAGGGCAGTTCTAATTTAACTGAGCTACAAGTGCGATCAAGAAGCGATATCCGGAGCGAATAACAAGTGATACAAGCGACCTCGGCAAGTTATAGTGACTGTGATTAGCAAGTGTTTTGGACATTGTTAGTGATAAGTGAAGTGAAGTGACGTCGGCGACCATCCTTGTGGGAATAAACGTTTTTAAGAGTCATCAGGTGTTTTTCTCCAAATTGCGAACCCCGAGCTCGTAACAATACAAATGCATTTGTTTTAATGTTGTAATCGTTACTACTCGTCATTCGCCAGTCGCCAGTGCGCGTGGCTTGGTTAGTGCATTTATGATCTCGCGCGCGCTCGAATAGATACCGCGCTATGAAGAAAAATAAGTTTCCGGAATGCGGTAAGTTTATATTGTAGTGTGTGTAAGACAATGTGCAAAGACGAAACGAGAAAGAGTTATTTCTTGTACTATTATTCTTACATAGTTTGAATACGCAAACTGGCATTTTGCTTCAGTTTTTAAACTAAAATTTTAAATTTATCTCGACGGCCAACGTCTTATCGGTTGCGGCGTGACTGACGCGGGTATGCCGCAAGTACGCCGCATTCGCGTAGTTTTAGTTGCCGCATTTGTCTAGCCGAGCGCGCGCGAGACCAATTATTAATCTATGATATAGTTTAATCGTAGAGTTTAGCGAAAATTCACCGTAGCTTCTATCTAGTGATATCATTAAAAGAACCACATAAAATAGGTCTAGTGTTAATACAGGGGTGTTATTTCCAGGCATCTGTCCAATTGCTTGGATACATAGCACACGCACAATCCATATCTATCCGAGTCAACAGCATCCTAGTACCTAAACCCAACCATATCCCAGCTTTTCCTAGCATAAGAATGCTTCGGCAGCAGCGTCGGAAGGACAATAAACCACCATCTCTTAAAGGGATTATACCCACTGTCCACCCCTGCTTGCCCACCGGGGTGGACATTGTAACAACTTTTGAAAATCATTCTCACTGTACCCGGGCGGATGGCCAATGAGAATCACTTTTATAATAATTTTAAATAGTTCCCGCTGGTGGCCACCGCTGCAACTTTTTCAAACTCTTACAATGCCACTACTAGTGGACAGCGTCACTCTCCGATCAAGACCCCTTTTCAGTTGTACCCGTGGTTGTACCAATGACAAGTACCATTGATGGTACAAGTGATACAACATTGTATTACTAGTTCCATCAATGGTACCAGTGAACCTATGGTACAACTCGAAGTATAGAAAAAGGAAAACAAATGACAGTCAGAAAAACAAGTAAATGTTGGGGGGAAAAAAAGGATTATAGGCTTGCTAGACGATAGTGTGTTGAAAGAATAAGTTCAAGCGTATATCGACCTTACGGACATTTTTACAATTTGTTAATTTCAAGGCACTTTGTTGTCCAGCGGCCTCTATAGAGCATAAACTTACGACCCGACGATGTCAAAAAGGTCGATAATCGCATGAACCCATTTTATTTGACTTTCTTTTGTTTTCCCGACATTCACTTGTTTCATTGATATTCACTTGTTTTTCTGACTGTCATTAATTTTCCCCGTATTCTTTTGATTTCCTTGTTCTATAGTTCCAAGTTGTACCATAGCTTCACGTGTACCATTGATGGTACTAGTCAATGGTACAACTGACAAGGGGTCTGATTGGAGAGTGACGCTGTCCACCAGTGGTGGAGTTTGAAAATTTTATTATTCATTTATTTATTCTTGCAACCGTGACCAGCGGTGGCTACTTTGTACCTAATTATTAAAAAAGTGATTCTCATTTGCCATCCCCCGGGGACAGTGAGAATATATTTTAAAAGTTGTTTCAATGTCCACCCCGGGTAGTAAGCAGGGGGTGGACGGTGGGAATAATCACTCTTAAAGCAGGGCAGAATGAGTAAGCGAGATGGAGCAATACAAGCTGTAAGGTGACATCTCGCTTGCTCGTAATGCTTGAAGAGATGGTAGTTAAGCTTCCAGGAGTTCTATTTTTGAAAGTGTGACTCACTTAAATCGGCGAGTGGAATTAAAATCCTTCTATATTGTACATATATGTCATATATATTTTTTATGGCAAGGCAAAAAGGCATACGGCCCACCTGATGGTAAGTGCAACACAACACCAAGCGCATCACGTGTGCGTATGGCCGACCTTTGCCAAATCCTTTTAACGCCCTTGAAAGACCCCATGTTGTAATCTCTTGGAAAAACCATGTTGGGGAGCTCATTCCACAGTCTCAGCGTACGTGGGAGAAAAAATTCTATTATAGCGCACCGTACGCGATCATTTCAAAAATACGGCTCCAGAACTATACAAATTCCTTCTTTCATTAAAAACCAATACTTACATTAATAATGTGATCTGATTTAGACCTAGATGATGTGTACTGTTTTTTCTTTCTGTGGCGTTCCTTTTCAGTCAGTAAATTTGTCTTTTCTGGGTCACTGTAACCAGCAAAAAAAAAAAAATGTTTGTCATTTGTACCATTTTAAGATAATTTCAATTTTCATTCGAATGATTCTAATTCGACACACGAGTCATACATTTCAAAAATAGGGGCCCCTGAGGCCTAATTTTTAGCTTGTTTTAATGTTTTACTAAATAGATATACTTTTTTTCAAGCTGCATTATATCCTTGAAAATCTTCAACATGGGGGTGTGTGTTTGTTTGTCTGATTTCTTGCCATGACTGAAAAAAAAAAACATGTTACAGAATGATTTTTTATGTTTACAAACTGTTTGAACATGCTCGGGACAAACCCAAACACATTTTTTTTTTTTTTGCGTTTTGTTAATCCTCAAGTCCTTGCAAAAGAAAACAAATTCCAAGGATGTTACGTGAAGCAAATTAAAAAAACATTTCAAGAGAGAAGATGGGTGGCAGTTACCAATAAAGAAGCGGTAGTTTTGTATTCTTATGACATCACAGACAAATGTTAACTTAGTCTACCTGCGACCATGAACTGAAACGTTTGGTGTACCTGAATAAGTAAACAAACGCGATTCAACAGTATTTTTAATTATTTAATAGGCTAGTTTCCTAAAAAATATAATTAGTCCGTCAGTTGCATAATCAAAAAATATAGAAGACGTATTTTTTCTTTTGAAAATTTAACAAAGAATGGTAAAGATATGGCACGTTAAAGTTCCGTGTGACGTCACAGTGTGCTACACTTTTTCGCAATATATGACGTCACGAGCCCCCACTTCTAAACTTTGATGCGTTATATCTTTATAATTTATCGCTCAATTGACAAAAGAAAAAAATACGTCACTAATATATTTTGATTCCCTAAATGACGGACTAATATTATTCTATGTGAACTTGTGGTCACATAATTGAGATTTTACTAACGCAGACAATAACAATTTTGTATGTGAAATTTGTAAGGTGCCTAGCGGGTAACGAAGAATCTCCATAAAAAATTGCTATGATCTGTGGAAACGTAGAAAAGTAACAGCTTCCGATACGCGGCTTTAAGTCCGCCATTTACATATTATATAATAGATATAACTAGCGTTTTCCCGCAGCTCCGCCTGCGTCAAAAAGTAGCCTATGTTTGACCCCGGGGCTTTCAAATTTCATCAAAATCCGTTCAGTGGTTTGGCCGTGAAAACGTAACAGACAGACAGACTTTCGCATTTTATTATTAGTATGGAAGTATGGATAAAATTAAATAAATAAATGATAGCAGAGAACGGGTTTTGTCTTCTTTATCTTTTTATTTGTCTCTAAGTCTTGAAGAAATATCCCCGCGCAAGCCTCATAAGTCTGATGCTCTAAATGTGTCCAAATAAATAATTTAACTAATAATAAAATAATATATGAAAAACAATACCTTCTGTTGCTTTTCTCCATAACATTACTGACCTTTGACATTATGTGTATTTTTTTTGTAAGTTTTTTTTTTATTATGTCAGTAGTAACTCTATGGTCACTTATCTACTGAAATACTACAAAAAGATCGGTTTAGACTCTTATTCATAAAAATTAACGGACATCGGTCGGACGCCATCATCATAATCATAGTTAGTATCCCATAACACAAGTCCCGAACTTACTTTACACTTTACTCAATGCGATTTGTCCCCTATATACGGTGAAATTTGAGTCGTTTTGGACCCATCGTCCAGTGACTCCATTCATGCAACTGAACAACTTTCCCCAAGATACATGGGTCGAAAAATGGAGTAAATTTTTGGACCTCCCATACAAAATGTCTCATCACGTGACCTAACTTACTATGGAAAGTCCAAATTTGTTTTTCATGTTTCGAGCTATGTTCCTTGGGGAAATTTGTTCGGTTGCATGAATGGAGTCACTGGACGATGGGTCCAAAACGACTAACATTGCACGGTGTACATTTATTGATTTAAAAAAAAAAATGTGAGATATCAAGTTGACCATTCCGTATCTCACCACTAACTCCTGTATCCATCCACATTACTTTCGACCCCAAGGGACCACTAAATGGTTGCCCCGCAATTATTTTACCTGCAAAGGTATCACATATAATTTTATTGCTGTTTGTAAAGGCTTCTTTCGATGGGGCGTTTTGTTTAAACGTTTTTTAAAACGACGGTATTTGGAAATTAGGGTCATGAAATGTATGAATTTAAATTAAAATAAATACCGCTTTAACTAGTGATGTTGTATCTTGTTTGGTGTAATATTAACTTGTTATAGCATAGTAATATCTAAATGATTTTTGTTACTTGTTAATATTTTGCTATAAGAAGAGTTCTTAATTAATTAACTTACTATACTTGTCAGTCAATGTTAAATGCTAAATATCTGGTAGCTGGTGATTTTGTTAATTCCTGGACATAAAGATAAAACTATTTGCTACAACACATTATTACGTATTAGGTTTATATTAAGTTTTACATTCCTATGAAGTTTAATGAAAATAAAAATATTTTTTTTTGTATAATTTAATTTTATTGAAAAAATATAGATCATACACACACAACAATGATAAATAAAGAAATTAAATTATTTATTCGGACTAAAAACGTGTATGATGAAAATGAATCTGCACAATACCCTTATGTACACAATCTCTTAATTAATGTACCCATAATTACACTAATTTCTTCGCCTCAAAGAAGCTCCTGAGATGCTTCATCTGCCACACTCCAATACCGAGGAGGACTCCAGTTTGAAGCAAACTCCACCACAGGACACGCTGGTGTGTGCTTTCAGATGTCTGCCGGAATCGTTCTTTACGGTGCTGTAAAACCAAACAAAGCCTTGCGTTTGTCATAAAAGATACTTCTGGGCACCTAACCATGCAACTATCCATACAACTTTGAATATTCCTGTGAGCCTGGCATAGTCACGCTAGTCATGCACGCACAAGTCAAATCTCATAAAAAAGGTTTGCACCTGTCACTTACACAACAAGACTGTTTGGAATCTGTACTTTATTACAAAAAACAAATCTACTAGAATTTTATAATTATACATACTTAGATGAAATAAGATTAGAATACTGGCTCGCTCAGCACTGTCATATTTTCATGATATCACTAGGTGTGTGACATGTTTTGAAATTATTAAAATAAAAGCTAAGAGAAAAAAATATCATATTCCTATTCTTGAAAATTCAGAGACGATTTACTAAATTCCACATTTAATTGTTCCCACTTATACTGGTAAACTGTAATTATTATTATTTTTCCTCTACTGAACTGCAAAGCACAATTTAAAGTTCTATAACCTACTGCTGGCCAATATCTTCCCCCTGTCTATGCCTACTATCTCTGTCCTAAGTAGTGTTGTAAAAACGTTAGAGTCGGCGATCAAACTCTAGAGTCGGCACTTAAACACTAGAGTCTAGAAAATAATTCGATATGCCAATCTTTCACTCGTTTTCATACTCGTTTTCTACTCTTTACTCTTCGTCGTACCAGAAAAGTATTACAGAAACATCGGTATAACCAATTTTAATGATAGCTTAGTAGTTTTATGCAGTTGTTATGCGGCAAGGTGAAATAGACAACATTAATTATGGAATGGCAATAGAAAAAGAGGCAAGCAAGCGAAACGATGGGCGGATGATGTCAAAAGAATCGGAGGAGTGACTTGGACAAGGAAAGCTAGAAATAGGATGGAATGGAAACAGCGAGGAAAGGCCTAAGTGTCACAGGACACGCTAATTACTAATCCTATGATGTTATGTTAGAAAATTATGTAAAAGTGTTTTATATACTTAATTGTATAAAGTGTTTAGTAACAGCAAGCGGACCGAAGTAGAAGGGGCGCACCCAAAAAATTCTGGCTCGACCGACGTCGCAACGGAAGATATGCGTGCTAATGAAAACATAATAATGCGGGTTCTCACAGTAGGACAAGAAAAAGCTTAAATTAAAAATAAATAAATAGAAATAAATATATTAGTTACTTAGGCATATGTACTGTCGAGGAACTCGTTAGTCAAGCGCGACCCGCGTATCCGTAGCGAATGCGCGTGTCAAGCGACGACGTGACGCGACCACTATTGCATTGGTCGCCATTTAGTGGCATTTTTGTTCATTAAATAAATAATAATTAAATTTTCTATCTTGAGCTCCTCTGTCCTTCGGAAGGCACGTTAAGCCGTTGGTCCCGGTTGTTGTTGGTAGATAGCAATCGTTGGGCTGTGTTAGATGCCTTGGGGCAGCCTGAAAAATTCTGACAGTGTTGGCCACTAACACATCTCGGGTCATGTTCCTTTTGGGTAGGTTTTCCTATAAAAACGGTTACTGAGGTCAGACGGCAGTCGCTCCATTGTAATTACCAGTTCCGCCAAATCTGGACCATGACTTACAGCGTACCCTAAGCTCCGAAGCGTAAGCTGACGACGCAACTAGTAACACACACTAGGATGATGACTTAGGCATATGTACTAACATAGTTTTTAAGTTACTCTAAGTCTGCTAGTACTCACACTCAGTGGACTATTTGTCTAGTCTATTTGTAATAAAAATCACCTGGTACATAAGGAGTTTTAATTAAAAAACGTAAGAATCAAAGCATCAAACACATTGGAACTTTCATCCATAACAACAAAATAAACGACACGTATTTCTTATTTACATATTTTATTTATTTGACCCTGGGCTCCGAAGCAGACCCTGGGCTCAGACGCAAACAGCGCACGCAACCGGGATAATAAACGGGACTAATGTTTTGTTAGATCTCATACTTCATCTTTTTCCGTTTTCATCTCTTCTTTTATGTATGTTTATGTATGTATATGTATAGTTATGAATATTGTATGTAAATCTATGTATGCTTATTTAGCAGTTAAGTGTTTTTTCTTTCTCTCTCATTGTATTCTAAAATAATTCGCGCCGCACATAACTTTTCTGTTTTTCCTAATGGTTGACTGGGAGAGAATGCTTTTAGCATTAAGTCCGCCAATTGTAAACTTGTGGTACAATAAAGATTTATAAATAAATAAATAAATACTTATTATGTAGTTGTCTCACGATTGTGACGTGTGTGTGATTACTATTCAACTTTTGTTAAGCTATTTTGGATCTATCTGTGAGGACCTGTAGTGGCTCACTTGCTTTATATAATTTTTACCTTACTACTTTTATACAAAAGAAGCTATTGGTCTTCCTAATAAATAAATAAATAAATAACGCTAGGATGATGATGATTTCTTATTAGATACTAATTTAAATTTAAAACAAAAAAGACGATCGTAATTAATTAGTGCTTTAAAACACAAATTAGTAAGTATGTTATTGAAAATTAATAAAAAATATTTAATTACCGCATACCTACACCTCTACCTAATTGAAATTTTTGGATTGTCGTGCAAAAATGGACGACGATCAGCGTTCAAACGCTGACAGCGTTTGAACGCCCCGTGTAAGGATAACTTTAAATACACGCAATATGCTTGAGTGATACTTATTTTTTTATAGCTAAATATTTCACGGATGCTGTAAACATATTATAATAAATTGTTATTGATATTTTTACATTGCAATATAAGTGTTTTATTTTCTTATAATTTTTACTTCTTTTATTATTGCTTCGAAACACGAAAGGGATTTTTCAGCATTTATTCATTTCGAGAATGAGGGAAATAAAAATTGTTTACATGGTAAAACCCTTTAAACCCGATTCAGAATCGGAGATTTTTAGAACTACCCTTTGAAGTACTTTTACCGACCACCAGATGGCAACCGGGCTTACCGTGCCTTCTGAAGCACGAAATCATCAATTCACGACGACATTCTTCTTCTTTTTCTTTTTATAACTGTTAAATTAATTTTTGTTTCTGTGTTTGTGTTTGGAGTCGATCGCCGGTCAGGTCACAGCAGAATATCAGTGCTTTGCTCACCACTTTTGTGAGTAAAGATCTTCGCTGAGCTGTGATAGAGAATACAATCCCGAGCATGTTTTTCAATCCCGGGCTTACGGGATTTTTGAAGCCTTTTCCCGGGATCCCGGGCCTATCCCGGGATTAGACTATGTGGTTTCTAATTGGGCTAAAATAAAAAACACGAGTAATTAAAAAAAAATGTCTTTAATGTCTTTGCACAACACATATCAGAATAATAATAAGAAAAGAAAAAACACAAACCAAAAAATACTATACTTTTGCAAGAAATTAAAAAACAGCACAAAATAACTATTTAGAATTTCGAAAATATAATCGCAGAAATATCAAAGCATCCAATGTTTGACTTCCGAGCCTGCTTCGTAGTCTATTGCCAACATAAGCAGCAGCTGAAAACGCTCGTTCAGCTTCTACGCTGGTCGGAGGAATAGACAATAGATACTTATATGCTGTTTCTAAGTGATATCCATGAACTCCTCCATTTTCGAACAGGCTCATTTCACGTCTAATACTATTTGCCAACCCCAATTCATTTTGTACTTGTACTTCAGGATCTGGGGATTTCATACTCTTGTTAATTTCCTTGTAACATTTCCTTTAATGTCAATTGGGGTTGGGATTGGGAGGTTTCTGACCTTAGCTCATCATCTGTTTGTGATCCTGACCTTGCTTCTTCTTCCGTGTTATCTCGACTATTAAGTCTTTTAACAATACTCTTTATTTGCTTCCTCACTAAAGCCTGTGTCGGAACTGGAAATAAGTCCTGCCATTCCAAATCCGATAATAACTGATTTTCATCATCCATTCGTGGATTTTGTAAATAATTTAACACGCCAGTTAAATCATCACTTCGTCGTTGCTTTATACGTTCCACTAAGGATGTTTTAATTTTTTTGGCAAGTGCTGAGTTTTTGCTAGACAGTTGTTTTATAAGAAATTTCAAAGCGGCATCAGCTGTGCATAAATTAGCATCTCGCCGACAGATTGCTTCTACTGTCAATTTAATTGGGGTCAGCACATCAACAATTTTATTTACCAATTCAAAATCAACATCTTTTAAACGAATTGGATGATTGAGATCTATAAGAGCTTTTTGAATGCATGCTTTTAAAAGGTAAAATCGCTCCAGCATTGTTAAAAGACTATTCCACCTGGTTTTACAGTCCAAAAGAAGTGACAACTCTTTTCCATGTTCAATTTTCACATATTTTTGAAGTACTGTTTCATTTTTCAATGGAGATCTTTTGAAATACACTACAACTTTGCGGATTTTCTTTATCAGCTTATTAATATTTTCATATTGTGTTAACTTTGGTACGTGTTCTGGCGCAAGATCATTTTGTGACATTACGATTAAACCTGATTCTGGACAGTCTAAGTCTTCTAAATGGTGTTCATCATCGCTGTCGACGTATTGTACGAGTTGCTTTTTGTCTTAATGTATTAAAATAATCTAGGTAAGGTTATTTTCAAGACGCAACGGACTACGGAATACAAACTAGACTTGTTTGTGGCAATCCCCAAAATTCCGAGATTAGCCAAGTACAGTCCCGGGATTTTCGGGGCCAGAAAACGGTCGGGATCCCGGGATCCCGAGATTTGGGATCCCGGGATTGTATTCTCTAGCTGTGACCTTTTTGGTTGTTACTTCAATACACACTCGCTGTTAGTCATAGGTTTTAGTTTTATAATATGTATTGTGTTAGCTTGTGTGTGTTTAAGCATTGCCAAATAAATCATTCATTCATTCATTCATTCGACAATCAGGTTATTCAAGTACTCATTTCTACAAGACTTAGAGACTTACAAGTACTGTAAACAAATATACGAAGTATGCTTGTGGCAATCGAAACTACGACCTCCGGGTCTAACCCCATATTCTCAAACGTTTGCTCAAACTCGACTCAACCTTTTTTTTTTTTTTTTCGTGTGGAAAAGACCTTCGCCTAGAGAAGCTGGGTGGTTATGTGGGACTTGAACCCACTAAAAACCACACGGTGTCAACACCTACCGCGTGTTGCTGGGACCATGTGCTTACTTATGCTCCAAAGTCCCAGCGCTGCGGCCGCTACCACGGCGGCCTCGGCTCAGCCGTTCTCCATCGGAGCGGCCTGCAGGTTTGACCCACGGTCTTCTTTTCCGCAAGGGTAAAGGCACGCTTGAAAACTCGACTCAACCTTACTCCAACTCATTGGTATGATTAGTCGTCACTAGCTTGCTTGACTTAAGGAGATTCCTCATTGGAGGTGAGTATCGAACTGTCAAATATAAGGTTGGTCGAGAGGTACCTTGAGGCGTCAATAAATGGAATAAAGTAGATAAATTACGGTTTCTTGCCACTTTTGGCCTAGGTATCCATTATTTTATTTTAATTTTTACTCTATTCTTTTGTAATTAACAATTTTTGTGCTTGGAATTGGTATTATAACCTGTGACGTACCTCATTGGAGTTTGCTCAAGCAACCAACTAAGAATATCGTTTGCAAAGAAAGTTCCGAGGACTTCCTTAAGGCTTCCTCCAATGAGTTTGAGTGAAGAACGCAGCTCCGCCTGCGTTGAAAAGTAGCCTATGGTTGACCCCGGGTCTTCAACTATATTCATACCAAATTTCATCAAAATCCGTTCAGCGGTTTGGCCGTGAAAGCGTAACAGGCAGACAGACAGACTTTCGCATTTATAATATTAGTATGGATAAATTATTTTATTAAATAATAATTATTTGCGTAAGGTGCAGACAATTTAGATAGTATGGATTGGTTAACACTGTATATCACTTTCCAACACTCACGCTTATTCTTGAACACTTTGCGAATAATCAAAGTCACTAACAGTAAAAAAAAAACACAAATTTTGGAAAATAAAATACAGCACCGATACGACTTCCCGCCAAAAGTAAATAAAAAAAGTTTAATCAGTATTTATATGACAATGAAAACCAGGTGCTCTATTTATAAATGTATGAATCATATGTCGAATGAAAATCGTTGGATTCACCCATTATGATTAAAAGAAAATGATTTTGCACCATGGAGCAATCACAAAGACGAGATGCTGTTTGAAATGGCGCAGTGATGTGATCATTGGCGCCTCGCCGACACTGCAGTGGGCGGAGCTTGTCATTGCTCGTGCTCCATGGTTGGAGCCACGGCCGGAACCAAGCACCCCACACGTCTGCCTTCCGCCTCGTGTAGCCTCACAAATACTTTCTTACAAAACGCTTATTACGGCATCTCTTTGTAATTGCTCCATGTTTTGCACCGATTTTGCATGAGTCCAACGAAAAAGAGCTGGCTTGACGTCGCAATGCTGGATATGCGTACTAACGGACCAACTGTCAGGGATGCCGAAGACCGAGTGAAGTGGAGACGCAAAAGTAGGAAAGCGGACCCTGGGTTCCGAAGCGAATAGCTGAGCATGCAACCGGGAAGACGCTAAGATGATGATGGGTGAATCGCTTGGTCACTAATAGCTATTATAAAATCTCACATTAAAGGTAAATCTTGCCCCAAAAGCCAAAAATCTAACATGTTTTTCCATGGTTCCTTCATTGCAGTATTTTGGCCCTCTCCCCCCTTCCCCCAACCCTCAGTGCGCAACGTCTTTGGATGTAAACTGAGCTTGATAAATAAAGAAATAGCATAAGCGGTGCGTAGGGTTGTCACATTGACAATTTTTCGTTAATTTGAAGTATAGCCCGACCAATAAGATAGCATGGCAACTAGGCATTTATGTAACATTCCGTCATCTCAAAGTCATATCTGCCAAAAGAAGATAGGATTGGACGTTATGTATTTTGTGATTAATTCTTACGATTTATTTTTATCAACATAGTAAAAATAATATATATAATAATAGGTATTAAAGATGTTATCATATAAAACGAAGGATTGATTTCTATTTCATTAAATGACATTGTCAATTTAGCTGTTGACATGACACATACATGTTGCCACCTAAAGGCGATCAGTAGCGACGCCAATGCAGGTTTTATATTTTCCTGGTCAGGCTTTATTTGAGAAATACGATGTTCAGTAGTATAAATTTACTAGAACTCCTCTGCATGAAATGCCACAATTTAAAATGAAAAAAATCATCACGAAAAGAGAAATATATATTAATGCCTGACTCAACCTCAACATTATAGAAAAATGAATCTAGGAGCCCTATGTTTGAAATGTATGACAATGAAAATCGTTTGATATAAAAAAGAGAATTGCCTGAGTCACAATTTTCCACTCACTCCTGTAGATTATGCCAATTTTTCATTTAAAAACACAAGCGGGAAAAAATGGTTCTTTTCACTAAGAAAATGATAAATCAAAATTTTCCTCACGTGACAGCCCTATCAACTAATATGTGACTGACAGATGGTCGTAAATTACAGACGTCGGGTCAAATATAGAGGGTTCAATTCGGAACATTTTTTTTTTTTTGTACAAAAATATTATTTCTACGTACGAACTTATTCATTCATATCGAGTTACACGGTCAATAGTTCCTGTACAAACTGGTGTCAGAGTTTTTCTGAACCGCCTTTCGGCCTTTCTATTATCATCTTTAGCTTTCTATAACCCACTGGGCATAAGTTAGATGGTCATGTCTCTTGTATCTCTCATGTAATTCCTTTAACGACCTAAAATAGTTTTTTTTTTATACAATTAAGTAGGCAAAAAGGCATACGGCCCACCGATAAGCCCTAAGCCCACCGGTAAGTGGTCACCGTAGCCCATGAACGCCCGCAACACCAGGGGCATCAAGTGCGTATTGCCGACCCTTGAGAAATCTTTTAACGCCCTTTTTGAAAGACCCCATGTTGTAATCTCTTGAGAAAACCATGTTGGGGAGCTCATTCCACAGTCTCAGCGTACGTGGGAGGCTGCCGGGACCAATGGCTTTCCGAAGCACGGAATGATTAATATCAGACAATCAGATGAGTCAACTTAACAAAGTATGCTTCCCGTGAATATCTTAATGACATTTCCCCTAACCACTGGACAAAGGAGTTGCCTTATCTTACGTATGTGTTTCTTTATTTAGGAAGCACGTCGAACCTCCAGATTCTTTTGTACTTATCCCATGCCTTATTCACCCTCAGCAGGATTTCTAAAAGACTGCATGAGCTTCAGAACATCACCTAGGGCGCAGTGTCTGTAGTTCCCTACTACCGAATACGCTGCTGTTGGAGTTATTTACTACGATAACGCAGAAACCAAAAGTGAATCATGGCCACACGTGAAGCCACCATTCCTTGCGGTCTTGTACCAGTTGCCGCCAGTCGCCCACTCCTATGGTCCTAAAGTTAACATCTTATTCTGTCAAAACAAATATTCTATTCTTCTTTGCGTGTCGATTCTCCCAACGAGTTTCTGAACTCTCCCCGACCAAGGTATCGCCACCACATCCTCGTTGGTTGCGAACATTAGATCGACCCTTGTACAGGGGGCAGGATAGTAAGTGCCTCATTGTTTGGGGTCGGCAACGTGCTCGTGTCATCTCCGGTGTTGCAGGCGTTCATAGGCTGCTACGTAACCACTTACCGTCAGGTGGGCCGTACGCCTGTTTGCCTACTTAGTTGTGTAAAAAAATTAAGTAAAGATGGGATAACATATATCTACCTAGCTATATAGCAAACTAGCGGTTTCCCGCAGCTCCGCCTGCGACAAAAAGTAGCCTATGTTTGACCCCGGGTCTTCAACTATATTCATACCAAATTTCATCAAAATCCGTTCATCGGTTTGGCCGTGAAACTTCACAGACAGACAGACGGACAGACAGACAGACAGACTTTCGCATTTATATTATTAGTGTGGATGTGGATAATAAAAAATAATAAAATACCCAGGAATTTTCTAAATAAAGATATTTCGATACAGTATTGGTACATGTGTCTCAAAGTGAAGACTATGTCGTAAAGAGTAAGGTTTACATACTGTAATACTCACACGGATAGGGCTGTGATGTCAACTAGCGGTGTGAGGCATAGGCGGTAGCGTTAACCGGGTGGCATATTTTTTCATAGTATTTCGGAAGATTATAGATTGTTTTGGGCGCGCGATGTGTTTTACGCCTATTTGTGATGTGTTTTTGAAAAAAAATCCGAATCGTCTTCAAACTCGAAAACGAAAAGGAAGAAATAATCAATTGATTGTTTTATATTAAATGTGGTTCCTTATCGAACATTTTAATCAATTTGAAGTCATGACTCATAATCATGACACAAAGAAACGAAACTAATGATTTTTCTCAACATTTCTGACATGCAGCTGGTGTCTCGTGCTACTTGTAGTCTTGCCTTAGCTTTATACGATATTTTTTCCCCTGTAGCTGCATAGACATCTGCATAGAAAGTTGTATAGACACTTTTGATGCATATTTTTGGTCTGCTGCAAGAATTATAAAAAAAAGACTCGTTTGAAAGAATAAAGAAGCGTATTTATACTGAGAAGGACTTTTTAAATAAATAATCCATACTAATATTATAAATGCGAAAGTCTGTCAGTGAAGTTAAGCTTTCACGGCCAAACCGCTAAACGGATTTTGATGAAATTTGGTATGGATATAGTTGAAGACCCGGGGTAAACATAGGCTTCTTTTTAACGCAGGCGGAGCTGCGGGAAAAGCTAGTATAAAATATTTTCTAAAATACTTATTAGTTTATACATAACTAAAAACTTTCGGAACAGCCCACGTATATACTTTATTTTACGTGCGACTAAAATTTTGATTTGTATAATATACCTAAGTCAAATTCTTCATTCAATTCAGCCTGCTGATAAGCTAGTTTCCAGGGTCAAAAGACTATCATTAAAATAAGTCCGTCATTTAGGGAATCAAAATATATTAGTGACGTATTTTTTCTTTTGTCAATTGAGCGATTAATTATGAAGATATATGGCATCAAAGTTTAGGAGTGGGGGCTCGTGACGTCACATATTGCAAAAAAAGTGTAGCACACTGTGACGTCACACGGAACTTTAACGCGCCATATCTCTACCATTCTTTGTTTAATTTTCAAATGAAAATATACTTAAATAAAATATTTTTTGATTATTTATTTATTTCACTTTATTAAATAATTGTAAATGGCGGACTTGAAGCCTGTGGCTTTATCTACCAGTCAACCAAATGGGCGATTATCATTATTAGTGATTATCTAACTGACGGACTAATTATATTTTTATAGGAAACTAGCCTATTTTTTTGGATTGCACCAAACATATTGAGATATCGATAGATAGAGGTGAGACGGCTGTTTTTACGATTGTGGCACTTTTATGGTGTTATGGGGCTGGGGTCACGAGCATTGGCCAATTTAACCATTCTTCAAAAAAGGAGGTTCTTAAAAAAATTGTCGATAACAAATTTTTAGAAGAGATTACTTTAGAATATTACAGTACCCTTGTCATTATTTCAGGCTCAGTCAGACTACTGCTGGACATAGGCCTCCCCCATTGAGAAAGGAAATTTCGGTGATCTTTGGCCTCCCCCCAAAATGACCGATTAGAATTTAGTAATTAAATAAATTACTGCAATTATATCCGTCCATACTAATATTATAAATGCGAAGGATTTCTGTCTGTCTGTTACGCTTTCACGGCCGAACCGCTGAACGGATTTTGATAAAATTTGGTATGAATTGTATGTATGTATGTAAAAATCTTTATTGTACACAAAGAACATAGTATCAGAAAACAGGTTACAACAAAAGGCGGACTTATCCCAAATAGAGATCTCTTCCAGTCAACCAAACTTACAAATGACATATGGGCACAGAAGAGGGCACAACACGCAAAGAAATCTTAGGTGCATAGACTTACATCTGACATACAAATTCAATTACACATAAAAACAGTAAGCTTGTATGATGAATAGTTGAAGACTCGGGGTCAAACATAGGTTACTTTTTAACGCAGGCGGAGCTGCGGGAAACAGCTAGTATGAAATAAATAAATAAGAACACATTTTTACCTATATAACAAATGCCAAAACAACGACATCACTACACCCAAATCCCCTAATATGTTTCTGAACAAAACAAAACGAAATGATATGAAATTACCAAAGGCTCATGGGATCGCCACGGTATTGTAAAACCAGGTTTTTATGTCACATTCCCCAGGTTATGGCCTGATCAGGTGACATTCGCATCTAATAAGGAATCAGTAGGATTTGGAGATTTACTTGACTTTCCTACCTTGTACCACAAAAAAGGCTATATTCTAGTCAATTTATTTTTATTCATATATAAAATACTAGCTGTTTCCCGCAGCTCCACCTGCGGTATAACCTTTGTTACTCAGGGTGAATGTAGCTTTCCAATGGCGAAAGAATTTTTGAAATCGGCACAGTAGTTTTTGAGTTTATTCATTACAAACATACACACAAAAATACAAATCTTTCCTCTTTATAATACTCGTATTATAGTGTAGAAGTGTAGATGTAGAGTCATAAATTTCAAAAATAGGGCTCCAAAAACGGAAAACAGATTTTTTTAACCGTTGAAAAATAAATCCATACTAATATTATAAATGCGAAAGTCTGTCTGTCTGTATTTCTGACTGTCTGTAACGCTTTCACGACCAAACCGCTGGATGGATCTTGATGCAATTTAGTATGAATATAGTTGAAGAACCGGGGTCAAACACAGGCTACTTTTTGACGCAGGCGGAGCTGCGAGAAAAAGCTAAATAAGTAATGATAAAATAAAGTAAGTAGATACCTAGGCCTACCGATTTATATCTACTTTATTTCATTTCAAGGACGCCTCAAGGTACCTCTCGACCAACCTTATATTTGACAGTTCGATACTCACCTCCAATGAGAAATCATCTCGAGTCAAGGAAGCTAGTGACGACTCATCATACCAATGAGGTGGAGTAAGGTTGAGTCGAGTTTGACTGAAGGTTTAAGAATATGGGTGTAAGAGTACTTTAGGTTTACTTTTTGTACTTTTACTATTTTTCGATATATTTTTTTTATATACGTTTTGAATAGATGTCTGACTTGTCTGTAAACATTAAATGTAATCCTCGCGGGTATACGGGGGATCACAAATCTATGAGACGCAGCGTCATGGTATAATTGCTCGGAGCTTTCAAGGGATGGCTGTGCAAGGGAGGGAGCCAAGAACCTTAATATTTTGTACTGAATAGTTATGATAATGTGAATAATAGTGTTTATTTGAATAATTTGGTATTAACAAAACAACACACATACATTATTAATTCATACAAAAATAAGGCATGCATATAAATGATCAAAAAATGATTGGTAAATCCGTGGTCTCTGCCTACCACGGAGGGAAACAGGCGTGATGATATGTATGTATGTCACATCTGCCAATATTTGTCAGACCCAATTTTTAGTTTTATAAATAAATAATAATAAATAAATAAATCTTTATTTCAGACGTACGTACGTCCATAGTGTTAGTAACAATTGAAATTTTAATCCTAGGTTTATTAAATAAAATTAATAAAAATAAAATAATATTGCAAAACAGGCCATCTACCTGCAGTGCAATAAAAGTCATCTAAGCGTGCCTCCGCAAACATGCCTGATGCACTACAACGCCGCGACAGCCCCATCAGCGCCCTGAAGGAATTGTTATATTGCACACGAAGGGCACTGTATGCACGCTGGATATAGCCGACCCAAAGACTACACGTGTACACGAACACTGGTTGTTCAAAACTAAATTTATTCTAGTAGATTCCGTCGCCCCGCGTCGATTGAGCCGCTTCTCGGTCTCATCCGACTGTATTTGGACTTGCTACGGCATTTCCAAAATTCAAAAAACAACATTTTCTTAGAAAATTTATAAATTTTCCTCTAAAAATTTTCTGTTTTTGGCATCATTAGATCCGTCTCGCCGAGACGAGTCCAGCGACACCCCGTTTTCGAGAATCGGACGCATACTTTTTGAAAAATTATATATATATATATATATATATATATATATATATATATATATATATATATATATTTATTACTAGCTGTTTCCCGCTTTTCTGTTGCGTCAAAAAGTAGCCTATGTTTGACCCCGGGTCTTCAACTATATTCATACCAAATTTCATCAAAATCCGTTCAGCGGTTTGGCCGTGAAAGCGTAACAGACAGACAGACTTTCGCATTTATAATATTAGTATGGACATGAATTAAGGAAGCATGTATGTAAGATTATATCATGTTCTACCTACCCAATTTATAAAAAAAAACTTCAATCTTGCGCTGAAGCGACGAGCGACGCTGGAGTGTTTGAGACGATTCGAGTCTAGGTGTTAAGAGATGAATGAATTAAGTTAATTTTGCCCAAATTACAAGTATACCAAAAAACATTTAGGTATGTGCCAACTCGGTATGCATAAGTGCATTTGGATAAAAAGAAAAGATCCCGATTTTAGGGTAAAGACATTTATTGAGCACAAATCGAGCAAAAGCTATGGCTAGGAATGCGAAAAAAAGAGATGATAATATAGGTTCTAAAGTTACTTGTTACATTTCTAATTTTTATATATCAATTTAAACTATTTTAACCCTCGTATTAAAAATAATTCGTTAACCAAATGTTAGCTAAAACATGTTTCATACCGTTCTCTTCTGTTCGATTTTTAGCGTGGAAATTAAATATGTAATTTTTTTTAGATAAAATCAACTTAATAATATATTTATAAAGGGTAATAAACTTATTTTTTTAATTTGAAGCAACAAACGCGATAGAAACCGTATTAATATTGTTTAACTTAATGATTTAGGTTTATTAAAAAAATGTTTTGCTGCATTATTGTTTAACACCGTCCACGGCAGGAATGCACCAGCTTTTCAGATTCCATTTATCGTGCAATTGTGACGCGAATATCAATACGATAAAATAAAAAGTAATTTTATGAAACTCATAAAAATGTTTACATTTTTCTAACTGTACGCTGAAAAAAATTGTTTTAGTGTCCTGGGAATTCATAGATTAAACACGAAGAACGGGAGAATTCATATTTCTATGAGGAAATTGATTGAAACTGCTAAAGAATGCATATTTGCATGTCGAATGCAAATGAATGAATGAATGATCGAATTAAAAAATAATTACTATAAATGTCATGTATATGCATGTTTCATTTCAGCCGCAATCAGTCCACTGCTGGACTTAGGCCTTCACCAAATTAAGGGGTTATTGCCATACTCTCCTCATTTGGCAGGCGGATTGGCGAGCGCAGTTTCAACGGCTTACCGTACTTCCGACGCTGCTGTACATCGGAAACATTCTTAAGCTAGGGAAGGGTGGGATGTGGTTGGGCTTGGGGAAAGGATGAGGTAATAGGATGTTACTGACTCGGATGGACATGGGTTGACTCAGTAGCAGCTCGGGTCAAAAGGAAGGAAGGAAGGAAAAGTCAATCGGACAGATGATTGGAAATAACACCCCTGACAATGTATGTGTGGTACCGTTTAACAAATAAAGTCAATGATCTTAACAGCGCGTCTGTCCAGTTTATGGCCCACCTATTGGAATGCCCCAATAGGCTTTCCAGGGTCAAAAGACAAACATTAAAATTAGTCCGTCATTTAGGGAATCAAAATATATTAGTGACGTATTTTTTCTTTTGTCAATTGATCGATAAATTATAAAGATGAACGCATCAAAGTTTAGGAGCGGGGGCTCGTGACGTCACATATTGCGAAAAAGTGTAGCACACTGTGACGTCACACGGAACTTTAACGCGCCATATCTTTACCATTCTTTGCTTAATTTTCAAAAGAAAAAATACGTCCCCGATATTTTTTGATTATCTAACTGACGGACTTATTATATTTTTTTTTTTTTAGAAATCTAGCCTATTACCCATTCTCATGGAGCATTTGAAATGTATGGCATATTATGTCGAATGAAAATCGTGCTTCGTTATCAAAAGCAAATTATTCGATATAGAACAAAAATCATTCGACTGGCCGATTTTGCGTCAATCACACTTTTAAAAAAAAATTGCTCTCCTACACGATTGAGGATGAATGAATGAACACTTTATTGCACCATTTACATAGATTAAATAGGTTAAAACATTTAGTAATTTTAGGTAAATGATTTGGAGGAGGCTAACGACAGAGCTGTGTACGTAACCACATAATGGTCCTAACACATATAATAAACTAGCTGTTTCCCGCAGCTCCGCCTGCGTCAATAATTAGCCTATGTTGGACTCCGGGTCTTCGACTACATTCATACCAAATTTCATCAAAATCCGTTCAGCGGTTTGGCCGTGAAAGCAGATAATTAAAGAAATAAATAGACAGACAGATAGATTTTCGTACTTATAATATTAGTATTTTTTTTATACAACTAAGTAGGCAAACAGGCGTACGGCCCACCTGATGGTAAGTGGTTACCGTAGCCTATGAACGCCTGCAACACCGGAGATTACACGAGCGCGTTGCCGACCCTGAAGGAATGGATTAATTAGTTATGGAAGTATGGATAGCCATTTAAACTGGCAATATTGAGGAACTAAAAAAAAACTTTTTACTGTAGGTATAAATTAAAAAAAAAAATGAAACAGACTTATGTAAACTGCAAAATATATATTTTTTTAAATAAATTCTTAAAAATCTGTCGTAATTTCTGACCCAACAAGAATTAATTCAGAAGCGGTGTTTGTTTATCAAATCCGCCATTGTTATTCGAGATACGTCTTGAAATAATCTTAATATTCTTAATCCAGTCGTCGACAGATGTTCGCATTGGAATCTCATTATGATAGGGTGAATGAGCCGGTTGTGGGCATCGTACTAGTTGTGTTTAGATATTTTTTTTCATCAGAAATTATTTCAGAAAGTGAATCGTTTGTATATTTTTTTGGAAAATCATACTAATATTATAAATGTGAAAGTGTGTTTGTTTGTTTGTACTTCCTTCACGCCCTAACTAAGCAACCAATCGACTTGATTTTCGGCATAGAGTTAGTTGAAGGATGTAGAGTAACATAGGCTACTTTTGCTCCTGGAAAAACATAATGTTCCCAAAGGAGGTTTACACGGGGGCGAAGCCGCGGGCACAGCTAGTAGATAATATTTTAAAGGGTGCTTAATTAAATTGTCATATAATTTTAACTAAAAATCATTTAAATTATTATTTTAAAGAGAATAATAATAATCAAAGAATTGATTTTGGATTGACGTTGGATAAGTACGATGTATTGTACCTGCAAGCTAGAATGCAAATATTGAGTTTAAATTAGTAAATCTCATCACAAACATTAACAAAACGATTTAAAGATAGAATATTTTATATTCTGTGAGTGAGATGCTGATGAACCTGCAAATCGGCTAGTTTCCAGGGTATAAAGACTAACATTAAAATTAGTCCGTCATTTAGGGAATCAAAATATATTCGTATTAGTGACGTATTTTTTCTTTTGTCAATTGAGCGATAAATTATAAAGATATAACGCATCAAAGTTTAAGAGTAGGGGCTCGTGACGTCACTTATTGCAAAAGTGTAGCACACTGTGACGTAACTTAATAAAGAAATAATATTCATGTACTTTCTACAATTTGGTGCAATAAAGGGTTATTTATTTATTTATTAACACGGAACTTTAACGCGCCATATCTTTACCATTTCTTGTTTAATTTTTAAAAGAAAAATACATTCCAATATTTTTTGATTATCTGCCTGACGGACTAATTATATTTTTTTAGGAAACTAGCCTATTCTCGATGTTAATAACTGGCGATAATTGGTGAAATATTTTGTAGATTGTTATGTGTTCCTCTACGCTAAAATTTTGTTTGGATCTTAACACTCTTACTTTAAGTTACATACAAAATTGATAGTGTGTGGTAGAGGTAGGTACTGCACATTTGTTACGTGTAATTAATACTTCTTCTCGGGGGGTCAGCACGGTATGTCCTTTATGTTTTTTTTTCTATCTCTAACAATTTTCATCTCAATACCTTTCCTACTCTTATCCTCCCTGATACAGTACAGTCATCTCGTTTTTGTATTTATTTTGTAGTAAATACATAGTTATCTAAATTGCAATCTTTTTCCGATGTTGAGTACGTCAACCATGAGATTTTATTCACGCAGACGCTAACGACTGCGTTAACAATTTAGTATGGCAAACCTGTACAGCGCCCCTGGCGGATAGTAACGTAACTAAGAAATTCCATATGAAATCTTAACGCGGTCGCTAGCGTCCGAGTTATTAATATATATTTTTATTTGTGAAAACATATAAATAATTTATATGTTTTCACAAATAAATTATTTGATTTGATTTGATTAAAATTTTGTGGTCTCAGGTACAGATCCCAACATTGGGACATTTACCCTAAAGATTTTGTCATCCTTCCCACAGCTTATAAAGTATCTGTAGCTAACCATAACTTTGTTTTAACAAATGGGGTAATATTTTATAAGCTGTTTCATTGTATCTAATGTGTAAGCATAAAGACAATTTTATTAATCCTTTACGAAGATGATTAAGTCCGCCTATTATTTGTTTTGTGTGTGTTTTTTTTTTTTTTTTATCCATACTAATATTATAAATGTGAAAGTGGATTTGTTTGTTTGTTTGTCCTTCCTTCACGTTAAAACGGAGCAACGGATTGATGTGATTTTTTGCATGGAGATAGTTGGAGACGTGGAGTGACATATGTTACTTTTTCCCGTGACTCAGACGGAATTCCACGCGGGCAAAGCTGCGGGCACAGCTTGTAGAAAATAAACGATCCTTTCTTAATGACTAAAGAGTATTAATTTGTATTGTATTAGTACAAATATCTTGTTTATAGAACAAAGTCTTTTAGAAGAAAAAACAACACTTTGTCAAATCAAATTTTTAATTTTGCAAATCACTTAAAACATTTTTAAAAAGTGTAAGTTGTGAAGTTTTAAAATCGGTTTTATCCTTTCTGAAACTATTTGGAATTTTGGCGCTAAAAGTTTTGGCGTTTATTCTACACTAGCTGTTTCCCGCAGCTCCGCCTGCATTAAAAAGTACCCTATGTTTGACCCCGGGTCTTCAACTATATTCATACCAAATTTCATCAAAATCCGTTCAGCGGTTTGGCCGTGAAAGCATAACAGACAGACATTCAGACAGACTTTCGCATTTTTAATATTAGTATGGATTATAGCCCTTGAAGAGAGTTTGGTTTAAAAATTACTCATAGTTTGAAAAATAGAAAAAGAGTATTTATGTCAATACGCTTACTTTTTCCAAATCACTAAACTAATTTTGATGCGGTTTCAACGAATATTTAGATATTCTTCCGAAAGTGTCTTATATTATTGAAATTTTTAAACAGATTTCCAGTTTTAGTAAATACATTTTTATATGGATACTAAATTTTCATATACATTTCAATGTAGAGACACCTGTTATCGAATAGTTTAAACTTTTCCCCCGAGTATTTTAATTGTAGTATTCATTTCCAAATAACAATATTTTATTATAAAGACTATTAAATCTATAATATTTATCTGCTTACATTTTCATCATATCTAGATTAATAATTTAAGTATTTATTAAGAAATATCAAAAGGTATATGCTGCCATCTAGTTGAATATTATGATGTTAAAAATATTAAGAGAAAATGTAGAGTCCGTTCTTCTTACAATTTTTTATGTTTTATAATCTGTCAACTAGATGGCGTAATGATGTTTTATTAGGGTTCCGTAAAGTTAAAAGTTAAAGTTAAAAACGTGTTCGTATGTCTGTCTGTCAACAGAAATTAGCTTTCTCATAAATCATTATTAGGTTAATTGATGATAGACGTGATTTTTTTGTAGTATTTTTATTAAAGTTCCCACATTCTTACTGGTGTTGCATGGTGCCAAGCATGCCGGCTGCGTTTCCTAGCTGGATAGCGACGCCAATCCGACTTCATATACGAGATATTTAGTTTTAAAGTTGGCCATTTTGACAGAAATGAGCGGATGGGGACACCTATCCGCTTATGGGAAAACCTTTGCATTTGGGCACCTGAAAAAGTTCATGACAGTAGTAAATATAATGAATTTCGAAGGAAAATTATCTCTGTTAAGGCTTATAATAGTTTACGAGTATAATTCATTAATTAAAAAACATGTAATTTCCCAATCCATCGAAATAAGCATCACGCGTAAGCAGATAGTTTGAAATATTTTGACATGTCCTATGTCAAGATGGCGCTATTTCTAAAACGTGCCGTGATTTCGTTTCAGTTTTGTTTTAACAAGAAAAGAAAATTTTATAGTTGTATGACCAAGACCATTAGGGACCATTCACACTCTTAGCGTCTCTTCTGGCACCATAGGGCCGACCTATGGCATCGAGCGTTTGTATCACTCAAATAGTTTGCATTGCTCTAATTGTTCAAAATTTTAAGCTTTTATCTAAGTATGTTTCATGTACAAAAAGTTTTGTGGAATTACTGAGTGTAAAGATAAAAAATTACATAAATTTTATAAATTGTCATACTATATAGACAAAAAATATTTCGCATTCTTGGTTGCCTTTTTTCGGTAAGGTAAGGTGACGAAAGCCCTCGCCTCAAAATTAATTCATTACGAAATTCTTAAAATAGTCATCGTCCGGAGTGTATCCATTCTACCTTTTGATGTAACTTTATATAAATTAGGTTAGATACAACATGAGGGTTAGGAGGACTCTAGCGCGAACTTCATACTTCTTTATTTATTTACATATTACATTTGTCTAAATTTAAGCATGTACATTTAAGCTTCCTGCATCGCGGGTGGCTGGAAGAAATTGCATTAGCGATAAGTCCGCCTTTTAGTTGTATTGGATTTAACTATGTGTTTCTTTTGTTTGTAAATGATGCAATAAAGTGTTCATTCATTCATTGATTTAATATTTATATATTGATTTAGTATTTAAGGTACTTAGAGGGAATATTATCCACCCGGATGTGCTGAAACTCGTTGGCCTCAGGGTGCCGGATAGGTACGTGTGGCATCGGCGTCGTCCACCCGTGCTGGCGGTGCCGTATGCTCTTGCATCTACCTATCTGTGGCGGGAGGCTTCACTCATGGAGCAAAGAGGAGATGCTGTTTGAAATGGCGCAGTGATGTGATCATTGGCGCCTCGCCGACACAAAAGTGGGCGGAGCTTGTCATTGCTCGTGCTCCATGGTTGGAGCCACGGCCGAAACCAAGCACCCCGCACGTCTGCCTTCCGCCCCGTGTAGCCTCACAAATACTTACAAAACGCTTATTACTCTTTGTAATTGCTCCATTGCTCCACTCATACAAGCACATACTCAACTTCGTCGCAAACAAAACAGACATGTTTAGTTGCAATCTGAGTGAGTTCACAGTAGCGACATAAAAAAATGTTGTAGATGAAATGTAAAGGTGTCATCATCATCCTAGCGTGTAATCCTAGTTGCGTCGTCAGCTTACGCTTCGGAGCCTAGGGTACGCTGTAAGTCATGGTCCTAGATTTGGCGAAACTGGTAATCACAATGGAGCGACTGCCGTCTGACCTCCGTAACCCTTTTTATAGGGAAACTAGACCAACAGGAACATGACCCGAGGTGTGTTAGTGGCCAACACTGTCAGAATTTTTCAGGCTGCCCCAAGGCATCTGACACAGCCTCACGACTGCTATCTATCGATAGCAACCGGGGCCAACGGCTTAACGTGCATTCCAAAGGACGGAGGAGCTCAAGATAGAAAATGCCACTAAATGGCGACCAATCCAATAGTGGTCGCGTCACGTCGTCGCTTGACACGCGCTTTCGCTACGGATACGCGTGTCGCCTTCGACTAACGAGATGAAATGTAAAAGTGTACGAGTTGGAAAGCTACATTCACCCTGAGTAACATAGGCTATACGAGCGGAGCTGCGGGATACAGCTAGTTATTAATTAAATCTATGATATCATGTGATCATTATTATTATGTTGCAAAGACATTATCTTATTTGACGTGGAATTTACGCACATGATATGCTACAAAAACACGCCTTTTTACACAACTGTAAAAAATGTGGTATCATGTGTTTAGGATTCAATCATTCGTTCATTCAGATCGTGAAACTGTCTCCGTGGTCCAGTGGTTAAGGCGATCGGGGTTTCGATTCCCACGGAAAGCATACTTTGTTTAGTTGTTTCCAGTTTGGTTAGGACATTGCAGGCTTGAATCACCTGATTGTCTGATAATAAAGATCATTCCGTGCTTCGGAAGGCACGTTAAGTCGGGCCTGACTGCCATTTGGTGATCGGTAAAGGAAACACGTCAAAGGCGGTCCCGAAAATCTCTGACACTAGTGTTTACAGGATCGATTGACCATGCAGACAAAAAATATTCGTAGTCACTGAATTTTTTTGTAAGGATCATAGATTTAGATTTAATTTCCTAATTCTGTGGTTAGTACATACATACATACTATCACGCCTTTTTCCCGTAGGGGTAGGCAGAGACTACGGATTTCCATTTGCTACGATCCTTACAGACTTCCCTCGCTTCTTCTACGCTCATCACTCTCATCATACACGCTCGTCGATTACGGGTACTCCTGACATCTCCCTTTTTTAATATGTCTGCGATTTGGTCGCAGTATGTTCTCCGAGGCCGGCCCTTACCGACTTTTCCTGTCGCCTTTGATTTGTAAATACCTTTAGTAAGTCTTCTTACATCCATCCTTTCTACATGCCCAAACCAATTAACATGCCTATGCCATATTTGTAGTAATTTACTACAAATATCATTTAGAAGGAAGATGTCAGGAGTAACCATAATCGACGAGCATGTGTATCGAGAGTGATGAGCGTAGAGGAAGCGAGGGAAGTCTGTAAGGATCGTAGCAAATGGGAATCCGTAGTCTCTGCCTACCCCTACGGGAAAAAGGCGTGATGGTAAGTAATGTATCATTTATATTATGCCTAAGGTTATTACTCAAGTTACATATAAGTAGTGAGCAAATCACATAAAAACAACGAAAGGACCATACAAGACTACAAAAATTCAAACCACGCGGAAACATTACGTGATTGCCATTACAACACTTATCTTGTCCAACTAAACGCTATTTTTAAAATAAAAATGTCATATATAACCTTAAAACTTACGGCGTATATGTCCTTTTCGTTCCACGCACGGGAAAATAGTATACTACTTTTGCTTCAAAGAGTTTCAAAAAAAGAACGTCGTATGTCCTAAGCAATTTGAAAGGAGAATTGGCATTTTATTTTTTAAAAGCAAATGATCTCGATTTTAAATGGTATACTACTTTTAGAAGGTTTAATGCCTTAAAGGCGTAAGTCCACGGGATTTTGCGAATAAAATTGACGTTTTGTTTTTGCATTTATTGGACCCGGAATTTTGGAAAGCCAATACTTTCTTCGGAACGGATTTTTGCACTTTCGCGGCTAAATAGGACATTCGCATTGATTGTCACGAAAATTTCGTAACTTTTTCTTCATTTTTTAATCAATGATCACAAATTATTAAGTAGGGGCCAGTTTTTAATTAAAATTTTTTTTCAATTGACTCCAGAATTTAAATAGTAGTAGTAATTAGAAAATTTTGATAAAGATTGAAGAGATTTGATCAACGAATCGGCAGGATGCAAACAAGTGGGATTTAGGTAGCAATTTTTTTTTTATAATTGGCCTCTACTTTGGCAAAAAATATCATGTCTGACAGTTACTTTTCTTCGAAGAAGAAACCAAAAGCAACGAGCTAAGAACGTTACAGTACTTCTACCATGACATTTTATTGATGCAGATGCTAGCGTCTACGCTAATAGAATCTCGTGGTAGAGGTATCCTGTGTTTTTTTTTTTATCGGAACAGTATTTGAATCTCTATTACAATAGCCCAGTTTCATTTCTACCCAAACTTCATCACTATATCCCATATATCCTTTTCATACATTAGAAATAGTTCCTACTCCTGCCAAGACCTGTTCATGGACATGTCATCTATTGATATAGCCGAGGACGGGTTTGGGCAGGAGCACCACACGACATCAACTTCTACAAAGGGCTTCTACGCGTTGGATCAATATCCCCGCGCAAACTTCTCAAAAGACCGGGGCAACCCGTGAATCCCAAGCAGAGTACATGTTCATAACAAAAATAACATTCTTGAGCCAATAACAGGTTTTAGACAATCTGAGATATACAGCGTCAAATTTTAGTCCTTTTTAACCCATCGTCCAGTGACTCTATTCATGCAACCGAACAAATTTCCGCAAGGAACATAGCTCGAAACATGAAAAACAAATTTGGACTACCCATAGTAAGTTAGGTCACGTGATGAGACATTTTGTATGGGAGGTCCAAAAATTCACTCCATATTTCGACCCATGTATCTTGGGGAAAGTTGTTCAGTTGCATGAATGGACTGTGACGAGGGGTCCAAAACGACTAAAATTTCACGATATCTACTAACTACTTTGTGTTGTCATAATCAACCAGAAAAAAACAAAGTTGCTTCCCATGACACTAGAGATGGGCAGCGAGAAGAAATTTCAGTGGAAAGAAATGGAATGAAAGAGGAAGAAAAGGGGAACAATAATTCCCATTTATTCCCGGGTGTTTTCCCTGTAACCTTTCACCAGGTGGGGACGTGATCAATCACTGGTAAATAAAAAAAAACTGTTGTTTCCAGTTTGGTTAGGCCATTGCAAGCTTGAATCATCTGATTGTCTGGAAAAAAAGATGATTCCGTGCTTCGGTAGGCACGTTAAGCGGTTGGTCCCAACCGCCATTTAGTGGTCATGATCTTACAGATCTGGGTTCTCTGTTAAAAAGGGTTACGGAGGTCAGACGGCAGTCGCTCAAATATAATAACCAGAACTGCCAAATCTAGTACCATGATTTACGCGTACCCTGCTCCGAAACGTAAGCTGACGACGAAACAAGGAATACACGCCAGGATGAAGAAGATTTGTAAGTAAATCCATATCCATACTAATATTATAAATGCCAAAGTCTGTCTGTCTGTTACGAATTCACGGCCAAACTGCTGAACGGAATTTGATGAAATTTGGTATGAGTATAGTTGAAGATCCGGAGTCAAACATAGGCTACTTTTTGGCACAGACGGCGCTGCGGGAAACAGCTAGTATTTAATAAATAAAATTAAAAAAAAATTGCTGAACATTTTACTCTGGTCATGGTCTGAGCCTCTACTATGAGTTTTTTTTTATACTACTAAGTAGGCAAACAGGCGTACGGCCCACCTGATGGTAAGTGGTTACAGTAGTCTATGAACGCCTGCAACACCGGAGATGTCACGAGCGCGTTGCCGACCTGCCCGCTGTCAGCACAGCGACCCCTCTGGAGCCTGGCGACCCTACTCACCAGCAGGAACACAACACTGCATCACAGTGTTATTTGGCTGCGGTCTTCTGTAGGGTGGAGGTACTTCCCCAGACGAACTACTCCTTACAAAATGTCCTACCTCACTAAAGATTTTACTAACGTAGACGCTAGCCACCGCCTTAAGATTAACAAATGGACTTTCTTAGTTACCTTGCTATCCGCCAGAGGCGCTGTACAGGTTTAGTTAACGCAGTCGCTAGAGCCTGCGTCAATAGAATCTCTTGGAATTGAATACTCTAACACTAACACCTTTATGTACTGTTTTCACAAATAAATGATTTGATTGATTGATTGGTTGAAGCACTGGATAACCAATTTAAAAAAAAAAAGTAATAAGAGGTTGACACTCAGTTTGGCAGAGTCACGCCTCTTCTATGAGATTTTGTTGACGCGGACGCTCGCGACTGTATTAAGAAATTTGTATGACAAATCATGGACAAATCTATACAGAGCCCCTGGCGGATGGTGAGGTAACTAAAAAATTCCGTTTGGAAATTCCGTACCTACAAAATCTTAACGTGGCCGATAGCGATTATCTTTAAAATCTCATCATTGAGGCACTGAATAACGAGTGTTGCCATATTCATGACCCTAAGCTCTGGAGTGTTTTTAATTTTATTTTTCGACTCACCGAGTCACGGCACCGAGTACTTATTTCGAATTAAAAACATTTGAAATCGAACGACAATCATTTGACTTACCGATTATTTGTGACTCTGACATTTCAAAAATACCACTCCTGAAGCGTAAGAATGTAACAAGAAGACACGCTTAGATAAAAACATTGAGTTGCAACGACGAAGCGCTACGACGAGAGATAGACAAATTGTTTTGTTTTTGATGTATTTAAGTATTAATTGCGAAAACAGCTGATTGATAAGTGATAAAATAATAAAATATATTAGATCACGCAAGATCCGACATACATAGAATTAAAATCTCAATGAAATGTAGAGAGAGCGTCTTCGAAAGAGGCCTAGCTTATTTTCATTATGTAAAGGAATTATTTAACCTTATATTAAGTTTTTTATGAATGGTGCCACTACGCAGAATATGTTTAGTTATCATCTTTTCGAGTCAAATTGGCTATTGAAACATTCAAAGCTCGATACTTCACCTCTATTTTTAAATGTTCTTTTCGATGAGGGTTTTCAATATTTTTTTACTTCAAAATGCTAATGAGATTTCAGGTTTTATGGGTAACGAGTACGTTACCCATAAAACCTGAAATTTCAGTTTCAGTAATGACGATCATATTTATGGGGGAAATATTGTGATGACTCATATTTAGACAAGATAAGTTATTTTTATATTTCTTCCAAAAAATAAATTATATATAAGAATTATCATTAACGAATATAGTTGAAGACCCGGGGTCAAACATAGGCTACTTTTTGATGCAGGCGGAGTTGTGGGAAATAGCTAGTATTTAATATTTTTAACATAATAAATGCGCAAGTCTGTCTCTCTTTCTGTCTGTCTGTTACGCTTTCACGGCCAAACCGGTGAAAGGATTTTGATGAAATTTGGAACGAATATAGTTGATGACCCGGGGTCAAACATAGGCAATTTTTTGACGCAGGCGGAGCTGCGAGAAACAGCCAGTAAACGAATAAAACCATTTAAAAGTAAACCTTTTTAAAATTTGCAAAGTGACACTAAGTGCCGATTTCACCAACAACGTTCCTTCGCTGTACAAGCCTCTCGTCTGTGGAACTCGCTACTATTTACCGTCCAGTGCGCCGAAACGTTAGCTAGCTTCAAATTCCAAGTCATATGGCACTATTTATCTATGTGATACTACTAATATACTTCATTATTCTTGACACGTCTATCCACATATCCTTACCCTATCATTGATATTGTATTTCTACTTTGTTTGTGTTAATGGTGTGTGTATGTATGTGTAGTAAATATGTTGTTGTGTATATATATATATATATATATATATATATATATATATATATATATATATATATATTGATACCTATTAAAATATATTTTTTTACACTTACCGCGCACAATCTTTAATATCCTTATTCAATTTTCCGAAAGGTTGCCTGGAAGAAATTGTTATTGCGATAAGGCCGCCTTTGCGCAAGGTTATTTTTCTTGTTATTTCTTGTATTTAACAATGTATCCTTGTTGTGCAATAAATAGTTTTTGTATTGTATTGTATTGTTCCTACCCAAGAGTAACTAAGCATAAAAAATGGACGGCAGACATTTTTATTCTAAAAACAAAGACCTTATAATGGAATTATACGAAGATTTACAGTATATTCTCAGTTTAACTGTGTGGTGAAATGTAAACTTTATAGAGATTAAATTGCTTCATTTCCCTTGGAATAAAACTTATTCGACTTTAGAGAAATCGGCCCTGTCGGTTAAAAATAACAGTTCTTCTAGATACCGCATTACTTCTATGTTCTTAGACCATAGACAGCAGTTGTTATAATCACAAGAGCGCGAAAGCAAGCATCATTATCTGTCAGTCTGTGGCGCGAACAAGTTGTGTTTTTTTTTTTTTCTTAAACCCAAGCAAAGATAGTGAAGTGTCGTGCTAGTTACTAGAAAGTGAACAAGTGAGTAAACATTTTATTTCTTAAAATGGATTTTTTCTAGAAAATTGTGTACACAATTCGAGATAAGGATGGACATTTTTTGAAAATGATACATCTTACTGTTTTGGTTGCTAACAGCGTTGATAATGTAGGTTGTTTATTTAAATTTTGCTATATTCTTCCAAATAAATCTATATTTTATAGTAGTAAGCCCTTTTTCTATTTTGCTAAAGAAAAAAGAACTGTCTTTCAATTCGTTTACACGGCCGGAAGTACTTACTTCCTTGGTGGCAGGAACAAGTTGGTTGAACAGGAGGTTGTGTATTACATCCATGGCCCGAAGTCACAAATATCAAAACATTTAAAAGAATTATATAACCTTACCTTAAATCAAGCACAGCAAAATTAAACATTTGTTTACTTGGGCGACATTATTTATAACAATTTGGCAATGCTGGCAGCCTTCTGGGCACATACGTTGGCGGAACTGTACGACTTATAATTATTTTATTTTTTTCTTATTTTTGTATTTTAGTGTGTTTAACCATGGTTTTAATGAAAAAAAAGAGAATATAACAATTACATACTATACAGATAATTTAAAGTCGGCCATTTTCTAACTTGCCCTGACTAGGGATGGCCCGGGGGTCGTGGGTTCGATTCCCACGGGAAGCATACTTTGTTTAGTTGTTTCCAGTTTGGTTAGGACATTGCAGGCTTGAATCACCTGATTGTCTGATAATAAAGATGATTCCGTGCTTCGGAAGGCACGTTAAGCCGTTGGTCCCGGCTGCCATTTTATAGTCGTTAAAGGAACCACTTCAGAGGCCGAGAGGCGATTCCGAACAACTCAGACACCAGGGTAAACATGGTCGATTGACAATGTAATCTACGCAAAATGACAGGACCATTACGCTAAGGAGATCGTCAGAAATCTAGATTTTATCAATCAATCAATAAAATACTTATTTGCATAAAATGTAGGTTGTACAATGATTTTACAAATACATACATTTTACCTTTGCAAAATACATCCATACTAATATTATAAATTCGAAAGTCTGTCTGTCTGTCTGTCTTTCTGTCTGTCTGTCTGTTACGCTTTCACGGCCAAACCGCTAAACGGATTTTAATGAAATTTGGTATGAGTATAGTTGAAGACCCGGGGTCAAACATAGGCTCATTTATTGACGCAAGCGGAGCTGCGGGAGAAAGCTAGTGATTAATAAATAATAAATATCAAATTCGACATTTTTTTTCGATAAACACAAAAAACACAAATTGAACAACGGCATGTATGAACTAAAAATAAATAGTGCATCTACATTTACTCAATTCCAACGTAACATGTAATCAACTTCGGTAACTTGTTCTAAGAAGCTAAATGTAAAGGTTAGGATATACAAGTGATATTTTAAGACATATTTATTTATACATATCGTGTTAGCTAGAAGGTCAAATATAATGCACACCCTGGTGTCACCTATAAGCACATAAAGATTATTTATTTATTTAATTTTGGTACACCAACAGGTTACAATAACATACAATAAACATTCCCAGAAATGTGCTAGCATGCAACCCAATCACAGGTGAACACAGCATTCAGAAACATTTTGGCAAAAAGCAAAATTAATCAAATATTGTAAATTGAATTTGAAAATGAAATAATTTAGATATAAATTGAATTTGAATTAAAATAAATAAAGAATAAAATTAAATTGGACTTGAATTTGAATTAAAAAATCAAATTAAGTCGATACTAAATTAAATTAACATGCATTATGATAGATGACTGAATTTTCGATTTCAAAGTACACAATGGGTCGAGAAGAATATCTAGGTCGCATTTCGAATTAGTTTTATTTGGCAAGGTTAGTATTTGCTCGTGGGACCATAAATGTGTTTGTAACCTTTCTATGGGCATTCGGGCGATTAAAGAATACAGAGGAGCCCAAAAGCCGCAACGCGCGTAATTTGAGTTATATTTAAAAAAAACTTTGATTCACGTAAAATTTGCGAGTCAAATGATTTTTCTTAACATATTATGTCTAAATTTTTAAAATAATATTCCTTTAAAAAGCCTTCAAAAAGGGCGTGAAAAAAATTCCTTCAGGGTCGGCAACGCGCTCGTGATATCTCCGGTGTTGCAGGCGTTCATAGGCTACGGTAACCACTTACAATCAGATGGGCCGTACGCCTGTTTGCCTACTTAGTTGTATAAAAAAAATTCTATAGCAAATACGCGTGTCATGCGACGGCGAGACGCAACCCGTATTGGATTGGTCGCCATTTAGTGGCTTAAGTTGTGGCCACTGACAACCCTCGGGTCATGTTGGTCTGGTTTTCTTGCCGGTTCTGTAAAACATGGTCCTAGATTTTACATCACAATGGAGCGACTACTGTCTGACCTCCGTTACTCATTTCACATGGAAACCAGATTACCAGACCAACACGAACATGACCCGAAGCGTGTTAGTGGCCAACACTGCTAGATTTTTCAGGCTGTCTTAAGGCATCTAACAAAAACTAACGACTGCCATCTATCGATAATTAACCGGCTTACCGCGCCTTTCAAAAGCACGGAGGAGCTCGATATAAAAATGGCTTATTCACGGCCCCCAACACTGGGAGGCCGTTTCCAAGACCCTGAACGAGCGTCGTATTTTATATACGAAAGCTCAGAAATGCGCACAGGGCATTCGCGTTTCGTTGCCTACAGTCAACGAACACCGTGCGCTCACCCGACTTCTAAATGAGCGCCGCATCGAGTGGCACTCATATACTCTAGAGGAAGACCGCGTCCTTCACGCCGTTATTAGGCGCATGCCAGTCGACGTCTCTGTCGACTTCATAAAAGAGTCCCTAATGGACCAAAAATTACCAGATCCACAGGATGTACCGTGGCAGATCCCCGCGAGTACCATATGACATGGTACTCGTAGTTCTTGACCTTTCCCCAGAGGGAAAAAATATCTTCAAAATCGAGAAAGTTGCCGGGCTTACCGGCTTCTCTATCGAACTCCCCCGCAAACGCGGAGTCATCGGGTAGTGTCACAACTGCCAATACTACGGGCACTCAGCCCGTAATTGTCACGCGCGCGCCCGTTGCGTAAAGTGCACGGCCGACCACGCCACTCGCGATTGCGAGCGCACAAGGGAGTCTCCGGGCGACCCCGCTTGTATGCTCTGCAAGCAATCAGGCCATCCGGCCAATTGGCGGGGCTGCTCCAAAGCCCCCAAATCCAACCCCTGGCATTCGCAGGCCAGACGCGTTCCCGCGTCGCCTCAAAATGCCCGCCCAACCCAGGCCAGACAGGCCGAATTCAGAAGCAGCCCAGCTGACTTCCTAGAGATGAGGACCAGAACATCCGGTCCCCTCTCCCAGCCGCCACCCGCGCCGGCTAACCCGTCCCAGCGAGCAGCTGCAGCGGCCTCGGCACCCGCAGCTCCTCGTCCCTCCAAGGCCTTAAGCCATCCGCCCCCGCCCGCAGGCGTGGCCCGCGCAGCACCCAATACCGAAAGGTACACGGGCCCGCGCAAGGCCACCGCTGAAGCGGCGTAAAACATAGCCTTAGAGGTCCTGGACTCTATGGCGTCAGTTGACTTCGAACTTCTCGAAGAGTGTGGGTACGCCCTCATAGCCGCCGGCAACAATTGGATTGCGCGTGCGAAGGTTATGAGGGGGTACCACGACGTCATCAAGAAGTTGCAGGCGGTCCAGATCCCCGCGCATCTTCTGCCCTCTAGCCATTCGTAATGGGTAGTACAGGTCAGAGGAACAAACCCCGTTCGCTGACCGTGGCATTCTACAATGCCAACGGATCCCTCCGCGATCAAAGGACTGAAATTGCTCAGTACCTCACCCACCATCAAGTGGACATCCTCCTAGTGCAGGAGACCTTCTTGAAGCCCTCTTATAGAGACCCAAAAATTGCGAACTACAACATCATTCGCAATGATAGATTAGACAGGCCGAAAGGCGGAACTCTAATCTATCACAAGAGGTCCTGCTGCCAATTAGACCCGCCAACCTTAACGAACATGGAATGCTCAATCCTCCGTATAGCGATGACCGGCCACTCGCCAATAACATCGCTTCCATTTACCTCAGCCCCTCCAAATCTCTGCTTGAGAGCGATCTCCGAGCCCTATTCGCCATGGGAAACGCCACCATCTTGGCTGGCGATTTCAACAGCAAACACACCAGGTGGCACTCGCTAACGAACTCGACGAACGGAGAAACCCTCACGAGGCTCGAGGAGTCTCTGGATTTCGACGTTGTAGCACCCCTGGCCCCGACCCGCTATCCAATCACGGACGGCCAAAATCCCAGTGTCTTGGACTTTGCCCTACTAAAGAATATCACCTTTCAAGTGTGTTCTCTAGAGGCGCACTCAGACCTGAGTTCGGACCACAGACCGGTCCTCCTACAACTAGGACAGACTGACAATGGGCGTCCCGCCCATACAAGGACGATTACTGATTGGAAGAAACTCGCAAGAGTACTCAACCAATCCTCCCCAGACCTGGACGCTATCCCTGACAGGATAACGTCCACCGATGAGACAGACTCGGCGATCTCCTCCCTCACCAACCACTTGCAAGCAGCCATTAATGACTGCTCCAGGCAGGTCCCTTCTGTGGATCCGAACCACAGATTCGAACTGCCGGAAGATGTAAGGAGGTTGTTGACGGAGAAAAACGCCGTAACAAGAGTACATGACCTCTATCCCACCGATGAAGTCCGTTCCAGACTTCGCTACCTGCAACGTCGAGTTAAGGAGCGAATGAAGGAATTAAGAGACGAACGGTGGGGTGAATTCCTCTCTGAACTCAAACCGTCACATGTCACTTACTGGCGTGTGGCGCGAAGTCTGAAGTGCGATCAGATAGCTTCAACTCCTCCTCTCAATAGACCAGACGGCTCCATCGCCTTTGATGATGACGAAAAAGCTGAATGCCTTGCAGACAGCCTGGAGAGCCAATGCTCTCCTAGTCGTGAGCCAGTAGACCCCGAACATGTAGAACGTATGGAAACGCATGTAGAGAGCATAGCTGCCTCTGCATTGAGTCCACCCGTTATCGCACTCCCACCCACTACGATTGACGAGGTACAATCGATAATAAAGTCCCTAAAACCCCGTAAAGCTGCCGGAGCTGACAGGATATCCAATGGCTTACTTAAATGCCTCCCTCAGACCCTACTACTGCTGCTAGTGAGCATCTTCAATGCTTGCTTAGCAAATTGCACGTTCCCAGACGCCTGGAAACAAGCAACAGTAATAGGCATCCCCAAACCAGGCAAAGACCTGAAAAACCCGTCCTCATATCGGCCAATCAGTCTTCTGAGCTGCATTGGAGAGAATCATTTCAGCCAGACTCAAGGATTACATTGAATCCATGAATCTGATTCCCGACGAGCAAATGGGCTTTCGCGCAAAACACTCTTGCTTGAACCAATTGCACCGCCTAACCGAACACATCCTAGGCAACCGCCGTCGCGGAAGACCCACAGGAGCACTCTTCTTCGATGTAGCGAAAGCGTTCGACAAAGTTTGGCATGTTGGCTTGGTAGCCAAATTAGCCGTAATGGGCCTGCCGGACAGTCTCGTGCGCATCGTACGGGACTTCCTGTCGAACAGATCCTTCCGGTACAAAGTTGAGGGTACGCTCTCTAGTCCCAGACCCCTAAGAGCCGGAGTCCCGCAAGGCTCCGTGCTTTCCCCGACCCTATACTCGTTGTACACCAACGATGTACCCCGCACCCCGTACGTGGAGTTGGCTCTATTCGCTGACGACACTGCGCTATACACGTCCAGTCATGGAAAAGACATCATTTCCAAACGACTGCAACAAGCGGCCGATGCCCTCGGAGCTTGGTTCAGGAAGTGGCGCATCGAGGTGAATCCGGAAAAGAGCGCAGCAGTGTTCTTTTCCAAGGATTCATACGGTGCAACACGTCCGCCAGCATGGAGTACGGTCTCGCTCTTAAAAACGATATCTATGTTTGGTAAACCCATTCCATGGGTGAACCAAACAAAGTATCTGGGCGTTATCTTTGACAGCAAGATGACCTTTGGAGCACACATCCAAAGAGTTCGCAACAGAGCTGCATTCTATCTAGGCAGACTCTCTCCCATGATCAGCAATGTAAAATTGTCGCTTAGAAATAAGCTGACACTTTACAAGCTAGCCATCCGCCCTGTCATGACATACGCGAGCGTGATCTTCTCACATGCAGCTCCATCTCTCCTGAACAAGTTCCAACTCATCCAGAATAGGTTCGCACGCAGAGCCACGGGATCGCCCCCGGGCCTGCGTACACGCGACCTACATAGGGACCTTGAGCTTCCATCCATTTCGAGATATCTCAAAGAAACGTCTCAACGTTACTTTGAGAAATGTCCATCCCATCCGAACTACAGCCAACTACAGCCCGGCGAAAAATGTCCCTCTGCGGCACAGACGCCCGAGGAATGTTCTCTTTGACCCTGACGATCCCATTACGGTGGCGAACCTTCCCTTCGAAAACCCCTCGACTCAACGGAGTCCTGGGTTTTCCATAGGAACATATAACCGCACCCGCCGGCGAGTGCGACGTAGTAGGAACAGTAGACAGTTTACCAGGTACCAGAATGTACCAGGGCGCTTCACGCCACCGATAGGTTCTCAGTAGGCCCTTCTGGCACAATAGTGTCGGCCCTTATGGCATTGAGCGTTTGCTACCGCTCGCGAGTTTGCAACGCTCGCTTGATCAAAGGCAAAGCCCATGGCCGAGGTTCGTCCCAACTGGGAGCCCCTTGTGCATTTGCCGAAAAGGCTGAGTGGTTAATAGCCCTCGCCTCAAACTGTCCCGCTGTAAATTTAAAAGCTCACAGGAGCTAAAATTGTAGGTCATTTCAAAAAAAAAAAAAAAAAGAACATGAAGTAGTGGTAAAATACGTGTAACAACTTGTACTCGCAGTAAATTGTGTATAGTGAAATATAGAAGATCTGCAGAAACAAATATTTTTTAATTCGACGACTCATTATCAAGAACAACGAAAATACTCTACAGTCCACAATAGTTATATTTAAGAATATGGGTGTAAGTCCATGTAAACAAGTCCTAATGATAATGACAGACTTAGAAACAGCAAATGTAAGTGACTTACCTAGGACAACATGCCAACAGGTTTCTAACATTGTAGCAATGTACAGACAGCATCAAAACTGCATGCACAATCTGTAGAACGTTTTGTTCTAAAATTATTCATTCGCTTTCGACGCTGACTGTATATTATTCAAACTCGCTTTTTACCGTACGCAATGTAAAAATAGCAATCATAATAGATTTTTTCAACATTGTAAATTGACGTCACTTTGGAAGTGGTTAATTAGTAAATTGGCGTTAATAAGTGATATTTGTATCTTAAATTGTAAATAAACAATTTAATTTAATTTCAACAAGTAGGTGTACCTACAATTTTAAACTCCCCACCGGTGATTCAATCATATCGACCCTGTACACTCTGGTTTCAGAGATTTTACGGAATCTCCTTTCAGCCTCTGACGTGGTTCCTTTAACGACCATCTTGCAGCCGGAACCAACGGCTTAACGTGCCTTCTGAAACTCGGAGTAGCTCGAGATAGAAAATGACACTAAAATGTGTTTCGCCGTCGCGTGTCGATTGACATGCGTTGTTAAGGACATGTATGCCCCGCTCGGCTATCGATCCTCACGCTAATGCGTTTATTAACCTATAAATTATTTACATAATAATGGAAGCTTTAATTGCCGGGTGTAAGGTCAAAAAACAAAGATAAGTGAATAATCATCGGGGAACAGAATTCTCTAGGTTATCCTGGAATTTATTCCCGCTAGAATTTAGGAAAATTCATTGACGCCCTTTAGACCGTTGTTAGCCTGGCCTAGGGCAGCTCGAAATCTGACAGTGTTGGCCAGGAGCCCTATTTTCGAAACGTGTGACATATAATGTCGAACGAAAATACTTCGATATCGAACAAAAATCATCAGTCTCGCCAATTTTGCGTGAATCACACTTAAAATAGCACTTCTGTACCCCTACCACGAGATTTTATTAATTCAGGCACAACCTACCGCGTTAACATTTTATATGGAATTTCTTTAAAAATAAGTAGAAGTCTTGTACCAAGTTTTCATAGTGTTAAGTTTCCAATATTATTTACAGTGTGTATGTTCATGGGCATACATACATACATACTAATAAATATAAGTAAGACAAGTGAAACACCCGGCTAGTTAAGTCAGACTAGTTTTATTCAATTTTGGTGGCCACAATACAATACAATACAGCATATCTACGTACATAACACTTTCTCCTCCAAAACTCTCATTTTTTTTTACTTTAGAAATACTGTTTATAATCTACTGGAGAACGCAGTGGCGTGCATACCAGAAAGACATTTAGACACTGTCTACCCTGTGGAATTGTACCCTGTGGAGTAGTAACTATAATTTATTTATTATCATACAACAAATAATTGTTTTTCAACCTATTTCAATAGATAAACATTCGCAAGGTTTTATATTTAGGTAATAAGTACCTAAAGAAAATAATAAAAAGTAAAGAGCTTTTGAAATTTCTTTCTGCCTACGCTATGAAAAATCTCTAAGCACGACACTGGGAGAACGTATACGCTTGGACACGCCTTTTTCCCGTAGTGGTAGGCAGAGACTACGGATTTCCATTTGCTACGATCCTTACAGACTTCCCTCGCTTCTTCTACGGTCATCACTCACGTCATATACGCTCGTCGTATGTACATGGATTATATAAATAAATGGAATTTCTTAGTTATCTTACTATCCGCCAGAGGCGCTGTACAGGTTTGCCATACTAAATTATTAACACAGTCGCTAGCGTCTGAATTTCCCTGAAGAAAGGGTTCCGGAGATCAGACGCTCCATCATCATGTACCCTAGGCTCTGAAACGTAAGCTTAAATGGAGTTTTTTTTTATTGTTTCAGCACTCAAAATGGAGGTGGAAAATGTAAACTGTAAGATAAGGGTATCCCAGTGCACCGAAATGGAAATTTACCCAGTGGAACAACCCCTTAAAATTGTACAGTAAGTCAATTCATCACACGATCTGGAGTGAATGAATGAATGAATGAATGAACACTATATTAAGACATATTTCACGCCATATGCATCTAGTGGGGAGAGTCTGGTGTACTGAGATACAAGCTCTGTTTAGTTCAGAAGCTACTTAGTCAATAATTTATTATATTCTTACTTTGTCTGTGCTATATATTATTATATATATTTATAAATTCAAAATTAATAAATTCTTTATTATTCTCCACAATCTATATACCGTGAAATTTTAGTCGTTTTGGACCCATCGTCCAGTGACTCCATTCATGCAACTGAACAACTTTCCCCAAGATACATGGGTTAAAATATGGAGTAAATTTTTGGACCTCCCATACAAAATATCTCATCACGTGACCTAACTTACTATGGGAAGTCCAAATTTGTGTTTCATGTTTCGAGCTAAGTTCCTTGGGGAAATTTGTTCGGTTGCATGAATGGAGTTACTGGACGATGGGTCCAAAACGACTAAAATTTCACGGTGTATAGATTGTGGAGAATAATAAAGAATTTAATGAATTTTGAATTTACGTACATAGTAAAAATACAGCTGATTTAAAAACTAGTATTAGTAACAAAAATATAAAATACTAGGTGCTTCCAGCAGCTTCGCTTTAAACAGTAGCCTATGTTTTATGAATATAGTTGAAGACCCGGCAACTAAATGGTATTTTTTTATTTTTTTTTTATTAACATTAATAGAAATGAGTACAAAGGCGGACTTATCTATTAGCAATTTTTGACTGATCGGTGGGTCGAATGATTTTATAGTTATTTTTTTAACTTTTGGAAGACTATCCACTATTTCTACATGTTTTTGGTTCGACAATGTGTCATGCATTTCAAAATTAGGGCGCCAGACCATACTGATCTGAAAAGTGGCATTGTTGGTAGTGGTTATTAGTTTAAATTTAGCGTTACAGTAAGCGCAAGTAAGTCCCCCAGGGCGTCAATTCTCGCGTCTTTAGAGATAAGTCGAATTCGAGATTTTACCGAAAAACATAGTCTTCATCAAATGTCGCATTCGACTTAACCTCTAAAGGCGATCGAAACTTGTAATGCCCTAACCAAACTGGAAACAACTAAACAAAGTACCTGTGCGTCCAATGGGGATCGAACCCACGACCTCTGGATGAAAGAGGCACTTTACTCAACAGTACAAGTTTACCTTTTTTTTAACAACTAAGTAGGCAAACAGGCGTACGGCCTACCTGATGGTAAGTGGTTACAGTAGCCTATGAACGCCTGCAACACCGGAGATGTCACAAGCGCGTTGCCGACCTGTCCGCTGTCAGCACAGCGACCCCTCTGGAGTCTGGCGACCCTACTCACCAGCAGGAACACAACACTGCATCACAGTGTTATTTGGCTGCGGTCTTCCGTAGGGTGGAGGTACTTCCCCAGACGAACTACTCCTTATAAAATGTCCTACCTCTCTTAAAACTTATCTTTTTTTCAGAGAAATAACAGGCCTCGACAAATTAGTAGAAGAACTACACAGGGTGTTCTCAAACGACCACGTGAATGTACAGGATGTTCAGAAACTCATGGCCGGGTATAAATCCAACCCCAGTGATTGGCGGAAGTATGCCAAGTTCGATCGTTTCCGGTGAGATTTTTACTATTTATAGAGTACTAGCTAAACAAATATAGAGTTCCGGAGTCCTATTTTAGAGGTCTATCTCACTCTAAACCGATGTTTAGAATGATTTACGTTTTATTACGGCAAATTTTCATTCGACATAATCGATGAGTCGAACGATTGACGCTCTACGAATAGAAAAAAAAATATGCTTCAATTTGTTTTTCCTACTGCACTCAGATGTGCCATTATTGAAATCCGTGAAGTATAATGAAAAGCGTGCGACTTACCGATTATGTTTCCCAAGTCATTCGATTTCGAACGAAACAAAATCATTTTATTTCGAACGAAACAAAATCAGTAATTTTTTTTAAAAACAGGGTCCAGGTTATTGTTTTCAGAAGAGTTAATTTGACTATTAGGAATCCACCCTATTCACACCTACTTCTTAATCAATTGTGTCACGTTTTACATAATATTTTCATCCTTATAAACATTTTATTATAATTATTACCTATGTATTACACCGTCTGTTGTTCTCGGAAAATTTTCACATACATAATATATTGTTGTTTGGTTGAAAAAGCCTACGGCATAGTCCACCCTTTACATATTTTGTTTCGCACTTAATTATCAATACCTGTTATAATAATAGGCTACTTGACTGTATTCATACTTAGGCAATATTTGCATACGAAACAATATGTACACTAAAAAGTATCCACATTCCAAAAACAATAACAAAATTGGTTAATAATTAAGGCAGTAATTGGATTTTAAACTTTTCTTAAGAAGAAAAGTGGGAGCGTGGTGGGGACGTCTTGCTATCTATTTTGTACGCACGGAACCAAGTGGCAGTGACGTCACAGCACACACAGTGCGTCCTTCTCTTGTTTTTTGACAGTTACTCGTTCCACCGAATTTCAAAGGCATAAAACTTATTTATTTTTGAATGGGTTTTAAAAAATCTTTCTGTTTCCTGTTTCTGGTAGAGAAATGTTTGTTAAATAAATTGGGTAGAATATCCTATTGATTAACCCGTGAAATTTGTCTGTCTATATGTCCTCTACCCCTACCACCATCTACGACCTCTACCATGAGAACCGCGTATCCGTAGCGAATGCGCATGTCAAGCGACACGCAACTACTATTTGATCGGTCGCCATTTAGTGGCATTTTCTATCTCGAGCTCCTCCGTGCTTACGAAGGCAGGTTGAGCCGTTGATCCCGGTTGTTATCGATAGATAGCAGTCGTGAGGCTGTGTCAGACGCCTTGGGGCAGCCTGAAAAATTCTGACAGTGTTGGCCACTAACACACCTCGAGTCATGTTCCTGTTGGTCTGATTTGTTAAAAGGGGTACGGAGGTCAGACGGCAGTCGCTCCATTGTAATAACCAGTGCCACTAAATCTAGGAGCATGACTAGCGTACCCTAGGCTCCGAAGCGTAAGCTGACGACGCAACTAGGAATACACGCTGGGATGATGATGATGATGATGTACTTCTACCAGGAGATTTTATTAACGCAGACGCTATAGCGACCGCGTCAAGATTTGATATGGTATATCTTAAAGGCGCTGTACAGGTTTGCCATACTAAATTGTTAACACAGTCGCTAGCGTGTGCGTCAATAAAATCTCATGATTAACATACTGTTTGCAATCAATCAATCAATCAACTTTATTGCGTATTATGGGTGTACAATGATGTTATATATAGCAATTACAAGATCTTAGACCACAAACAGCCGTACGGCATGCAACATGTTTGTCCTATTGGACAACATTTTGAAACTTGTCGGTAAGGAACTCTCTTACACTGTAGTATGCTTTTTCAACCAACCATTTAAATAATTTTTCTTTGAGGCTATTTATATCCTCGATTCCAGTAATGTCCTGTGGTAATTTGTTGCACATTTTTGGAGCCATACAAAATACACTCTGTCGGAAAAAGGAGGTTCTGCATGAAGGATTAGACAATCTATTACGATGGCGAATTCCCACACACTTTTTATTTAAATGTATGTTCTTTCTAACAACCATTACACATTAATATATGTAAAGACTTGGTAAAGTTAAATTTTTTTGTGACTGAAAGTGTGGCCTGCAACTGTCATCATGTCCCAATTTACAGACCGATCTCACACATTGTTTTTGAGCTTTAAAGGCCTGCTCCTTGTGTGTTGAATTTCCCCAAAACATTACACCGTATCTTAAAGCCGAGGTCACTTTGCAATAAACTTAAAAGGAAAGTTGACGTACAGGACACACAAGAAAGAAATTCGCAAAATAAGTGATAACTTTGTTTTGACAGAAATAAATTGTGGCAAAAATATTTTGGTCTTACGATAGTACTCATATTATTATGAAAACATACTTCTTATCTCCTAAGTCGAAGTTCATCGGGTTTTTCTCGTCACTGAGTAATGATAATAAATTAAGAGAGGTAGGACATTTTGTAAGGAGTAGTCCGTCTGGGGAAGTACCTCCACCCTACAGAAGAACGCAGCCAAATAACACTGTGATGCAGTGTTGTGTTCCTGCTGGTGAGTAGGGTCGCCAGACTTCAGAGGGGTCGCTGTGCTGACAGCGGACAGGTCGGCATCGCGCTTGTGTCATCTCCGGTGTTGCAGGCGTTCAAAGGCTACGGTAACCACTTACCAACAGGTGGGCCGTACGCCTGTTTGCCTACTTAGTTGTATTAAAAAAAATGACGTGGTGGTGTGGTGAGTCAAATCCGTTTATTCTGAAAGAAAATCATACTACTCTCCGGTTTCCACTCTCACTCATCGCTATTTTTGAAGAAGACTCATTCGTTCGACTCATCGATTATGATAGGGCGGTGGCCGTGCCCGTAGGGTCTGGTCGAATCTGACGAGTTAGCCCAGATTTATGCAAAAAATACAATAGAAATATTTATTTTATCCAAGCATGTTTTATTATAATACTGTCTCTATGGTCCCAGAGGTGTTGGGTTCGATTCCCAAGGAAAGCATACTTTGTTTAATTGTTTACAGTTTGGTTAAGGCATAGCAAGCAGACTTGAATCACCTCACTTTTATTTGTAGGCTCTAAATCCCTGTTGCCATTATGGTCAATAAAGTAATCGGCAGGGACCGAAAGGCGGATACGAAAGCTCAAACAACACGGTCAATTGACCATGTAATCCACTAGATACGAATGACTGAGTAAGCTATCAGCAAAAAGGCAAATGTCGAAATAAAGAAGAAACGAAGAATGAAATTGACCCATATAAGACGTAAACAGACGGAACATAAGATAATAGTTATACTTATGTAGCAAGTAATTGTTGTTATCCTTTTCTCACGTATTCGGATCTATATGGCGATATCTCTTTTTTACACCTGTATTGTGCAAAGCGTGGCAATTTTTGGCCGTTACGCCATTTTGTAAGCTACGTTGTTGGATCGGTGAATACTAAAAATAATAGCGTAGAATACCGTATAAATGATCTCAGATCATGCACTCCACACAACATTCATACATTTCTTGAAATAATGGGGAGCATTATCGTAAACATCTTACCCTAGACTAGACACAGCCCAGGATGCATAGTTTTGCATGTGTGTGTTTTTGCTACGCTAAGTAATAGCATACCTTCCGTCTGTTTACGTCTTATATGTCTGTGAATTGACCAATCAATTCTTCCTTCCAGATATACCAGGAACCTGGTAGACGCAGGGAACGGAGCCTTCAACATCATGATCCTCTGCTGGGGACCAGGGCACGCCTCCGCCATCCACGACCACGCGGACTCGCACTGTTTTATGAAGGTGTTAAGCGGGAATTTGGAGGAAGTCAGGTAATTACATTTTTATAGACAGATTTCATATCGTATTGTCGCAGAATAAATACAGAACGGACACTAACACCCTCCCACCCGAAACAGATACCGCGCCACACCGCGCAGATTTAGGGTAAAAATCGAGAACAAAATAATTCATATATATCGCCCGGCCGCTGCGACGAATTTCAATGAAGCAGATACGGTAAATGTATCTATCTACGAGTAACACATTGACGCGCGTGCGTACGTGACCGAATCGTGGTAGTCGTTCATTAAAGGGTACGATTTAATCATGGTCGTAGATTTGGCAGGCCGTAATCACACTAGAAAACTCATTCATATTAAGAATCTATTAATTCCCTTCCCCCAAACTATGTATGAATAGAAATTATTTGCTATCTTCCTCATTACATAAATAAATAAATAACGTTTGTGATAGACAGACAAAATGAGTTCTACAAGTTCTGCCAGTATTGCCAACAAAATAGCCTATAGCCTTTCTCGATAAATAGGCTATCCAACACTGAAATCAAGTTCGCTCAAGTGTTCTTTTTTATTGTCTGCTCCTTTCTACCATAAGGTTGGCTGGAAGAGATTGCATTAGCGATAAGTCCGCCTTTGTACTCATTTCTCTTAATGTTAATTGGTTTCTTTGCTGTATCTTTATAAGTATGTAAATGGTGCAAAAAGTGTTCATTCATTCATTCATTCAAATCGGACCAGTGGGTTCCTGATATTAGCGCGTTCAAACAAACAACCAAACTCTTCAGCTTTATAATATTATATAGTAGTATATAGATTTTTGTTCTGTATATAGACCTTTGTATGCGTAAATATTGCAAAATAAACGTATCTTTATATATTTATTACTAGCTGTATCCCGCAGCTTCGCCTGTGACATAATGTAGCCTGTGTTTGACCTCCACACAAAAAATCACATCAATCCGTTGCTCCGTTTTAACATGAAAGAAGGACAAACAAACAAACACACTTTCAGTATAAAATAGTATGAATTATACGCCACGGAAACAAAGGAAACCCATAGGTGACATACAGCTCTCTAGGTCATAAATTATTACTTAAAGATACATAAACAATGATGTAAATTGATGATTAATTTTAATCAACTTATATCAATAACAATTTATATTACTAAGATAAATTAAACTGTTTTCATAACAGAAAGTGGATAATTATAATGTAATTTAAACTCTCATGTATAAAGCGCGCTAATAACAAAAACAATTTTATTAATAACAAAATAATTAGGATTGTCTGTCCTGGGCTGTCGCGGAAAGGTACTTCACGTCTCTCTTTATACTGGACCACCACGTGGCGATGGGCCTCCCTCTTCCTTTCGGCGTCTCAGGTATGTCCATTGCCTTCTTGGCAGGGTGCTCAGCATTCCGCCTCATCAGGTGGCCATACCAGCGGAGTCTGGCTTCCTTAAGCTTTTCTGTTATTGGGGCTACCTTAAATGAACCCCTGACATGTTCGTTTTTAATTCCGTCAAGCCTGGTGACTCCTCCCGCCCATCTTAGCATCTTCATTTCAGTTACATGAAGCAACTGTTCGTGGGTACTTTTGGTGGTCCAACACTCCGATCCATACATTAGGGCTGGCCTCACGGCAGTCTAATAAACTTTCCTTTTCTTATTTGTAAATTGACGTTTTGAAGAAAATGCTGCAGTGGAGTTTGTGGCGCCGCTTCTTCTCCACTTGCGCTTTGGAAGTGGCGGTAAACATAATATAAGTAAATTGACGTCAATAAGTGATATTTGTATCCTATATTGAAAATGAACGATTTCATTTCATTTCCCTTTTGTTTTCACGGGCATGCCAGGATCACAGTGTACACCAGACAGATTTCCACTTAAGCCATGCTGTGGCGACACATTCGCACAGTAAATAGTTACAACACAACGCAACAGATGGCACTAAAAGAGACAATTCGAAATTTCCAAACAAGACGTCCAATCAGCGTCGAAAGACTAAATCGCGCAATTGGAGTTTCTGATAATTGGAGCATATATACAACCTCCGACAGAACACCGTCGGAGCCGCGGTTCCCCAGGCATAGCACCTCGCCTGGCGGGAAGTAATTCCCTTTGCGGCGATCGAGCATAACACTCTCGCTCCCGCCGTGCTCCAAAATGCTGTGTTCACTCTATGGGTGACATCACTGTCCACTTGTACATTTTCCTTCGACACATATGTATGTCAAAAATAGGACTCCTGATGTTGACGCAGATTGAACCGTTTTTTGTCGTCTCTACATACATGCCAGCTTGGCTCTCAAATTGGGGCAACATCGTGTCATCTCGTTTCTATACACTTGCCAGTCAATTTTCCGTCTCACGGCGAATAGGTCTAACCGCGCTGCAGACGCTGTCGTGCAGGCAGGAGGCAAGCGCGATCGGCCGATATTGGGCCAGCAGTATAGGCAACACACTGCAAGAGGTAGGTTAAGAGAGGTAGGACATTTTATAAGGAGTAGTCCGTCTGGGGAAGTACCTCCACCCTACAGAAGACCGCAGCCAAATAACACTGTGATGCAGTGTTGTGTTCCTGCTGGTGAGTAGGGTCGCCAGGCTCCAGAGGAGTCGCTGTGCTGATAGCGGGCAGGTCGGCAACGCGCTCGTGAAATCTCCGGTGTTGCAGGCGTTCATAGGCTACGGTAACTACTTACCATCAGGTGGGCCGTACGCCTTTTTGCCTAAGGGAAACTTGACAAACAGGAAGGCATGAACCAAGGTGTGTTAGTGACCAACAACGACAGATTTTTCAGACTTCCTAAGGGCATCTGACGCCTAACGACTGCTATATATTAACAACAACTGGGACCAGCGGCTTAACGTGCTTTCCGAAGCGTGGAGCTTATATTAGGTAGTAACAGAACATATAAAAAAGATATTTGTGTACCTATCAACCACATAATAAGCGAATGATCGAGACATGAAAATTAGTAAACGAATTGCATCATACGAGTATATCCTTACTTGGCTATGACCCCATGATTTTGAAATCTCGACCAGATTGAAATGAATGAAATGTATGACATAATATCGCATGACAATCGTACGATCTCGAACAAAAATTATTCGTCTCGCCGAATTTGCGTGCTATTTTTGAAAAGTGATATCGAATGTTTTTTTTTTTTTATATCAGACGATTTTAATTCGACATATGATTCATACATCTAAAACATTGGGCTCATTATTTCACTATAAGTTTTGAACAGTTTGTCAGATAATCAGATGGGTGTCTTTAAAACCCTTGCATTTTTACGAGTGAAGTCATCATGCAACTTAATTTAATAGCTCTTGTTTCTTACAGATATAACTGGCCGAACAACGTCGAACCGGAAGTAATGAAAGTCCTCAAAAACAACAAAACCAGGCGGCGTTGCTGTTCCGACACTGACATCTTCAACTGTCAGAATGGTAATTGTCAAAATTCCCGCGCGAACGGCGATCGCGACGAAACAGAGAATGCGAATTTCAATAATGGAACGACCGGAAACGTGCATGCCGGTGGCAAAATGGCTGACAAAGAAAATGGCGGATTTGAAGATTCGTGTAATGATGATTATGAGGCTCAGGATATGGAGGAAATTGGCAGGACTAAATTGGAAGTCAACGATGTCTGTTACATAAATGGTAAGGTTTAGACTTAAAATTACAGGTTTAAGTGCGTATAATACCTTCTTGTTGTTTTAGGCCATTGATGTCTTTAGGCTGCCTGAAAAAATCGGACAGTGTTTGCCACTAACACGCCTTGGGTCATGTTTATTTATTAAATAAAACTTTATTGTTCCACAAAGTACACATATACTTTTAACAATTGGCGGACTTAATGCTAAGAGCATTCTCTACCAGTCAACCATTGTTACAAACGGAAAGATAGTTTGGCGCAAAAAAGTTAAGGGAGGAAAAAATGTATTACAAATAGAGCAAATTTTATCAAAAGCTTAAGTTCATACACTACGTAAACATACATAAAACATACACTATCTATATATATACCTATATAACTACAAATGATGAAGTCAAGTCACATTAAGAAGTTTTCATTAGCCTTTTAATTTTGTTAGGACTTTCCTTATTATCAGCAGGCAAAGCATTTCAAATTCGAGTAGATTGTGAAGGAATTAGCCATAAAACTGGTGCAAAATAGAGGAGTACTTAGCAAGAGAGAATTAGAAGAACGAAGTTGACGGTCATGAGAGTCGGAAAGATATTGAAATGGTCCTTTTGTTCTGGATTCCCTGAAAAAAAAGGGTTACCGTAAGCTAAGAACGCAACTAGGAATAAGAAATTCATGATTTTGATGAACAATTTTTTAAGCTCTCTGCTTTACCTAAAGGTTTACTGTTAGATAATACTTTTAACATTAAGTCCGCCTATTGGGATATGCAATTTTATATTTGCACAAAAAAGTTTAAATAATTTTTTTTGACCTTTCAGATGCCCTAGGCCTCCACCGTATGGAAAACCCCTCTCACGTCGACAGCGCAGTTTCCCTCCATTTATACTGTCCTCCGTTTGACAGCTGTAGAGTGTTTGACGCACGAACCGGAAAGCCTACTCAAGTCAATGTCACTTTCTGGTCTATGTATGGGAAGAAGATTAAGAGGGTAATGATTTCTTATGTTTTTGGATTGTTAGGTACATATCACAGACAAATGTTAACTTAATAAATATTGTAATAAACGCGATAAAAACCGTATTTATATACATAGTTTCTGTGTGGCTTTTAGTTGACGTATTTAGCCAGTAACAAGAAAAAAATATTGATATGTCTAAAGTCAAGTCAGAAGAATCAGACTAAGTGTAGTGGTTGAAAAACTGCACGTAGCGATTTCCAGGAGCTTTTGGCAACAAGCATTAAAATCACATTATATAGAACACTGTATCTCTTCCCGACACTGACACTTGTTCTCGAACACTGCGAATAATAATCCACCATTATTACGCACACATTAAAAAAAAACACACAAATATTGTGTAATGACTAGACATTTCTTGATAGACGCATCCATGGAGTATTTACAAAGAGGAGATGCCGTTTGAAATGGCGCAGTGACGTGATCATTGGCGCCTCCCCGACACTGTAGTGGGCGGAGCTTGTCTATGCTCGTGCTCTATGATTGCAGCCACGGCCGAAACCAAGCATCCCGCACGTCTGCCTTCCGCCCCGTGTAGCCTCACAAACGCTTTCTTACAAAACGCTTATTACGGCAACTCCTCTTTGTAATTACTCCATGGACGCATCAGTTGTAACAGCTGTCTGTCTAAAATTATAAGTATAAAATAATTATTAGATAATAAAATACAACGCCGAAACTGCTCTTGCTCTTTTTAGCTTCACGCCAAAAGTCAAAGGCGTGTTCATAGATTAATAATTGGTCTCCGCGGCGCTACGACTAGATACCGCGCTGTGAAGAAAAATCAGTTTCCAGAATGCGGCCACTTAATAGGAAAGTGTGTGTAAAACAATGTGCAAAGACGCACACTAGCGTCGATTATGGTGTTGCCAGCTACTTGACTGGTGCCCGACCAATGGGAAAATTATTAATTGCTGTGGTCTTGTTACGTATTATAAAAAGTAGCTCAGAAAATCCTTAAAAATGAAATTAAAATAAAACTGGCCAAGTGTGAGTCGGCTCGCATGGAGAGGGTTCGGTACTATTTTTTATTTTTCTCCATTTGGACCTCCTAAACAAATTTAAAATTATCTCATAGGTTTTCCTGTAATTTATGAATCGAAATTCTGGAATCGATAGTTTCGGAGATAAGGTAGGGGAAATGGTTAATTTTTGTCTACTTTATTTGATAATTCTAAAAGAGCAAATTGCAAAATAACTTTCTTTTGATTTATTATTACACAGTACAGTATGTTAAACGTTACTTTTGATTTTGATGAAATTTGGTACCGGAATATAGTTGAAGATCCGGGGTCAAACATAGGCTACCTTTTGACGCGGTAAACATCTTGTACATACAAGTATATATTATCATGGCCTTTTTCCATACAGTAGTGTTGCCGGAAAATCGATTACACATCGAATAATAATTGATTCTTTGATAGTTGAAAATATAATCTAAGGTATCGATAGTGATCATATATCGATAGTATCGATATTGATACTATCGATAATATATTTCTGTAAGTACAATATTTTTGTCTGAAATGACTGACTGACTGATGAGTTGAATGACGATGATTTGTGTTATGCCCGCTGTACATCCCGCCGCCGAGTTACGGTATATCTGTATAGTATCGGTGCCTGAAATGCTTGGTATTGTTGTTCTAATCCATAAATCGATTATTTTTCATAAATTCTCAAAAATCAATACTACAGATTAGATTATATCGATACTACAGAAACATAATCGATTAATAACCATTGATATAAACGATTACCTATGTTGATTAAATCGATATAATTTATATCAACCCATTTCAATAATCGACTAATTGTTTGATATTGCAGTTAATAATCGATTAATTGTCAAAAATCGATAAAATTTATTATATCAATACTTTCGATATCCTAATTTATTTAAAAAATAACCCAAATTCGATCAATCGATTATCCGGCAACAATACCCTACGGGGTACTAACTACCTAAAGGCCATATTTAGAATGTTGGTGGGCGTAAAGTGGAAATGGAATCAAAATAATGATAGGTTGCTAGTCGCATCGCCTACTGATAGGTATGGTTCTTCGATTTTCGCCCACTTCCTCGGCCGGCTTATATGGTCTGCGCGGGAAGAGAAGCAGCTAGTACATTCCACGTATTTACTTTTCTCCCAGATCAGCATTAAAGAAATAAGATGTTAAAGACAGAAAAAATTGTCAGAAAAAGTCAAAATTACAAAATCCCTCTTTTGGGGTCGGGGGTTAAAAAACAAAATATCTAAATAATAAAAATCGAAACCTCGGGGAATTTGGGATTTTTTAATACACGGCAACATTGAGCACCGAGCGGTACTTCGCGCCATATTTAAGGTTATATTATTTTCGTGAGTAATTTATGTCCATATTTCGAAATTATACAATACTTATTGATGGTATGTAATACCAGTATCTTTCTAATTTCTTTTAGTGTTATTCTTACACAGTTTGACTACGCAAACTGCACATTTTGCGTCTACTTTTACATGAAATTTTTTATTTATCTAGACATCCAACTCATTCATCGGTCGCGGCATGACTGACGCGGGTATGCCGCAACCATGCCGAATTCGGCATGGTTTTAGTTGCGAATTTTTCTAGTATGCCGACGGTATCTAGTCGAGCTCGCGAGACCAATTATTAATCTAAGGGCGTGTTGTATGGTTACACGTGTAAATTTTTTGGAATGTGTTGCGAGTACTAAGGTTACACGGATATGTGTGACGTGTAGTATAGTATGGTTATACGTTAAAGTTCGATCCGTAACGATTCCGTGCGTAAAGCGACGGCGAAACGCGGTCCTTATTGGATTGGCGCCATAAGTGAATGTTTGAGCTCTTTATGCTTTGGAAGGATGTTGGTCCCAGCTCAATTTTAAATCATTTATTGCGTTTCATATAGTACCTTTTTTTTTTGTTAACGGAGGGGAAATGCATGTACGCACTGAGTGTGGAATTCCCAGGCAGAGTGCCTGGACTACCCACTAAAACCCCTCCGGCGTTTCCGCACCGGCTGTTGAGGGCGCCATGGGGTCGCGTTAGCATTCTACCACGACGCCCTCCAGCCATGGCCTTTCGGCCCCGACCATTGGCCTTTTGGCCACCCCCCCCCAAACCAGACAGTGGCCCATAAATGGACCACGCCCGTCCCCCAGACGCACATCCGTTCGCCGTCTCAACATAGACGGCGATGGAGTGGTCTGTTGGCAGAAATTGGCCGACAGTCAACAAGACCCCGACTACCAGGGAGTTATTAACTGTCACCCAGGGTGCACCGTCCCGAATCCATTGTCAGCCCGCCCTCTCACCGGATCTTTGGGATCAAGTGAGAATGCAAAGCTTTCAAAGGACCGGGCACTCAAGGAGGTTCCCATGCCCTGCACCCCTTTCATATAGTACCTATACCAACAGTTCCCAACTAGGTACACACACTGTTTTTATAATTTAAGTACAATACGAACCCTGTCGGGCATTGCAACTTTAGAAAAGCTGCCATCTGGTGATCGTTAAACGAACCACGTCAGAGAGAAACGCAGTTCCAATTAAAAATCCGACACCATGGTGTGCAAGGTCGATTGACCACGTAACCCACTCAATATTATCCTTTACCTTTCTCCCAATTTTGTTATGTGTGGTCGGCACAGTATGTTCGTTCCTTCCACTTCCCTCTATCGCTAGCCATTTCCTTCTCAACGCCCTTCCTACTCATGTTCTCTCTGTTAACATAACCCACTCAAATATCAATGTTCTTCTTTACAGGTCATGGAAGCAAGCGAAATGGCAGACAGCTAATAAGCCACGAGCGTATCGAAAAGCAGTCGTTTTTGAAATGCATGGCTCTTATGTCGAATGGAAACCATTCGACTCACCTATTTAGCGAGTCACAATTATCAAGAATAGCACTCCGGGGTAGAATCGTAGACCACGCTAGAATTAAGGGAGTCATAATCATTTCGTGTAGGTTACATAATCAATCGACCAATTACACCCTGATGTCAGAGTTATGCGGAACCGCCTTTCGGCCTCTGATGTGGTTCCTTTAACGACCACCAGATGTCGGCCGGGACCCACGGCTTAACATGCCTTCCGAAGCACGAAATCATCATTACTATCAGACAATGAGGTGATTCAAGCCTGCAATGTCCTAACCAAATTGGAAACAACAAAATAAAATATGCTTCCCGTGGGAATCGAACCCACCACCCCCGGTCCAAAGGCGAACGCCTTAATCACTGGACCACGGAGGCAGTTAATTGGGGGTAGGTATAATATAATTATGGGGGTGAGATAAATTTATTAAATTTCACTTAAACTGTGCTTGCCGGTATGTGGCCCTGACTCAACAGTTATCGGTTCTGCTCGCTATGTAACCCGCCCAGTGCCACAATAGAAATGATTCCTGGAGGCCAATCGCGCAGATAACTTTTGTTTGTAATATCCTTATTGTACATAAAAAACACAAGCAAAAACATAAGTTATTTGAAACAAAAGTACAATGGCGGACTTATCCAACAAAGGGCTTCCAGTCAGTGTTATTGCCATGGAGCAATCACAAAGAGGAGATGCCGTAATAAGCGTTTTGTAAGAAAGTATTTGTTCAGCTCCCCTTGGCGGAAGGCAGACGTGCGACATGCTTGGTTTCGGCCGTGGCTCCAACCATGGAGCACGAGCAACGACAAGCTCCGCCCACTGCAGTGTCGGCGAGGCGCCAATGATCACATCACTGCGCCATTTCAAACGGTGTCTCTTTGTATTTGCTCCATGGTTATTACCGAAACTAAATCATTACAGTCGAGTTGGGTAATATTGAATTGACGAGTAACTTTGAATTAAACTGGTATAATGATTCTTATTTTTTTTTCTCAAAAGTTTCACATACCTTACCATAATATCTACGTGAAACGGACAGGATTTTTATTCTAGTTGTCAAAAAATACATCAAACTGTCAGCTGTCAAAAAAGTATCAAATGTTTGGCGCTCTTTTCGGATCCAGGTTTGCATTACGTGAAAAGTGTGTGTGTTTCAAATCTGTTTTAAATATATAAAAGGTACGTAAAACATACTAATATTTGTTACTGATCGTGACCTACATTTTCAGGTTTAGTTATTTCGTATAATTTCGTTATTCCACGCATTTTTTATAAAGAAAATTGTTTATTTTACAAATTGCTGGAATTTGTTTCTAATTTTGGGTAAGTTTGAACGGTTCAATGTTACCCAACTACTTTTTTTTTCTCTTTGGGTAACATTGACACAGGGTTGCTGCTATCATAATTATATTTTCTACTTTGTATTGCAGGATCAAAATGCCAAGAAAATCGTTGGTGGCCAAACCTGGAGTTCGGAAATATGGAGTGAAGTCAAATTACACTTCAGAAATATTAGAGAAGGCACTAAATGAGATTCGATCTGGAGCTTTAACAAGGTTGGAAGCTTCGAAAAAATACAACATACCACCAGTCACTTTGTTTTATAAATTAAAGCAAAAGCATGCGAACAGTGTTGGTAGGCCAATAGCTCTTACAGCACAAGAAGAGGAAAGTTTTAAGTCCCATTTATTAGTATTAAGCGACATTGGAATACCAATCAACATGCTCGATTTCAGGGTGATTGTAAAAAAATATTTAGATGATAGCGGCAAAAAGATTACGCAGTTCAATAATAATATGCCGGGATACGAATGGGGCACTCTTTTCCTAGAGAGACATCCTGATTTGAAAATAAAAGTTGCTCACAACATTCCACGAAAGAGAGCCCAGGTAAATCGCGAGCACGTAGAAGCTTTTTTTTCCAATTTATCAAAAGAGATTGAAGGAATACCTCCTGAGAACATTTTTAATATGGACGAGTCTGGGTTTCATGACGATCCCGGTAAAAAAAAACTATTATTTCGCAAGGATTGTCGTCACCCAGAAATCATTAAAAATGCAACAAAATCTTGTTATACCGTGGTATTTTGTGTAAATGCAGCAGGAGAATGTTTGCCGCCATTCTTTATATTTAAGGGGAAAAAACTATGGTCCGATTGGCTCTATCGGGCACCAGAGGGTTCTAGAATGGCAGTTTCAGATTCGGGCTGGATAACAACTGAAGTTTTTGAAGAATGGCTGGAAACTCACTTTATCCCACGTGTCTCCAAGCTGGAAGGTAAAAAAATGCTATGTTGCGATAACCTCAGTGCCCATATTTCGCCCAAAGCTTTACGCCTTTGTGAACAGCACGATATTGTGTTCATTTGTCTTATACCAAACTCGACGCACTTATTGCAGCCGTTAGATGTTGGGTATTTTTCATCGGTAAAGAGTAATTGGAGAAAAGTACTGGACGAATACCGCCAAACAAGCAGAGGGAAGAAGACAATAGCACTGCCTAAATCTTTGTTTGCCCAGCTTTTAGGAAAAGCATTACTTATGGGAAGAGACACAAGCGCAGATAATATCAAAGCAGGTTTCAGGAGCTGTGGTTTGTTTCCATTCTCACCGGAAACAGTTATTAATAAATTGCCAAAGTACACCTCGGAAGTTGATGTAAGAGAATCCGTTGGCGAAACATTCCATTGCTTCGTTGAAGAAGTAAGGTCAGCAGATTTAAGTTTGGCGATTAGAGGAAAAAAGTTCCAGCTGCCAGTAACAGCTGGAAAAAGTGTTTCGGCTGCGGAAGTTGAAAAGTTTTACGAAGAAAAGGCAAAGAATAAGTCGGCCAAGAGTCAAGATGCAGATACAAATGTTTCATCCAATAAAAGAGGTAGGCCTGTTGGATCAAAAAACAAGAAAAAGAAGAAAGTTACTGAGCTGGAAGAGGTTGAAATCGATAAAATAACAACAAATAACGAGTTAACACAAAATAATACTAATGCTCCTATATTAGTTGAAGCTGAAATACACGCAACAGAAGAACACGAGGAAACAGTGCCAAATAAAACATCACACAGCATTGAAAACATAAACCTAACTGACGAAATTTTGGATTATTTTAAGGAACAAGATCCTAATGAGATTGCAGTTGTGGAAGAGTATGTTGTTGCTTCCGATGGCATACTGATTAGTTCTGAAGAAGTCGCAAACAATAATATGGGACCTCAGCTAGACGATTTTAAGGAGGGCAGGCTGTGCATTTTCAAAGACGAAGGAAGTCTTTTCCCTGGATTAATTAATAAAATTAAGCCAGGAAAAATAACTGTAAATGTCTTGCAAAAACAGTGTTTGGGGGGATGGGCATGGTATAAGAAGCCTGAAATGTGTGATATAGATAAAAAAAGTATTATTTCTATTATAAACAAACATCAAATAACCAAAAGAGATGGAAAAATGTTTATAGATGATGACATTTTATTCATGGAATGGGGTGAATAATTTTTTTTATGTTATTACATACTCTAATTTGATACTTTATGTTGATCTCATTTATTAGCCAAATAAATAAAGAATTGTAAGAATTAGTTTGATTTTCAATAAATATGTTGAATAATTACAAAAGTGAGTTTAATTTCTTTTTTTTTTCTAGATTTTGGTAGGGCAACGTAGTAAGATGGTAACCCTAAGCAAATGGTAGTTTGTTGACTATGACAAGTAAATTTTATGTGACAGATCTACATTTCTACCATTTAAAATAAGAGTGTAATCTTACCCAAGTTTAATATTTAGGCAATAAAAAGGACTTTTCCCTGTACAAAATAACTAAGTTCAAAGATACCCAAAAGTAGAGGTAACTTTAAACGACCACTTAACTCAAAAAATCAAAATATTATAAGGCTTAAATTTATAAACGAGGTACAATATCAATAAGCTAGAAACAAAAGAACACTCATTAATAGATAAAAATAGTTTGACCCATACATTTTTATCTTGTTATAACAATATGTTTAACAAAAATGTTCAAAGTTACCCAACCTGACTGTACCAAAAGTGCTACTTTTTAATAGTACGTCGAATGAAAATTGTTGACTCGCCAATTGTGTACAATAAAAATCATGAAGCTCTCTCTAAATTAGTTTTGATAATGATGTTAAAGTTAACGCGATTGGCCTCCTGGGTTCCAACTTTTTGAGTCATCGAGAGAAGTCATGATTTGGGCAGGATGAGTCACGCAAAATCGTTGAGTCGAAATAATACATTTCAAAAATAGCACACCGTATAAAGTACCCTTTCTGTAGCCGAAATAATGACAATAATATACTTAATTTTATATAACCTACCAGTCAAAATAATATTAAATTACCCAGTTTTTTATTCTAAAAAAAATTGTAAAAATATAGTGTTTAAGAATAAACTTTAATATTTATGTTTATTAAAATAAATGTATTTACTTACTCTTAATCTCTTGTTTATTTGTATCCTTTTTTAGGGTCCCGTACTCAAAGGGTAAAACTGGACCGTATAACTTACCCCCGTATTGTTAAACATAACCTTAAGAACGTCCTTCACTCAAACTCATTCGAGGGCGCCTTAAGAAAGTCCTCGAACTTAAAACTTTTATTAAAATATAAAACTGAACTAAACTGATATAGAACTGTAAAAATAGAATAAATTGTTTGCAGAATAAATGAATAAATAAACTTTTCTTGAAAATGACATTTTTACTTGATTGCTTGAGCAAACTCCAATGAGGAAAGACACAAATTATAATAACAATCCGAAGAACGAAAATTGATAAATACAAAAGAATTGAGTAAAAAATAATCAAATTAAGTAGTTAACTAGGCAAAAACTGGGAAAAACTGATTTCGAGACCGCCTCAAGGTACCTCTCGACCAACCTTATTTTTGACAGTTCGATACTCACCTCCAATGAGAAATCTCCTAGTGACGACTAATCAAACCAATGAGTTGGAGTAAGGTTGAGTCGAGTTTGAGGAAACGTTTGGGAATATGGGTGACGACTTCCGGCTGTCACCAAGCTGTATTTATGAATCGTAATAGTTATACAGTTGACATTTTCACAGATGATATATTTATTTTGCCGCCATAACAACAAATACTTACTAAAAAACAGAAAAAAAATAAATATTTCAGAAGGCTAACACAACAAACACAGGTTATTGGTACAGAACCCTTATGCGCGATTCCGACTCGCACTTGATCTCTCGCATTTATTTATATTTGAGTCAAAAGTAGGACATAGATATAAACAGTTTATATAAGTATGGTAACAATTGTTGACAATAAAATAAAAGTTAAAACGAAAAAAAAACCGTTATTTTTTCTGTTTTTTTTTTGTTTCTTGCAAATTTTAGTTAGAAATTTAATCAAAATGGGTACAGTATAAAATATCAAAGTTACAAAATATAAAAGAAAATCATTATCATACAAAATGCACTACATCACGCATTTTACAAACGTTTTCAGATTACGCCATAAATAATTTTCTCTGCAAATAAAAAAAAAAACAACTCATAAACAAAAAACATATTTTATCACTCATCATCGTCATCATCATCATCATCATCACTCTCATCATTCTTCAACTTAGACTGCAGTTCCTTCGCCGGATTAAATACCCCATTAGTCTGAGCGTTGCATATAAAACATCTGGTAGATTTCTTGTAATTATCTAAGGCACATTTTTCGCAAAAATAGTGTTTACATCTGAAAAAATAGATAATTTTTTTTAAGCATAACGCTCGACAATTTCTATTTAATTAAAACTAGCTGTTTCCCGCCTGCGTCAAAAAGTAGGTAAATGTTTGACCCCGGGGCTTCAACTATATTCATACCAAATTTCATCAAAATCCGTTGAGCGGTTTGCCATCTATCAAAAACATGAAAAGTTACAAATTAAGTTTTTTAATGCAGCTCTTAATCAACTTGTGATATAATTTAATTACGTACGTAAAAAGTGTTTTAAAAATTCAGTCCCTTGGTTTTTATTTTTCTTTTTGAAGCGCCGCTGCCGTCTATCGTCCTTCATACTTCCGACGTTTCAACCGTGTTACAACGGCTAAAAGACAATGTTCTAAATATGCCGTGTGTTTAGTTTAAAAGTTAATATATGGGAACTAATTATTTTTCTTAGTGCAATGGAACCCTGCTGAAATTTTCTATAATATGTGATGTGACCATGATAATGATATAAATAAACTTACTTGGTGACGATGGGATCCTTAAAACTGTCGCGACATATGAAACATCGAAACGGCAATTCGTCGTCACTGTGCACCTCATAATCTGAATCCCCGCCGGCTCCTGGTAATAACCATAATACTTTTATAATTGCTGCCATCTGGTGGTCGTTAAAAGAACCGAAGGACCTATTTTTAAAATGTGTGACATAGGTATATATCGCATGAAAATAGTTCGATCACGAACAAAAATTCTTCGATATCGGACGAAATATATTCGTTTTTTTACAAAAAAAAAAAGGCGCCAGAAGGTTATGTTTTTCGAGAGTATAATTTGTTTGGAACGCTCTGCAGCCTGAACGGCTCGATGGATTTTAGCTTGGGAGGTGTCGTTATATTGGTATGTACTGTGAGAGTGACACTGGGTATATCAAAATTAAAACATAATGGCGGATTTTTTAGGTTTGTTCATTTCCTAATTACACAAATAAGCAGTTTTAGTTTTTTTTTTTTTTTAAATTATCGTTATCTTATTTTATTTACCTTTGTTTCGTATAAAAAATTTACAAATATATACAAAGCAAAATAGATTATTCAATAATGTTGGACTTACCTTGGGCTTGTGTTTCCTCTCTCTCCAACTGCCATCCGTGCTTGTAATCGGATCGATCATGGAGAAACTTGCAAGAGTCTGAAATGACAAAAAAACGTCAATCATTTCATATTATAATACCATTAATTTCATAATATAAACACTTTCGCAATATGACGCTTGAATCAAATATATACATTACATATTTTTAACACATTTGGTAGTAAAGTGACTTTTACGTCATTGTATTTAGTTGCATAATGGAGCTTATTATTAACTCGTTCTTTTATTTAACTTTATAACACTAGTTCGTTACGGTACGGTTTTCTTTTTTAACTAATTTGGGATTCTTGATACTGATAGTCTAGTGTGTTCTAACTATAAAAAAATACAATGTTTACCTCCAAAACCGCAGAATCCTGTTTCTTTGTAATCTTTACATATATCAGGTTGATAATCCCATCTGTAAAATAAAAATACAGATTATATTTCATACCTAGAGTCCTATCTTTCAAATGTATGACTGATAATGTCGAATGAAATCGTATGAAATGGTTTGTTACCTTTCGTACTGTAGACCAAGTCAAACTTGACCAGTTTTTCATATTATATCTTGACTTTATTTCCTAAAGTGAAAGACATTTTGTGAAATTACTAGACACTGCTTGATATAGACGTTTCAGCTGTAACAGCAACCAGTCTATAATTAAATTAAGATTAACATACCTGACTGTAGCTCTCAAGTTAGCCGGAGCCCTAATAGGCCCTTTCCTTACGAGACCTGAGCTAGCATTGCCTGCCGCTGTGTCTCTTTTCTTGTAATATTGGGCGTAGTTGTTTATACCTCGGTATATCTGAAAATAGAACAAAATTAGAGTTGCATACATCAGATTTAATTAAATATAAATAAATAGGAACAAATCACACTAAAAGTTATTATTAGTGCTGCCAAATTATTATAACATAGTTGACCTATGGTTTTATTTAACGTATTTTGGGAAAAGTGATTTTAATCAAATAGCCCATGTGACATGGGCAATAATGGGCATTATGTATACAGGCCGATCACTATTCATAGGGACCAGACTTCTCAAGTGGCCCGTAACATACACACTAGGATGAAGATGACTATTGATAAAAAATAATACTGAAGATATTATTGTTTTTCACTATTGCATAGGCTATAGATATTATTAACAGTATTTTTTCTCTTTGCTTATTTTATACTGAATTTCTCTATCCCAGACTAGTTATCTGTCCAAATAGTTTATTTACCATCATTTTTTTTATTGTTGAACTTCAAACAGAAATAAACTAATAACTCCATCCAAAAAATTAGATTGTACTTTCAGGAGGTACAATGCAACAGATAAATAATTTGCTTATTTGTCTAATAAAACTTTACACGGTCAATGGCTAAACACTGGTGTCAGAGTTATTTGGAACTGCCTCTAGGCCCCTGACGTGGTTTCTTCACCAAATGGCGGCAGTGGAGACCAAATGCTTAACATGCCTTCATTTAAATCATTATTAGACAATCAGGTGATTCACACCTACAATGTACTTACCAAACTGGAAACAACTAAACAAAGTATGCTTCCCGTAGGAATTGAACCCACAAACCCCTAGTCTTAAGAAAAAATGAAAAAAATGAAAATGAAATTTATTACAGTAATCTCGGTTACAATATGATGCTAGGACTTCCCAGTGAGTAATCTAATGATACTCGTAGTGGGAATGACCCGCTGCTTCCTTTAAAGATATACATTAAGTCTATATTTATGAATTATACACATATATAATACATATCAAAAATAAAACAAAACCAAAAATGCGACAGTGTGTGAGCGTGTGTGAGGGTGTGTGAGGATGTGTGTGTGTGTGTGTGTATGTATGTGGTAGATAATGTGAGGAGCGATTCGGTGTATGGTGAGAGTGGGTGTAGGAGTTGTGTGGGTGGTAATAAAGTATGTTAACTTGTGTGTAAATAATATAAATATAAATGACTTAGAAAAATTTGAATAAATATTAACAGTAAGTGTAACTTTATTAGATAGGTTTAAATAATAAGTTTTCAATGTCATCATAAGTAAGTGTGTCCAACCATTGGATTAAGGTTCTTTTGCACTTATATAATTTCATAGGATAAATTTCAAGAAGCGAATTGATTTTGTTATATATAAAAGCGGATAGGAATGGGTATTGACGTTTAGCAAAGGCAGTACGTACAAGTAGTAGAATCTAGAATTTAAAAACTATTTGTGTCAGTCTTTTGCAGCTAAAGGTCAGGTTGATTGCGTATATACTGATTTTAAGAAAGCGTTCGATAAGGTCAGTCACTGTTTACTCTGTATTAAACTTAGTTTCCGCTTTGGTTTCCATGGCAACCTTCTTCGTTGGATCTCTTCATATCTGGAAAGGCGATCTCAACTAGTTACATTGAAAGGGTACATATCCGCACCTGTCAATGTTACCTCTGGCGTGCCACAGGGCTCTCATCTGGGCCCCCTACTGTTCTTGGCGTTCATAGATGATCTTGTTGATCACTTACATTGTCCGTGTCTCCTGTACGCGGACGATCTCAAAGTATTCAATATTATTAGAGATACTACTGATTGTCTCGCTCTTCAGAATGATCTAAATTCGCTCAAAGACTGGTGTCAAAGAAACAATATGTATCTAAGTGTCAATAAATGTCATGCCATCTCATTTACAAAGAAAAAGATACACAAAATCACTTTTGATTACAGTATTGGTTCCGAGAACCTGAAGAGGTTATCGGTAGTCAGGGATTTGGGCGTGTTATTTGATGAGGGTTTGACTTTTAGAGACCACTATGACGCCATCGTTTCTAGGGGATTTCAGATGCTTGGGTTTGTAACGAGGGCCACGCAACATTTTAAAAGATCAGCTACTTTCACGTACCTTTTCTATAGTCTGGTTAGAACATGTCTGGAGTACTGTTCGGTCATATGGTCTCCCAATTACCAGGTACATTCGGACAGAATTGAGAGTGTTCAGAGGAAATTTACAAGGATACTGTGCTATAGGGCCGGATGTAGTCGCCAACTATCTTCTTACGTTGACAGGTTGCAGCATTTTCATATGTCCTCATTGGAATGTCGCCGAAAGCAACAAGATCTTATTTATCTTCATAAAATCATACACTTTAAAATTGAGTCTTCCAGCCTTTTATCACTTTTGAACTTTAATACCAAACATCTCACTCGCACTCGTCGAAAGGTTTTTGTATTGGCAATCTATAGGAATAACACTTCCTACTTTAACCCAATTGTTCGTATGTGTCGTTTATACAATGAGCTTTATTTGGCCGAGGTATCAATAGACATTTTTGCAGTTGCCAGCTCTAGCTCATTTAAAAATCAAGTTAGGCGCGTCCTCCACTGACTTTTCCACATGTTGCATTTTGTCTTTAAACTAAGATAGTACCTGCATATTACAACCTACTGTTGCAAGGCTTGTAAAATTTAATTTGTTAGCTTTAGAGTTTTTATAATTTTGATACCAAATATTTTGTGTATTTAACTGTGTTTACATTAGTTGTCATGTTGTGTGTGCACGTTTTTGGGTTTCAGTCTAGCTTAAAATGATAACTTACTTACGTTGTTGAATTGTTTTGATTGTAACCTGTTGTGTATACCTTAAATAAATAAATAAAGAGGAGTGGAGGCCACTCTAACCTTTCTTCTTCTATTTTGGAGCGCTACATTGTACGGCAATGTTTTATGGTAATTAAGGATCAGGTTAAGGACGAAAATCTTTCTGACTGAGAGAAGATTACTAATTTTGTATAGGGCATGTGTAGGAAATCTACGAGGTTTGAAGTACATGACCTTTATAAGAGATCTCTGTGCCCTTTCCAAGGCTAAGAAGTCAGTTTTAGTGGCTCCACCCCAGATCGGTATGCAGTAGATGATTGATTGTGCTAAGGCTGTATAAATCTTATTTAAGAGATTGCTAGACATAACGTACCTCAAGGATTTAAAAACCCAAATCAATTTCCTAATTCTATTTATTAACGCTTCCAAATGCGGATGCCAACTAAGCCTTTGATCGAGAGTTATACCAAGGTATTTTGTTTGAGACACCTTGTTTACAGCAGGACAGTTGCACGTGTGATCATCAGGATCAGGGCAATTATGTAGTTTGACTGTCACACCAGAACCTGGTTGCGACGTGTTGTATAGAGCAAAACATATGTAATTAGTCTTTTGGATATTGAGAGTTAGTAAGTTCTCCCTTAGCCATTTCGACACCCGCACCAAACCAGTAGCAGCCCTATTATGCACGGCTTCCCAAGTTTTGTCTGAAAAGACGATGGCAGTGTCGTCCGCATAGGAAAATATCCTTCCACCGACATCCTTTAGATTACACAATTCATTGATGTATATGAGAAATAAAGTCGGGCCAAGGACACTCCCCTGAGGGACCCCGAATTTAACAGTTTCTTCATCACTAGTATGACCATCAATCCTAACAGCCTGGGTTCTATCCTGTAGGTAGCTCTTAAAGAGAGAGAGCGCGTCCCCCCTAATCCCAATGCTCTCCAACCTTTCTAAGAGAATCGGGACCGAAATTGTGTCAAAAGCGAGTTTAAGGTCTATAAATACGGTTAGGCTTTCGCCACCCCTGTCAACAGTTTCAATTATATTGGAGGTCAAATCTAATATTGCATCTTGGGTAGATATTCCCTTACGAAATCCATACTGATATTTAGAAATAATGTTATGTTTATTGAGATAGTTAGTCAGTCTACTATTAATAAGTTTCTCGATTATTCTTGTAATTGCGGTTAGAACAGAGATGGGCCTAAAATTATTAACTTCAGTCTTATCTCCATGTTTATAAACAGGTGTTATTATGGATCGTTTTAGAGCTTTAGGGAAAACTCCAGTTTTAAAACAAAGGTTAGCCAATTTACAAATAATAGGAACAACAAAGTCTCTAGCATGTTTTAGGAATGGAACGCTAATTCCATCCCAACCGCAAGCACTATCAGAGTCAAGGCTCTTGAGTATGTTATGGAGCTCATCACAATCAGTGTCCAGTAGTACAATCGAACCAGGGTGAGAACAACTAGGTAAAGAAATATTAGGAGGATTGGTGACCGATTGTTTAAGTATAATTTCCGCCAGGGAAGATCCAATGTTTACAAAATAATTATTCACATAATTTACTGAGAGTTGTGGTTGCAGTTTGATATTTAGAAGGTCCACGTTATTAGACTTAGGGGGCTTATATTGCGTAATGTCATTTATCGTAGACCATAGTTTTTTAGGTTGGTTCACGGATTTGCTTATTCTGTGGCTATTGTATTTTCTTTTAAGTTTTCTTATAAGATTAAAACAGAAATTACGGTATCTTTTATAAGTTATTTTTAAGATAGTATTATTTGGTTCACTTTTAAGTTTAATTTGCAATTTCTAAGATTAATACACTTCAGAGCTCCAGTGGTTATCCATGGCTTTAAAATTATTTTATTCCTGGTAACAGTTATGCTTTTGGAATTTGCCTGGATAGCAGCTCTGATCATACCTATGAATGAATTTGCAAAAGTATCAGGACAGTTATATATATTAAGGAAAGTCACATCAGATGTAAGAAGCATTTTATAAGCATTATCAAAGTCAATGACATTTTTATAGTAACTAGGAGTGTGCCTATTACACACATTAGAAAATTTTACCAGGACAAGACTATGATCGGTGACTGTAGTATTCAAAATAGCTACATAGGCAGAGTTAAATTTTAGGTCTAGTTTCAAGATAACATGGTCTAGACACGAGTCTATCCTAGTCTGATAAGTATGAGCAGGTAAAAGACCATGCAAGGAAAGAGTATTTAAATAATTGAGACGATTTCGACGTTCATGCGCCTTTTCATTCACTGCGATAATTAAATCAATGTTAATATCACCTATAACCGAAATGTTTTTAAAATGTGATATAGTTTCAAGATGTTCGTCAAGGGAGTTTATAAAACCATCAGCATTTAAGTGTGATGGAGATCGGTAGATGGCCAGGAAGACCCACCCAGAGGACTCAATTTGAATACCAGTTGCGTCCACAAGCCTGAGTTCTGTTATCCCAGCTTGAAGATGATTTTTAATGTAGACTACAACGCCGTCATTTTGGTTCAATTGGTTAGTTGTTTGGAAAGAGTTGTAGCTGGTTAGCGATGGTATTCTTTTGCTTAAATCCAATCTACATTCAGTAAGGATTAGTATGTCGACTTCAAAATTTAATTGTGATAACGATAATTGTAAATCGTCCAGGTTCGCGTAAATGCTTCTTATATTTTGGGTAATGACAATTAAATCATTATAATTATTATACGTTATATGTTGGGTCAAATCCTCTATGTTGCATCTAACTGAGTTAGCAATTTGCAAAGAGTCCAATTCTTCAATTGTATAAAGATTATTATCCATAGTTTTTTATTATAGTTGTTCTGTAAGTCATAGGTAGGTCAGGGTTTCTTGACAGAATGAAAATGTATTTAATGTGTTCCCTTAAAGGTGTTGGGTTTAAGTAGGTTATAAATACCATGATGTAGATACCGTTAGAGTAAATTATGTAGCATAAAATTTGTGTTAAGATTAATGTATTAATAAGGCATTTGAATACGAGTGTAAATAGAGTAATTTTTAGTAATAAGTTGAATATAAATGTGTTATAGTGTAAAGTGTGAATGTTTGTGTGCATTGATTGTTGTAGGTTTATACCAAACATAATATGTAAGTAAACATAAGTATTTTTAATTTTGTTTATAAACATAATTTTTGACATGTTGAACGCCTGCCAAATTATATATAGACAATGGGAATAAACTAGAAAATAATTAAGCAGTATAGCAACAATTTTAACTAGTCACGCTTCTTGCGAAAGTTTGTGCACCTGGTCTTCATTTTTAATGCAAATGATTTTTGAAGTATCATCTTTCCGTACAAAAACTCTTCCAAAAGACGTCCAGCAGTACTTATATAGCTTAGATCTTACGAGGTCCCTCGATAGGAAGAACAAGCGAGCTCCTTTAGCGGTCAGGAGCTCAGATATATAAATTGGGGTGTCCTTGTCCGAGGTGAGACCTAGGTGCTTTGCTTGCAGCTTGATTTTGTTTTTTACATTAAACTCCTTTGTCTTTTTTAACAAGTCACCTCTGAGTATGGTGGAGGACAGTTCCAAAATAATAGGGGGTCTGTTTTCCTGTTCATTTCTACCCTTGAGTCTAAAAATATCATTTATATCCCGAGAACAGATATCAATATCTATAGTCTTGGAAAATTTTTTCACCATGTTGACTAGGTCATCCCGATTTTCAAATTTTTTACGTGGTACATTTTTTAATTCAATGCTAGTCTTACGTGCACCTCTCTGTAGGTCCTCTCTTTTGTCTTCAAGGATCGTGATGTGATATATTCCCGATCTTTTTTTGCCTGGGACTCAAGTGACTCATTTTGAGAAGCCAACAGGGAAACTGTTTGTTCAATATTTATGTTACTATTTTTTACTATATCAAGGTTCTTAGTTATCTCCCCTAGCTCACTTTTCTGTTCTGTCACTAAAGAGGCAATAAAATCCTTCATTTCATCTTTAAAGCATTGGAATTGCGAGGGCGACATATTTTCTTCGCGCGGTCTTTTATTACGATGAAAACCGTAGTGTGGTGGCGAAAGATTGCTCTCGTCAACCTCCAAATCCTTGTTTGTCATAAGTTGTGAATCGGATCCAAAGTTAGAAGAGGGTTGCTGCCCCAAGTTAGGCACTGGAGCGGCGATCTTTTTACAGACATGCCTTATAGTTGGTCTAAAACACAATGACAGATATAACTCCGCTATTGTGTGACGTAACACACCTCAATATCGCTCGTACTAGTGGGCCGCAGTAACAGGTAGCCAGCTGATGTTCGATGTGTCTGAGTGCGATGAAAAATAGCAATTGTCTTTTGCTCGCGGGGGTGAGGATGCAGTAACCGCGCTCGCTGCAGCTTGCCATCGCCCGTCGCGGCCGTTATCTCGTACAGTGCTAATATTTGTGCGACGTATGAACACTGGTGTATGTGATAGGAATTGCAACCGTATGCAATTACATTGTATGATGGTTATTAGCACAATCACTTTTAATTTTATAGAAATTAAACTAGTAACACGTCCACTGTCTACAGTATCTCAGAAGGAAGAGGAACATAGTCTAAGACCGCCTTAAACACTGGACCACTGATAATGATTATTTACTTACTCAGATAATCTTGTAAAACACAGAATATGGTAGATGTATACCTTATCATCAGCCTGTCCCTGCAGCTCCTCGTTAATCTTCTGAGCCTTCTCAAAGATCGCCTGAGCGTCCTTATTGTGTTCCGTATCAAGCTCGTACGTAGCTGTCGCATTCTCTCTCTGTTGTTGTACCGATAATGTTGTACGTTGTTGTTTCTGTAAGGAGTACAATTATATGTAGAAAAAGAATTGTTGAATTTGTATGAGCTCAATAGAGTTGTGCAATTTTCTGTCTGGAATGCATATAAATATGAATGTATTTATGAAATTATCTCATACTTAAGAGAATGATATCGAACAGAAATTTTTCGAAATGTCTATTTTGCGTGAGTCACACTTTTCAAAAATTGTACTTCTGCTGCTTAAACTTTAAAAACCTACCTTTTCGTCGTCACTACTGCTGTCACTGTTTTGAACATGAGACTTTTGTTTTTTCACGCCACCAGTACTTTGTATGTTAGGATTTTCCTTTTGAGGCCTCTTAGTTGGCAATACTACTGTTTGATCTTCAGAATCAGAACTATTTTTCTCTATAAATTGAAAAAATATGTAAAGACATAACCTCAAAAGCTTATTAAAATTTTCGTAAATGAAGGATCGTACTATGTAAATATTGTTGTTTATTAATGTACCCTCTGATGATGTTGAAGTTTTTCTTTTTCTTCCTCCTCTGTTCCTAATATTACGCTTTTTAAACGTAGTTGGAATTTCGACTTCAGCGTCGGACATTTTTTGTTGATTTGTACCATATAATTACGATTTCACAACTTATTAAATAGTTTCACAACTTATAAAATTTATAATTTAAAGCAAACGTGCGCACGAAATGCTTATAAATTAAATAAGGAAAATGAATTTGATTTAAGTTTGAGACTCAAATTGTTTTTGTTTGCTCATTATATTTACATCACAACCTAATTTGAAATTTGGATTGACATAATTGACATTGACAAGAAGCAAAGTTGTCTTGTCATCTATTTCGAAAGATTATTTACGGTTTTGGATACCAGTTCTCATGGACCATTGGGGCCTACCATGAACTTTTTGTAAACCATCCAAGTTCCAAGCAGTTCAATATCCAGCCTGCTAAAGAACGGATTTAATCCGTACCATCACCTCTAAAAATCCTTCCTGCTGCTGGCTGGAAATTCCGAGTAGGTGGATGGATTTTAGTCTCTGGCTTGTTTAAAATCATTCAATTCCTTCATTCAAAATCCAAACAGTGTTACCATTTGTGGAAGAAATGTGCCATTTGGAAGATTTAGCACTTTTTAGGCCCAGAAAATTGGGCTACTTTTATTATTGAGGAATTAAATTAAGCTAATAAGTTTGCGATATGCCGTAAAGGTACGCGCACATTATGACGGGCCGCAGCGGGGCGGAGCGGGCCGCATCGCAGCCCAAAATGCGTACTTAGCACATACGGGCCGCAGCGCATTGACGGATTTTGAGAACAGTGCACAGCTAGACGTTGCGTGCGTACGTCATGGATAGCTCTGACGAAGAAGTTTCTTTTTTTACATGCTGTTAGAAGAAGAAAACAATGAAAATCTTATAACAATTTGATACATCCTTTTTGTTCCAAGTGAAAGGTATTCGGTGAATACCATCATCTTTACCCCGATCTTTTAGCAGACAAAAAGAAGTTCTGGGTGTACTTTCGGGTGACTCCTGATCGATATTATCAATTACTTGAAATACACGAGCGCGCGTGCGCTCCAATCCGCTTGCTATGGCACACTGTGTCGGGGCGCAGCGGGGCGGGGCGGGCCGCATCACACGCAAACAAAATCCGCGGCGGATTTATGCGAACCGCTGCGCCCCGGCACAGTGTGCGATAGTTCATACAAAATACACACGAGCGATTTAAGCGGATTTTTGCGCTGCGGCCCGTCATAATGTGCGCGTACCTTAAATGTATCTAAGGTGCCATCTCGCCTACTCACTCGCTTCACTCGTATTATTATGAGATCATATTCATATTATAATCATAGAAAATTCATACATTCGTAATTTTAAGATAATAACCTACTTGAAGTTAGTCAATTTAAAATAATGGAATTAAAGTACGATTGGTTGGAGAAAAAATAATTAATTTATTCAGAAACAGGATTTATTTTAAGAAAATAATTAATATTTCTATTGGCATAACTTACTAACACTTTTTGTATGATTTGAAAAAGATGTTTGTCGCACCTAAGTGTATCCTACAGCTCCGCCTGCGTCAAAAAGTAGTCTATGTTTGACCCCGGGTCAACAACTATTTTTATACCAAAATCCGTTTAGAGGTTTGACCGTGAAAGCGTAACAGACATTTCTAATAAAAGCACTGATTTTTGTGACTTCGATTGCGCTTAAGACTAGAGCCTTTTATAACATGTGCTAAAGTTAAGCTTCGCCATATTACGTTAAGACTCGAGAGACTTAATTAGCCGGCACATAGCACTTCTATTTAATATTCTTATTTCTGTGACTCACTCATCCCGCCCATGTCTTGTATGTTGAGGTTTGTAACTTTGGTGTTTTATAATTTTTAGATAAGTAAGTATTATGTTAAGATATTTTGAAGTAATTTTTTCTAAATTTAGGGGGTTCGATTGGACCATTTTCGTTTTATCTGTATATATTTTAGTGTTACGTGTTCTATTGCTTCTTGCACGAAATCACATTATCACATAAAATATTTTGTATGTACTTACAAATATTATCTATGTACATAAATATCTATTTAGGTGCATACCTAATGTATGATACATACATAATGTTAAAAAATACATTTATGATTAGGAAAAAAAATATACTAATATAGGTACTATCTAAAACTATATATCAACGTGACCAAAATGCAGGCCGCATTTAATTCATCATTTGTATGTATGTACGTAAATATCTATTTAGGTATGCACATAATAGATATTTACCTAAATAGATATTTATGTACATACATACAAATGATGAATTAAATGCGGCCAGCATTTTGGTCACGTTGATATATAGTTTTAGATAGTACCTATATTAGTATATTTTTTTTCCTAATCATAAATGTATTTTTTAACATTAACTAAACATAAAATAAATCTTTAATATCAATCAATCATGAATGATGATATATAAATTACGAACAATTATTGTCAATCAATTATATATCTCAAAACAAAAGAAATATTAATTACTTTATTATTTCTAGTATTTTTTGGAGTTGGCAGAATTACCAATTTTGAACAGGTCAGCCAGAACCTCAAATCTAACCTTGAAGCAAATCAACAATCAATATTTTTGTTAAAAAATATGAAATAAAATATAATATAATCTATTGAAGATGCTGTAGTTCATATGGGAAATTGGCAATGTCCTAAATTTTGCTTTGAGCTGACGGCGCTAATTATATGAACTTGCCAGTAAGTTCTACTTTTGTTCATATTTCAAGTGCAAAATGTATTATCTTTTACCATCGTCTACGGGTATGAATATACCACTGCCTATCTTTCCGATATAACCATTTCACAAATATAATAATATCAAGTTAAATGAATATAAAGCAAATCTCATCACCCTAAAAGTGTTCTGTTGTGTCTAGGTTAAAAACAGTACTTAATTGTCATAATAATCATTATTCATCATGATGAAACAATTGAATTTTCTAAACTTAAATAATAATTTACTGTTTTCATTTATCTTTCAGAACTTGGAGCAAACAGACCGCACATTGTCTCACTGCATTCCTAGCTTCCAGTGATGGTACCATGCTACCCGTGGGGCCCATATGTATAATTTCTGAAGATAACCCCTGTAGAGTCACAAAAAGACCTGGGCATAACAATCACATCTGATTTAAAGTGGGAAACACACATAATTAACACTGTTAAGAAGGCAAACTCTGTTCTGTATTTGGTTCGTAAAACATTTACAACACTGTCACCGAAAACATTTATCAAGCTTTATAAAACATACATTAGACCACTGTTAGAGTTTGCCTATGTAATTTGGGACCCTTATTTCAAAAAAGATAAATTCCTCCTTGAGAATGTCCAAAGAAGAGCAACAAAGTTAGTTAAATGTATATGCAATCTGCCTTATGATCAAAGACTAGAAATTCTTAAGCTTACAACATTAGAGTGTCGCAGACGAAGAGGCAACCTAATTGAAACATTCAAAATGCTGAGAGGATATTATGATGCTCTGGAACTGCGCGATATGTTCCAACTCTCGGTAAATGTGCGCTTGAGGGGACCTTCATTGAAACTATGTCACACAAGAGCAAGAAGAAAACCGAAAAAACATTTTCTATGCAATCGTGTAGTGGCAGAGTGGAACAGACTCCCTGAGAGTGTCATCAGCGCACCCTCAGTCAACGCTTTTAAAAACAGATTGGACAATTTTATAAACTCTCCAAACTTCAAGATGCACACGCATCAGCTAATATAAGCTGCTAGTGTGTTCCAAAAAAAAATATAAATATAAATAAATTAATAAATATTACTATTTAATCCACTCACAATCAACAAAACTGCAGATGTAGTTTACATACCAGAACAGCCGCAGATACTAGATTATAGGAAGTGGGTGAAGGAGATATATGAAAGAAAAGTGCTCAATAAAAACTAGCATTAAAAGTCTGTCAAGTACAGTAAATGAATCAAAGAAGTTTAATAATTTTATTTTGTGAATTGTATGTGATTGAAAAATAATATTTCAGTGAGCATGCTGCATACTGTTTGTAGTGTAAGTCTATTAGGATCTTGGTTGTGAGCTATTTATTGTGATACCAAATTCGTCAATTTTTTTAAAAATCGTACGCATGTGTTCCTTGTGAATATTTTCCGAAGTAGACGCTAGAAGAATATCATCTAAATAACAGAATAATGCTGATTTTCCATTTGAATTTTCAAAATTTTCTATGTCTTTTAAAACGTCATTATCCATGAATCTCTGAAAGGTTTGTGCTGCGTTTCTTAAACCAAAACTCATTCTGGGAAATTCGAATAGCCCAAATGGTGTTGTGATCGCTGTCTTTTCTATATCCTCTGTTGCTATAGCGATATTGTGATAGGCTCTATTTAAATCTAATTTACTAAATACAGTCTTGCCCAGTAACGTAAACGTAAAACTATGTAGCCTAGGAATAGGATAACGATCCGGCTTAGTGATGGCGTTGAGAGCACGGTAGTCGCCGCACGGCCTAAGTTGTCCATCTTTTTTTGGTACTACGAGGGTGCGTTTTTAAGTTCGCGGAATGAGAGGGTTGGAGGGGGGTGATTATACTCATTAGGACCGTAAAGTGTTCAGTGACTCGTAATTAGTATAAATACGAGGTTTCATTGTTATAAGTCAATTAGTCCTTGAGCTATCGTCAACCAAGCAACATAATCGGGAGTGAAAAGTGAAATATGGAAAACATCGAATATCGTGCCGTTATAAAGTTCCTTACCAAGCAAGGAAAATCAGTACCGACCATACTGAATGAGATGTCGTCGGTTTACGGTGACTCTTGTCCAGGAAAACCCATGGTTTACAAGTGGCACAGTTTATTTAAACAAGGAAGAGAATCACTTGAAGACGACCCGAGGCCGGGCAGGAGCATCGAGGTGACCACGCCGGAACTTGTCCAAAAAGTCGAAAAAATTGTAGTCGAAGATGCGCGAATAAAGAAGAAACAACTCGCAGAAATGGTTGGAGTATCCGATACAACCATTTTTAAAATTTTGCACGATCATCTTGCCATGACTAAGGTCAGCGCACGATGGGTGCCGAGAATGCTCACGCCGCCGCAAAAACAACAGCGCGTAGAGTGTTCACGCGCATTTTTGGACCTCTGCAGTGAAGACAAGGATGGTGTTTTGAGTCGAATTGTTACTGGAGACGAAACTTGGGTTCATCATTATGAACCTGAGTCGAAACAAGACTCCATGCAGTGGCATAAAAAGGGCACAGCACCTCCCAAGAAGTTTAAGGTGTCGCAGTCAGCTGGGAAACTCATGGCTACGGTCTTTTGGGACTCAGAAGGAATATTATTGATCGACTATAAAGATAAAGGTGTTTCTATAACCGGAGAATACTATGCTTCAATATTAGAGCAGTTAAAAGAAGCCATTAAAGAGAAAAGACGGGGAAAATTGACGAGAGGTGTGCTGCTCTTGCACGACAACGCGCCCGTTCACAAGAGCCGCGTTGCATTGGCTGCCCTGCATCAGGTGGGCTTCGATATTTTAAATCATCCACCCTACAGTCCAGATTTGGCCCCCAGTGATTATTATCTTTTTCCAAAAATGAAAAAAGAGCTGCGGGGTAAGAAATTTTCCACCGATGATGAAGTCAAGGAGGCAGTTTCAGCATATTTTGAGGACAAAGACAAGACATATTTTTATGAAGGTATAAATAAGTTAATTGAAAGATCTGAAAAATGTATCCGTCTTGCAGGTGAATATATTGAAAAAGAAAAATAATTTGGATTTTTTATTTCCACTCTTTGCCCCCCATTCCGCGGAATTAAAAACGCTCCCTCGTATGTGCAACGGGCTTGCCCATTCGCCTTTTCCTGGTCTACAAATGCCTAGTTCCTGCATTAAACGAAATTCTTCTTTAATTTTGTTAAGTCTGTCTGGCGGTAGTGGCCTTGGCCGCGCACATACCGGGTGACCTGCTGTAACTATGTGGTGATATACTGAATGTGTGGGCGAATCTTTGAACGACATTGGTTTAGTAATTTCTTTGAATTCGTCTAAAATATCTTTATATGTATGATCATTCCGAATACTTTTAATAGAAGAATCAATCTGATTTACTATTGAACCTACTGTACACAAAGTAGTGACCGTATCAAATAATTTCTTATTGTACAAATCTGCTGTTAATTTATAATATTCCAGAAAATCTGCGCCCAAAATAGCTTGTTTAACGTCACAGATAATAAATGTCCACTTAAATGCTCTACGCAAACCTAAATTTAAATTTAATGTCCTTACACCATATGTGTTAATTACCGAGTTATTTGCAGCAAACAATTTATAAGAACTTTCTACACTGTTATCACATTTAAATTGACTCGCCGGAAGGACTGAGACGTTGGCTCCTGTATCAACCAAAAACTGAATATTTAACGTACGATCGCGCACACAAAGACGATGGTTTTCGATGCTCGCCATACAATCTCCCACCGAACTCGATTGTGTGGCCTCTAGTTTCCCGAATTTGAAGATGCTGCCGGCTGTTTCCAGTTGCACGGTTTTTCACATGATCTTGCATTATTTCTCCAGCGAAAGTGATACTTGCAGAGCCAGTTTGGATTTTCAAATGTCATTCGTGGTCTCTGCGAGGACTGTGAACGCGATCTCTGTCTTCCATTTCCTCTTCTATAACTGCGTCCTCTTATTTCATAAACTTCATTTCGCAGATCCTGGAGTTGTAATGTCATCTGCATCAGCTGTCTGGCTAGATCAGAATTTCCGGATGCTGGTGCTGATGATGTGACTTCAGCTATCTCATTACTTTTTAGACTTTCTGTAATCTTATCTGCCATTGCCGCCAAATCGTCCAGCTGTGTATCTTTCGCTACGGTGAGTACCGCTTTCACTGAATTTGGTAATCTGAAATCCACAGTCTCTTTAACGCCTCTTCCGAAACCTGCGTATTTTTTGCTAATTGTGACATGCGTCTCAGCAATTGCGATGGCCGTTGAGTTCCTAGATCCATATCACTAACTAATTTATTGAATTGCGCTTCCGAGCTTTCTTCATAGGCTGCCAATAGTCTATTTTTTATTGACTCGTATTTATTCTCTTTTGGTGGCGTAAAAATCAAATCTCCGACTTGTTGCAGTGTCTCCTTTCCCAGCTTTGCTATAACCATATTGTATCTTGACATATTACTCTGTTTCTGAGGATCCATCACTGCATCAAATTGTGCAAACCACAGTCTTGGCATTTCTGTCCAAAATTCTGGGATGCGAGCGGAGACGCTAATTGTTGCCAATTCGCCAGTCGCTTGTTCACCGCCGCTTGCCATCCTTGGACAGGTGTGTTGCACCTGGGATGTCTCTCCTTTTTCTGATGCCATACCTACGCTGCCCAAAGCCGTAGGGAGTCACTCCTACCGACGTCGAGTAGTCACCAATGTAGTGTAAGTCTATTAGGATCTTGGTTGTGAGCTAATTAATAGAAGATATAGTTCCAATACACTTTAGTTTATTTGGGTTCACAGCGTTACACAGTACCAAAGTTAATGTTCACACATGATATAACCGCAAACGAAATTTTACCACTAAATACAACATTCAATATAGCGCGTGTCCTATATGGATCGCTAGGAGTGACTGAGGATGTGAGGGTCCGGTCGCCGTCGAACGATCGCATATGCTGTGTAAGCAAGTCAGCGTCCGGGCACCCTACACTGTTATAAACTGTATGATCATGAATTTATAGAATAGGCATTGCCAGCCACTGGTTATGACAGGATGGAAAATGGTGTGAATATTATGGAGAATTGAGTGAATATTGTCTGCTTTCATTTTTAGTTGGCTTTGAACCATCCGTCTAGTTTATATGTCAAAATATAGTTATTTAAATTTTTGAATGTGTAAGGATCTATTTAAGGTCTCATGTTTTTTTTGAAAATTTTTGAAAGTTAGTCACTAGTGTTAAAACAATAAAACAAATCTAAATCATATTTTCAAATGGTTTTATTCATTATTCAATTAAAATAACTATTTTCATTCATTTTCTTTCATGTAAGTACACATAATTGAACTTACACAATAAAAATTTAAGCATGGACAGTCTAATCACATCTTTGAATTTCCTCTCATCATTTGAATTACTCTTCTGGTTCAGCATTCAAAATTGTTGCATTGAAGAACCTGAAAAAGAGATGATCGTTACTTACTTTTAAACACCTTGTTAGTCATGTTTCTTTGACAAATCAAATTATTTACTGCATAATATATGCCACTATAATAACATGTTGATTGCCAATAACCCAACAGAACAGTTGATTTATCTTTAGTTTTGTTGAGTCATTGGTGATCAATTTGTTGAGATTCAAAAATACTAATGTAATAATCTACACTAATATTGTAAAGAGAGAAATTGCTCATGGGTTGGTGAAACCACGGCTAGTTTATACATAATATAAAAATATTTGTGTGGGTGTTCATTAATCTGCTCATGTGTAAAGTATGGCTGGTATTAACCGTAAAAAGACATATCAGTCAGTTTGTGAAGTTACAATATCCATACCTACATTCTGTTCTTATTAGTTACCTTGTAGCAACTTGTTTCTTTACTTGTTGCAAAGCAAATTGTTCCGTAACCAACTCCACATAGTCCAAATAAAATGGGTCCTTTTGTATCTTATTTCGAGTCTCATATACGGGTTGGCAGTACTATTTTCATTTTCCGCTTCCAAGTAGAATGTAGATAAATTTCATACTCATCGTCAGTCATCACTGCCCATCTGTAAACAATTATGGAGATTTAAGTAAGTCTTAATTAAGTCCCTACTTTTGATTTGTTTGTTTTGTAAGTACAAACGATAAGTAGTTCATTTACTATCTAGTACCCCTATTTAGTTTGTGTTATTTAACATTTATATGAAAGCATAGAACAAACAAAAGCCGACTTACCGTATAAACATTATTTGTAATGTAAGTACAAAACAAAAATATTATTCGATATCGTAAGTTGTATTAATTTCTTGAATAACGTCGATTTTACTACTTAATTTGAGCGAATTTATAACTTGGAGAGATAATTAATTGAAAATATAACCCAAAAATCCCAACATCACGGAACAATATTGTGAAATTCTATGCAGTTTTGCAGAATCGGAGTTAAAAAGCTATTATACAATAGGAGCTTTTTAAAAAACGCTTAGATGACATTTGCGACGTTCCAGCAAAACTGCATCGCTGTCAAAATGGTACGTCATGGTACGAATTCCCATACAAAATGAATAGTGGATCGTAAAGTTGGCTCGCTGGCAAGTGGCTGGAAGTTGGATAGAAATTGCCCTGCTTTAAGATGGTGATAGTACAAAATAAGCCAGCGAGGCAGATTAGGTCCTGCTATAAGAGTTCATGGTAAGGCCCCAAGTGGTCTATTTACATTTCACTTCGGCGAGTTAAGCACGAGCTAAGAGGAGCTCGATGGCCGTGCGCGGGGTACACGCGCATGTATTCGTAATCATTACGTGCGTCAAGCAACGGAGAAACACAGCCCGTCTTAGATGGTCGCCATTAGTGTCATTTTCTATCTCGCGCTCCAACACCCTTCAGAAGGTGTTGATACCGGTTATTATAGATAGCCGGCAGTCGTTAACCTATGTCAGATGCCGTTAGAAAAAATACTGACAGTGTTGGCCATTTCCCGAAATTATTATTTTTTTGTATGACTGGCACTCGTAGAAAGTTTCTTCAGCGTTCGACTAATACATTATTGGAGTATTTTTAAAAAAATAAATTAAGTAGAAATTACAAAATAGACGTTGCCTTTCCTTTTCCTTCATATAAGTACATATGCCTCTAAGAGTCAAAAAGCCATATTAGAGGATGAAAATATGAATAAACCATGAAATGACTGGCAGTAGGTGGCGCAAGATAAACGAAGTGGAGATCCTTATTATCGAAGGCCGAAACTCACTTTGGGTCGCTGCGCTATCTCAGTAAGTATGACAAAATATCAGTGTCAAGTTTTTTCTCGGATGGGGGTTTGTTACCTTTACTGTAAACGTTGTATGAATCTTTGACAAAAGTACATTACAACTATAGATTTAGGCACTTTTTGATTACGTCAAAATTACAAAAAAAAATGTAAGTTAGTAATAGATATTTCACCAACCAAACCCTATCAATCTAAAGAACTGGATTCAATCCAAGGAAGCGTGTCACTAAAACACATAGCTTGTCCGAACTCTGTCACTCAGTATGTTATCAAACAAAGAAACAAAACCAATCAATTACGGTTATAGTAACAATTATTCAAAAACTACTTGACCTTAGACTATACCGAGCCACTCAAAATTTATAAAGTGGAACGCTATTTACAAATTACAAAAGATAAAAACGGAATGGAGTCGGACGGACGGCAATCGCTCCATTATAATAAATAGCATAGCCATATTTAAGACTGTGATTTACAGCGTACCTAGCCCAGGTTATAAAGCGTAATCTGAAGACGCAACTGGGAAAACGCTTGGATGAGAAGAGCAAAACAAACAAGGAAGAATTCCCTGGGCCATTGTTAGCTTTACAGGGTTTTATGCCCCCTTGGTACTTAACTAATGCTTTAATTCTTCACATTAAGTTTGCATAAGCCATAAATATTAATAATAACACTTCCGGTACCCAATCACAATTATTTTACCACAATCTAAGTAGTATTCGCGGAAAAGCGATTGCATATCGATAAGAAATTACATTAATTATAATTTTTCTATGTATATTTCTATTACAATGTACCTAATTTTTCTGAATGTAGATTTCCGCTCTTACAGTTCGCTCAAACAATACTTACATTTACGACGACATTCAAAGATATGGCTCCTGGCCACGGAGGAATTCGCCACGGCGAATTTCGCCGCAATGCCACCGACGACTAAAAGAAATACATAAATGCATTTGTTTGAAATGTTTATTAACTGGGTTTGCTATCTAATTCCTGTCCTCTATGAAATTTGAAGGGAAATAAGCAAAAATAAAATAACAAAAAAAACTTTTACAATATTTATTTGAAGAAGAAGAAGCTGAAAGTTACACAAAGTTAAAAACTCGAATAAAAAAAAAAAATTATATTGGAAGTTACCTATTTAATGTCGAGTAAAGAAGTAATTGCGATTAAAACGAGAAAAGAAAATTAGGGGCGCAGGAGATCGAATGGCCAATATTTAGATCCCTTTAAAGTTTTAAATTAAAAAAAAAATAAAATCAAAGGTTAATAAAATAAAAAATGTAGAAAGCTCAGGCACAGGCTGACCGATAATGCTGGCTTCGGCTGTGTGGTTACCTCAGTTTAAGCAAAAATGTCTATCGCAGATTAAAACGGTAGTATAAGCAGTGTCCTCTTGTTTCAATTAAAGAAATGTGGTATGCACTCCTGACACCTCGGGAAGCTGGTAGAACTCCCAGTGTTCAGCGGAGGGAGTGCTGAGGGAAACTTGAGGTGTTCTTTTTAACCCTGAAGTAGGAATAACAAAATAACTTTCAAAAGACTGCTTATGAAACAATGGTTTATTATAGGGCGGGGCTCTGGAAATTTCTAGGTTTTATTCCTGTTCAAAATCCTTTTCAATATATGTATAATTTTGTTTTAATGGAGTATGTTTATTCCTAAATTTAGAGCTGAATCTTATTTGGTTGTAATTATAAAAAAAGAAAGTCATAATCCCAAATGGTAGGTTACCCGACAATGAAAAATCTACATAATTTTGTAAAAAAAACGATTTTGTATGAAATATTTCGATTTTAATTTATATATTCTACGCTTATTTATGTGTACCAATGGTGAGAAATCATATTATGACCGAAATTAGATAAAATTTTAATAACATGCACATGTGAATAAAATACACATTCTACCCACTTTTGTAAATTATAAATTTCTCACAAAACCCCCAATTTAACCAGAAAGTTATTAGACCAAATGGAAGAATTAATCGGTTATTTAGCTTAATAGGACAATAATTAAAATAAAATAAATTACCTTTTCAGGGTTCTTTATGAATATCCAACAAAACACTTCTGTCATAAAACGCCGAACGACAACCACGTCGGCGAAAATATTGGTTACGACGGTTGCACTATTAAACTCCAAAATAATCGTATTAAATGGCTATTTAAACCTTTAAATTATAAAAGAAAAATAGCGAGCAACTATCGACCCGCTCCGAAAATCATCTGATTTCGTCTGCCGGTGGCGGCAAGTGTGCTAGCTGTCAGTTCAGTCGTAGTGATGGGGACATCGGGAGTCGACATTTGCTCGAATCGACTCGATGAACTATCTATCGACTTCGTGCCGAACCGTGTGAAAACAACAGGCATGTAGTATCGATTTTTGAGATACGCCGGCGACAATTAAACCAACTCGCACGGATTCAATGAGTGATTAAATAAATCCGGAACAAGTAAGGAATGATTCGATTATCGTTTACCGGCTCGTGGAGTTATTCGCACGGCCAGGCCACACCAGTCGAAATCAAAAATTACCACCCGCGTACATTTCAAAAATACAGAATGTTGCTTCCACGATCGCAATCGATACATCTCACGGAGGAGTCAATTCTCTTATTTTAAATAGGTACCTAGTGCACAATTGAATCGCAATTGGATCGTAATGACCTGACTTTGACGCTTCTGATATTCCGTTACTCATTTTATTTACATTTCCCTACTAATATCATTGAAATACGCTCCAGTCGCAAATGAATAGAGATTCAAAACTGTTTAAGCAGAATACCACTATTGAGTGTATCTAAAAAAATGCAACACAATTAAGTCGCGATTGAATATCAGTTGCGTGGCCTTTAAAAGTTCATTAGCGGAATCGATCCCCTACTCAACAATCGAGCAATTAGGCAGTTAATCGACTTAATATTTATGGCATAGCAAAAATGGCATTACATGTTTCAGTGCACTACACAATTTTGTTACTACTTCTCAATTCGCCTCGCCAGTCAACTGTTCCCGTGGCTTTTTAGTGCATTTGTTATGTATTTGTTCTTAACATTTTTGTCATACAATAATATCTATGCTTTAGCTAACTAATCTAATCCATTTCTAGACTGACCAATTTTGCTCTTGTATTGAAAAATGTGTGTTCCGCCCTAGTGATCGCATTTCTAAACGAATCCTTACGAAACGTATGTCTCTTGATTTATTAAATTTTTGAACAAAAAGAGGGCAAAAAGGAGGAAAATTTGCTGTATATCTATTTTTTATTTCCAACCTTATTGATTTATTTGAAAAATTTTGTGGAGAGCTTTTTTGATTTTGGGAAATATGAGGGCAAAAAAGGGGAAGTCTCGTGTAATACAATGTAACTTATCTCAATCATACTTATTTTATATCAGCATCGTATGTCAGGTTCTCTACAAGTGCTATAAAAAAAAACTCAAAAAGGGGCTAAACGGGGGAAATACATAGCAGCATTTTGTGAATAAATAAGAACTCAGTTTATTCAGACGTAAAGACATACTGATTCAGGTGGGCCGTTCGCCTGTTTGCCTACCAATTGTATAAAAAAATAAGATGCAAGCAATATTATTTCTTTAATTGACTGTCTTTAAGACGATGCCGCCGAAATTACGTCCATACCTGTGCTTGATAAATCTGGAGAACGTAGGTATATTTCGCAATTTTTTTTTTTATACAACTAAGTAGGCAAACAGGCGTTCGGTCCACCTGATGGTCAGTGGTTACCGTAGCCTATGAACGCCTGCAACACCGGACATGTCACGAGCGCGTTGCCGACCCTGAAGGAATTTTTATCACTGCCTTTTTTAAGGCTCCCATGTTATAGTCACTAGGAAAAACCGTGGCAGGGAGTTTATTCCATAATAGCAATATAAACGCTAAGCCACAGAATAAAATAATCTAGAGTTTGTAGTCCCATTACTCAGTGGGAGGGACCACCAGATAATGTAGCAAGCTTGTCTCGTGGACCCACCACTTAGTGGGACAGCCAGTCAACGTCTGCTATTGGTTTTTGGAGCACGGCGGGAGCGATGGTGTTATGCTCGACCGCCGCAAAGGGAATTACTTCCCGCCAGGCGAGGTGGTATGCCTAGAGAACCGCGGCTCCGACGATGTTCTGTTGGAGGTTGTATATATGCTCCAATTCCATAGATTAATAATTGGTCCCCGCGGCACTACGACTAGATACCGCGCTGTGAAGAAAAATCAGTTTCCAGAATGCGGCCACTTAATAGGAAAGTGTGTGTAAAACAATGTGCAAAGACGCACACTAGCGTCGATTATGGTGTTGCCAGCTACTTGACTGGTGCCCGACCAATGGGAAAATTATTAATTGCTGTGGTCTTGTTACGTATTAAAAAAGTAGCTCAGAAAATCCTTTAAAATGAAATTAAAATAAAACTGGCCAAGTGTGAGTCGGCACGCATGGAGAGGGTTCTGTACTATTTTTTTATTTTTCTCCATTTGGACCTTTTAAACAAATTTAAAATTATCTTATAGGTTTTCCTGTAATTTATGAATCGAAATTCTGAAATCGATAGTTTCGGAGATAAGGTATGGGAAATGGTTAATTTTTGTGTACTTTATTTTATAATTCTAATATACGTGGGGCGCACTATAAGTTTCCGGAATTAATATGAAAAAATACTATTAATGGTACAAAATTAATTTATTGTTTTTCAAAATAATCTCCCTTGACGTCTATGCACTTTTTCATTCGATGAAACCAGTTTTGAAAACTTTTGTGCCACTCCTCTGTGGTGACCTCTGAAACGTGTTTTTCATACTCCTCGACAGCCTCTTCTGGTGATGAAAATCGTTGACCGCGTAATTGGTTCTTAATTTTTGGGAACAGAAAAAAGTCACAAGGTGCCAGGTCGGGACTGTATGCAGGATGACTCATGAGTTCTACATTTTTCGCCTTCAAAAAGTCGTTTGTCTGTCTGGCCGTGTGAGAACTAGCATTGTCGTGGTGCAGGATGATACGGCGTTTACGGTTATTTTTACGGAGTTCGTCAATAACTTCCGGCAAACAAATGGTCGTGTACCAGTCACTATTCACTGTACAACGATTCTCTAAAGCAACAGTAGCCACGTGTCTAGTTTTATTAAAAAAATAAGCAATCATCCGCTTAGATGCACTTTTCACGCGCGCCACTTTGGTTGGTTTCGGCTCATCTTGAAAGACCCATACGCTCGATTGCTGCTTTGTTTTGGGATCGTAGCAATAAATCCATGTTTCGTCACCTGTTACTATGTCCCACACCAAATTTGACGCACCTTCGTTGAATCTGGTAAGCATGGCACTGCACCAAGTGACGCGGTCCGTTTTTTGAGCCTCGGTCAAGTTGTGTGGGATCCACCGCGAGCACAGCTTTCTCACACCCAAATGTTTGTGTAGGATTAATTGTATTTGACTCATGCCTATTTCTAAGGATGCGCGAATTTCATGGTAGGTCACATGCCTGTCTGTTTCAATCATACGGCGCACAGCATTGATGTTTTTGTTGGTCACAGCGGTGGACGGCCGACCATCGCGAGATTCGTCACTGAGATTGATACGACCACGCTTGAATTCTGCAAACCAGCTATAAACAGTTGTCTTGCATGGTGCTTCATTGCCAAAAGCTGTTTCAAGCCGAGCGATGCTCTGTTGAGCTGTCAAAGTACACTTAAAATCGTAGAAAATCATACTACGAAAATTTTCCCGAGTTAAATACATGTTGATGCAGACACACAATTTTTTAAATGGCGCCACAAGGTAAAAACAAAAGACAGTCAAATGAAACAAACTGCATTCTACAGCCAAAGAGTTCTATTTTCAAATGTTGCAATAAATTTTTAAATATTGTTTATGTAAGTGGCCAGTTCCGGAAACTTACAGTGCGCCCTATGTAGAATCCTAAAATTGCAAAAAAACTTTCTTTTGATTTATTATTACACAGTACAGTATGTTAAACGTTACTTTAATTTTCAATTTAGCTTGGAGCTGATTGATTACTGACCTCTTTTTAGTTGTAACCCGGGTTTAAATACAGATAAATAAATATACATACACATCCTATTAATATTATAAACGCGAAAGTTTGTAAGTATGGATGGATGTTTGTTACTCTTTCACAACTAAACCGCTGAATTGATTTTCATGAAATTTGGTACGGATATAGTTTAAGACCCGGAGTCAATTATAGGCTACCTTTTGACGCAGGCGGAGCTGCGGGACACATCTTGTACATACGAGTACATATTATCATGGCCTTTTTCCATACAGTAGTGTTGCCGGAAAATCGATAACACATCGAATAATAATCGATTCTTTGATAGTTAAAAATATAATTTAAGGTATCGATAGTGATCATATATCGATAGTATCGATATTGATACTATCAATATAATATATTTCTGTAAGTACAATATTTTTTTCTGTATAAGTTCAATGACGATGATTTGTGTTATGCCCGCTGTACATCCCGCCGCCGGTATATCTGTATAGTATCGGTGCCTGAAATGCTTGGTATTGTTGTTTATTTATTTATTTAACTCTATTACATAATTGTAAATGGCGGACTTAAAGCCTGAGGCTTTATCTACCAGTCAACCAATTGGGCGATGCTGAGAAAGTTAAGCGGTAAGACAATGTAAAATAACAAGCTGTAATGGAGATCCATAAGAAAAAATACGCATAAACTACTTACAAATAATACATAATATTATTGTATACTAATATAAACAATACATAAACTACATATACAATTACTAATTGTCTGACAAACTGTGAAGAAAAGGGTTACTTTAATTTCACTGGGAAGAAATTTTTTTAATTTATAAAGGGAACGCAAAACTCCTGTAACCCTCCTACACAACTCTGTGACCTGTTTTTGCCAGCTAAGGTTGGAGTCAATGTATAGTCCTAAATCTTTGACAAAAGCACTAAATTCAATAGAAGTACCCTCATAAAATATATTAGGAAGTGAGCCTACATCCGCAATTCTAATAAAATGTGGGCTTCCAACCAAAATGGCTTGGCACTTTCTTGGATTTACTTTAACCCCAAATCGACGGGACCAGTCTGCAATGGCACTTAGGTCAGAGTTAACTTGCTGAATAGCTGAAGCTAAGTTATCTACATCTGCTTGAGCGTAAAGCTGCAAGTCATCAGCGTACAGGTGATACGAACACTGAAGGATATTTGTAATTGAATCGATAAAAATAGAAAAGAGTAAAGGAGAAAGTATTCCACCCTGAGGAACGCCAACATTAACATCACACCAATTTGATGACGTGTCATCAATGCGAACCGATTGATGTCGTCCTCGAAGGTAAGAAGAAAACCAATCGATAACAGAAGATGAAACCCTGAGGTGAGAAAGAATTGCAAGCAATATGTCATGATCGACAGTATTAAAGGCATTTGAGAAATCAACTAGTGCTATTATAGTTATTTTAGAGTTGTCCATTCCGACCCTGATATCGTCAGTGACCTTAAGAAGGGCAGATATCGTGCTATGCCCGGAACGAAAACCTGATTGGTATTTACTCAACAAACCGTTTCGATATATATATGTAGATAGTTGTTTGTGAGCGCACGCCTCCAACAATTTTGATAAATATGGGAGGATTGAAATAGGTCGAAGGTCGTTAAGTAGTAGAGGATGAGGTACTTTTGGAATAGGACGGATAAAAGCTTTTCACCAAAGAGAAGGAAATTTATTTATTTATTTATTTATTTTAATAGCATACAAAACAGATTACAATCATTGAAGCACTTATAATCTAGACTAAGGAGCTGATCTAAATCGTAATCCAAAAATATGTACGCCTAAAAACTTTGAATGAAAAAAAAAAAAAACAATTTGACAAACACTAGAGATACATGTTTCAAGTTTTCAAATAATTGGCTAAACGCTCACAGAAAAAAAAAAGCAGCTAATTTCATTTGTCACAAAAGTATTGCGTTGTAAGATATAGTAATATTTTAGAAATTGTAAAGATGACAATGAATGATTTATTATGTGAGTTATAACTGGAACAATCACATCCAAAATAGGTTCGATCATTCGACGATTGATTTGATCACAGCCAACAGCTCTGGTTTTTATGGCCAAGAAAGATTTGTTAATCCATTAATCGATTATTTTTCATAAATTTTCAAAAATCAATACTACAGATTAGATTATATCGATACTACAGATACATAATCGATTAATAACCATTGATATAAACGATTACCTATGTTGATTAAATCGATATAATTTATATCAACCCATTTCAATAATCGACTAATTGTTTGATATTGCAGTTAATAATCGATTAATTGTCAAAAATCTATAAAATTTATTATATCAATACTTTCGATATCCTAGATTATTTAAAAAAAAAACCAAATTCGATTAATCGATTATCCGGCAACAATACCCTACGGGGTACCAACTACCTAAAGGCCATATTTAGAATGTTGTTGGGCGTAAAGTGGAAATGGAATCAAAATAGTGATAGGTTGCTAGTCGCATCGCGTACTGATAGGTTCTTCGATTTTCACCCACTTCCTAGGCCGGCTTATATAGTCTGCGCGGGTAGAGAAGCAGCTAGCTAGTACATTCCACGTATTTACTTTTCTCCCAGATCAGCGTTAAAGAAATTAGATGTTAAAAACAGACAAAATTGTCAGTAAAAGTCAAAATTACAACATCCGTCTTTTGGGGTCGGGAGTTAAAAAACAAAATATCTAAATAATAAAAATCGAAACCTTGGGGAATTTGGGATTTTTTAATACACGGCAACATTGAGCACCGAGCGGTATTTTGCGCCATATTTTAGGGTTATATTATTTTCGTGAGTAATTTATGTCCATATTTTAAAAATTCTTTCGAAATTATACAATACTTATTGATGGTATAGTATCTTTCCAGTACCAGTATCTTTCTTATTTCTTTTAGTATTATTCTTACACAGTTTGAATACGCAAACTGCACATTTTGCGTGTACTTTTACATTAAATTTTATATTTATCTAGACATCCAACTCACTTATCGGTCGCAGCATGACTGACGCGTGTATGCCGCAACCATGCCGAATTCGGCATGGGTGTAGTATGCCGACGGTAACTAGTCCAGCGCGCGAGACCAATTATTAATCTAAGCTCCAATTCCTTAGAAACTCTAATAGCGCGTTTCAGCCCTCCATACTAATTCTAGGCTATTGGGAATTTCGAATTAGTCTCATTAGCGCCATCTGTTGCGTTGTGTTGTAACTATTTACTGAAGAACGGGTAATGCCTAGAAAGAGATGGATACCTATATGAATTTCAAGTTTTCTACAGATACTGGCAAAAGATTGCTGTGTTCAGAGAATTGGATTGGTCGCCAGTCGCCATTTAAGTAGTAGCATTTACTCGATGTCGAACTCCTCCGTGCTTAGGAAGCCACGTTAGGCCATTGGTCCCGGTTATTATCGATAATATCAGTCGGGCTGTGTCAGATCAGAATCTGACAGGGTTGCAGCTTGAGCCAGTTTGTGTTGATCTAGTATTCCTGTAAATATGGGTTACGGAGCTCAGAAGACATTCGCTCTATTGTAACCAGTGCCGTTAAATCTAGGACCGTGACTTACAGAATACCCTAGGCTCCGAAGCGTAAGCTGACGACGCGACTAGGAAAATACGCTTGGACTTAGATGTACTTTGATTTTTAATTATGTTTTAAGGGATTATCTTAGGGATTACATAAGTATGATAATGTTTCTTCTTTCCGCGTGCAACTCAAGTGGCTCCCGATCAGACTTCGTCGTAATTATCATATTCTGTCGCTCCTGTTCACTATACTCTCTATTCCTTCGTCACCTCATTATCTAAAAGAGCGCTTCACCTTTCTCCATCAAGATGACTAGCGTCCTGCTCGTAGTATCAACGCCCTTCGCCTTAAAACTCCAACTCATACTTCTGCTGCATACTCTAAATCTTTCACTGTACAAGCAGCACGTCTCTGGAATGCTTTGCCTGAAGATATTCGCACTGCTCAGACTACTCGTATAACCAGTTTCAAGAGTCGCTTGAAAGAATACTAACTCTCACTTTGACTTGATACTGCTGTTATTTTCGCTTAGATATTCATACAGTACGTATCAATGTTACATTATGTAAGTCATTTATGTATGTTTATATTATATGCAATATTTGTGTAGTTTATAATTTTCAACTATATCTGTTGCTGTGCCCAACTGCCCACCCTAACTTAACTGTTTCTCTTTCACGTCGTAAGGGTTGACTGGAAGAGATTGCCGAGCAATAAGTTTGCCTTTGCTCATATTATGTTGAAGTCTTAGTAAAAAATAATTTATTTGTTACTGTATGTGGGCAATAAAGATATGTTGTATTGTATTGTATTGTATTATCTATGCAATTAATTTACATGTTATCTACGGTGAGTTAGTACCTACGTCACAACACCAGTAGCCATTTTTGTATCAATCGGAAATGATCGATAGCATCTAATCAAATATCTGTTTTCTTTTTAAATGGGCAAAAATAGATTTAGATTTTTATCTTTATCATGGTAGAATATTAAAAAAGATTTTTTGGAATCGACAAAGTAATTGGAAAATTCAGGCCAAAGTTTAATTATTAAAGTTTTTTTTAGTGTAATGTGTACCTTTGAGCCGGGTGCCGTTCGGGGTTTTTCATTTTTAGATTTTAGTAATTAATTTGTAATTTAATAAAAACTAAATAAAAACTAAGACCTTGTGGCGACACAATCACACAGTAAAAAGTAACAACACAACGCAACAGATGGCGCTAAAGCGACTAATTTGAAATTCCCAAACAAAAACGTCCAATCAGCGTCGAAAGACTAAATCGCGCAATTGGAGTTTCTGATAATTGGAGCATATATACAACCTCCGACAGAACACCGTCGGAGCCGCGGTTCCCCAGGCATAGCACCTCGCCTGGCGGGAAGTAATTCCCTTTGCGGCGGTCGAGCATAACACCATCGCTCCCGCCGTGCTCCAAAACCTAATATGAAAAAAAAAACATAAATAAAAACTAATTAAAATCTAATGTTTGTCCTTGCGGCATAGTGCCAAGAACTCCGGTAGCATTCCCACGCTGGATGGCGATTGCTATCCTCTGCGCAAAGAATGAGCCAGCTCTCTTGTCACCAGCGGCATCGACAAGTTTGGGCGCCTGGATTTCGAAAAAAAATTCATTGCAGGACTCCACGGCCCGAAAGTTTCAACACCAAGCGGAACAAATATATAGTCATAAGCCAGTGACTCATATTTGCGCCGCTTGGCGTCTTCTGCAGCCTCCGCTGCGCCTCCAGCCCTTGAAACTGTCCCCCTAAGACGGGAACTACGGTGAAGAATACTGGCACGTCGAGCCAATAGACACTCGAAAGATATGACCATTGCCGCAATGGCTCTACGGTCAAACGAACACACGAACCAATAACCAGTCGAAACTGTGGTACATCGATGACATGAAACATCGGCAACCCGGACGCTCGAGCCAACGGTTTCGGTGAACCAGCCATCGGACATACGGCTTTCGAAATCATGTAGTAAACCCTGGCGTCCAATACTAGAGCCGTTCCCAGCTCCCAGGGGGCTTATGTCAGGCCATGATTTTAGTTAATTGTAATTTAGATATGAAACTTTGGTAATAAAAACTCTTTATTGCACCAAGTAACAGATTAGGTACAAAAATTTAATGCAATATTTCGAGTGTAGCTTAACTGCCTCCATAGTCAAGTGGTAAAGACGTTTGCTTTAGACCTGGACGTCGTGGGTTCGATGCCCACGGGAAGCATAGTTAACTAACTACTTTAGTTTAGTTGTTTCCAGTTTGGTTAGGACATTGCAGGCTTAAATCCACCTGATTGTCTGATAATAATGATTCCAGCTTCTATGTCGGTGTCATGGTGGTCGGTAAAGGAAACAAGTCAGAGGCCGAAAGGCGGTTCCGGTAGCTTTCCGTATATCGACGTTCCGGTATCGACTTAAATTTTAATAAAAGTACTTATTTAAAACAATAGGCCCATATTTAAATCCGTTTTATCTAAATCCAATTCTAAGCAGTGATTTGTCAAGCAGATTTGAACGATAAAATAGGATTATACGTGACGTACTCAGTTTTAGACGTATTTTTGGAACGATCAACTTCCGTAGGCGCGTCTGAGTTTGCTAAGAATTTAGAAGCAGATACAAAATACAAATACAAAATATCTTTATTGCCCACATAAAGTAACAAATAATTAAACATATACAAAGGACTTCAACATAATATGAGCAAAGGCGGACTTATTGCTAGGCAATCTCTTTCAGTCAACCCTTACGAGGTGAAAGAGAAACAGTTAAGTTAGGGTGGGTACAGCAACAGATATAGTTGAAAATTATAAACATACACAAATATTACATTTAAAATAAACATACATAAATAACTTACATAATGTAACATTCATACGTACTGTATGAATATCTAAGCGAAAATACCTATTCATTCATATCATACCGGCCTGACTTCGGCCTCAGCAATGCGTCCGGGTTTCCCCGGATTCTTTTAGTTTAGGGTGCAACCGGGAAGCTTTAAATTATTGATAGTACTAAAGTACAGAACGGACACTCAATCCCTCCGACCAGAAACGTAGACCGCACCGAGCCGCTCAGATTTAGGGTAAAAATCGAGAGCAAAACAATGCAAAGGCCGCCACAAAGTAAGACAGGAGATTAGATACCTTTTCTGTGCGGCCGCGACGGTCTACTATTATGATGTTGATATGGTAAATAACCAACTTTACGAGTAACACACACATTGAGGTGCGTGCAAACTAGATCCATAGCCCATTGTATGGAGAGTCCGGGGTAGCGTTGCCGGGAGTCCGGATAAAGCCGGACATAGTTAGGCTTTTTAATTGCGTGTCCGGCCAAAATAAACTGTGTCCAGCTTGTCCGGCTTTTGTTAGGCTTTTAACATTTTATTCAATTTAACAAGGTTTGTGGTAATAATCAGAAAAGCTTTAAATACTGCGACACAAAATCTACAATAATGTAGGCCGTTTTAGCCTAATGTTTAGTTATCGCTGGCTAGGTTTCTCAGTCTGTTCATCTCATTCAACGCATCCTTGTTGCAAGATCGTTTGCCGGTTAATTTTGAACAGTCTAGCTCTTCAATAAGGAGACCTTCTAATGATTTTACTCTACTTAAGGCCACGTATGCTTGACCAGCAGGAAAGAGCTTCGAGCCTAGACAAATAACGGCGTAGTGGACAGTGCTACCTTGCATTTTGTGTACTGTACAAGCCCAACATAATACATTGGCAGCATTCTTCGTTCCGCGGTTCCGTGACTATATTTTGCTGGAAATTGCACAGACTTGGGCTGAATTAAGTGAACGCAGTCTTTGCCAAAGTCTATACCAGTGATTCCCAAAGTGGTCCAGGTGGACCCCCAGGGGTCCACGGGAGACTTGCTGGGGGTCTACGTAGGCGTGAACAAAAAATGGGGGTCCATAAGATGTTAATGGGGGTCCACGAAAATTTATCTGCTTTTGATAGTAAAGAGCAAAAATGTAAGCATAGTTTTTATAAGGGCCTACCTACATTGTTTTAAGTACCTATCTAAGCAGATAATATTTTAATAAGGCAAGCGACTGTTACTTGTCCAAACTTGTGTATTCGATATTACGTACAATTTCGTGTACAGACTTGCAAAGCGCTATCCGCCCGACAATGCTTAATGCTTGTTCAGACATGAACTTGATCAACACTATAAATACTTGATGCCAAAGGCAACCAAACGCATTCATTTGTTTCCGGAATTTCGAAAACAAGGCGGAATTTGGAAAAAAGTTGTGAGAAAATTTATATCTGTGTTTGCTAGTGCCGGAGAAAAGTAAGTAACCTACCTTTTTTTGTTATAGTACTTAAGTATTTTGTTTACGTGTACTAGTCGGTTGATCACAACGGCCTGTATAGATAGGTAACTTAGTAACTTACAGATATTTTAATTGTCCTCTTTCGATTTGAAGACAAACACAGCACGTTTTATTCAATTGTTTTTTCACGAGAGAAGCACTGCCTCTCTAAAAAGGCCGAATAAGCAATATTGCAGAGCAATTAATTTTGTAATTTTTCTTGCAAATAACTACTAATTTTATAAAACAGTAATTTCATAATCATGTTAAATTGATTTTGAAGTAACTATTTTATCAAAACTATTCCTTTTCGGAAAGAGCGAGCGGTGCGCGGGCGACGGGAAAAGGGCGGGGCTTGAACTTCGATGCCTGTTTGTCACGTTTTAACAATGAAGCCGCAGACAAAAAATACGCAAATACACGGAGCGCGTGAACTCATTGATTTAATAAAATGTTAGTTATCGTTTTTATGGACAATTTTGGGATTTCGACGTTTATTTTTTCCTACACAAATATGATCAGTATTCGATACTGAGTACACTAATTTTTATTTATACTATTAAAAATTAGTGGTAAATTATGTACTTTAAAATTGATACCGTTTTGTGAAAACGTTTGTATTTGTCTCAGCGGTTTATTAGTTGGTCCCTTTACAAGCCGTAATTCTATTTCCGCGTGCTGACAAAGGCTGCGGTGTGATACCTATATTCAGAAAAAAACTTGGTTACTAAAACATTTTTTTTACAGGTAAGGTAACTGACACGAAACATGGCTACAGCAAAGAAAAAATGTCGACAATATAGTGTCGATTATTTGAAATATGGTTTTGTTCCATCAGAGGCAGACAAACAATTGCCCATGTGCCTATTATGCAACAAAGTTTTGAGCAATGACTCTATGAAACCATCAAAGCTCGAAGATCATCTAAAAAGGTGTCATACTGATAAAATAGGTAAAGATTTAAAATATTTTCAAACATTGAAAGAAAAATATGGAAAGAGACCCACCATGCACAGTATGTTCGCTTCAACATCTCAAAGTAACGATGATGGCTTGCGGGCATCTTACAATATCTCATTACTTATAGCAAAATCTGGAAAACCGCACACTATCGGAGAACAATTAATTTTACCCGCTGTTGAAGAGGTTTTAAAAACTGTTTTGCACAAATCTCCATTTGACGTACTAAAAAGAATTCCATTAAGTAACAATACTGTACAAAGACGCATTGATGAAATGAGCTCTGATATCGAAAGCTTTTTGTGCAATCATCTGCAAAAAACTCATTTTTCTATACAACTGGACGAGTCAACGTTACCCAGTAATGAAGCATTACTATTGGCATATGTCCGATTTATTGTTGAGGAAGAAATTCACGAAGAATTGCTATTTGCCAGAACTTTGGAGACTGACACTAAAGGCGAATCAATATTTAATGTCCTGAGTAATTTTTTTACGGAAAAATCGATCCCATTTACAAACATTATTTCAGTGGCAACAGACGGAGCTCCTGCAATGGTCGGGCGATATCGTGGGTTTATAAGTCATCTCAAAAGAATTATACCAGGACTTACAGCTATTCATTGCGTAATCCACCGACAACATCTTGTGGCAAAACATTTAAGTGACAGGTTGAACCAATCTCTTCATTTTGTAATAAAAGCTGTCAACAAAATCAGAAGCAATGCATTGAATACACGTTTATTTGCTCAATTGTGCGACGAAAATGATGAAGACTTCCAACGACTGCTCTTACATACTGAAGTACGCTGGTTGTCGAAAGGTGCATGCTTAACGAGATTTTACTCTGTTTTCGATTCCATATTAGAGTTCTTAGAAAGTAGAGATCCAGATTTAAAAGAAAACTTGATCAAATTCAAAGCAGACATTGCGTATTTGACAGATTTGTTTAAAAAATTTAATGATATTAACTTGCAGTTACAAGGGGACAGCCTGAATTTAATAAAAACAAAGGGGATAATTTCGGCTTTTCTTGGGAAATTGAAATTTATGAAGCAAAACATTAGTCGGCGCGAATTCTCTCAATTTCCAAACTTGTCGCAGGTAGAATGTATTGATGAGGATATCCATACCTACAGTCAACATTTAAGTGCCCTGCATGATGACTTCAAAACCAGGTTTGAAGATATACTGACGATGGATATACCACCATGGATAATAAATCCATTTGATGAAACGGAAGTGGCCAATGTTGTATTACAAGAGGAGCTGCTCGAGCTAAGCACTAATGAGGAGCTGAAGGTGAAATTTAGAAAAGGCTACCCAACATTTTGGCTGCAAGCAGAAATACCCGAAAAATATCCTGGACTGTGGGAAATCGCAAGGAAATTTTTAATAGCTTTTCCCTCGTCATATCTTGTCGAAAGGAGTTTTAGTGCCGTTACAAACCTCTTAACAAAAAAAAGGAGCAAATTAAACATCACAGAGCGGGGGGATTTGCGGTTATTGCTCACAAAAATAAAGCCAAACATTGATCGTTTGCTGACACTCCATCAGATACATCCTTCCCATTAATTAAAATTATGACCTGAACCTATATTACCTTAATATTTTTTTCTTGTAATTCTATTCTTTTAATAAATAAAGTGATATAAAATGTACCATTTTTCGTTTTTATTTTACATATCGAAATATAGGGACAGAACTCAGAAGTGACACAATTTTTATTTTTTGGCGACTTTAAGAATGTGGTAGAAATGTAGCAGCAGGGGGTCCACCGAAACCAGTAAAATTTTGAAAGTGGTCCACGAGAAAAATAAGTTTGGGAACTACTGGTCTATACGGACGGATGGTATATCAGAGTCATACATTTGTGCTCTTCGGAAGCAGGGCCATATAATTTCTGTTATATATCCAATTCATTCAATGAAAGTGTTCATTCATTCATTCATTCATTCATTCATTCATTCACCAGACCTTTGGAGACATCTACATTATAACGCATTGAAACTTAAAAAACCTGCATTTGCGCTTTATAAATTACGTAAAGTTGCAAAAAGAGATGCTGTACTGACTGCCTTCCATGGGCGAGTCGCATCAATACTTCGATACGGAATCATATTTTGGGGAAACTGTACCGACTGGGAGACTGTATTCAAAGCACAAAAACGCTGCATACGTGCTATGTATGGTTTGAAAACCAGAGATAGTTGTATACCGATTTTCAAACAATATAAAATACTGACATTTCCTTCACTATCATATTCATATATAAAATGGCTACATTTGTTAGACTGAATTTAGGATTGTTTGTAAAGTTATCAACGCTGAAAAAGAATCCGACACGGTCCCTTCACAGGCACACATTATGCAATTAAAAATTAAATTTTAAATTAGTCAAGAAAAATGTTCTGGGTATGGCGGTAAGAATTTATAATAAGCTACCAAATGACCTGAAGGATTTAAATACTTATCTGTTTAAGGAGCAACTTCTACAGAAATTAATTGACAAATGTTACTACAGCGTTAATGATTTTGTTAATGACAATTTATAAGTATTGACATCACTATTGCATAATTAACTATATGACATGTTTATTAATCGCCTATAATCACCTTAAATGTAGGCCTTTTAAACCCACTTTTTTATTTTCAGCGAACTATATAGGAAAGTATAAATAATTTCTATAGTGGGCCATATTGGATTGACAAGCCCTTTCATTTGATACCCATGTTGTAGATGTGCATTAAAAAATAACTATTCCTCCATCTTGGATGGTCCGCCATATTGGATTCAGAATGACGCCACATTATTTTTTTCGAGTTACTCATAACAAACCCTTTCATTTGATACCCATATTGTAGAAATGCATTACAAATAACTATTCCGCCATCTTGGATGGTCCGCCATATTGGATTCAGAATGACGTCACATACCATATCATGCATTTTCATCCAAACTAAACGTGTGCACAAAATTTCAGCTCAATCGGTTGAAGATATCTACTTCAAATTTGACATCTAAGATTCAACCCGAACGAACATACCATACATTGCAAGTTAAATAAAAGTTTTTAATAATAAAATAGTCTTCAACGACTCTGAGTGTGGCTGTGAGAACCGGTATTAACCCAAAAATAACGTCTTTGGCCAAAATGTATGGGCAAAAATGAGCTGGAACCCTATTTTTACCCGACTGCGCGAATATGGAGTGTTATGTTTTTCGAGAGTATGTATGTATAATTGGCAACAAAAAAAAAATTGTATATTTTATGTATTTTTTGATAGAATAGACGTCTGGTCTATTTCGGAGATACAATTTAAACGAAAAGATTCTAAAAATTATATTTATTTTTCTATATAATTTTAAAAATTTCATAGTGATGACGTCACGTAGCTTAAGCATTTCGAACTGCAAGTTAAAAAGTAAAAATTACTTAGGCATTTAAAAAATGTATGTCAGTGTTAAATGTCAAAGTCAGGATGGACCGCGAGCCGCGAGTTGGTCTCTTGTTTGATTACAATCGCAAAATATCTAGGTACCCCATTTCTCTTATCTATATATCTTGCATATTGGCCTGTTTATTGGACTTTACTGCCGACTCTTCATCCGCTGACATCTAATTTTTCATCAATTGGTTACCGATTCTTCATAATAATGTGTGAATGAAAGTAATGAAGATGTGGTCAGGTTACGTATGGGTTATGTTTACTCGAACAGAAATGACATTTGACATGGGTGACATGTACGTGAAGCGCTAATTAGCGCTAAGAAACAAAAAATATTTATACACTATCCTGTGCTGCCAACCTAAAAAATTGAATATGAGATACCCGGAAGTTGTCCTACGTCGCTACGTCACACGTTAACCTTGCTAAACAAATTAGGGTTTTTTGCGATTTTCTTAAAAAATACTTGCTTATCTGATTAATGTAATCTGTTCCCTAAGCCTAATCATTGAAATGGTTTACGAATTAGACATTTTCATTATAAAGTTTACTATCCAATTGGCATGCTCTGCAGCCTGAACGACTCGATGGATTTTAGCTTGAGAGGTGTCGTTAGATTCGTATTTACTGTGAGAGTGACACTGGGTACATAAAATTAAAAATAAAAACAAAATAGCGGATGTTTTTCGTTTCCAAATTGCACAGAAATGCAGTAGGGTGTTTTACTTTTTTAAATTACCGTTATCTTGTTAAAATGTGCGGCTAAAACATCTATTAAAAATTCGATATTGAAGATAAATAATTCGATTCACCAATTTTGCGTGAGTCACACTTTTCCAAAATAGCACTCCTAGTTAACTGTTTAAACCAGGCATTCCTGCTCAGGGAACCCTCAGCTTGCTTTCCCACTTATTGTTTTCGTGTTAAAACGAAAAGTCCGATTGCCAATTTATATCCTAATCAGTAAACGCTTGTAATTTTTTTATCATCACACAGGGATATGTTAAATGGTCTTATCACTTGTAATTATCATTGATAAATCTCATTCAAATATAAAAGAGGTTGGATTTTATTCACATTGCAAATTAACACCTGTGAGCCATACAAAACAGTTAAAAAAGTGTCTACTTTGTTATTTTTAGCGTCAATTTGACGCAATGTACGGTATGTAGTATTTCTATCTTTTTCTTTAGTATTTGGGCATCGGAAACCTGGTTAAAATAATTAACCAGTTTATTTTTTACATTTTGGATCCGCTCAACCGATATTAACCCAAAAATATCGGTTCTACCTTAAAAATAACGGTGCTAACCAGGTATTTAGCTCTGTATCAAATCGCAGAGGTTTGTTGTGCTAAAATTTTCTCGCTCTACAAACACCATAGGAAAAAAAACAGGTATTTAGAGTACCCTTATATCGACCTTTATTTTTATGTCTTAAAAATTATACTCGAAACTTATTTAAACTTATTTATTTAGCTAGCTGCATTAAAATTTTGAGTAAATTTCCTTAGTTTTAAGATTTTTAATATTGACCTCTAAACTTTCTAATTAAACTGACTTAAAAACATTATGCGATGTTTATTATTATCTAACCTAACTCTTTTTATCGAGACTATTCTTGAGCCCAAACAGGCTAGATCTGCTAATTCATTCATTCATACCGAATGGGTTTAATCGATCGACCCTGTGGCCCTGGTGTCAGAGTATTTCTGAACCACCAGATCTGCTGTAAAAGTTGCTAAGGAGTTTAGTATCCCGCAGACTTCCTCATATTGAATCTGTTTTCATACTTAGTTGCTATTCATATCTTAGAAATTTATACCACATACTAAAGAGTAAGTTGATTTTATCATATTTTATCTTTCTTGTGTGTTCGTGATTTCGTCTTTATCGCCAACTTTTCTTTCTCTGTTTGGTCCCATGGTTGACTGGTAGAGAAATGCCACTTGGCATTAAGTCTACCATTTGTACAAATTTTTGTATTGTGCTTAAATAAATAAATAAAGGCGGGAACTCGTAGGCACGGCATCGTATGCCTGGGTAGGTGGCGATATCAAAATGATATTTGTGCTAAAAATCAGTTACATTTTTAAACAAACCACGAAATCTTTAAAAATACATTATAAAAAATTGTTTGTCTCAAATACCACAATTTAGTGAAAGCTTTATCCATACATCCATACTAATATTATAAATGCGAAAGTCTGTCTGTCTGTCTGTTACGCTTTCACGGCCAAACCGCTAAATGGATTTTGATGAAATTTGGTATGATTCTCCGCCTTCGTCAAAAAGTAGATATGTTGAAGACCCGGGGTCAAACATAGGCTACTTTTTGACGCAGGCGGAGCTGCGGGAAACAGCTAGTTTAGTATATTTTCAGGGAGGTTTCATGAAACGTCCTTTATTTATTTATTTTACTTTTTACTCATATTATAAATGCGAAAGTCTGTCTGTCTGTCTGTTACGCTTTCACGGCCAAACCGCTGAACGGATTTTGATGAAATTTGGTATGAATATAGTTGATATAAAGAACGTTTCATGAAACCTCCCTGAAAATATACTAATCTAGCTGTTTCCCGCAGCTCCGCCTGCATCAAAAAGTAGCCTATGTTTGACCCCGGGGCTTCAACTATATTCATACTAAATTTCATCAAAATCCGTTCAGCATCTGTCTGTCTGTCTGTTCGTGTAAGCGTAACAGATAGACAGGCAGAAAGGCTGACAGACAGACTTCCGCATTTATATTATGAATAGTACGGATTTATTTATTACATAAGTACCGATACTTTTAAATAAAGAAACATATATATTATATTTAAATAAAGAAAGAAACATAGATTTTGATAATTATAATAACCAATTAATGTTTTGTTAACCCAAAAATAACGGTAAGACTAACCGTAAATAAGTCCGCCTTTGCTCCATATTGTTAACAATGTTATAATTCAGTTTTGTGATTTCCCAGATGTGGGCAATAAAGTTATATTGTATTGTATTGTATTGTATTATTTTTGGGTTAATCAACCCAGAAATAATCAACCTGTATTTATTTACCGTTATTTTTTATTCTTAAAAATATCGGTTTCCATCCTTGTTTATAACCACATTATTTCAAACAACTGTGCAAATTTTTTGCAGTTGCATCAAAAATATTACCCGAGTGACAAGATCGATATCAGATAGTCATCATGCAAAAGATAAATAAGTACTTTTTGATTACGAAAGTAATTAGATAACAATAATGCTACTGTTTTTGTCGATAGATAATGCACAAATAATGGACGCATTAGCGTCTTAAAAATTGTTGAAACAAACATTTTTTTGATTAAACTTTAAAGGCGTCGTTTTCACCGATTTTGTGCCACACTTCGATGGACACATCATTTTTTCGTCATAATCAATGAGTCGAACGATTTTCATTCGAGATATAATTCATACATTCAAAAATAGGGTTACAGATCTGTATCTGATTCTAACGACTGCCGTCTAGCGATAATATAATAAATATCTAATAGTTATGATAATTTAAATAATCCACTAGTGTTAGAATGGCTTAAGGAAGATTAAGGAAGGGAGATTAAAATAAGCATTTTCCTTTAAAATTTGCAATATTATCTAGTGGCTACGTTCAAACGTTGGACAAAAGTTGTATGATCTGTCTATACCCTGTTTCACTTTAGACTATAGATAAAAGTAGTTGTAAAGTAGCAGTTTTAGACCGATGAACCTTTTTTATAGTAAAACGGAAATTTACTCTTTACAGCATCAGGAGTGTTATATTTGAAAAGATTGACTCACGTTAAATCGGCGAGTCGAATAGTTTTTGTTCGATATCGATCGACATATATGTTAGACACATAGACATACTATCACGCCTTTTTCCCCGTAGGGGTAGGCAGAGACTACTAGCCCGCTTTTCGCCACCGCGAGAAATGAGACGTAATGAGTTGCGAACCGCATTGCCGCCATTTAGATTATTGTTATTTCCCAAAATCATAGCATTCCCACGAGTGTAGGGGTACACAAACTGCGGCACCCAGCAGAGCCTCCTGTGCCAGGTGAAGGCTAGCCTTTATCTGGGGGCGCCTCACCCCAGGGCAGTTGGCACGCTTTAGACTAGGCTCGCCCCTAACCACGCATCTCTCGGCCTTGGCACGGCTTACCTTAGATTGGCGGAAAGAGGAAGGAAGGGGTAATGAAATAGATAAAGGAAATAAATATATATATATATATATATATACAAGGGATTTATTTGGAAATGGGTAGGGATCAGGGTAAGGGATGCTACAGACTCGGAAGACATAAGGATTGAGTCCGTAACAGCTCGGGAAGCCGGGGTCGAATACCCGATGTCATACCAAAGTAGTAATGGATGACACCCCTGACTTTACATATATGTTATACATTTCAAAAATGGCGTTCGCCTTCGTTGGTCTCACGGGAAGCATACTTTGTTTAATTCTTAACAGTTTGGTTAGGACGTTGCACGCTGGAATCACCTGATTGTCTGATAATGAAGATGATTCCGTGCTTCCAAAGTTTGGTCTCGGCTGCCATCTGGCGGTCGTTAAAGGACCCGTCAGAGGCTTAGAGGTATTTCTGCACAACTCTGACACAAATGTACATGATCAATTGACAATGTAACCTACACGAACTGATGATGAAAAATTTCATAGTTCTAAAAGCAAAGCTTTTAATTTCCAGGTAAACTGTTATTACTCACCACCCTGGCTCTGGTCCAGGGTAGGGCCGACGCTGACTCCAGGTGGACCGAACCTTCTGACCTTTGTCCACCTCAGCGACATTGGCTCCTACCCCATGAGTACGACTGCACTTTGTTTTACTACTGCGAATATGGTTTGAAGTGGATTGATCCTAGGAGCTGCGCCCCTGGCACCGAATTCTCTTCTGAATTACAGGTAACTTATCCATTTTCACATATCATCACGTCTGTTTCTGCAGAGTACGTAGGGTAGGCAGAGACTACGGATTTCCATTTGCTACGATCCTTACAGATTTCCCTCATTCATTATTTCTGGCTAACATTACTTCGGAATCATTCTATCAAAGAAGACAGAAAAAGCTTATGACCAGACCCTTTCGAAACATTAATCTATTATGCTTTTGAGTCCACGGGTGCTTGGGGTTCGGAAGCTAGGGCTTTTATAAACGAGTTAGGTCGTCGCATAATTGTAAATACCAAAGATAACCACTCAGTGTTGTATCTCGTTCAAGAGTTATCAATAGCGATCCAAAGGGGGAATGCTGCTGGCGTTAAGGGTACTTTTGAGCCAGGTACGGCACGGGGTGGTCTTATGTATTAATTTTAACTCATTTTTATTCTTTTATCTTATTTTTTATTGTAATGTAAATAATTGTAATATTTATTTTACGAATAAAATATTTAATGTCTTTGTTTAATCTCTTAGTTTAGAATTGGTTGAAGTATAAAGTATCCCCGTTTGTTTAATTTAGGAAATTTACGTATAATCCTTTAAAAACCATTTTATATTTGTTATAGGTCTGCATCCATCCCATTATCGCGAACTGCACCCTTCCTGGTCATCCGCCGACTGAGGCCCTTCCAACTCCTACTGATTTTCCAACTGAAGGTACAACAGCTAGAGAAGTTGTAGTTTCTACAACAACTGCAGCTCCCTATACAACTGAAGCTCCAACAACAACTACTACTACAACTGCAGCTCCTACAACAACTGAAGCTCCTACAACAACTGAAGCTCCAACAACAACAACTACTACTACAACTGCAGCTCCTACAACAACTGAAGCTCCAACAACAACTACTACTACAACTGCAGCTCCTACAACAACTGAAGCTCCTACAACAACTGAAGCTCCAACTGCAGCTCCTACAACAACTGCAGCTCCTATTACTACCAAACCAACTGATGCCCCTGAAACTGTCCCAGAAGTAACAGAACCAGCACAAATTGAACTCCTACCAAATGGCTGTCCAGCGGACTTCCACGTCCATCAACTTTTGCCACACGAAAATGATTGTACGAAGTTCTACTATTGCAATTTCGGAGAGTTGGTTGAGAGGACTTGTGGTGAAGGCACGGCATTCAATCCTGCTCTTCAGGTAAGTTATTTTAATATATTTTTTTTACATAAGCAGTTGAAACAGTAGTGTAAAGTTATGCTTACAAGGATAAGATATTGGTCCTACAGGTTATCGAGAAACGTACGAGTGGGCCTTGAGTGAAATATCAAATTAAAAATATAATGTCTAACAAAGCTGTCAGAGCACACAACATTCAAAATATACGTTTATTTTCTTTCTGTAAAGGAATTACCAGTAAGAAAACAAATATTTATCACAAACCAGAAATACGTTAGAAATTAATTCAAATTAAAAAAAAAGATTGTAAAAGTTGCATTGATTTGTAGGTTAGAAAATGGCAGCGATTATTTTCAGAATTGATTTTTGAATACCGAAGCAAATGTAATAGCAAAGTTAATATGTCGTTGTTACTAATTCAAATTAATCAACCCATCCAAAGACGATGGTTAATTATAAAGTAAATGCTAAAAATAGTGACAATTATAATATTTAGGTATGTGATCGGCTAGAAAACGTAGAATGCAAATACAAAAACGACAGCGATGAAGAAGATGATTTAGAAGGAAGTGGGATTGAAAGTGAAGAAAATATTGATGGTAGCGGTGATTATATTGAGATTGAAATAGCCATAGTCGATGGAAGTGGAGACGGCGATCTACCAAATAGCTGTCCATCAGATTTTGAAGAACACCGCTTACTTCCACACGAGGCAGACTGCAGTAAATTTTACTACTGCGTTTTTGGCGAAAAAATTGAAAGGTCTTGCTCGAATGGGACTCATTTTCATGCCGAACTACAGGTCTGTTGAAACGATACTCCCTGAAAGACGAGGGCAGCATTTTGGTGTTGTTCTTTGTTTGGTAATTGTTCAATTTTGTTATTTGTGTGACGATCGAAAATTCCTTTACGAGCAGGATTTCAAGATCTTTCGTGTACTTCGTTGGGATTATTATGTTTACGTTTGTTTTTGAGAACTTCTCCTAAAAGGACCAGTGGAATGGAGTTCTACAACTATTTTGTGTGTCTTTTTTACCAGCCAGTTTTCTTTATAACTTCCAGCGTGCCCGCTATCGTTTGGCACTACTCTTGTGTTTTATATTTCGCCGATACACTTAAATTTGTTATTTCTACGCATAAATATTAATCTGTGAGTGTGAAGGATTAATGGATAAGCAGGTACATAAGTTTACTCAGCAGTACGTCCCCTAACGGAAACAGGATAGGTAACTAACTGATAAAATTAATTGCACCAATTACTACAAATAATTTCTATTCATTCGTGGAAATTTTATCATAACAGATTACACTAATCCAAATTGTATTCTTAGTAAGTCTTAATCATACTTTTTTAAATATTGGTTTAGTTTGATTCATCTTCAATCAGCCCTATGACTTCATTTCATTTTTTCTGTTCAAAAATTTTAACTTACATTCTAAGTTGGCGCAACGACCCAAAGTGAGTCTTGGCCTCCGTAAAAAAGGATCTACACTTCGATCTATCCCAAAATTTTTAGCTTCTGTCAAAATTTAGACCTGCCCTTTTCCTTTGGACTCAAACTGCCTGAAACACATGTTATCATAAACGCAAATAATCATATTTTAAATTCGCAACTTGCCGGTCGAGTTAAAGCTTTATTTTTCCACGAGTAAAAAATACTCGTAACAATTTAGCGGATTTAATACTAAGAAAAAAGCATTCTCTACCAGTCAACCATTTATCAGACAATCAGGTGATTTAAGCCTGCAAGTCCTAACCAAACTGAAAACAACTAAACAAAGTATGCTTCCCGTGGGAATCGAACCCACGACCTCCGGGTCGAAGGCGAATACCTCAACCACGGAGGCAGTTAATCAAAATAATGACGAAAAAGATATCTAAAAAAATACGACTGTTGCGTTGAATTGTAACGTAACAAATACTTCGATAAGAGGGATTATCCTCTTAATCCTTAATGAATCAATACATCGTATAATCTTGACATTTTTATAATTTTACGCTCTTTGAATAATAGAATTGTCGTGTTTATCTCGAAAAAATCCGACAATTTTGTTTTTATAATTTGTTATGTTTTTTTAACATAAATGACTCATATGTAAAATCATTTTCTTTTTTTGTTGGATTATGGTCGTGTGATGCTACGAATTAAATTTTGTATTAATTTCTGTTTCTTTCTTAAGAATGGTAGAAAATGCTCTTAGTATTTAGTCCGCCATTGTTATAAGTTTGTTTGTTTATTTAGCGGACTTCTGCCACCAGTATAAAGACAAATCACATAGATTGAGTTCGTCCCAAAGTAGAGACTTGTGTTATGGGATACTAACTCGATACTATCACAACCTCAGGGAATGCCTGAAAAACAGCATTACTCCAGTCGAGGCTAGGGTAACACAAGCTGAGGCATTCCTTTGCTACACTTTGCTATTTTCCTTTAATATTATTTTTCATTCCTTTCTTCTTTTGCATTTATTGTAAAAACTTGTAATTGTGTGGCAATAAACAAAATTTTTATTTTTTAATTTTATTTTTTATCCAATATCAGATAATCAGAATAAGATAATTTTCCATCTTGACCTAACTGGGAATCGAACCTGGTACCTCCTGAGTAGCAAGCAGTCATGTTAATCATTACGAGTAGATACCATTCACAAAAATAAATACATGTGCACAAATTCAAACAATATTATGTATTTATTTAAGCTTCATTGTACTTAATACAGTTGTATAGCAGAATAGGCGAACTTGAACTTCTTTCAATGTGTACCAACGGACTTACTTATCGCTTGGGACTTAACAATATGGAAGAATCTGCTTGTTGTATGGCAAAGGCAAGGCAAGAAAAATATAACCGGCCTTTTAAGAAGCTGGTTTTAAAGATGATCATATAGGTTCTAATATTAACCATGTACTTTTGGGTTTCTAGGTCTGTGATTATCCGGAAAGTGTTGGCTGCGCAGGAGCCAGTCCTGGAAGTGAAGAAGATAAGGAAGGTGAGTAGTCCATCTTGGTGCTAATCTTTCAAAAAAGGGATTTTGTTTGAAACCGAATGCAGCTGAAATTCTGCGACTCAGGATAGTCAGGTCAGGAGCGCTATTTTCGAAAACTGTGACGGACGGTCGCCGGCGAGTTGAATAATTTTTATTCGATATCGAATGATTTCCGTTCGATGTCGAAGGATTTTTGTTCGACACATAACTATGTCACACATTTCAAAAATCGGGCTGCAGGACTCGCAATATTACGCTCGTCTGGCTTCACCCTAAGAAACCCGGACACTCCATACAACAGCGGCGAGAGCGATACATATTACGACTACTAAGATTCGGTCGCATGGGAGAGAGGGTTTAGCTAACTGTAGCACTGTTTCCCAATTGTAAACTATTTCAGGAAATAGTTTTAAAAAATAATAGTCGAGTCAACTCCGAGAAATTGGATCCCTTTTAAAATAACCGGTCAAATGCGAGTCGGACTCGCACTATATAACTATACTATCCATACTTTATTAATACTATTAATTAATACTAATATTATAAATGCCGACCAAATGAAGACCCGGGGTCAAACATAGGCTACTTTTTGACGCAGGCGGAGCTGCGGGTAACAGCTAGTATATTATAAATGCGAAAGTCTGTCGGTCTGTTACGCTTTTACTGCCAAACCGCTGAACGGATTTTGATGAAATTTTGTATTAATATAGTTGAAGACCCGGGTTCAAACATAGGCTACTTTTTGACGCAGGCGGAGCTGCAGGAAAAAGTTAGTTATCTATAAAAATCGTTTGTTGTATGGAAGTCTTCTTAAATATTTATTTTATTCTGATTTTTAGTATTTGTTGTTATAGAGGCAACAGAAATACATCATCTGTTAAAATTTCAACTGTCTAACTATCACTGTTCATGAGATACAGCCTGGTGACAGACGGACAGACAGACAGCGAAATCTTAGTAATAGGGTCCCTAAAAAGGCAAACATTTATAGTTGTAGTCCGAACGAGGAACATGATCCAAAGAAGAGACTGTCTTTAAGTCCATCGACACCAAGAGTGGTGGGTGAAGTGGATCCAATATACTTATACAAATTTGTTAATACAAGATCTAAAATCTTATTTTTAACATTGGTAATAGGATTTCTTTCATGAAGTCCGGTCAGTGCAATAAAATCAAAAAGAGCGTATCCAATGGTGCTCTGGTAATTGTCGGCGACCATATATTCTGCATTATCCGCCTTAGACCAACATACAAACCTCATATTAAAGTCAACTATCACGACTATGTCACTAATTTCACTAGCTATATTATTTATTTATTAAAACTTTATTGTACCACAAGTAAAAATACAATTGGCGGACTTAATGCTAAAAGCATTCTCTCCCAGTCGACCATTAGGAAAAACAGAGAAAATACAAAGCGGCGCAAAAAAGCTTCGTGTGATATTACAGAAAAAAAAGAACCCTACAGCTAAATAAACATACATATATTTACACAAATAGGGAGTATAATATACATACATATATATTTAAAGATTTTAATGCAGAGAAATTGTGATTCTGGTTTATAAATTAGAGAGAATTCATTAGATGAGCTTGAACCTTTTTCTTGAAGGCAAATTTTGTTGAGGTCTCTTTAATGTCATTGGGCAAAACATTCCACAGCCGAATGGCTTGTACAATGAAAGAATATTCAACGATATATATTGTATATTTATTAAAAAAAAAAAAAAATCATTTATTTGCGTTAAAAGTGGTAATAAATGGTGATACACAATATTTCACTGTTTCTCACTTTTAACCTAATCATAGGCATGCAAAAACATTTTAAACATTTTAATCTAAATAATTTCTTTTATTTATGAATCTTTATTGTAAAAAAATACTTTTACAATTGGCGGACTTACTGCTAAAAGTATTCTCTCCCAGTCAACCGATAGGAAAAACAGAAAAATTATGTGCGGCGCGAATTATCTTACAAATACAATGAGAAAAAAATACCACTTACTGCTAAATAAACATACGTAGATTTACAGTATTCATAACTATACATACACATACATAAAAGAAATGAAAACGGAAAAAGATGACGATGGTTTAGGGTGATAATAAGCTAGTGAGGGAATTTTGACTCTTCTTTTGAAAGCGAATTTAGTCTCTCAAGACACTCAGTTCTTTTTATTTTAGAGGGGCAGATTTACAAAGAGTGTAAACAGCACAAATCTCTAGGGTCTTTTTTTACAATCTCTCCATCAACAACTTCAACCCACAAATCATCACAACAACTTTCTCCTAACCCTAGGCGCCTGCTTTTAACACTGTCATTAGTTACATAGTCATTTTTAAGAATGTAATGTAATGTTGTAAATTCTGATAGTATATATCAAACACTGTGAATAGTAAAGTACCTCTACATGCAAAAATTCGAAATAAAGTATTCTATTGTAATAAGTAGAGAGTATCCCTGCTGGTAATTACTTTAGCTTGAGATGATTTAGTCTTTCTGACGTATATTTTCCCGTTTCGTACCCGTACGAATTTATATGGAAGTTCTTCAGCTTTTATACGGGTAGCTGCGTGCAGAGATTTATTTTCCTGGGATAAATGCTCAGCTAAATATATTTGCCTCTTATCACCACCTATTCCTATGGCACTTGTATCAAGTTTCTCTTGTTTGTTACCCTTATGTTATGACCACACTGCCGCAAGCAAATCATCTCTACATCTTGGATTACGCAGCTGCACAACTACTGACCGAGGTCGGTATCGGTGCCTGTATTTATTCTTGCAACTCGGAAACAAGATAGAATCTCTCCATCCAACATAGGATGCGATACTGTTTTACCAATTTGAGAAACAATATTTGCCAAATTTTCTGATTGGTGCTTGGGTAATCCTTGTATTTCTATATTTGACTTGCGACTGTACTGTTCAAGCATATTTAAACAGCTAGACAGATCCTTCACAGTTTTACACAGCTGGGTGTCCTCTGACTTCAAATGTTTTATGTCTTCCTCACGAGAGCGCAGCAAACTGCTCATTTCGTCATATTTTTTATTTATGATTTCAACAGAGTTCAAAACATCAGTAATCTTTCTTTGTATCTGCTAAAGTTCAGCGGTTAGAGATTATTTTAGCAATTTAGGCAATTCGTTTTGCAAAGCTTTGACAATTAATTCGTTAATACACTCATATCCGTAAAGTGGCTTTTACTTTCTGATGACTCGTCTATATTAATATCATCATCGGATGAGTCATTTTAAGAACTCCGCAAACGTTTACTCCGTTTTGACATACTAGAATGCTGTTCCCCACGCAAATCTGAGTTAGAATGAACTAAAGCGTTTTGATTATCAACCTTAGGGGGACTATTTTTTACATGCTTGGCATTGCCAGTTTTGTCGACTTTCCATAGCCATATTACGGAATTTTTTTGCAGACATATTTGCACAAATAATATCGTAATATTCAGAACATGTAATATATTTAAGATATTCCTTGGTCTTTAAATCATTAAGACAGCCTGATGAATTAATTGTAGCCATTACAACTCGAACAAATATTCCAGAGTACCTACAAACAACTAACGTCACACAACAGGCAACAGCTACGACCAGAGCGACGTGCATCTTTGACATAAAAATTTCCGGATTGAAAACCCTTAAACCAAATTTGTGCTACTCTCACAGACACTGCACTAGGTCCATAAACATCGCAAATTTTTTTAGCGGCTTGCGTTGCATTCTTACCTTTTTTGTAGTAAAATTTTAAAATGTATCGAATTTCTTCATTACATACACTCATCTTGACAGTGAGAAAAACAAATGAAAATCACACATTTTCCTAATTTGAAGATGGCGGAAACGGAAGTGGCAGCGGAAGCGGAGAAGTAGAAACACTGCCTAACGGCTGCCCAGTCGACTACACCATCGAACAACTCCTGCCAAACTCTGACTGTGGCAAATACTATCAATGCGTGCATGGAAACAAGGTTGAGATGCCTTGCCCGTCTGGATTACACTTTAGCGTGAGCCAACAGGTGAATTTAAGATAAAAATACTTTTCTATTAATAAAAACATAATTCCATTCTAGAATTTGACCATTATAATTATAACAGACATCAAAATAGGGTGTTCTTTAAGTTTTCATTCTTAAATTTTAAGATTTTGTTTGTTTGTAATAACTTTATTACACATAAAATAACATTATAGTAAATATAGAAGCTAAAAATAAATGCAACGGCGGACTTATCCCATATAGAGATCTCTTCCATTCAAACTAGGCTGGTTTATTATATACATTCCGATTCATTTTCCATCTACTCTATGTTATTTAAACTTCATCGACGCATCACTCTTTTTTCCTTCTCTACATCATTCCTTTGACGTTGTTAGAAAACCGTCAGGCATAAAATCAACATAAAATAAAAAACTAAATCTTGTTTTCCAGCAATGCGACTATCCTCAATATGCTGGCTGCGAATCTGGCAGCGGTGACGGTGGCGAGGATGGCGGAAATGGAGGAGAAGATGGCGGAAACGGAGGAGAAGATGGCGGAAACGGAAGTGGCAGCGGAAGCGGAGAAGTAGAAACACTGCCTAACGGCTGCCCAGTCGACTACACCAACGAACAACTCCTGCCAAACTCTGACTGTGGCAAATACTATCAATGCGTGCATGGAAACAAGGTTGAGATGCCTTGCCCGCCTGGATTACACTTCAGCGTGAGCCAACAGGTGATTTAAGATAAAAATACTTTTCTATTAATAAAAACATTATTCCATTCTAGAATTTGACCATCTAATAATAAAAGACATCAAAATAGGGTGTTCTTTAAGTTTTCATTCTAAAATTTTAAGATTTTGTTTGTTTGTAATAACTTTATTGCACAGAAAATTATATAACAGTAAATATATAAACTAAAAATAAATGCAACGGCGGACTTATCCCATATAGAGATATCTTCCATTAAACCAGGACTTTTTTATTATATACATTCCGATTCATTTTCAATCTTCTCTATGTTATTTAAACTTCATCTACGCATCACTCTATTTTCCTTCTCTACATCATTCCTTTGACGTTGTTAGAAAACCGTCAGGCATGAAATCAACAGTTTACAGATATAAATAAGAGAATAAAAAACTTAAATCTTGTTTTCCAGCAATGCGACTATCCTCAATATGCTGGCTGCGAATCTGGCAGCGGTAACGGTGGCGAGGATGGCGGAAACGGAGGAGAAGATGGCGGAAACGGTAGTGGGAGCGAAAGCGGAGAAGTAGAAACACTGCCCAATGGTTGCCCAGCTGATTACACCATCGAACAACTCCTGCCAAGTGCTGATTGTGGCAAATACTATCAATGCGTGCATGGAAACAAGGTTGAGATGCCTTGCCCGCCTGGATTACACTTCAGCGTGAGCCAACAGGTGAATATCTGAAACACATTTTATTTAATTACAAAATACCATTCCATAAATTTAATTATGATTATGAATGTGAGCTTTTGAGTTTGAGAGTTCCTTTCTGTTCTAATTTTTATTGTAACGATAGATTGACCAGTCGATTTTGTATTTATTGCATGCATTTACTTGGCATTTATGACTGCATCACTTTATTTCCTTTCTCTTTTCCATCATTCATATGATTGATTTGTAGAAAAATCGCCAAGCTTTAAAACCATCATTTACAAATTCAGAATCATTGATTGGCAGAATACATATGCATGCATTATGATAGTATAATATAATTATTGTTTTCCCAGCAATGTGACTATCCTCAATATGCTGGCTGTGAATCTGGAAGCGGTGACGGTGGCGAGGATGGCGGAAACGTAGGAGAAGATGGCGGTAACGGAGGAGAAGATGGCGGAAACGGAGGAGAAGATGGCGGAAACGGAAGTGGCAGCGGAAGCGGAGAAGTAGAAACACTGCCTAACGGCTGCCCAGTCGACTACACCAACGAACAACTCCTGCCAAACTCTGACTGTGGCAAATACTATCAATGCGTGCATGGAAACAGGGTTGAGATGCCTTGCCCGTCTGGATTACACTTCAGCGTGAGCCAACAGGTGAATTTAAGATAAAAATACTTTTCTATTAATAAAAACATAATTCCATTCTAGAATTTGACCATTATAATTATAACAGACATCAAAATAGGGTGTTCTTTAAGTTTTCATTCTGAAATTTTAAGATTTTGTTTGTTTGTAATAACTTTATTACACATAAAATAACATTACAGTAAATATAGAAGCTAAAAATAAATGCAACGGCGGACTTATCCCATATAGAGATCTCTTCCATTCAAACTAGGCTGGTTTATTATATACATTCCGATTCATTTTCCATCTACTCTATGTTATTTAAACTTCATCGACGCATCACTCTTTTTTCCTTCTCTACATCATTCCTTTGACGTTGTTAGAAAACCGTCAGGCATAAAATCAACATAAAATAAAAAACTAAATCTTGTTTTCCAGCAATGCGACTATCCTCAATATGCTGGCTGCGAATCTGGCAGCGGTGACGGTGGCGAGGATGGCGGAAACGGAGGAGAAGATGGCGGAAACGGAGGAGAAGATGGCGGAAACGGTAGTGGGAGCGAAAGCGGAGAAGTAGAAACACTGCCCAATGGTTGCCCAGCTGATTACACCATCGAACAACTCCTGCCAAGTGCTGATTGTGGCAAATACTATCAATGCGTGCATGGAAACAAGGTTGAGATGCCTTGCCCGTCTGGATTACACTTCAGCGTGAGCCAACAGGTGAATATCTGAAACACATTTTATTTAATTACAAAATACCATTCCATAAATTTAATTATGATTATGAATGTGAGCTTTTGAGTTTGAGAGTTCCTTTCTGTTCTAATTTTTATTGTAACGATAGATTGACCAGTCGATTTTGTATTTATTGCATGCATTTACTTGGCATTTATGACTGCATCACTTTATTTCCTTTCTCTTTTCCATCATTCATATGATTGATTTGTAGAAAAATCGCCAGACTTTAAAACCATCGTTTACAAATTCTAAATCATTGATTGGCAGAATACATATGCATGCATTATGATAGTATAATATAATTATTGTTTTCCCAGCAATGTGACTATCCTCAATATGCTGGCTGCGAATCTGGCAGCGGTGACGGTGGCGAGGATGGCGGAAACGGAGGAGAAGATGGCGGAAACGGAGGAGAAGATGGCGGAAACGGAAGTGGCAGTGGAAACGGAGAAGAAGAAACACTGCCCAATGGTTGCCCAGCTGATTACACCATCGAACAACTCCTGCCAAGTGCTGATTGTGGCAAATACTATCAATGCGTGCATGGAAATAAGGTTGAGATGCCTTGCCCGCCTGGATTACACTTCAGCGTGAGCCAACAGGTGAACATTAATTGAAAATTATTTCCAAATACGTTACATGAATGTAAGCTATTGAATTTGGCAGTTCTTCAAATGTCTGTTCTGAGACAGTTTGTTCTTCTGGGAGCTGACTTTTGTTGTGACACTAGATTTACCAGCCTATTTATTATTATTACCCACTGAGCATTTACTAAGAGCTGCCGTTTGAAATGGCGCAGTGATGTGATCATTGGCGCCTCGCCGCTCACAAAAGTGGGCGGAGCTTGTCACTACTCGTTCAAAAGCATACTAAGAAAAGAAACAGATCGCGAGCTCCTAAGTGCATCACGACTTTCCACGGCTTTTTTACTAAGTTAGCATTGAATAATTGGTTTCTGTTAAATAAGATATATTTACGGCTCTAAAAGTTATACCTAATATTTAAAACCCTGATGTGGTTAATATGTGCAAAAAATCGACCGGGTCGTGAACAGTAGTGACATCTAGTGTCGGGTGTCTGAAGTACTTGATAATTTGTAAATAACGTAGTACTGCTACTTTCCGTAAGATGGATATCATTATGGTTGGAGCCACGGCCGAGACCAAGCACCCCGCACGTCTACCTTATGCCCCGTGTAGCCTCACAAATGCTTTCTTACAAAACGCTTATTACGGCATCTCCTCTTTGTAATTGCTCCGTGGTATTACCTGCTTATGTACATGTGGTTTTTTAATTATAAAACTAAGTAGACAAACAGGCGTACGGCCCACCTGATGGTAAGTGGTGTCACGAGTGCGTTGCCGACCCTGTATCACACTTTTTCCATTCTCAATATAATTTATTAGAGTAATTGGTAAAACAGGCGTCAGGCTTTAAATCCATCATTTACAGAATCAGAAGCATGTATTTGTAATATGCATTATGATAGGTGTTCAGTATAGATAAAAGAATAAAAATATAATAATATATTATCCAGCAATGCGACTATCCTCAATATGCTGGCTGTGAATCTGGCAGCGGTGACGGCGGCGAAGATGGCGGAAACGGAGGAGAAGATGGCGGAAACGGAGGAGAAAATGGCGGAAACGGAGGCGAAGATGGCGGGAACACCTGCGACCACAGATGCATAAAAGCCTGCAACATCGCACCTTGGGCCCATGACGACTGTGACAAATACTGCCGCTGTGACGGTGTAAATGCTATCGTAGTCACCTGTTCTGATGGTCTTCTTTTCAACGAAGCCACCGAATCTTGTGACTACACGTCCAACGTCAACTGTGTTAATGGTCTGAGAATGAAATTCGATGGACCAGCAGCTTTACTTTACAAAGCTAGGTATCACTAATATTTTAACAATAGATTGATCATGCGATTAAAGTTTTGAGAGTTAAAGTCTTTGGCATTCTTTTATTTATGCGACTGAGATCGTTTATAGTAGTTAAACTTGATCTGCAAGTCATTAGATATATAATCAAACTATCAAAAAGTTACCACATGTCTATTACTTCAGTATAAATAAATATATGTAAACCAAGGGACCTTGGGAGTTTCTCAAGGGAGTATCCTAGGTCCTCTTATACCAATTTCTTTTACAAATGACGTTAAAACTCATTGCTTAAAATGTAAACAGTGTACAGTTAATGACAATGTGCCAGTACCGTCAAAAACCTCTGTATGTTCGCATATGTTTTACTCATGAAATAAATTATTATTTATGCATATAATATATTTTTTTTTTGCACTCTCTTACAAAATTCTTACATCCTAGAAATTGTTATTTTGATCCAACACATTGAGTTCCTTTAATGAAAATAAAAAAAACCAAATGGTTTTTTTACACAACTAAGTAGGTAAAGAAGCGTACGACCCAACTGATGGTAAGTGGTTACCGTAGCCTATGAACGCCTGCAACACCGGAGATGTCACGAGCGCGTTGCTGACCTGTCCGCTATCAGCACAGCGACCCTACTCACCAGCAGGAACACAACACTGCATCACAGTGTTATTTGGCTGCGGTCTTCTGTAGGGTGGAGGTACTTCCCCGGACGGACGTTGTCTCTCCTATTTAGGATACTCAACCTTTTTTTAATTCACATTAGAATGCTTAAGATTTATTTCTTCCTCGTATACCTATGTTAGTGTTAGATAGATAGATAGATATATAGATATACACTTTATTGTACCAATCACAAAATTAAAATTAAAAGTAATACCTACATTTAGAATATTGAGTACAAAGGCGGACTTATCGCTATTGCAATTTCTTCCAGCCAACCTTAGGGTAGATAGGATAAAAAGTGAAAACAAACAAAGGCGGTACAGTAATAAAATACTAAAACTTGATAGTTTTAGTATTTTATTAAGGATGATTCCTTACACAACAGTCAATAAATAAACCTACAATCAATTAATACATACTATACCTTTAATGAATATATACATATCATATACCTACATACAACATACAATAATAAAAAATAAAAGAAGAGAAGAAAATGACTAACGATGAGCAAGATCAGCTTCAATTGCAGAGAGAGTTTTCTCACTTGATTTTTGAAAGATGAAATTGTTTTAGCCTTTCGTATTTCAACTGGCAAAGCATTTCATAACTGAGCAGCCTGCACCGCAAAGGAATGGGAATAGAAAGAGGTAGCAGCAGGAGGGATAGCTAGACGATGAGCGTTAGATTCACGCGGTTCGCGATTAATAACCTCACTGAGAAACCTGAAGCATTCCTTAAGGTAAGGAGGAGTCCAGGGAATGATTAGGATAGAGTACAGGAGTGAAAGGATATGCAAATTTCGACGAAGTCTAATGGGGAGCCACTCGAGTTGAGAGCGAAAAGAAGAGACGTGATCATATTTACGTAAACCGAATATGAATCTTATACAAAAGTTTTGAAGGCGCTCAAGCTTGTTTTTGGTTGTAATTGGTCTTCAGTGAGATCTAGATATATTTAGGATAACTGTCTCCGTGGTCCAGTGGTTATGGCGTCTGTCATAGACTTAGAGGACATGGGTTCGATTCCCACGAGAAGCAAACTTTTTTTTTTACACAGCTAAGTAGGCATACAGGCGTACGGCCCACCTGATTGTAAGTGGTTACCGTAACCTATAAACGCCTGCAACACCGGAGATGTCACGAGCGCGTTGCTGAAGGAATTTTTTCATGCCCTTTTTGAAGGCTCCCATGTTATAGTCACTAGGGAAAACCATGGCATGAGAGTTCATTCCATAATCGCAGTGTACGAGTGTGGGTTTAGTTGTTTCTAGTTTGATTAGGGCATTGCAGGCTTCAGTCTCCTGATCGTCTAAATAATTATGATTCCGTGCTTCGGAAGGCACGTTAAGCCGTCCCGGCTGCCATTGGTCTTTAAAGTAACCACGTCAGAGGGCGAAGGGCGGTTCTGAAAAACTTTAACACCAAGGTTTACAGGGTTGATTGACCATGTAACCTACTCGATAAGATGATGAAGAGTGTTAGGTTAATAAAACTTCAAACAGCATTTTTCAAACGTTTATTTTATTAAAACATTGCAACAACCTTATATTCAACTACTATACATCCGACTTTAGGCGTAATCGACATACAAACACACACACCGACCATTGACTAATGGTTGTCTTGTATTGACTTAGATCAAATAATATTATAACAAAATGGTGTTGTCTGAACAGTTATGCTTTAAGGTCCATTCAAACTGACGCGAATCCCGCGCGACCTAGAAGTACCATTACGAGGGTCAAACTGAAAGTTCTTAGAAAATCAAAAACTGAGCACACTAGCAAGTTATTCCTTTTATTACATCTTTTCAAAATAGTGTCCTTTCACGTCAATACATCTCTGCATCCGATGGAACCACTGAGAAAAGCACTTTGCCCACTCGTCTTTAGGGGTCTTTTCGACGGCGTTTTGAAACGCAGCCACTGCTTCCTAGGCGTCCATAAAACGTTTACCTCGAAGTTTTTCTTTTATTTTCGGGAATAAATAAAAATCGCAAGGTGCGAGGTCGGGACTATATGGCGGGTGACCTAGTTATTCCACGTTTGATGTCGCCAAATAGTCGATCGTTCGCCTGGCGGTGTGCGACGAGGCGTTGTCGTGGTGCAGAAGGATCCTACTGCGAGGTCGTTTCTCCCGAACTTTTTCCAAGACAAGTGGCAAACAATTGTTAGTATACCACTCTGCAGTAACTGTTTTTCGATCCTCTAAAACAATTGTCGCGTAATGTCCGGTCCTTCCGAAGAACGAGGCCACCATATTCTTTCCCACGCTTCGACCTCTCTTCACTTTAATTGGCAACTCCTCGGAAGGAAACACCCACTGAGCAGACTGTCTTCTGTCTGGTTTCGGGATCATAATAGTAAATCCAGCTTTCGTCACCCGTAAGTATGTCAAACACAGCATTTGAGTCACCTCCGTTAAATCTTTGAACCATTTCACGGCACCAATCAACACGACGGATTTTTTGGGCCTCAGTCAAATCATGAGGTATCCACCGGGCACAACGCTTCCTGACCGCTAAATGTTCATGCAGGATTTTGTGCACTTGGCTCATACCGATGCCTAAACTTGCCCGAATCTGCTGACAGGTCACTCTTTTGTCAGTTTCTATCATACGCCGCGCGTCGTCGCCGTAGAAGGCCGTACCTCACGCAGATCATCGGTGAGATTAGTGCGACCACGTTTGAACTCATTAAACCAGTTGTAAACAGTGGCACGAGATGGGGTTTCATCGTGAAAGGCCAATCGAAGTCTATCATAACTTTCTTGTTGACTTAAATGACATCTTAAAAATCTATTGCACGAAAATTTTCTCGCGTTAAATTCATGCTGACGTGACACAGACAATTTTCAATTTGCCGCCAAATCGTAAAACAAATGACAAATTAATAAAATACATACTCAATAATATTGGCAAAGAGTTCCATTTTCAAAATTTAAACTTAATTCTTAATTATACTGTTTACAAGTGCTCAGTTCTAAAGACTTTCAGTGTCGCCCTCGTAGCAGGCCACTAACGTTGGCACACGCTACGGCACTTCTACCGATTCTTATTTCTATGGGCGTCCTGCTAGTCGCGCGGGATTGGCGTCATTTTTTTTTTAATATAATTAAGTAGGCAAAAAGGCATACGGCCCACCCGATGGTAAGTGGTCACCGTAGCCCATGGACGCCCGCAACACCAGGGGCATCACGTGCGTATTGCCGAACCTTGAGAAATCCTTTAACGCCCTTTTTGAAAGACTCCATGTTGTAATCTCTTGGGAAAACCATGTTGGGGAGCTCATTCCACATACTCAGCGTACGTGGGAGAAAATTTGTATTAAATTATTAGTTTGAATGGACATTTATAAAAAGCACTGAAACCAAACAAAAACCGGTTAAAAGTAGTTTGTAACCACAGAAATAAGATTAGGTAGAAGTGCCATGAGTGCCGCCAAAGATATGCTTCGCCACACATGGCCACAAAGTAATAGGTAATAGTTCTATAGACTTTTGGCGGGAAGCAGTATCGGCGCTGTATTTTGTTTTCCAACATTTGTGGTTTTTTTTTTGAGTGTTTGTGCATAATAATAGTGGATTATTGTTGGTGGTTCGATTTATGTGAATTTCTTGCTTGTTGCCAAAAGCTCCTAGAAATCGCTAAGTGCAGTTTTTCTACCACTACACTTAGCATAATACTTCTGACTCGACTTGACTTGACTTAACTACTGACTTGACTTTAGACTTTCATGACTAAACGACTTTCTTGTATAATTTTAACTTTGTTACTGGCTAAATACGAAAGTAAAAGCCATATATAAATTAAAAAAAAAACAAGTTCCTTTCTCAACTCGAACATAACGAAATGGCAACTATTACTTTCTTTCTAACATTATTCTGTTTCATAACTTTTTATTTACAGTATGCCCTACAGCATGTACGCTGGCTGATTTAGCTGTGGCCTCTGACACGGCCGTGGACGTTGCGTCTTACTGGGCCAATTTAGTGTAGTTTAGTACCATTGACACGAAAGAAGAATATTTACAGTAATTTAATTTAAAAACAAATTCCAGAAAATCACACAATTTCAGCTAAGTAAACTCTATTTTACTGAGCATATACAATATATCAAAGAAAAGCTAAGTCTAGTTTTAGAAAATGCTCTATTAACATCAAAAATAAGTGATCATTTTGTATAGATGCGAAATTAGATAACTTACGATGTACATATATATATAAAGCGGTTAAAAGTATTCGTTATTAACGGTTATCTAACCGCTTTTTTTGTTAGGTGTAGCGGTTTTTCATGTACGTGAAAAAAAAAACAACATTAATAAATTTGTAAAACATTAAAAAATGCCACAGACATATAAGACGTAAACAGACCGAACATAAGATACATAGTTAAACTTATGTATCGAGTAATTGTTGTTATCCTTTTCACACGTATTCGGATTTATATGGCGATATCTCTTTTTTACATCTGTCAACATTGACTCGCACATAGACATTATGCAAAGCGTGGCAATTTTTGGCCGTGACGCCATTTTGTAAGCTGCATTGTTGGATCGGTTACCACTAAAAAATAATAGAGTAGACCCTATAAATGATCAAATCATGGACACCACACAACATTCATACATTTCTTAAATCCACGGGGAGCATGATCGTAAACAGCTTACCCTAGGCTAGATACAGCCCAGGCTTGCATAGTTCTGCACGCGTGTTTTTGCTACGCTAAATAATAACACACCTTCCGTCTGTTTACGTCTAATATGTCTATGGAAGATACCCAAGAAACTAAAATAAAAAATATAGTACTTTTAGATTTTTACTACTACGTGTGTATTATTTCTTTGTATCTTAAAAATATTAAAAACTTTTGTTAGTTGAAAAGTTATGAAACAGATTTTATTAAAGCAATTCCTATTCACCTATTAGTCTTGTCTGTAATGTACATTCATCTCCAAATATTCATAATATTAAAATGTCATTAAAAATGTATTTTTTATGTTACCTTTTGTACTCTCAGTAGTTAGTTGATATATTTTACCGATGTCCATAAACTACGTAGGAAAATAAAATACACGAAGTGGACTTTATTCATCATAGGATTTTCAACACAGAAATAAGATTAGTAGATGTGCCATGTTAATGTTATCTGTGTGCCACGGCTAAGTTAAGCCTCGCCATATTAAGCGCATTACACACCAAAACCGTCGACCCTCCGACATATGTCGGCAACTTTGATTCTTTCGACATAGACCGCCGGGTTGTGTCGGCGACTTTGGTGTAGTGGGCTTTAGGTTTTCAATTATACATCGTGAAATTTTAGTCGTTTTGGACCCATCGTCCAGTGACTCCATTCATGCAACCGAACAAATTTCCCCAAGGAACATAGCTCGAAACATGAAAAGCAAATTTGGACTTCCCATAGTAAGTTAGGTCACGTAATGAGACATTTTGTATGGGAGGTCCAAAAATTTACTCCATATTTGGAGCCATGTATCTTGGGGAAAGTTGTTTTGTTCCATGAATGGAGTCACTGGACGATGGGTCCAAAACGACTAAAATTTCACGGTGTATACCTAATATTAGAGAGGCCTACTGGCCAACACATGATACTTCTACCTAATATTATTTCAATGGTTTTTACTCTGTAGGACAGCTATGGACAGCGAGCCTCTTTGTAGAATTTCACAAACTTTTTCTCAAACATAATGTTTTATTGTTTTTAAATATTCGGTGGGAAATAAAATACATTTACAATGACACAAATATTTAAATAACTATAATATTATGGCAAGTTTAAGCGTGACGCAATATCTATAGTTATATTTATGTATGTTTATATGTACAGAAGTACATACAGGAAACTAGATCAACATATACCTATTTCGATCTTACATACAAAATTCTTCTGTCAGCTGATCATTAGATATTATAAGGGAAGGTTTCAATTTTACCCGATTTAACCTTTTTTCTATTGAAAGTGCTCTAATTTCACGTACTAAAGTCTGTTTCAACGGAAAAAGACAATAATAAACAATGACTATTCGTTAAAATTGCTCATCACTTACATCCGATTATATGCTTATCACGTTCATATCTCAATGAATCCACAAATCATTTTCACAAAAACACCATCGTCAAACCAGTCTCAATGTTAGGCGGCCATATTTGTTTACATTATTGTCTTTTTCCATTGAGACAGACTTTGAACGCACTGTAAAAATTTGCCTGGTGTTTATCTATCCTGTGCCAACGACAATTTCTCAGATTGAGCACTATCGACGCATGAACTTGCCATAACTAAATCACGGTATAGATATCTACCGTTACCGTTATTAAAGGTAAAACACTATTCCAGCCAGTCTAAGCCTGATCTCGACCGCACATCACAAAAAGCATTTTTAAGCTTATCACGATATAATAATACGTACGAGGACTTTCACATTAAGAGATACGCCTTCGAGTGCAGATTTCTGTAAGTAGATAGGTTAAAATATTTTATTTTCATTGGTTTATGCCCGTGTTTCAATATCGTACTTTCTAAGCTTTAAAGGTGTCTCTTTGCATCTGCACGTTCTAAATTTCACTGGCGTACTTTCTACATTTCACTGGCGTACTTCCTAAATTTCTTCGGGCTGATTTGCCTGTGGCCTTAGACCAGACGCGGATGTTGCGTCTTACAGCCTGGCCACAGGGCAATTCGCCACGGCGAGTACATAACAAATGCACTAAAAATCCATGCGAACTGGCGAAATTAGTAGTAAAAAGAGTAATGACGATTATTGCACTGAAACAAATGTATGTATTTCTTTTATTGACTTTAATGGTCTGAACATAAAAGAATTTTTATTTTGGTGATACGAAGAAAAATGGCGCACGTTCTAAATTTCACTGGCGTACTTTCTAAATTCACCGACTCTCGGGCGTAACTCCTAAATCTTTTCACTCCTTCCCCCGCCTACACGTATTACTATTCGCGTACACTATTTTATGCTAATATCTGTAATAATTCGGTTTGAAAGGCCCTACTTTATTTAAACCTAAGTATTTAGCTTGTTCGTCTGTTAGCTCTGTAAGATGAGCGTCGAATGTAGGCAGGTGGAGGCTCGCTACGTATTCGTCCATTTTCTTTGGCAAGAGGTATACGTCCGCCTGTGGAAAATTAAATTTAGCTCATTACCACGACCCCCTATTTTTGAATGTGTGAATCGAACGATTCTCATTCGGCGTATCAAACGATTTTCATACGACTATTATATAAGACTATTTAATATTTATAAATACGACAAGGTCTAAAATTAAGTTTTATATTCAAACTGACGCGAATCCCGCGCGACTTGCGTGACGCCCACAGAAATAAGAATATTAGAAGTGTCATTAGCGAGCCAGTTAACTTTGGCACACGCCACGGCACTTCTACCGATTTTCATTTCTGTGGGCGTCACGCAAGTCGCGCGAAATTCGCGTCAGTTTGAACGGACCTTTATTTTGAACGAATCAGTGAATGTCCGAATGAAATAAGGCACGGAATTTAAGAATTAGAATAACGAATGAATGAATGTGTGAGTGAACGAATAATAAAGTGATGTTTTGAATGAACGAGTGAACAAGTGAGTGAAATTTAATTTTACTCCCTTTAAAGCCATTAAATACGTATATCTTGTAAGATTCTGTAGAGGCGTTTTACAAGTATAGCACTATGATATCGATAAACATGTTAAAAATTAAAGAATGTGTCAGTGATTGAATGAAAGAGAGTGTTGTTTATGGTATAAGCACACCCTGAACACTCCATACAACAGCGGCGAGCGCGATACCACGTCTACTACGATCTGCCGCGTACGCCCGCGCGTCAATATGTGTGTTACTCGTAAGGTTGGTAATTTACCGTATCTACGTCGTCGCAGCGGCCGGGCGGCCGAAGCGTCATCCTTGCATTATTTTGCTCTCGATTTTTACCCTAATTCTACGCGGTGAGATATCTGTTTCGGGTGGGAGGGTGCGAGTGTCCGTTCTGTACGTCAGTACTAATAATAATTCTGTTGTATAAAATGGATAAAATTTAATTACCTTGTATCTATTTTGCGGAGCATTATACAGCTCTATAAGGGCCAAGGCTTGAGTTGCAGCGGTTACCGACACCACAAACGATGGTAACGAAGAACAACAAAGATTGGCGAGACGACCTTCGGCTAGAAGTACTATGCGTTTGCCGTTCGGCCATATAATGTGGTCTACCTGTGAAAAAGGAAATAAAATAAATTTAGACCTTATCGCTAACCCTATTTAAATAATCTTACGCTTAAGGCTTTCTTAACGTAGCCTGGAGCCCTATTCTTTTAAAATTAAAAACGAATATCGAACGATTATCGTTTGATATCGAATAATTTTTATTCAACTCACATGTTTTGGGTCATCACCATCATTTCGTGTAGGTTATGTGGCGACACAATCGCACAGTAAATAGTTATAACACAACGCAACAGATGGCGCTAAAGCGTCTAATTCGAAATTCCCGTACAAGAAGCCTAATTAGTATGGAGGACTATAAAACGCGCTATCAGAGTTTCTAAGGAATTGGAGCATATATACAATCTCCGACAGAACATCGTTGGAGCCGCGGTTCCCCAGGCATAACATCACGCCTGGCGGGAAGTAATTACCTTTGCGGCGCGGGAGCATAATAATACCATCGCTCCCGTCGTACTCCAAAGTTACATTGTCAATCGACCATGTATACCCTGGTGTCAGAGTTGTGCAGAACCGCGTCTCGGCCTCTGACGTGGTTCCATTAACGACCACCATATGGCAGCCGGGACCAACGGCTTAAAGTGCCATCTGAAGTACGGAATCATCTTTATTTTCAGACAATCAGGTGATTCAAGCCTGCAATGTCCTAACCAAACTGGAAACAACTAAACAAAGTATGCTTCCCCTGGGAATCGAACCCACGACCCCCGGGTCGAAGGCGAACGCCTTAACCACTGGACCACGTTGGCAGTTTGGGGTAAGTCACACTTATCAAAAATAAAGCTTTTGTTCGTCGACTAACAGAAAAATGACACGGTTTTGAGCCCGGGCTTTTGATTCACATATATATTATTTTTATATACATATTTCTTCCCACTTTATCTTTTAATAGAGCGTCTCCATTTGTCTTTTAATAGAGCTTTCTTCAATCCCGCTGGAAACTGTCCAAATCGTCGCGCCATCCTTTCCCTTTGGCCATCAGTGGGACATAACATCTTGGCTAGGTAAAAAGATAACACAAAAACCACTTGTTCCAAATACTAGGTCATGATTAGGGTTGGCAGGTCGCCATACCTAATAGCCATTCATTCAACACGCCAGTCATTCTTTTCAAATTTAATAAAATTAAAAAAAAAAAAAAATTTTTTTTTTTTTTTGTAATTATTTATTTCATCTCACCTGACTCCTGACTCTCTCCCACAACAAGTCCGGCGTTCTCAAAGCATGGACATCCACCTCAGTGTTACTGTGTCCCATGTTGCACACCACTCCGCCGTTTTTCATTCGTTCCATGTGCTCGCGTGTGACCACGCCTTTATTTCCGGTAGCCGTTATAACAATGTCCACTTGTCTTATGACCTGAAAGAAATTTCTTCATTCAGTATCTTTCCACTGTCGCCAAACAAAAATATTATACACCGTGAAATTTGAGTCGTTTTGGACCCATCGTCCAGTGACTACATTCATGCAACTAATACTAAATAATACTAACCTCATTTAATTTGACAACTCTAAAACCGTCCATGGCAGCTTGTAAGGCGCATATCGGATCTATTTCTGTTACGTACACCTGAGAAAAAAAAAACATAAGTATACTTACTTCTCTTTTTTGAAATCGGTTAAAAAATATTACGGCACTACATATGCTCAGTAACTTTTTACGTTACCAATGTGAAAATCCATGAGAATCCATACAGCTAAAAGGTTTTTTTATACAACTAAGTGCCTACTTATGCCTGTATGCCTATACAGGCGTACGGCCCACCTGATGGTAAGTGGTTCCGTAGCCTATGAACGCCTGCAACACCGGAGATGTCACGAGCGCGTTGCCGAGCTGTCCGCTATCAGCACAGCGACCCCACTCACCAGCAGCAACACAACACTGCATCACAGTGTTATTTGGCTGCGGTCTTCTGTACGGTGGAGGCACTTCCCCAGACGGACTGCTCCTTACAAAATGTCCTACCTCTCTTAAATCTTAAAGATTATAAAAGAGACAAATCACACAGATTAAGTTGGCCCCTAAGTAAGTTCTACTTGTGATTATGGGGCACTAACTCAACGATACTATATTTTCAAATAAATGTAAATAATTCGTTTACGGTTCAAGCCGTGCTGCTCTGGAATGCCCTACCAATCGATATTCGTAAAGCCCGCACCCGTGCATCATTTAAACGTTTACTGCCCGCACATTATCTTCACACGCTGTCAGAGAATATATAATTATTTAAGTAGTTAGTATGTAGGTTTATTTTATACACCTGTAGTCTATGTATTCAGTTCTATATTAAAATTGTCTATGTATTAATATTGGATGTTTTAATTGTTTAAATGTATAATTAGGTTATAAGTCTAGCTTTGCACTTACTTTTGTCTCTCAACACCACCTGTTAGTTGACTGGTGGAAAAACCCACGGCTTTAAGTCCGCCATTTACAATCTTTGTAATTAAGTTTAAATTAATGAATAAATATCCATGACCCAGGCCAATCAGAAAAAGATTATCTTGACTAGACCGGGCCGGGGATCGACTCTTAAATTATAAATATATTGCTATGATTACATAGTAGAAAGTATATTATACTTACAACACATCCTAATGCCTTCAGCGCCTGGCAACACCCTTTTCCGACTTCCCCGTACCCACACACCACTGACTGTTTCCCGCCAAACATCAAATCTGTACTCCTTTTAAGAGCGTCAATGATGCTTTCCCTTTAAAATAATTTATTTTTATTATGGCAACATACAGAGTTGTACTCACGAGTACAAAGTTTAAAAATATATATATAATCTGCCGCGAAATGTAAAGGAGAATAAATGAAAATGAATGAATCTTAAATTGACAAATAAAAATATTTTTATTGTGAAACACAACACAACGTGTGTTAATGTAGATTAATGTTATCTTTACTTAAATAGTGAGACTGTGCTGTGCTGTGACCCACTTATTGTAAAATGTGAAGAAAAAACAAATGAATGAAAATGAATGAAAGAAAATGAATGAATTTCAAATTGATGTCAAACAAAAATTATTCGTCTTGCCGATTTTGCGTGAGTCACATTTCTCACAAAACACTCCTGGCTTGTCTTTTAATGAAAATGTTATTTGTTTTAATGAATGAATGAATTGAACGTGACTTACCGACAAGAATAAAGGTTATCGAATTTGGTTTTGGTCACTGAATCGTTCACGTTCATAGCCGGCACGCACAGTTTGCCAGCTTTGCTGAGTTGGTATAGTCTGTGGACGCCCGTGACGCTCTCTTCAACAATACCTGTGAGTAAACTTTCTTGTAAAGATAAAAATGTTGTAAAATACATATATATTATTATTATTATTTTATGATAGTCACAGTTTTTTTTTTTGTAAAACCTTCCTAATTTTTTCTTTTATAAGTTGCACGTCGCCTGTGTCAGAATCTATGCGTACTATAATATCTATATTATAGACACAATACTTTTACTCCGAGTCTCGTTAGCTTTTTTAACAAATTTAGTAAAAAAATAAAAACAAATTTATAAACTATTTCGTAATCTTCCGTCTCTCCACCTAAGTTATTAAATAAAATAATTAATAAAATAAATAATTGTTCATTGTAAAAGAAATCAAGTTTACCTTTAATATGCTTGAAAGCAGCCGCGTGTTTCTTCAACATGAGGTGCGTGGCGTCCCCCCCATCATCCAGGATCATGTTAGGTTGCCAAGTGGTTGTGGGAGTACAGCATTGGTCGATGCACCACCAAAACGCTTCCTCACTCTCGCCACGCCACGCGAATATTGCGTAGCCTGGAGTAATTTAAAATAAATTTTATCTAATATCATTCATTCGATCATTTGTTCATTCATCCACTTAATCGTTCATATTAATTCCCTTCTTCGTTCATTCGTTCATTCACTCATAAATTCCTTCTATCGTTCATTAACTATGTACAGAAGCTGTCTTGTCGAGCATTCGAGCATGTATCATAATTTCGTAAATTATAGGCATGATTTGATGAAGCTTTTTTGCGCCGCTTTGCATTTTCTCTGTTTTTCCTAATGGTTGACTGGGAGAGAATGCTTTTAGCATTAAGTCCGCCAATTGTATTTTTACTTGTGGTACAATAAAGTTTTAATAAATAAATGATTCATACATTCACTAATTTGTTCATTCAGTTAATGTTAGCTCACTCTACGATTGTCAGATATAACAATTACACTGTGTCTATGTAAAGCTTCTGAACAGCTGTCCTATCCAGCATTCGAGCCTATAAAATAAATTAATAGCGTGTTCCCTTTTCGAAGGGACTTGAAGGATCAATGGCCAATGCCAGCTCGCTTATGAGATTTTTGTTCATAATAGAAATGCCACGAATATTCGGCTATTCGGCCCATTTTTTTCTTAATTCGATATTCGGCCGAATATGGTCGTTGGGCGCGTGCGCCATCTGGTGGTCGTTAAAGGAACAACGTCAACGACGCCTAGAGGCCACCAAGTTGTACAGGGTAGGTTGATTGTGTAACCCACTAAAAATAAATTTATGTAAATCAGACTAAACACTTATCAGATGTCGATTTATTTGTTAGAACTTTATTGTTCCACAAGTACAATATATACCTACACCAATTGGCGGACTTGATGGTAAAAGAATTCTCTACCAATTAACCATTGAGGGAAACAGAAAGATAGTTTGGCGCAAAAAGGTCAATAATCTCAGAGAAGAAAAATTTATGATATATTTCGGAATTCTTCATTTTTTAACCACAACAACATACTCTAAATTGTAGAAAAGGAGTTTCAGGTAGCACTTTGTTTTCTAAAACCAAAAAGTTACTGGAAATTCGTTGGACATGGACTTAATATATCAAACAGGATTGAGCTCTTTGACATAAAACCCGATCATAAAAAGATAGAAATAGTGGAGGAATCTATCTCTTTTTAATAGGGTAAACTTGATATTGTTTTTAATTGGGAAAACCCGACAAACTATTTTAAACTTCGTAAATACTGTACATAAGTGGATAGCTTAGCGAGACATGATTGTTTGTAACGATTACGAGGGAGCCAATAGGGAAGAGATGTCTACGAAACGTTAATTTCGACTAAACTCAAACTTTCTTAAAGTCTGCACAGAACTACTTGGGAGGAGATTAGCACATCCCCACTCGGAACATTTGATAGCGTCTGAAAAAAAAAATTGCATAAAGTATGTACCACCTTTCCTCTTTTTTTCCAGAGAGGAGCGAGGTCACCCTATTTTGCACAAGTACCAACGTGATAAAGCTTGTATTTGCTAGAAAGAGACAGGTTCCTACACTATTTCTATCTCGCTTGGCTCGGCCTTGCCTCTATGCAAATTTGCAGAAGTACTCAGTCCTGTTTTAATATACGAAGTCCACGAAAATAGTACATACCAGCATGTGCCAACGCCGCAGCCACCTCATTCTGCGTGCTGTAAATATTGCACGCGGCCCAGCGCACTGTAGCTCCCAAAGCGGCGAGGGTCTCAATCAGAACTGCAGTTTGAGCGTTGATGTGGGTGCAGCCCACTATCTGCAAATATAAAGCAAAGTAGTACTTTAATGTCGATAAGTGACCAATGGTGGAGGGTTTCGGCTGACACTCTTTGAGTGCGGAGATATTCAGTCAGTCCAAGGTGCATCTATTAATGTGTCCCACATGCCCGGACTACTGCACGCATAAGAATCTTTTAGCGGCCAACGGTAAGGCGGTGACCGTGGCCACTTAATTATTTACACGTTTCAAACACTTTGCAGCGTTCATGGTTAGATAGACATGACAGATAGACTAAACGCTGTAAAGTGTTTCAAATGTTAGGTGTAATTGAGTTATAAACGAGATAAAAACCATTTTAAAATAGTAAAAATCGCGACAACATTAGGAGTCAAACCCTTTATTTTTGCCGTGTCGTCAACCGAAGTCCTAACGGAAGATCAGCGCTGTCAATTTCATCGGATGGCAATCGGGCTATGCTCGGAGGAATTGTTTTACATGATGCCAACAGCCACTTTTTACCATCGCACTTCTCGCCATCGTCAGGGATTTCATCCCCATACCTCGGATCCCATGTTATCACGTACAGTACCCTTCAAACGGAATTTCCTCGCTCGTACACTGCGATTATGGAATGAACTTCCTGCCATGGTTTTCCCTAGCGACTATAACATTGGAGCCTTCAAAAAGGGCGTGAAAAAATTCGGCATCGCGCTCGTGACATCTCCGGTGCTGCAGGCGTTCATAGGCTACGTAACCACTTACCATCAGGTGGCCGGTACGCCTGTTTGCCTACTTAGTTGTATATAAAAAAAAAACTTATTCTGGAAGTTAATGTTTTAAATATGCACTGCGTTAGTTTAGAAGTTAATATTCTCATCACCTTAGCATCCTTTAAAGGTTTGTCCTCCTTAGCCCTAGCTCTTAAAGCCATGATGCCTGGCATCTCTTGCTCAGCGATCTCAATCTCCCTCCTTCCGAAGGCGTGCTGCTCAACGTTCCTAACGCAGTAGGGGGGGTTCGTCTGGCCAGCTGCGATCGCCTTCTCGTGGGGTTGGACACCCTCGTCCTCGTCTGATGACGACCCTGGAAGAGTAGGGGCTGCATGACATTTCTAAACCGAAAATCGAGGATTCGATTCCAAGGGAAGCTTTGATCTTTTTTAGGACATTGCAAGCAGTCAAGTCTGCTGAATTGACTTGGCCTATTAGGCTACTGGACTGTATTCATACTTGGGTAATATTTGAAATTTATATTAAAATAACAATAAAATTGGTTATTAATTAAGGCAGTAATTGGATTTTAAAGTTTTTTCAAGAAGAAAAGTGGGAGCGTGGTGGGGACGTCTTGCTATCTCCTTTGTACGCACGAAACCAAGTGGCAGTGACGTCACTGCACACACAGTGCATCCTTTTCTGGTTTTTTGACAGTTTCCCCTTCCACCGAATTTCAAAGGCTTATATCTCATTTATTTAAGACCGAATTTAAAAAAATCTTTCTGTTTTCAGTTTCTGGTAGTAAAATATTTCATATAAATATGATAAAAATAATTTTAGTAGACCAATTTCACAACCAAACCAAGACCAAAAGATCTATTTTGAGTTTTGTGACTCACTCGAAAGATATTCTGTGAGTCGAATGATTTTCACTCACCGGTTTTGCAGTCTCAAAAATAGCCCCCTTGAACGTGGTTGGGATTTTAGCGACTCCAAAAAAGGAGTGTGCGTTCGTGTGTTATATACACCGTGAAATTTTTGTCGTTTTGGACCCATCGTCCAGTGACTCCATTCAAGCAGCCGAACAAATTTCCCCAGGGAACATAACTCGAAACATGAAAAGCAAACTTGGACTTCCCATAGTAAGTTAGGTCACGTGATGAGACATTTTGTATGGGAGGTCCAAAAATTTACTCCATAATTCGACCCATGTTCCTTGGGGAAATTTGTTCGGTTGCATGAATGGAGTCACTGGACGATGGGTCCAAAACGACTAAAATTTCACGGTGTATATTCCTGTGAAAATGATTCCGTGCTCCAGAAGGTGGGACGTGTCTTTTGGTGGTCGTTAAAGATGAATATCAGCGCCAGAAGCCGAGAGTCCTGTTCCTAAACTCTGAAACCAGTGCAAGGTCAATTGACCGTGTATGTTTAAACTTATTCGCCCCCATTATCATCATCTTAGCGTCTTCCCAGTTGCATCCTCAGCTGTTTGCTTTGGAGCCAAGGGTCTGCTTATCTCCCCCCCCCCCACCCCACCCCTCCATAAGGGCAATTCTTGGGGAAGGCCTTTGTCTAACAGTGGACTTCATACGTCTGTGATGACGAGATAAACTTACAGAAATCGCTTCTTCCAGATATGATTGAATGTCGTTTCTTGATGTTTTTTGTCTTCAATATACCACTGTTAATGGATGTAGACATGTTTATACATTAAATTATTATAATTATTACATTTATACGTTCTTTAAAAACTGCATTGGCTGTTTCCCGCAGCTCCGCCTGCGTCAAAAATTAGCCTATGTTTGACCCCGGGTCTTCAATTATATTCATACCAAATTTCACCAAAATCCGTTTAGCGGTTCGGCCGTGAACGCGTTACAGACAGACAGACTTTCGCATTTATAACATTAGTATGGATTACAAAATAGGTTATTAGAAATCACAAGTATTACATATGAAGCCGGTTTAAAATTTTTAAAAAGGACAGGCGTGCTATTTTTGATAATCGAAACGCACGCAAAATCGGCGAGTCGAATAATTTTTTCTCGATATCGAATTATTTTTGTCATCATACATTCCGAAAATAGAGGTCCAGAGGTCTACTGGCATCAGAAAAGAGTGAGTAAACGAGATGGCTCAATACAAGGTGTAATGCGACATCTCGCTTGCTCATTCGTTTCTGCCCTGCTATTAGAGATGACAGTAGGCCAACGGGACGCTTACTATAATCTCTTATTTCTATCCAAATGCTAGTGAGAAAGCGAGATGACGATATACGGTGTGTATGGCAATATCTATTACTCACTCTTATTTGTATGAAATTAAGAAGTGATAGTAAGCCGCCAGTAAACTGAAGGCCGTATTCTGGTAGGATTGCACCCATGGAGCAATTACAAAGAGGAGATGCCGTTTGAAATGGCGCAGTGATGTGATCATTGGCGCCTCGCCGACACAAAAGTGGGCAGAGCTTGTCATTGCTCGTGCTCCACGGTTGGAGCCACGGCCGAAATCAAGCACCCCGCACGTCTGCCTTCCGCCCCGTGTTGCCTCACAAACACTTTCTTACAAAACGCTTATTACGACATCTCCTCTTTGTGATTACTCCATGATTGCACCACAGAACAGAATATAAACTGTTCTGTGGATTGCACCGATTTCATCGAAACGGGGTTTGGTTCTTGCGATCACCGGATTCCACACCCATATAAATACTAATATCCATACATAATATTATAAATGCGAAAGTCTGTCTGTCTGTCTATTACGCTTGCACAGCCAACCCGCTGAACGGATTTTGATGAAATTGGGTATGAACATAGTTGAAGACCCGGTGTCAAACATAGGCTACTTTTTAACGCAGGCGGAGCTGCGGGAAACATCTAGTAGATGAATTTGAGTCCGTCTTCCCGGGATATATATCATTATTTCAATTCCTTCGCACAAGAGCCTCGGCCGTTGTAACATAGTTAAAACGTCGGAAGTATAAAGGTATATACGCACTAAAATCCTATAATTTTATTTTTTACTTAAATTTTATCCTATTTTTCATTGTTTTGTATTTCACAACACGATCACTATATTGTGAAAGCTCAGATCAAACTGATCGGCCCTTTTTACGATTGCAAATGCAGAATAACTGAACTGCATGTGGCCATTCAGGCATTACATATATCGTGGACGGGATTATGCTGTAAATAACCAATTTTGATAAAGGTCATCTATGTATTTTTATTTATATGTATTAAACTGATTACTAATATTATCAAAAGAATAGTTTTTCAATTAAAAAATAAAAACTAAATAAATCTAAACTAAAACTAAAACCTATAAATAACAATTTACCTAAATATAAAAACTAATTAAAATCTAAAATTTGTCATTGCGGCATGGTGCCAAGAACTCGGGCAGAATTCCCGCGCTGGATAGCGACCGCTATTCTATGAGCCGGCCCTCTTGTCGTCTCTTAATGTATAATTAGTAGTAGGTACTTAGTACATTTTGTTCTACACACCAAACAATACAAATTTCTTCGACGTGTCGATGACTCTAAATGTTTTTAGGCCCAATAATTCATAGTTCTCTATCGCGACACTACGACCGCGCGAGACCAATTATTAGTCTGGGGTTCATTTATTCAAAATACATTATCTTCTGAAAATACAATAATACGCTGCTACCTGGGCTACACCTGCTGTTGTCCCCATAAGGCCACTTGTTACACACAGCAGGAAAGCTATTTTTGATAAGTGTGACTCACGCAATAGGCATGTCGAATAATTTTTGTTTAATATCAAATGATTTTTGTTGGATATAGAAGGATTTTCGTTGGATATGGAACAATTTTCATTCGACATATTTTAACATATATTTTATGTATGTCATGTCATACCTTTCAAAAATCCCTCCCTCATACACTGCGATTACGGAATGAACTCCTTGCCATGGTTTTCCCTAGTGACTATAACGTGGGATCCTTCAAAAAGGGAGTGAAAAAATTCTTTCAGGGTAGGTAACGCGCTCGTGACATCTCCGGTGTTGCAGACGTTCATAGGCTACGGTAACCACTTACCATCAGGTGGGCCGTATGCCTGTTTGCCTACTTTGTTGTAAGTATATAAAAAAAAAGTAGGCCTCTCAGCCATTTCAACTCGACAAGAAGAAGAAATTCTAATATTTTTTCAAGTTCAAGTTTCATTCAATCATTCATTCATTTTCAAATATAAAATAACTCATTATTGCATAAAACCGACCATCACACCTATGACGTAACTGGGTCAGTAATAAATACAGCTGCAGTATGTAAGTACGTTTGTTCATCTCATTCATTGAACTCAATTTACTACGAACTAAGTACTTATTTTCATACTAACTGTGATTCGCAGCTTCACTCACATGGAGCAATTACAAGGAGGAGATGCAATAATAAGCGTCTTGTAAGAAAGTATTAGTGAGGCTACGCGGGGCGGAAGGCAGACGTGCGACATGCTTGGTTTCGGCCGTGGCTCCAACCATGGAGCACGAGCAATGACAAGCTCCGCCCACTTTTGTGTCGGCGAGGCGCCAATGATCACATCACTGCGCCATTTCAAACGGCATCTCTTTGTAATTGCTCCATGTTCACTCATCTTATAAGTGTATGTTTTAACCACTTTATTCATATCAATAATAAACGTTCAATAAGACCAAGTTAACTAATTTAAGTTTCGTCTCGTTCTTTCACGTCAAAAATAGATAAGGCAGAAAGGTTAATCATAATTTAGTTGATGTAAGTTTAACGAACGTCAATATTTTTTTATGAATTCGGGGCCATCATCATCATTTCGTGTAGGTTACATTGTCTATCGACCAAGTACACCCTGGTGTCAGAATTGTTGAGTTGAGAAACGGCAGCCGGGACCAACGGCTTAACGTGCCTTCCGAAGCACGGAATCATCTTTATTATCAGACCATCAGTGATTCAAGCAAAGTATTGCCAAGTAAAAAATTGTGAGTCACGCATAATCGATTGATTTCCGTTCGGTATCGAATGATTTTTATTCGATTTTACGATTTTTCGTCAGTCATATTCTTCAAAAATGCCTCCTGCCTAACTTATAGCATAAAATGTCTGATGGTAGAGATACTGAAATTCATATCCATGCTATTCCATACTTTTCATAATAATAATAAGTGTGAAAGTCTGTCTGTCCATCTGTCTGTCTGTTACGCTTTCACAGACAAACCGCTAAACGGATTTAGATGAAATTTGGTAGGTGTGAATATAGTTGAAAACCCAGGGCTAGTGGAAAACATAGGCTACTTTTTGCGGAGCTGCGGAAAACAGCTAGTCTATACTTCCATATACTTATATATACTAATCCATACTAATTTACTATATACTAATATAAATATATACATAATACATAAATACGAAAGTCTATCTATCTGTCTGTTACGCTTTCACAGCCAAACCTCTGCTCGGATGTTTTGAAAATTTGGTATGAATATTCTTAGTTGAAGACCCGGCGTCAAAAATAGGCTACTTCTTGACGCAGGAGGATCTGCGAGAAATGAAATAGCTAGTATTTAACAAAGAACTATTATTTACATTAAAGTGCAAATTCAAAATGGCCTGTTTCATATTCCAACAGAGCAATGAATGTTTACGTCCGTGACGTCACCGTTCTCCGAATAATTTGGGAAACGGGTCAAGAACGAGTTTGCTTTTGAATCGTAAAATATACTATGTACGGTTTGCAATTGAAATGGTTTCGATATTATTATAACAATACAATACATACTCCATACTAATACTCCTTAATACTAATATCACATATATTATCTACATCTACACTAATCTACACTAATATTATTAAAAAGGAAAGATTTGTATTTTTGTGCGTATGTTTGTAATGAATAAACTCAAAAACTACCGTGCCGATTTCAAAAATTCTTTCACCATTGGAAAGCTACGTTCACCCTTTTTTTTTTTTTTTTTTTTTTTTTTTTTTTTTTTTTTTTTTTTTTTTTTTTTTTTTTTTTATTTCGCATGGGAATGCGTTTACGCTCAGACCCTTTCCTCGGCCTCCCTCTGCGACATGACTACCTCGCAGAAGGAGGCCATTGCGGGAGGCTTTACAAACGCAATAGCAGAATTATTGATATGAATTCCTACCGCTACTCAGTATAAAATTTGGCTTATAGGTTTAATTTAACAGAATACGCTCAGTAAGGACTTCTATGGAAACGAGCGAAAATTAAAGAAAGGATGAATATCATACCTACTATCACAAAATAAAAATAATTGAAGTTGCATAAACATGACATTATAATTATAAAATGTAATTATACAAAAATGTAATTAAACAAAATAAAATTATCGAGCGTTAGGCACATTCTTGCTTACGTTTTTAGACAGTGAATGCACTTTTTTAGGAGGCTTCCCTGCAGAGATGCGGTTTTTGGACTTTCTGCCCACGCCTTTATCTTTACGCCTGCTCACTGAAGTAGGTTGTACTTTTATTTTTTTAGTTACGCGTCGAGGAAATTTATTTAAGACCAACTCGTAAGCTTGCTCTGAAGTTTGTGCACTCTCAAATAATTTCGTCATCCGTTTAATGCAGGTTAAAGACGTAAAATATTTCTCTCTCTTGGCACGTGCCGCTTCCGATCTGAGATCGGGGAGCATAGCGCAGAAATCCCTCCCGCGTGTCAGATCGCACCTAAGTACCTACTTTTATAGTTTCTAGGGATCTGAATAAGGGAAGCGTTTTTATTATGAAGTCTCGAATACTACACCGGAGACAATACCCGAATCCAGCTCGTTCGCAACTCTGAATAGCGGAATGGTTTAAGGCTATTTTTTTTGAATTAATTCTAGGAAGCCCTCCCGCAGCTCAGAAGTACTGAGATTCTGAATACTGGAAGGGTTTCCATATACGCAGCGACAGGTCCGTCCCGCCAAGCGCGGCGGCCAACTCCTGGCGCTGCCGGCTCCACCTGGGACACCGCTCAAGGACGTGTTGAGCGGTGTCCTGAGCCTCGCCACAGTCGTGGCAGCGAGGCTCGGCCTCCCAAGCTACGTTCACCCTGAGTAACATAGGCTTTATACCGCAGGCGGAGCTGCGGGAAACAGCTAGTAATATTATAAATTTGAAAGTCTGTCTCTACGTCTGTTACGCTTCCACTGCTGCACCGCTGAAAGGACTTTGATGAAATTTGGTGTGAATATAGTTGGAGACCCGGGGTTGACTATGTTTGAACGTAGGCTACTTTTTGACGCAGGCGGAGCTGCGGGAAACAGCTAGTACAATAGATATTTATTGCCTATATTACAAAGGTGCTAATAGACTATAGGCAAAGCGGAATTATTGTTAAGCAATCGCTACCAGCCAATCTTTCCAGGTCACAAAATAATTGTGCTAGTGTGAAACATATTTTTTAAAGGCTTTTTATCATAAATAGGTATATTTTTTTTCTGGTGATAAACCAGAGACAGTGATAGTGATGTACCGCTGGCAAAATATCCAATTTACGGGAACTTCCCGGTGGCGATTCTCCGGGAATATACCCAAAATTGCCGGAAACGGCACCTCACTATCAGTCTCTGGTTTATCAACAGAGATGATTAAAAATACGGTCTTTAACTAGGTCGATTTAAGGGTTCTAAATGCCTAGTTTATTTGGTTAAAACTGATATTTTTTGATAAAATACTGGTTATGCGGAACCGAATCAATATATTAGGTTGGGGAGAATTTTTTTTCCATATATATTAAATGAGCGGTAAAAAAAACATGTTATGTAATTAATTTATAGTTGCCGATCCCTGTTTATCATCTCTTTCTTTAGTCGTAAGAAACGAAATTTTCACCTTATTACAGAGTACAGATTATTTAAACTAACTATCCAGATATAAGTATTATTTATTGCTGTAAATTAAACACACTGTTTACTTATCAAGATATCTAGTAATCAACGCTGCAAGTAATTCTTAGTTACAAATTACAATGCAGCATAAAATTTCTTCACGGCACTTAGAAGTCACGCGCATAAACTCAAAATCACTGCAGTTAAAAAAAATTGAGCACTTAAATTGCTACGAGAATTCCGGGAACCGATTCGATCGATAAAAATACGTCACATCACTATCACTAAGCCATAGACAACAATTCGATTAGTGTTCGATTTTAAAATTTAAATTTTTAAAATTCGAATTTGAATACGTTCACTTCGCGTTCGATGCACACTGAAAGTGTGACTGGGGAATATAAATTAGTCGATGTTAGGTTAATGTGGAATGGTGTTTGTTTTATGATTTTCTTGGTTGACATACACAAAGAAATGATGTACCTACTACATATATTTCTACTATACATACTTCCATACTAATATTAAAAATGCGAAAGTCTTTCTGTCTGTCTGTCTTTCTGTCTATCTGTCTGTTACGCTTACACTGATAAACCGCTGAACGGATTTTGATAAAATTTTGTATGAATATAGTTAAAGACCCGGAGTCAAACATAGGCTACTTTTTGACTCAGGCGGAGCTGCGGGTAAAAGCTAGTAACCTATAAATCTTTCTTTAACTTTCTTGCTAATAATTATAAAAGCTAAAGTTTGTACATTTGGATAGATGGATTGTTACTCTTTCACGGCTAAACCGCTGAACTGATTTTGATGAAAATTGGTTTGGATATAGTTGAAGACCCGGAGTCAAAGGCTTTTTTGGACGCAGGCAGAGCCACGGGAAACAGCTAGTTTATGATAAAAAAACGTCGATTTTTCGTCGATTTTTCTATTTTAACGTGAAAAAGTACCAAAAAAAAAACTAAAATAAACTATACTAGCGTTTACACATCAATCAATTTATAATATTAGATACTATCTTAGATAAATAATTAGGTATTCTACTAATTTTTATTTTTTCTTTCATATCAATATTTTTATTTCCAGAAACAGAATTATAAAAGAATTTTTGTAATCCGTTCAAAAATAAATAAGTTATAAGCCTTTGAAATTCGGCGGAAGGGGAAACTGTCAAAAAACAAGAAAAGGATGCACTGTGTGAGCTGTGACGTCACTGCCACTTGGTTTCGTGCGTACAAAAGAGATAGCAAGACGTCCCCACCACGCTCCCACTTTTCTTTTAGAGAAAACTTTAAAATCGAATTACTGCGTTAATTAACAACCAATTTTGTTGTTGTTTTCAGAATCTGTTACTGTTTATTCTATATTTTGTTTAGTATAACAATATTAACCAAGTATGAATACAGTCAAGTAGCCTTTTGGTCTCGCTCGGTAGCGCCGCGGAGACCAATTATTAATCTTACTATTGAAAATGACAATTTGAAGTCTTCATTATGTGCCGAATAATACCTAATTGCAGATAGAATACGAATCAAGAAAAAATCTTCAATATTTTTTCCACAGATCTACGTGGTGTGCTTTAAATTAAGAAATAAATTACAGATACATTCTCTGAATGCGGCTATATAGCAAGTGAATCTAGTGATGAACAACTTTCAAAGAAACAGATCGATTTGTACATAATTTAAAACAATTTACAAGAAAAGTAGCAAAATATTATGCTGAAAAAGAAAAATATTTACCAATTTGCAAAGTGCCACGATAATACTATCTACAGATAAGCGATGGCATGCCTCACGCTATGAATGTCACAGGAACAGAGAATATACATGTGAAAAGCCCAAGCTTTATACAGATAGGGTTGCTATATGTGAAATTTGGCAACAAGGACAAGAGGCGTAAAAGCCCCGGATTTTAAAGCCCAGGACCCGGACTTCTCGGTTCGTTGGTCGATCGCGGCATTCGGGCACAGGAGGGCAATCGCGATACATTTAAATGACGATCGCCTTCAGTGTCGGTGGTGATAGCGATCTTGTTTGGATGGCTACCCTATACACACATAAACAACTTACATTAAAAAGCACTAGGTTCTTACTTCTTAGGTTAACTTAACTATATATGTATTATAGTTTAACTCCACAGTTTAATTCAAAGTGTAACAATCGCGAAAACATAACACAATATTATTTGAAAATTAATTAAATAATTAGTACCTACTCGCAATATCTAAAATTCTTATTTAGGGCGGTTATAGTTCCCCTTTTCGAACGAAGAATGACACGAAGAACTTGTTTGGAAGATTTAATACCTATACTACAGTGGTACGAACTTTGACTCTAGTGTCTACCTACTCTAATCTATGACAACGACAATCAAAATATTCCAATCGTTTATCAATAAAAGGTTGGCAGTGCAATGAACTATCTACTTATTTACTACTAGCTATTCCCCGCAGCTCCGCCTGCGACAAAAAGTAGTCTATGTTTATACACCGTGAAATTTTAGTCGTTTTGGACCCATCGTCCAGTGACTCCATTCATGCAACCGAACAAATTTCCCCAAGGAACATAGCTCGAAACGTGAAAAACAAATTTGGACTTCCCACAGTAAGTTAGGTCACGTGATGAGACATTTTGTATGGGAGGTCCAAAATTTTACTCCATATTTCGACCCATGTATCTTGGGGAAAGTTGTTCGGTTGCATGAATGGAGTCACTGGACGATGGGTCCAAAACGACTCAAATTTCCTAGTTAGTATATTCATACCAAATTTCATTAAAACGCATAACAGACAGACATACAGACTTTCGTATTTATAATATTAGTATGGAAGTATGGATTTTATAAAAGACTTTGACTGTCTTTGACGCCATAATAAGAAATTATTGGGTAGACAACATCTATCAGAATAACCCTTTTGGATCTAAATTGTATGAAGAGCGATTAATGTCTTTGCAACTTCGTAACAAGAGGTCTAAATGTAATCTTTGTAATTAATTCTTATGTACTTAGTATATTTTAAACTAGCTGTTTCCCGCAGCTCCGCCTGCGTCCAAAAGTAGCCTATGTTTGACCCCGGGTCTTCGACTATATTCATAACAAATTTTATCAAAATCCGTTCAGCGGTTCGGTCGTGAAAGCGTAACAGACAGACTGACAGACAGACCGAGAGACAAACAGACATAGTATGGAATGGATTTTCAAGTTTTTGTTTTGATATCAAATCCAACATTTTATCGTTCATTTGTTAGCGGGTGGTAGCGATAGATTTAGATTTTTTGACTACGTCTCAACAACACCGATAATCCATTATGGGATAATAACGTTTTATAATGAAATGGTCTCGTTCTAACATAAGCATCCATACTAATATTATAAATGCGAAAGTCTGTCTGTCTTTCTGTCTGTCTGTTACGCTTTCAGGGCCGAACCGCTGAACGGATTTTGATGAAATTTGGTATAAATATAGTTAAAGACCCGGGGTCTAACATAGGCTACTTTTTGACGCAGGCGGAGCTGCGGGAAACAGCTAGTATCCTATATTTCTCACTTTCGCATTTCCCGTCTAGTGGATCCAAAGTCTAAGGATTTAGATTTTTTTTTTACATTGTTCACCGAGGGAAGAAAGTGACGGATTACTAACGAGGGCATAATTTAAGCCCGAGTTAGGAACCGCACTTTCTACCGAATGATACATAGTGCTTTATACTACACATGCGAGGAAAATAAGACGTGTATAAACGAAATCCACCTTTAAAAATGTTTGTTAGTGGATTTGGTGACTAAGTATAGATGTATGAAGAAATTGCGTGTCAATTGATTCATTAATCGCTTTTTTAACGAAAGAATAAATAGGAGTGTTCGATTCTCAAGTCAGAAACACATGGAATTACATCTACAATAAAAATATTTTTAAGAATTTTAAACTTACTACCCTTTTCCTCGTGAACGCGTAGAGATATTAAATTGAAATTCATATCAAATACTCAAGTCTGTAATACCTTTAAGCTGTAACAAAATCAAACTTCTATGTCAACGCATATTTTCAAACTCGCAACTTCTCGCAAGGGAATCAAAACCTAAAGGGTACTTACTTCCAGTCGACCTAGAATCTTGAAATTTAGCATGAAGCATTGTTTTATAGCACAGATAAAAGAAACATTCCGGAAACCTTGAATTTTCAATTAATTACCGTAATTTTTAAGCTATTGCATAGCTTTTATCGCGGGCTTTGAGCGCTGCGACCGAATCAAGAAATTCCGTAACGAAAATAAAACCTAACACCCCACCACTCTGCCTACCATGTAGGCTTACAAGCAAATTTGCATATGTTGATAAAAAATGCTATGCAATAGCTTTACCGCGACAGTCCCCGAGTGCCAAACGTTTTTTTTTTTTGCTTGATATTAATAACAGCAACAGGTACACGTTGAAATACTCACAGAATATTAAGTCATATATTCACTTTAAATATAAATAATTCAATTAAAATAAAACAAATATTTAAGGGAGACTCCCATAGAACAGACATATTTCTTTGCAGTTTTTGGTACGAAACCATTCCTCTGCGAGTTCGATTTTAAATAAAGGCACGTCAGAGGCCGAAAGGCGGTTTCCGAAAACTCTGAAATTAATGAATAGAATGAATGGATTAGGTTTCCGACACCCTGCTCTACATTTCATTGCAGACTCAGGAAGTAGGGTGGGGCGTTATGTGACTACAGGTAAAAGTACCGATTACATCGATATCGAGGTTAACCGGCGAGTCACATGGCTCTGTAATCCGTTGACGATAATTTTAAATTTATTGAGATTAACACCCATATTCTTAAACCTTCACTCAAACTCGACTCAACCTTACTCCACCTCATTGGAATGGTTAGTCGTCACTAGCCTACTTGACTTAACGAGTTTCCTTAATGGAGGTGAGTATCGTACTGTCTAATATAAGGTTCGTCGAGAGGTATCTTGAGGCGGCCTCGAAAGTGGTTGTAAAGGTAATTTTTACTCTATTCTTTTGTAATTTTCAATTTTTGTGCTGAAAATTGTTATTATAACCTGTGACGTTCCTCATTGGAGTTTGCTCAAAAAACCAACTAAGAATATTGTTTTCAGGGAAAGTTCGAGGACTTCCTTGAGCAGCCCTCCAATGAGTTTGAGTGAAGGACGACCTTATATTTAAGAATACGGGTGTAAGTATACAAAACATGTCCAGTAGGTTCTTCTCGTCTAGATGATATCCATACTTCCATATCTTCTAATATTATAAGTGCGCAAGTCTGTCTTTCTGTTATGCTTTCACGGCCAAACCGCTGAACGGATTTTGATGAAATTTAGTATGAATATAGTTGAAGACCCGAGTCAAACATAGGCTACTTTTTGACGCAGGCGGAGCTGCGGGAAAAGCTAATTACCTATAAAAATCATGTCTGTTGTAATGGAGCCCTTTAAATATTTAAGTATTTTATTCAGTTTTTTAATAGATATTTGTTGTTAGTTATAGCGGCAAAAGGAATACAAAAATTCTGACTGCGTCTAATACTACTTTAGTACTATTATCTACTCTATGCACATACAGCCTGACAGACAGACAGACTAGAAAAGTGTCCCGTTTTACCCTTATGGTATGGAATCTAAGGTGATGAAAGATAAAAGATAAAAGGCCTTTATTGTTTTAATTTAGGTACAAGTAAGATGCCAATAAAAATAACAATAATCACCAAATTCTGCCATTCCGGGAGTACAATATTATTATGAGTCCAATGAATGGGAGCCAATCCCCATGCGAAAGCTTTATTTATATTCCAAAAACTCTTGTATACTATAAAAACATTTATCAAATAATAATTTCAACAAAGCACTGCGAAACTTCTTAAATGGCAGTTCCTTCATATCGTCAGGCAGTTTATTATATATCTTTATAGGACATAATATAGCTATTATTACTAGTTATAGCCAAATGCGTCAATGGTCTATAAAGTTTATTTCTATTAAATCGAGAGCGAGTATTAACAGTATGAGATTCATTATTATTCTTAAATAGATGTCGATTTTTATACACAAATATACTAACGTGTTCTAAAACATTACGCGTTGACAATAAATACTTACTCGTAATTAATTCATGAGTACATTACCATAACTAGGACTTAGCAAATAACCGCTTATTTCTCTGCCCTTGAAGCGATACCCACTCAGTATGATTATGACGTACACGGTTATACAATCGTTTGCCTTGGGGTTGAGACGTAACGTAATGTTCCGATTCACCCTCGTGTATCGAAATTCAGACTATTTTTCAGAAATTCAGAAAATTTATGACTTATACTAGCTGTGCCCGCGGCTTCGCCTGCGTGTAAACCTCCTTTGGGAACATGATGTTTTCCCAGGACCAAAAGTAGCCTATGTTACTCTCCATCCTTTCAACTAACTCTACGCCGAAAATCAAGTCGATTGGTTGCTTAGTTAGGACGTGAAGGAAGGACAAACTAACACAATTTCACATTTATAATATTAATATGATTAGTATGTTATGATATATGATAGTATATATATATATAGTGTGATGTCGAAGAAAATCTTTCGATATCGAATGAAAAGCATTCGGCTCGCCGATTTAACAAGATTCACACTTTTCAAAAATGACACATTTTTGGATGTACAAGGTTTGCAGAATTGTAACTCTTCTACTTCCTTTGCCCTATAACTAACTATATCCTGACCATGCCCCGTGGCCGGAGCTTGTGAGTTCGATTCCCACGGAAAGCATACTTTGTTTCAGTTGGGTTAGGGCATTACATGCTTGAATCAGCTGATTGTCTGAAAGAAATTGCTTTCAGCGATAAGGCCGCCTTTTGATTGTTAAATGTTAAGATCCAATATAAGTAACCACAAAACATGTAAATTTTGAAAAGAGACTTGTATTGTCTGATAAAAATCATAATTTCATGCTTCGGAATGTACGTTAAGCCGGCTGCCATTTAGTGGTTTAGTAATCGTAAATAAACCACGTCACATGCAGAAAAACGGTTCCGAAAATCTCTGACACCAAGGTGTGCAGCGTGGATTGCCCATAAATCCGAAACAACTAAATGGGTACAAAGGCGGACTTATCGCTAAAATCTATGTTTATAACACGCTGCATCATTTATTTACCCCTGTTTATGGATTCATAGGGTGCGTGGACAGACGTGCACAAAACAACCCTTCAATTTAATGTATAGGGTGGGTTACGTGGTCAATCGGTCCTATAACATCCTGATGTCAGTTTTTCGGAACCGTCTCTCGGCCTCTGGCATGGTTCCTTTAACGACCACCAGATGGCAGTCTAGACTGAGGAAGCACAGAATCTGTTGAGTTTGAATTGGCGACTCAAACCTAGACGTAGATATAATTAGTTCCTATGATGGAAGTATCGACGAACCGAATAACTTAAGAGCTCAGTTTTAAAATCACCTTACAAATAATAATTTTCCAGAGTAAGTAAAAAAAATACATTCAAAAATAATTGATAAGACGTCAAAAATAAAAATCCTACCACTTTGCCGCCACGACGTCGCGCGTCGACGCACGAGCTTCTTTCTCCTGAATCAGAAACTAAAATTAAACATTGAAAAAGCCATAAAAAATGTTATGAAATTCTTACTACTTTTTCAATGCTTTTTGAAATGAAATGATGACGAACTAAAATAAGTTTTCGGACCAAATCAGCTTCTGTTTTATTTAGTTGACAAATTAACTAAAACACAAATGATTTCATCATTTCTATGAAATCAATCTGATAACAAAACAAAACAAACACAAAAAAGACACCGAATCGAGAACTCTCATTTTTCCAAGTCGGTTAATAATACAAAACACATCCCACCTGTATATGAAGTTGAGCTGTAAGAATCTGCAGACGAAGCGGATAGCGATCTACTTCTGTATCTTGCAGACTTCTTTAATGCCCCAGACTTCCCGCGTTGCCCCTCAAATTTCCCGGCTGGCCCCTCCGTGTTCCCGCCCCTAACTTGCCCCGGGTCCGTCACTGGACTATCGCTGGGAACGTTAGCGGCTGCCACGCTTTCTTTTCTGTGCTGAATCGGGTCCCCGTGACTATCAGACATTTTTTTTTAATTATTTTTATAATTGTCAAACGCGTTTAATTAGAATATTCTATTCGCTATAAATATATTACTAATTTTTAGGTATTTATTTAGTATTATAACACCACGCGAATAGAAATATCAATAATATAAACAACAGCACGAAAAACCGCAGTAGCTATTAAACGATAATTCAATGGATAACAAACAACACTTCGCGCTAACAGATAAAATTGTAATAATAACTAAACTAAAACTATCGGTCGTTGCATTGGTACGATAGGGTTTTGGCGATAAAACTAGGAAAATACGGATTACGAATACACCCGCAACCCGTGTCGCGGACCCCACACTTCATACTTCACCTCTGGAAGCTAAAATGTCATTTTTCGATCGGCTTTTCACTAGGGATGGGAGTCGGAAAACTCGTGGAAAACCGGTAATGTTGTCTATGGTTTTTACGATTCGTGAGCTTCGGCCATAAAATAAAGCGCGAACAGTTGAATATTTTATTTTTTATTTTTGGGCAGTTATCGTAATAAAATGTGAGTGTTTGTTGGTCCTTCTTTCACGTCAAAACGTAGCTATGTATTTTGGAGAGCTGGCGAGTTTACACAGCCTCTATGGTCCAGGACGCCTATTTTTGAAATTAAAAATTCTCATATTCTCATATGTCGAATGAAAATAGTTCGATCAGCGATTTTGCGTGAGTCACACCTTCCAAAAATAGCACTCCTGTTGTGATAATTTTATTTTCACAGAAATCTGATCATACTTATTTTAATTTACCAAAGTAAACAAAATGGTTGCAAGAGATTGTTTAGCAATCATCATTTCTTGTAGGTTACATAACAATCTACCATTTACATCCTGGTGTCAGAGTTATGCGGAACCATCTCTCGGCCTCTGACGTGGTTCCTTTGACGACCACCAGATGGCAGTCGGGACCAACGGCTTAAGGTGCCTTCAGCACGGATTCATCTTTATTATCAGACAATCAGGGGATTCAACTATTCAAGGCTGCGATGTTCTTACCAAACTGGAAACAACTAAACAAAGTACCGTGGGAATCGAACCCACGACCCCCGGGTCGAAGGCGAATTTAGCAATAAGCCTGCTTTAGCTCGCTTAGCTCCTTATTGTATTGTATGCATTGTTATAATTTCAATTTTGCGATTTCCTAGCTGTGGACAATAAATAAATATTGTACTGTGGATTATGTCGAATGAAAATCATTAGACTCATCGGTTTTGCGTAATACTTTTCAAAAAAAGCTCCTGTGCTTCTACTTCTGTTATTACATTTAGTTATAATTAGTACCAAAAAAAAAAAAATTATTAAAAAGAAACATCCTCTTACAGTTTCAAAAACCTACTTCCAATATTTTCGCTTTAAATAAGTCGTACTTCATAACTAAAGTAAAAATTACAATAGGCTACTTGACTGTGTTCATACTTGGTTAATATTTTTATACTAAACAAATATACACTAAAAAATAACCGATTCTAAAAATAACAACAAAATTGGTATTTACTTTCGTATTAGGTTCATATTTGGCTTACGCAAATATGATCACATTTCAGCTTTTCGCACGCAACTCAAGTGGCTCCCCATTAGACTTCGTCGTAATTTACATATCCTTTCCCTTCTATACTCAATTCTGTTTAATCCACACCTCTGTATCTAAAATAACGTTTTAAATTTCTCAGTGAGATCAATAACCGTGAGAGATGTGCGTAGCGCTAATTCCCTTCGTTTGGCGATTCCTGACCACTCTTCTCGTTTCTATTCAAAGTCCTTCACAGTTCAGGCTATCCTATTTTGGAATGTATATTTCCCTCAGATCTAAAGTGTTCCATTATACATCCCATTCATAAGAGTGGGGATAGAGACAATGTGAGTAATTTTAGACCGATCTCGGTGCTTCCTGCTATTTCTAAAATATTTGAAAAGCTGATGAATTCCAGACTTATAAATTATCTTAATAAATTTAGCCTCCTTTCGTGTCGGCAATATGGGGTTTATGTGCTAATAGTTGACCAGTTAAGCGCTTTTTTCTAATCAAAACTATATAACGTTATATTATTAAGTTTATTATCTACTTCAAATTTAAGTGTAGTAAATGATTGTGTGAACTTTGAGGTGTTTATATATATAAATGTTATACATTTACTTGAAGCATTTTTCATAATATTGAATCATAAAATAAAAAACTATATGTGGGCCAATAGTTGACCAACAAATTCCAAAGCCTGAGCATGAATGTACCATTAGGTGACCATGTAAAAAAAAAACGAAAATTTTGAAGAAAATTATATTTATTTAAAAATTTTAAGCAAGCTATTATTAGAAAAAATAATAACGTTATGTTAAATTGTGAATGGAAGGTATTTATTCATTTCCTCCACAATGTAAAATCCTCTTTTGTTGGAGAGTACGGGTTTATTTGTAATTTCTATCACATCTCTTCGACAGTACCAGATCTTGTCCGTTTTTTCTGGCCATTTAAATGTATTATTTGTAGAATAAGCCATGGTGCTGATTTCATACATATCTTCTTCTATATTTTCGACAATTCCTGGAAAATAAGAACCCTCATATTTTATGATAACATAATTTCCTTTAAATATTCCTGTTTTCTTCGTTGATAAAATACTTAAGTTTTTGTCTTCGGAATCCGATTCAGGTTCTACTGTTTGTATATTTTCGTTTTCATTTTCTTTATTTAATTGTATTGTATCAATTATGTCATTGTCTGATTCACTGTCACTCTGTATAATTCTGTTTTGTTTCTTTTTTATGCTTTTGTCTTGCCCTTTACGTTTCTTTATTTCATCTGAGTCACTGGAGAGAGAGCGAATCATTGGTTTCTTTACTTTACTTTTGTTCTTTTTCTTCTCTTCACGCTTTCGTTTTCGGTTTTCTATTTCTTCTAACTTCTTCTGCTTTTCTTCTTCTTTTTTTTCAAAGTAATTAATGAAATATTTTGATGTCACAGCAAGTGGCAAGCGTTCTTTTGTTTTTTTCTTTATTGGCGAGTCTGACGGCCACAAAATATGGTTACCAAAGGCAGGGCTAATTAGTTTTTGCTTTTGGGTCATCAGCTGGGTTAGTTTATTTTTGGAAGTAGAAACTGTGTTGCGTTCTTGATCTTTAGATGCGATTTCAGGCTCTGGAGTAACTGCAGATGTACGCCGATTAACTGAAGCGCTAGGCGGAGTTTGAAAGAGTACAGGGGGCATATTGAAAAGTATATCGTCTAGAACGTCCATTGGTGCAGCATCTTTAGAACTATTGCAAGTTTCTGGAGTGGGCGTTGAAATTGATGCAGCCTGGACAAACGGAATTAATTGGTTTTCTGAAGTGGATATCGGGTTCTTGCTTTGATCAATCGCAATCATTTCCATTTCTGAAAACGCTGTAGATGTGCGCCTACTTGCTTGAGCGCTTTCAGATGGCTGTAATAGTGATGGGGAAATGTTGGGTAACTCATATTCTGTGTTTACAGGCGTAGCTTCTCTAGTACAGCTCCTACCTTCTTGAATAGGAAAACAGGTGGAAGATAGACAATATTGGCGAATTTTTTTCCAGACGTAAAACAGTTCTTTAGCCGATTCATCACCTTCCATTCATCATTTGCTCGTCTAAATTGTTCTGCTCGACCTTTCCTCATAAAAGATTCTAGTAATAGAATTATTTCCACTCCTGTACCTGTACCTACAGTTGGTGCAATTCTACGAACTTCATGATCCATACATTTCGTATAATCTACTGCTGAAGGGTCAAAAGGATAAAGTCCACATCGTTTAAAGCCATTACAAACTATTTCTGGCGTAACCTTTTCTTCAAACACCTTAAAAAGAAGTGGCGCAAAGCCAGCTCTAGTTATGTGTCTATTGCCACTTTTTCTTTTATATTCGTAAATTATATTTTGCCAGCCACTTTTCAAACATTTGAAAAGTGACACATCGGCGGGCTGGGTTATGTGTGTTGAATTAGGAAAAAGAGCGTGCACAAAAATTTGATTGTTTGCGCAATATTCTGCCACTTGTAAGGTCAAGTGTGATCGGTGCCCGTCTATTAGAAGTAATACAGGTTTGGTAATCTGATTTTTTTTTAACCATGGGTCAAATATGTTTGCAATATATTCAAAATATAGAGGACCAGTCATCCATCCTTTATTAGACTTTCCAATAGACCAACCTAATGGAACGTTATTAGCTATATCCCTGGATATACGCTTGAGTGGATATACAATCATAGGTTCCACTATTTTCCCAGCTGCATTCAAAGAAGCCATCACAGTTAGTTGTTCCTTTTCTTTTCCTGACTTAACTTCAAAAAAATTTTTCATTCCAACTGGTCCTAAAACTCTACCAGATTCAGGACAAGTTTGAAATCCTGACTCATCTGCATTGTAAATCCTAGTAGGGTCCTCGAGTATATCGAGGGAATTCTCACTCCTTAAATATTCCTTAACTGAATCGAACCATCCTCTTAAATCAGATTCTGTTACATGGGCACGTGATGACGATATGGCTTCGGCACATCTTTCTTTAATCTGTGGGTGACGCTTCAGAAATAAATCAACCCATTTTCTACCTGGACAATTATTTTTAAAAGGTGTTTCACGATTATCTTCTTCAATAATTTTTTTTACCGTATCCACTAATGTTTGGCGTTTTAATGGTATCCCCTTTTTAGCATTTGCTATAATATAAGCAACTAGTAAATTTTCTTCAGCCTCTGTTAAATAAGTGTCACGCCCCATCTTCCGATTTTCGGGTACCTTTCCTTTTAATTTATTTATCAGAGTACTGTGTGGAACGCCATAGTGTCGAGCAGCTTCTCTTATTTTAAATGTACCCTCACGCACTGCTTTTATTGCAGATTGCATAGCTGAATCTGGGTAGCGTAATATTTTCGTATTTTCTTTCCTTTTCTTTGCTGCAATAGAAAACAAAGACATGCATACACCAACACCATTAAATTTAACTGGGCAAACTTTGGCACACCTCGTTCCTAAGGCTGACCACAGCAAGCAGATGCAAAATTTAATACTGGTCAACTATTGGAAAACTACATCGCACAGCAATCAAGTTTTAGGCAATTTTTATCAAAACAATATAATACGTGCGGATAATAAAAAAAAACTTAACATTGTAAAATATATGTTTTAGCCAATACTTGACCATCTTGGTCAGCTTTAGGAGCACGATTAAAATTTTAGAACCAATGGATAACCACCCCCTCAAAAAATACTTCTCAACATAAAACATTAGAAATATTACTTTCAGTACTTAAATAAACTATTAACGTTATCCCATACGCCATTAAATTCAAATATATGCAGTAAAATATCCAGATGCAGCAAGATTTACCAAGAAACCCACAAAAAACATTCATTATAAAATCACAGGTGTACTTACTGGGCGCCATCTTCACAAGAAAAAAACTCGGATTGGTCGACCAATGGCGAGCTTATTCTTGTACCACGTGACAATAATAATGTTGCTAGTATGCAAAAACATAAAATTTTTAGTAAATACTGCCCAGTTACGTTATGGTAGATTTTTTATTGTGATTTGGTCATCTGTTGGTGCATGGTCAACTATTAGTACATGGACCCGGGTTTAGATCAGGCAGAAGCACAGCGGACGCTGTAGCAGCTCTCACAAATTATGTAGTTACTGAAATCGATAGTGGTAAAAAATGTATATCTGTATTTCTAGACCTCAAAAACGCATTCGACACTGTCTCTATACCTGCCCTTATTAAAAAACTAGAACAAATTGGCATACGTGGCATGGCTCTTAAATTATTCTCCGATTATCTCAATAGCCGCAGACAACGTGTCAAGATAGGACAATTTGTGAGTGGGGATGAGTATGTCACCTATGGGGTGCCGCAGGGGAGCGTCCTTGGTCCTACCCTATTCTTAATATATATAAACAGTCTCTGTGAACTAAACATTAATGGTGGCCAGGTATTCTCTTACGCTGATGACACCGCTATTACTTTTTCTGGTAGCACTTGGAAGGAAGTCTTTGATATTGCTGAGCAAGGTCTTATAATTACACAAGAATGGTTGCGATCGAATTTGCTCACACTTAATATTGCTAAAACTAACTTTATAAGTTTTTCTATACGAAACTCAACTCAACCTTCCCCCGATCTTTCGCTTAAATTACACACATGTCAAAGCACTAGGCAGCGATGTAACTGTTCCTTTATTAATAAAGTGAAATCAACTAAGTATCTTGGCGTAGTTATCGATCAGAATTTAAATTGGCATTTACACATACAGCTCATAATTTCAAGAATAAGAAAGCTTACCTGGATTTTTAAAAATCTGAGGCACATTGCAAAGCTAAAATTACTGAATAATATATATATAGCACTAGTTCAATCAGTTCTTATCTATTGTATCCCAGTATGGGGTTGTGCTGGAAAAACAAAGTTTCTGGAATTGGAGCGTGCCCAGCGTTCCTTACTAAAAATAATGTATTTCAAACCGTACCGTTATTCGACCGAAATGCTTTATAAGGACACCGAATTACTTACAGTCAGACAGTTATATATACAACACGCAGTATTAAGGCAACATAAATCTATAGAATTTGATAAAAACATATTGAACAGAAGAAGAGTTAACATTATCTTTCATCCTCAACCTGCAAATACTGCATTTGCTTCTAATCAAAATTTCCGATTGGCCTCTTACTTATACAAAGTTTTAAATGATAACTTAGAAATTTACACTAAATCCTACCACGATTACAAACTGACACTAAAAAGTTACTTACAGAAACTGTCTTATGAACAAACTGAAGCACTTTTAACACCATTACAGTAGCACATTAAATTTAAACTCACTTTGGCATGTATTATATATATGGGATAAGCATTTTTGAATATTGGTAACAATAGTAAAATATAAGCAAAGTTAAACAAAATAATAATTAAAAAGGTATATAGATAATCAATAAATTCTATGTTAGAAATTCTAAATTTTTTCAGTTTACTCAATGTAAAATAAAAATTACTCATTTCCATTTTCATAATAGTGCACAGACTATAAAATAATATTGTTGATTATAATTATAATTGAATTAATATTTAATTCTTCTGCATGTAACGTATTTATAAGAGAAGAGCGGGACTCACCAGGCACAAGTTTACTTAACTTAAATGGTGAGACTCTGCTACCTACTTATTGTGAATTGTAAAAGAAGAATAAATGAATTTGAATGTATTACCGGTAGACATTCGTAAGGCACAAACTATTACTTCGTTCAAAGATCAGGTTAAGTCTCACTAGTATCCGAGGTAGAATAATCCTCTCATAAATTGTGATAATATATCAGCTGTCACTAACTTCTTACACTTATTGACAGTATTTATTTATGTATGTTATTTGTAAGTTTATTCTTATTATTTATTTATGTAAGTATATTATATGCGTCTTAATGTAGACATGTACATTTAGGCTTCCTGCACCGCTCACGCAAGTGTTTTTTACCGCAGCTCATTTCTACCCTAAGGTTGGCTGGAAGAAATTGCATTAGCGATAAGCCCGCCTTTGTACCCATTTAGTTGTATTGGATTTAACTATGTGTTTCTTTTGTTTGGAAATGGTGCAATAAAGTGTTCATTCATTATTTAATTGGTTGTTAAAGCATTTAAAATTTTCTCATGATAAAAAGTGGGAGCGTGGTAAGGACGTAGTTATTGCTATCTCATTTGTACGCACGAAACCAAGTGGCAGTGACGTCACTGCACACAGTGCATCCTTTTCTTGTTTTTTAACAGATTCCCCTTCCACCGAATTTCAAAGGCTTATAACTTATTTATTTTTGGAAGGATTACAAAAAATATTTATTTCTGTTTCTGGCACTAAACATATTGATATGAAAGAGAAAATAAAAATGAGAATACCCAATTGTATATAGCTGTAAATTTTCCTTAAACTGTTCCGTGTTCCGTTCCGTTAAGGGCGTGAAAAAAATCCTTCAGGGTCTGCAACGCGCTCGTGACATCTCCGGTGTTGCAGGCGTTCATAGGCTACGGTAACCACTTACCATCAGGTGGGCCGTACGCCTGTTTACTTAGTTGTATAAAAAAAAATTAAAAAATAAAATAAAAATTAATAAAAACTTATAAAGAAATAACCTTTCTTCAGAAAGTCAAAAATATACTGCAGTTTTTTAAAGATAATTGAATACTTTATTTTTAGGTTAAACATGTTTTGAATACAGTGTTAACAAAATAAATTCTAACTTCAGGTTTATTCGCTTGGGAATTTTAGGATTACGTCTGACTGAAAAGTAATGCTTCCTTTCTCTTATATTTATCAATTAATTAGCAGTCTTGCCACCACACTCAGTCATTAATGACTACCTACTTAAACAAATTCTTCAAACTCAATTATTTTCATTTTCCCCATATGGAATTTTTTAATCTTTATTAAGGAGTTGCGTAAATCTAAGCAAATGAGTATAAATTTAAAATTTCTTCAACAACAGCCAGGGCCAACAGCTTAACTCTTTATCAATGCCATCAACACCTTTAGACATCCGTAATCAATTAAGATACACCAACAACTGGCTTACCATCATCTCTTGATTCCATCTAAAAGTGAGATGGCGCAATACGGGATGTAATTATGTGATAGTAAGCCTGCTGGATGTCTAAAAAAGTTATTTGTGTTCCGAAACAGATTTTGATAGAGAGCTAAAGAAGTAAAGAAGTAATCCAAATATGATCCATTGCGAAGTGTCAAGTATGTTTGTCAGTTTTTCGTAACATATTCAGAGGATATATGAAGTGGTGCATTTAACTAAAGATACCTTATATATCATCAGAATTCTGAAGAGTAAGCATTCCCTGATATTCCATCTCCTTATACATTATATCCTTATTTAACGAATGCAGGGCTTCCGAAAATCGTTGCCTTAAAGCCTGATTCTCCATCCCGGCTATTTCTTGCTGAGTTTTCTGTCTACGTTCCTTTAATTCTTCAAGTTCCGCCCGAACTTGTTCAATCCTTACGGACATGTTCTCTTTAGTCAAATCACGGTTATATTCCCCATCATCCTCTGATGAAATACCGCCCTTAGAAGCAGCTGGGGTCATTGACCGGCTTCCAGACGCTTTGGGAGTGTGCGTAAACATACGAGACTCAAACTCGATAGGCAATCTCTTCATCATATCACTTGTTCCGTAAATAGAGTTTGTGTCCGATCGGCTATCATACGGTGATAAGCGACTGTCATCCATTTCTACATTGACATTCTCGTCTTCTAAGTCACTGTCGCTGACCGCTCCTCCAAATATGTCAACTACGTTTGACGGTTCTTGTTTCGTCGGACGCATTGCTGCTTCTCGTTTTATCGCAGCTTTCGACTTCTTTTCTCCTTTTACGTTTGGTTTTGTCTCAGTCTTAACATGCGGCTCATCTTCTTCTTTTATAACCTCCCAAGTTACACTAAATGCTTCATTATCAGCTCGTAATAACCTTTTCAACTCTTTCTCGACCTCCGGAGCCTCAACATATTTCTTCTTCAAAGTCTTTCTAAAACGACGCTTCCTTACATTCTTCGTTGGCGGAGTAATTCCATGAGGAAATAAAAACTTCTTGTCAACTTTATACGGATCCTTCTTCTTTTTTTTATCTGGAGATTCCTCCTCCGCGGAGGGCAGGTCAGGTTCGTTTTTACATATCATCATTTGACACACATCAGCAGTTTTATAAAAACTCTTGTTGTCTATCGTTTTTAAGGATTCCACTATGGTTGGAAGATCGACGATTTTGGCATGCATCAGCCAGTGGTCGAAGCGTACCTCGCCCTGTCTCATATCATTCTCGATCTGTATGGTTAAACGGTTTTTTAAATTATCTCCGGATTTCAGCACTTCTCGTAATGCTTTTGCCGGTTCCTCCGGCATTCTCATTATGTATTGAGATTCTAGCTCGGTGGGATACTCTGGTTCGCGCTTGTCGCGGTTCATCGTGACTGAGTTGGTACTTTACAATGAGATTTTACATTCACTATACACACGTTAGTAATAAGATTGTAATTTAATAAATAACATTTAGAAACGAAAAGAAAATAATACTATTTTGCATTTGCATTAACTTTGCATGCAGCACAGCAAGGCCAGCAAGCAATTGCAAAATTTGTAAAATTGTCAATGTCATGAGTTGACATTGTCATTCACAAGAATTTTTCTTTGTGATGGTGATGACTTTGCGGCTTTTGATTCGTGTTAGTCGAGCGAGAAAACATATTTAAATCTAATGAGGTGAAATATGAGTACTTACAGACGATCGAACCGGACTATCGATAGTTTGACTATCGATAGTTAAACCCGAAAATAAGCTATTGATTGCTGTTTTTCATGCAATACGATTGATACAGAACAATACTATCGATAGTATTGTTTCTGACTTCTACATAAATTTATGATACTACTATCGATAGTTTTACTTCTGACTATTGCATAAACTATCGAAACTATCGATAGTATTGTTTCTGACATATGTTTAAACTATTGATAGCATTGTTTGTTTTGATACTATCGATAGTAAAGTTTGTTGCGATACTATCGTATCGATAGTATTATTATTTCTAACTATCGACAGTATTAATTATTAAATACTAACTTTTTCCCGTAGCTCCACCTGCGTCAAAAAAGAGCCTATGTTTGACCCCGGGTCTTCAACTACATTCATACCAAATTTCATCAAAATCCGTTCAGCGGTTTGGCCATGAAAGCGTAACAGACAGACAGACAGACGGACAGACAGTCAGACAAACTTTCGCATCTATAATATTAGTATGGATATGGATGACACTATACTATCAGCTACTGGTCTGAAAATTATAGCAAAGTAAAGGTAATTAATTTGCACCTATTTGAAATCGAGTCGGAGTGCCCGTTAAAAATAAAAATACATAAGTAGCATGTAATTTTATTCTAACTTATCCCAAAGAAAACACAAACACACAAACAGTTTTCAAATTGGTCTAGTTTCTTTAGCCAATCTATTGACGTAGTCAAAAAAATTCTTAAATCTAATCTATGCATACAGCCACGGAATCAAAAACCGGTAAAATTAAATGTTTTGAACATTTTACCGGTTTTGTTTATGGTAATGTCCAATCGAATTTTTCACATCACTAGTCTCCAATATGGAAGTGAAACGTATGACAACAGAAACGGGACTAAACAATTAGAAAATAAATAAGTTCAATTTGATTTAACAGTTATTTTGGTAAGTAAAGTGCAAGTATGTGCTGTTTAAAATATTTATTACATAAATTTAATAGCAAAAGTAAAAAAAAATACGTTAAATCATCACGGAAAAACCCAGTCTCGACAAGTCAGTATTTTTTTTACCGGCTATAGACTTGAGGTGTAATTCATTTTATAGCAATAAATTTGAATTAAATGCATTCCAAATAAATTATTGAGCAATGCTTTTTGTATCTTTCAATAGTCTATCGATAGAAAATATGCTAAAATTGCTAGCACGAGTTCAACAAGAAGTTTATTGGTTTGGTAAACAGATAAAACAAATAAGAATTATCAACATTTACCTAAATAAATACACGGTAAGCTGTTATTTCTATGATAAAATACAATGTGACAATGTTTATTGTCAATTTATTTGTGTAATTAGTTTTTTGTCTCACTGTCAAGACCACCCCTGTTGCATTCTAATGCACTGTTCAATGCAGAGGTTATTTTCTTAAAAATAAATAATTAACTTGTATGGAAAGCTTTGTTACATGTAATTGGCATAGAATGTTATGTTAAGCTTATTAGCTTAAAGACAGGTGCCTGTTATTGTTGATTGTCTTATGTGTATTTTGGCAAATAAATAAATAGGGACCATCCAATTGGATTCAGTCCAGAAGTAAGCGTGAAACTTGTGTAATGGGATACGAACTCGACAATGTCACATTTTATCACAAATCATATACCTAGATAGACATCCAACACCCAGAAAAATCAAACCAATATTAATTTTTATTTATATAAAAACCTTAAATACCACAGAATAATAAACAACTGTGATAGTTGGTGGAATGAATGCTAAAAGTAGCCTCTCAGTCAACCATAAGGAAAAACAGTGAATATTTTTGCAGTGCGAATTATTCTTTAAAATAAACTTAAACTGCTAAACTTATCTAATTATTTATTATTGTACATAAAATAAAAGCACAGAAACATTATACAATAATTAGTTTGTTATCCTGTTTTTAAAACCGTTCACACTAGGATTCACTGTGCCGGCAAGGAGTTCCATATTTCCACTACATGATTGACTTGAATGGCTGCCTATCAGACTTACATAAATTATGTAGTGCCGAAAATCTACGCCTAAGAACTCCTGCTCACTTCACTACCTTCTACTCTGATTCTTTTACGGCCAGGGCAACACACCTATTCGAACGGATCAAACTCTGACCAGTTTTAAGTCGCAAGTAACTCACTGTAGCACGCAAGTAACTGTAGCTTCGATCCTTTTCAGTACATCTTGTTTCAGTCTCCACTTCTCGTGTTTTTTTATAGTTTATTTATTATATACATATAAATATATATACATAATTATTTATTTTTTATTTTCTTATATTAGTATTTTATTTTAAGTAGTTTATGTATCATGTACTTCTGTTATTCTGCCTAGCGTTGTTCTGTTCTTTATGCACCATATCCGTATCTCTCCTTTTTTTATATTTAAACTACCCTAAGGTTGCCTGGAAGAGATTGCTTGAGCGATAAGGCCGCCTTTTGTATACATACTGTGTTCACATTTTATGTAACATATTTAATTTGTATTTCACTGTGTGCAAAGAAGTGTTAAATAAATAAATAAATGATTTGACAAAAACAGTCTTTTAGGGTTGCTAGAACTGAGGTTGGCTCAGACTCATGACGTGCCTTCTAAAATACTTACTTGTACTGTAACATCGGTGATTGCAGATGAAATCAGAAGATTAAACAGTAATAAGTGCTCCTAGAATGGGCAATTTCAAAACTCGATGAACATTTAGAACATTAAAAACACAAGTGCAGAGATATACACTCTAAGCTGCTAATGTATTAAGTGACTGAGCATAAGTAAAGTCTCTATTTAGAGACTGGCCAATTTTGCTTTACTACGGAAAAAATTATGTTTCGGGATAGAGGTCGCATTTCTAAATAGATTGTTAAGAATATTTACAGACGTGTTCCTTGAATTACTCAAATTTTTTTGGCAACGCATTTCATTGGGGGCAAATGAGGGCAAAATGGGGAAAGTTTGATGTAACATTATTTAAGGAATTTCAATCATATGTATTCAATCCATCAATCAAATCATTTGTAAAAACATAGGTATTACATGAAGGTGTTAGTGTATTTGATAATGACTGACTTTGGGGTAAATTGGGGAAGTTCATAGCATCATTTTATGAACGAATCTCAGCATTACTATTCAGAGGTTCCGGATTCAATCCCCAGTAAGGTCAATAAGAAAAAAAAAGTCATGGATGTTTTATTGAGTTAAGGGTTCGTTCAAACTGACGCCAATCCCGCGCGACTGGGACGCCTACAGAAATAACAATCCGCAGAAGTGCCGTAGTGTCACAAAGTAAGCGTGTGCCAAAGTTAACTGGTCCGCTAATGGCACATATATTCTTATTTCTATGGGCGTCGTTTGAATGGACCTTTAGTATCCCATAACAAATCTCGAACTTTGGGGCTAACTCAATCTGTGTGATTTGTCCCTATATGTTTATTTATTTTTATAAGCTGCTAGTGTATTCAAGAATATAAATAAATCTCGTATTTGGAGGTAATTCGCGAAGTCTACTGTTCTCCGAACTGCTAGTAAATAAGTAATTTTAAAAAAAACTTTTTTTTTAACAGCTTATAATTGTTCCAGCATCTCTAGTAATGTCTACTCCGGGCCGCGGTCGCGGGTACCCGGGGCGACATCACGCGCGCGAGCCGCGTCCGGGGGACGCTCCGGAAACGGAGGATGTCACTCGAACACTGCCTGAACTCAGCCCTAGGCCTACAGGTTGGTACCAATACCTTATTTGTCTAGCTGGTTAATCTGATTTCACCAACATCATTTCTGTCCAAGAGTAACTAACTAATCTAAGCATAAAAATATTCTAGAGACAAAGTTCTTATCATGGAGTAATTACAAAGAGGAGATGCCGTAATAAGCGTTTTGTAAGAAAGCGGTTGTGAGGCTACACGGGGCGGAAGGCAGACGTGTGGGGTGCTTGGTTTCGGCCGTGGCTCCAATCATAGAGCACGAGCAATGACAAGCTCCGCCCACTGCAGTGTCGGCGAGGCGCCAATGATCACATCACTGCGCCATTTCAAACAGCATCTCCCCTTTGTAATTACTCCATGGTTCTTATACCGGAATTATATGTGGCTTAACAATATATTCTCGGGTTAACTGTGTGGTGAAATGTAAACTTCATTAAACTGCGTCATATAAAACTTATTGCGACATTTGCTGACGGCACGGGAATAATGGCCGTTGCAAGCACTCATATTGAAGCAGCAGAAACGGTTAAAATAGCTTTTAATAAAGTCTACGATTGGACAAAGCAATAGCAGATAAGGTTTAATAATTTATCAAAGTCGATCGATGTTAACTTTACGAATGACCCTCGAGCCAGCATATTCGCCCTTACAGACAATAATCTCCGTTCATCTGTCTCGATATCTTCCTCATCTTTGAGTTCGGGAGTCAATAAGTGACCAAGATATTTAAATTTGAAAGTTCTTCGTCCTTTGACTTTCCCCATGAGGCTGGCATAGTCACAATGTGTGACTGAAGCCTCACAAAAAAAAAAAAGAGATTAAAAAAAAAAAAAGTTCTTCGTAGAATATTATTATTGATCTTAACAGATGGTATGTTTTCATATTTACTATCGGCCCCAAAGACCATTAGTTGGCTCTTTTTTACTCGTTTGAATGGACCTTAAGTATTCTATAACACAAGTCGCGAATTTACTTTGGGAAACTCGCGAGCTTAATCTGTGTGATTTTGTCCCCATATGTTTATTTATTTATTAATAAACTAGCTGTTGCAAAAAGTAGCCTTTCCGACTCGGGTCTTCAACTATATTGATACCAAATTTCATCAAAATCCGTTCAGTGGTTTAGCCGTAAAGTTGTAACAGTCTTTCGCTTATAATATTAGTATGGACGTTTGTAAATCACAATACCTAATGTGAGAAACAGTGGCGCCCCCTGTTTCAGAGCCGGATGAAGATCGAAACGCGGACGATGAAGCCGCGCTGAACGAATTATTGGCTGTGGACGAACAGTACGCACCTCTTTTGGTTTTGGTGAGTCAAATTCATATTATTATCAAGATATTTTCAGCAAAAAAACTACACGACCGCAGAGTACGATATTAAATTTGGGATTTTGTCTACTAAAATACTTTTGAATGTATATGTCATGTATTTTTTTTTTTAATCGCCTTTGTATCTATACTATACTCGATAGGTTTGGAAAAAAGGATTTACTTTTTGATGTCAAAAATCCGCCAGCCAATGAAATAGTTTTTGATTAAAAGAACAAAAACTATTAATATAGTTCGTTGTGCCGCAGTCAGTCCACTGCTGGACAGGAGAGGCCCCTCTTCTAATGATTTTCTAAATGTCTGGGGAAATTTATTCAGTTGCATGAATGGAGTCACTGGACAATGGGTCCAAAACTACTAAAATTACACGGTGTATTTGACAGTTCGATACTCACCACCAATGAGGAATCATCACCAAGTCAAGGAAGCTTGTGACGACTAATTATACCAATGAGGTGGAGTAAGGTTGAGTCGAGTATAAGTGAAGGTTTAAGAATAAGGATGTAAACCATTGCATGAAACCGAATGAGCCATTGTGAAACATGTGTCAATGTCAGATGGTTACATTTGTTTGCCTGATTTGACAGTTTGATATGGAAAGTGAGTATTGTAAAACGTCAACATCAACAACAATGATGTTTTATTATGTTATGACGTAATCGTTTCTGATTGGCGTTCAGTGTCTCGTGACAAAATGGCTATTTTCCTCGATTTAATTTTCTAAAAATAGCAACAATCTTTAGTTTTTGTAATATGTAGTTTATTTTTTTCAATCCTCACCTAATTGAATGATTAGAAAGCGTCATCTCTCTGATAAGTTCTTAGTGGAAACTAGCCTATTATTCATTTTATTAACAATGTTTTCCTTGTTCCCAGTTAGAACAATTCTCCCCCGGCGAAGATGGCATACAATTCAATCGAAAATTACGCAATTTCGAAGCAACGGTCACGAAGATGTGCCCGGACGAGAACACATTGCAGTAAGTATAGTTAGATTTCCTAACAAATAACAAACGTTTGTTAAACCGATGTTAATTAAATAAGGTATATATTCTTTCGTTCAAGCGTGTTTTCCTAGTTGCGTCCCCAGCTCACGTTTTGGAGCCTAGATTTAGCGGCATTGGTTATTACAATGGAGCGACTACCGTCAGATCTCGGTAACCCTTTTTACAGTGAAACCAGACCAACAGGAACATGACCCGAGGTGTGTTAGTGGTCGACACTGATATTTTTTTTCAGTTTGCCTAAAGACATCTGTTCACGCCAATTAATCAGTCATAAATTATAATGACGCGAACTTTGAAAAAATTGCGCTGGCTTGCCCGGGATTGCGACCGAAATAAAGTGGACTGTAGAAAAACAAGATAAAACGCTTCAATGCACTCACCACCATAAGTAGCACGAAGTATCTGATGTCACTAGTCCCAGGGCTTCAGTGTCTGGCTAAAGGTTCACAAATTAACGATAAAAATTCAATTCACATCACACGCGCGCGCGGCATTGCATCTCGGAAGCAAAACTTGAACTAACTTGACAGTTCACACCAAATGTCAAAGTTCCTTATAATTATTTCTATAGGTAATGTTATGTTTGGGCCGTGACTTCTTGCAAAGTGCACCAAGTTTAAGAATTACCTTGTACCCAAACATACCAGATTATTGCAGTCGCAAATATGGCTCATCTGGCGCGAACAACATCTGACACAGCCTCACGACTGTCATCTATCGATAACAACCGGTACCAACGGCTTAACGTGCCTTCCAAAGCACGGATGAGCTCAAGATAGAGCTCTTCTATGATTTATAAGGTTATATAACTATGTAATCCATACTTCCATACCCCATACTAATATTATAAACGCGAAAGTCTGTATGTCTGTCTGTTACGCTTTCACGGAAAAACCGCTGAACGAATTTGGTATGAATATAGTTGAAGACCCGGGGTCAAAGATAGGCTACTTTATGACGCAGGCGGAGCTGCGGGATACAGCTAGTACTATGTAATGATTTATTTCCAGACAAGCATTTGCGACATTCCGTGCTGCAGCTCTAAGAAATTCAGCTACGGCTAGAAAGTTAGCGTCAGTCGGCGCGTCGTTCACTAGACAACAGAGACAGCAGTTGTTGAGAGGCGCGCTGCTTAACGTCGTCATGCAGGGCACGTTCGCAAGTGAGTTTGTGGCTATTTAGAAAGGTTATATCTTTACCAGGCAGGTTCTTAGTTCACCAGGCAGTAAAATAATCATGTTTTTAATTTTATTTTATTTATTTGGAATAACAAACAAATACAAAATATATGTTGACAGTGCATAATATAAACAATATGTAAATGTAACAATTCTGTAACCAACCACGTTATCCACAGATTAAAGAAACAAGTATTTATAAAATAATTACTAGAGGGAAATTATAATGAAAGTGTGTTAGGGTAAGTACAAAATAACTCAGCAAGCATACAAGATGAATAACAACATACAGGTCGCATAATCAACCTTCACAGTGAGTCTTGTTCAGAGAGTAATGACAATAAAAGTTTTTTACATGTAAAAGGAGAACAGTTAAATATGTCAATGCTTTCAAATAATGTATGTTCTTAGTTCACCAGGCAATAAAAAATTACAAATTCTTTGTGCACCTTCAATTTTAGGTTAAATGTATTGATTCAAGCAAGTCTACATTGATTTTTAGACTACTTGGTTCCATCATCCTAGCGTGTATTCCTAGTTGCGTCGTCAGCTTACCCTTCGGAGCCTAGGGTGCGCTTTATGTCATGATCCTAGATTTGGGACATTCTTTTTGCAATAGTTTTGTGAAACTGTTTTCAAAATATTTGGTAAAATTTTGAAAAAAGTTTATATTTATTATATTTATTTGGTAAAATTGCAGAAAAATATTATTATTACGATATAACCATATAACATTTCTAGACGCATAAAATTTGATCAAATATTTTTTTGCGTGAATATTTAATGTATGTATGTAACAATCGGGAAAACATAAGAAATCATTACATTCACAGTTCACCTTTAATTTTTTAGCTGACGTTAAAAAATGAAGGTTCTACGTATGAAATGTTTTCGTTTCAGAATTGGACGTTCTCGAACGAGCAAATCCACAGTTCCTAATAAACGCAGCCAACCTAATGGGGGATTATTTCGCAGGTAATTTTCATTTATATGTCCAAATTATAATAATAGACTACAAGACTGTGCATAAACTTAATTGAAATTTTTATTCAAAACAAAATTTACATTAAAATATAACCCATTTTAAAATAGGTAATTCATTATAGCAGTAATTAGTCAAAGACAATATGCGTGCTTTTCTTGTTTTTTTAACAGTTACTTATTTCACCGTATTTGAATTTATGAACGGACTAGCTGTTACCCGCAGCTCCGCCTGCGTCAAAAAGTAGCCTACGTTCAAACATAGTCAATCCCGGGTCTCCAACTATATTCACACCAAATTTCATCAAAGTCCGATCAGCGGTTCAGCCGTGAAAACTTAACAGACAGACAGAGTTTTGCACTTATTAGTAGTGATGGATTAAAAAGAATATTTCTGTTTTCCCTTAGCCATGATAGATACGAGTACGATAAAAAGTGAAAACAAACAAAAGGCGATACAATAATAAGATACTAAAACTAACAGTCAATAAATAAACCTACAATCAATTAATACATACTATACCTTTAATGAATATATATGTTACGGTAATTGTATTAATTGAAAATTATTAATAATTTTACAACATTATTAATAATAACCTCGTGTTTTGGTAAATGTGATTAAACAATCGAAATTAATTACTTTTAGTAGTAATTATTAATAATTCACTACACACATTGGTAAGTTATAAATAAAACTCAAAGTTTTTTGGCCAGCAGGTATTTATTTATAATATTACTCACAGTCTTACAATTATACTTGTCTGAGATCACACGAGCAAGGTTAGGTTAGGTTTTTCTATTCTAAGGTGTTTGTAGAGCGAGAAAATTTCGCACAACAAACCTCTGCGATTTGATACAGAGTTCAAGTTGTATATTATAGTAACTTTAAAGCGTTATAATAGTACGTTAGACGTAGCATTAAAGGTACATTGTTAGGGTTATTACATTTATCGGTACTAAGGTTATACTATTAATAAACACCGACAAATGTGATTATTTTATCACTTTTACCTCGACTTTCGGTAATTATTAATAATGATCGATAATTATTAATAATTTTCAATTAATCACTCTTACCGTAACATATACATATCATATACCTACATACAATATACAATAATAATAACAAAAGAAGAGAAAATAGTTACTAAAGATGAGCAAGATCAGCTTCAATTGAAGAGAGATAATGTTTTCTCACTTGATTTTTGAAATATGAAATTGTTTTAGCCTTTCGTATTTCAACTGGCAAAGCATTCTATAACTGAGCAGCCTGCACCGTAAAGGAATGGGAATAGAAAGAGGTAGCAGCAGTTATCAGTTCATTATTCTAGATTAAAATGAAATGTAAAACTTCTAATGTAAACAAAATGTTCATAAAAGTAACAGCGGAGTTTGTTCACAGTTTTTCTCCGTTGAAATCTACCATTTGAACGGATCTTAAACAGATTTCAAATTAGAACTATAGAAATTAGTCAATTTGAATACATCATTTTAGAAAGAGTTGCCTGAATATTTATTTTTGATATCCTCATCTAGAATACCAACTAAATAATGTAGTTACACCGATAGAATCTAATATAGTAAAATAAACCCGTTTACAACTTATATATTACGATGGTAACATCATCCTAGCGTGTATTTCTAGTTGCGTCGTCAGCTTACGGTTGGTTATTATGATGGAGCGACTGCCGTCTAATCTCCGTTACCCTTACAGAAACCAGACAAACAGAAACATGACCCGAGGTCTGTTAGTGGCCAACACTGTCAGAATTTTTCAGGCTGCCCTAAGGCATCTGACACAGTCTCACGACTGCTATCTATCGACTACAACCGGGACTAACGGCTTTACGCGCCTTCCGAAGCACGAGGGGCTCAAGATAGTAAATGCCACTAAATGGCGACCAATCTAATAGTGGTCGCGTCACGCCGTCTCTTGACACGCGCATTCGATACGGATACGTGAGACTAACGAGATCCTCATATTACGTTGGTATAATAATACATTATAATCAAGAATAAGTAATAATAATATGTATATTTGTTTCAGAGGCGCGGCTTTGCAACGGCAATAAGGTGCACATATTGGCCGGACCATTGTTACAGTACCTCCGGGCGTTATTGGCGTCCGACCATATCAGGGCTCATCGTAGTTTGGCCACGCAGGTAAAATATATCAATAAATAAATAAATCTATCTACGAATAACAATTCACTAGAAGCGTAACTTAATCCCGAAAAATCATTCCACGCGATGTGTACCGCGGAGGGCGGGGCTTAAAATATGAACCGCGCGCCGCGACAGTTCGCAGTCACACTCGAGACGTGCGGTTGCGTCGCAAAAAAATTCTTTTGAGAATATTGCTGTGTTTTTGCGATATTCTATTCATTAAAAATTCCGTGAAGTGGTGTAGACGCCATACAGACATGAAAAACACGGACTCCTTACCTTTCATATGTAAGTAAATAAACATTTTAATAATCCATACTTGACATCTGTGGAAAGTGTTATGCAAAATGTATCTAAGATTTTATTCATAGATATGAATCATATACGAGTATCTTTAACTATAAGATAGTAGACAGCGCAATTGGCTAGTCAACTAAAATATAAATTGTGTATTTTATATATTTTATTGATAGAATAGACTATTTAGGAGATACAATTTAAACGAAAAAATTCTTAAAATTATATTTATTTTGTTATTTAATTTTAAAGATTTCATAGTGATGACGTCACGCAACTATAATGGCCATCTCGAACTGCAAGAAAGCAAAAATTACTAAGGTATTAAAAAATGTATGCCAGTGTCAAATTTGAAAGTCAGGATGGACCGAAGGCTGCGAGTTGGTTTCTTGTTTGTTTACAATCGCCTAATATCTTGGTACCTACCCCATTTCTCGTATCTATTGCATATTGCCTTGTTCATTGAACTTTACTGCCGTCTCTTCATCCGTTGACATCTGATTTTTCAATAATTGGACACCGATTCTTCATTATAATGTATAAATGAATGTAATGAAGATGCAGGTAGGTTATGTATTGGTTATATTTACTTGAACAGAGATGACATTTGACATGGGTGACAAGTACGTGAAGCGCCTAATTAGCGCTACCAAACAAAAAATATTTATTCACTACCCTGTACTACCAACCTAAAAAATTAAATGTGAATAGCTGGAAGTTATCCGGCTACGTCATACGTTAACTTTGCTAAAAAATGAAAGTCATTGGGTTTTCTGCGATTTTCTTAAAAAATACTTGCTCATCTAAAGATCTGATTAATGTAATCTGTTCCCTAAGCCTATTCCTCGAAATTGTTTACGAATTAGACATATTCATGAAAAAGTTTACTTGCCAATTGGGCGTTTTCATTTTCTTTTTGCCGCACTGTACCAGTGTACCTACCTTACTACTTATACAAACTTTAAAATATGTTTAAACTCTTTATTTTAATATAGCCTAATTAAAACTTGTATGTATAGTATAGCATTAAATAGTATACTTCAAATAATTACTTATTTTCATTGTAGTATTTGAGTTATTCAATAAAAAATTAAAAAAGCAAGCTTATTTATTTTAGCGTACCGCATAATACCATCCACGCGTTGTACCTTACAGCTCTTTGCGTTGGCAGCCCCCGAGCAATGACGACGCGTGACCTTGTCGTGACCAATCACATGCATTTTGTCTATGAGTGTGTTTCGTTGTATTTACTGTTAGTTTGTTTGCGTAAATGGAATCGGAATCGAAGCGGTGAATGTAGGAGCGTTACATTTCTAGAGAATTATTATTCGTAAAAATCTATAGAAAAAATATTCCTTGTAAATTCAAAGGTAAAAAATTACTCACAATAAAAAATAAATGAAATTAATGATAAAAATTTTAAACTCCCATACAATGTTAGTATCTAATATCTAATGGGTTGCATGGTCAATCGACCCTGTAAATCACGTGGTCAGAGTTTTTTTGAAACCGCCTTTAGGCTTCTGACGTGGCCAACGGCTGACGTTAATGACCACCAAATGGCAGCCGGGACCAACGGCTTAACGTGCCTTCCGAAGTACGAAACCATCTAATTATCAGACAATCATGTGATTCAAGCCTGCAATGTCATACCAATCTGGAAATAACTAAAAAAGAATACCTTTCATTGTAAAATTTAACCACTTTGCAGAGTAAATTAATTTTATTAAGTCGAGTCAGTAATTAATAATAATACATATAATGAATATGTATAACCATTCATTTTTAATGTATTTGCATATGTTCTTGTATTTACGACTTTAATTGAGAAATGTTACTATTCCGTGAATGACTATTTTAGTGATGAATTATGACTAAATTGTGACTTAATTTGACATTAATTTCTTTAACGACAATTATTATTATTTTTCTTCATTATCAATAATATTTGTAATGTTTTTTTATTTTTATGTAATTGTATTAATTCTATTACCTTATTATTGTATGCTGTATCACGGCAAAACATATCGAGCTCTATGTAAAAAATTATAACACGTGTATGTATTTACCTATGTTTTACACATAAAATATTGATTGATATATTTTCTTCTCCTTTATATTATTAGAAGAGTTGACACAGTATATCCATACTAATATTATAAATGCGAAAGTCTGTCTGTCTGTCTGTTACGCTTTCACGGCCAAATCGCTGAACGGATTTTGATGAAATTTGGTGTGAATGTAGTTGAAGACCCGGGGTCTAACATAGGCTACTTTTCGACGCAAACGGAGCCGCGGGAAAAAGCTAGTTAGTATCAAAAATATTAATTCATCGGCAACAAAGCGATCTTAATGTAAAAAGATATGACACTTCTATGTTATAAAAGTAAAATATTCATTGATGAGCCAAGTCGGAATAAACTTTTTTTTTTTTTCGCAGCTAATGCAAAATGGCCGCGAATTGCTCTCTCAACACACATCGCAAGAACTAGACGACTTGTCCATATCGATTCGTCTCCGTTTACTGACTCCACCGCCCGTTTCTATAATATGGCTGTTGCTATCGTCCGATTTATGTCTAAACAAATTCCTACCGCTCCCGAACACCTTGCAGCAATTCTACGCTTCACATTTAGAGTTAACTACGGACGAGAGTTATTGCGAAGTTAGTTACGGGTCGTGGAAGAAGGACGGCAAAGATGAGTGTGCGGAGAGGGTGAACCAGAATCTCTCGCAGATCAGTTTGAGCGATGAGAACGACGCCAAGCCCAAGCTCAGGCCCATTCTAGGAGCTGGCGCAGGTGAGGCCACCGATACATACATATCTGATGCTTTAGATAGGGGAGCCTGGATGAGGCTGTATCTTTTTTTTTATACAACTAAGTAGGCAAGCAGGCGTAAGGCCCACCTGATGGTGAGTGGTTACCGTAGCCTATGAACGCGTGCAACAACGGAGATGTCACCAGCGCGTTGCCGACCTAAGAATTTTTGATCTAAGTATGAATCTTTGTATTATCAAAAAATGTTAAACGTCTTTAAAATACCCTTCCAAAGAATTAATTTAAATTTTTGAAAATGACCCGTAAAAATTTACTATTGTAAAAAAAACATTGTAAAAGTGAGAAGCAGTATAAATATTGTGTACCATCTTGTATTACCACTTTTAATGCAAATATATGATTTGATTTGATATAATTCACAAAACCAATTCTTTTTAAATAACACTTTAAATGTCCCTTTCCCCAAATATAATGTACAAAAATGTCTCCTACTTACTCTTATATCTTTCTAAAAATTATGACAAAAACTATTCACTTCTAAGAAAATCTTCGGCAAAGGATTGATTTAGAACCACTTTCAAGGACGCCTCAAGGTACCTCTCGACCAACCTTATATTTGACAGTTCGATACTCACCTCCAATGAGGAATCATCTCGAGTCAAGGAAGCTTGTGGCGACTAATCATACCAATGAGGTGGAGTAAGGTTGAGTCGAGTTTGAGTGAAGATTTAAGAATATGGGTGTAAGAGTAATTTTCAAAGAATATAGATAAAATCCTTTGTCAAAATGACGGTGTCTAGAAAATGTAAATTTCTCTTTATCAAAATGTGGTTGTTATCAAGACCTATTCACAAAATTTAAGTACCTAAAATAACAATTTCCACTCAAAATATGACTTTGAAAATTATTTCCGAACAAATATTAGTTGTCACATTTCAATATACACCGTGAAATTTTAGTCGTTTTGGACCCATCGTCCAGTGACTCCATTCATGCAACCGAACAAATTTCCCCAAGATACATGGGTCGAAACATGAAAAACAAATTTGGACTTCCCATAGTAAGTTAGGTTACGTGATGAGACATTTTGTATGGGGGGTCCAAAAATTTACTCCATATTTCGACCCATGTATCTTGGGGAAAGTTGTTCAGTTGCATGAATGGAGTCACTGGACGATGGGTCCAAAACTACTAAAATTTCACGGTGCATAGATTTCAAAATACACAGTTGACACTGTTCACCCTGGTGTCAGAGTATTCATTTACCTTTCTTTGACATATTCAAAGATATAAATTTCTTAATTTTTATTTATTGCCGTATGATCTGTAAATATTTCTTTTAATCCATACTGATATCATAAGCGCGAAAGTCTGTCTGTTCCGTTTTCACGGCCAAACCGCTGTACGGATTTTGATGAAATTTTGCTATGAATATAGTTGAAGACCCGGGGTCAAACATAGGCTACTTTTTCAGAAACAGCTTTTATAGTCATACCAAATTTGATCAAAATCTGTTCAGCGGTTTGGCCGTGAAAACTTAACAGACAGACAGACTTTCGCATTTATAATATTAGTATAAATTTAATTGATTCAGGCGTTACTTTGCCTAAGTTAAAGTTACAAGCACTTACCAAATTATTTTGCGTGTTTCCGCCACCAGTTAGTTCATGCAAACTATTGCCACCCACTCACTACTGTTAGTCCCAACATGCCCGCCACCATTAGTTTGCACATGCATTGTGCAATAAAAAGTAAAGTATTGTAACACATTTGTTAGTTAGGAACTAACATTAGTATGTAAGTGTTTGTTTTACTAACAAATATGGATTACGGTCTGAAATAAAATATTTTCATTTTTTTATTTTATTTATTTATAGGACTACTGCGACAAGAACAAGCTTTATCCGTTAGCCAGGACAACTTCGAAACGTGGACGCCAAAAAACAATCTAGCGAAACGCTATGATTTAAACTCGTGGCGGCAGAGTGAGGAAGAAAAGGAAGATAACAACCCTGGTGGAAACTACCAGGTCACGGTGCCGGATTACCCGCCGCCCAGTGGGTTCTACCCGGAAAACGCTAGTTTTTTGCAGCAGGGCGATGGATCTTACATACAGAATCAGTTCACGCAACCGCCGCCTGTTAATTTTGCTCAAGGTATGTTGGTTTAATACGCATGTTATCCAGTAATTTTATGTTAAACTAGCTGTTTCCCGCAGCTCCACCTGCGGTATATAGCCTATGTTACTCAGGGTGAATGTAGCTTTCCAATAGTGAAAGAATTTTTGAAATCGGCACAGTAGTTTTTGAGTTTATTCATTGCAAACATACACACAAAAATACAAATCTTTCCTCTTTATAATATTAAAGTAAGGCAATGTAATAGGTCCCATTTGACATCTGTCAATCTTAGTCTCATAGTGAAGTGACTTGTTAATTGAATACCGAGAAATATCGATACAAACTCTAAATCGATACTGATTTGGTATTATACTTTTAAAGAAATATGAATAAAAAACAAACTGTTGTAATATTAATTTAATACAAGTAAATAACTGTACATACTTCAATCAAATATCAATCCCTGTGTATATGTTATAATTTATTTTTTAAATGAAATGACATAATTTAGTTTAAAAATCCATTTATTCAGTGGAACTACAGCTATTATCAGTGTCATCATCATCACTACTGTCCGCACTTACAGATATAATAAACTCATTTTCGATGATATTGTCAATTTTAATATCGCGTTCAAAATCACTTTCGATGATTTTCTTTGTTTTTTCAACAACCTTTTTCCAATCTTCTACAGAGACACTGTCACATGCATTTTTTAACAGCGTAAGCATTTTTCCTGTGCTGAAAGGTGGCTCGATGTTATTTCGTGCTGCATGACCCTTTATTTGTGCCCAAATAAGCTCGATGGCATTATACTGGCAGTGGTAAGGAGGCAATCGAATCACTTCGTGTCCATGCTCTAGGGCTAGTTCGTCGATAACATAGCGTGGCTTGGACGACATAGTTGTATGCACTAAATTCATTAGCTCGACTTTTAATAAATTTGGATTAACTTCCACACCATGTCTTTCGAGCCACGAAGCTATTTCATTCTTTTTATTGGCTTGAGTTGGTGGTTTGTCAACCTGTACCGAATGGTAAGGAGCATTGCCCATTATAATTTTTGAGGGGTTTTCTAGGCTAAGAAGTAGTTTTACAAACCATTCTTTAAAAACATCAAAGTTCATTTCTTCGTGATAGTCACCTGTTGATTTGGATGCAAATGCTAGGAGGCAATCTGGAATAAATCCTTGTGAAGCTGAACCCGCATGACATATAATAAGACGGGCTCCTTTTCCTGATGGTACTTTTGATGTTGAGGCTGCTGTATCATCAGTCCACGTCCGTGAGACTGTATGGTTTGCATTTAACCATGTTTCGTCAACAAATACAACATTGTCCCAATCTGTAATTTTATTTACTTGCCGCAAGAATGTCAGTCTCTTCAGAACAATATCATAGCGTTCTAGGAGAATTTTCCGCTTGTCTGCCTTTTTATATCTAAATCCAATTGATTTCAAAACTTTTGACAGTGACGTTCTTCCGCCAGAAAATAAGCCTGCCTCATTTAATGAAATAATTAGTTTCTTCCTTGTAGGATATTCCTTTCTTGAGTAATATCCATAAATGTGGTTGCGAATTGCAGCAGCATCAAAATTGTCAATACCGACAACTTTCTTCTCTCTCTTTCTTTTTTTCGGTGTTCGTAATCTATTCTCTTCCAAACCTGAGGGTCCATATTTCTCGTTGAGAATTTGCGTTACAGTCTTCTTCCCTATTCCTAATGCATCAGCAACGCGATCCCTCGTTTGTGTCACAGGCAAAAGAGGCCCACCGTTGGCCGACTCACGTTCGAAATAAGTGTATAATTTTACCACTTGTTCGCGAGCTTGGCTGTTTAAGGTTATTCCTCGTTTAGACATGGTTAAACCAGAACAAAGTCCAAATAATAAGCAATCGGAGTCCAAATGATAGCCAGGTAAACGTTTGCGGAAGATCCGATCAGTAAGAAAAGCCAGTTCAAAAGATAATAAGGGATACACGGAAATCGCACAGTCACTTCGCACTACAACAAAAGACTGCAACACGTAAGTAATGGCGTCGTGGCGTCACTGTAGGTTTAAGTGTTGCCAGGAATAAGTTATACTAAATACTATGAGTTTATACTAAATATTATTAAATATTTTAATATAAAGTTATTGCTTAAGTATTCCAGTATAATTGTAATTAAACATATTTCACAAATAAACAATTTATGGTTTTATATTTTTTCGTACACACGTAGGTAAGTCATTACACATACATAAATCATTATATCGATTCAACTAATTCGGTTTTGTCGGGTTTTTTTTTGTGGTACATCTCTAGTGATAAAAAAGAAAAAGCGTTAATCGAGCTGACTTTGTAGTGACGTTTAGATTTCATTAAAAAAATAGCTTTGTATTTTACATACATTCAAAATGAATGTCTCTTTAATCGAAACAAATGGTAATAATACCGTTTTCTGTCATCACTATACAATGATTTATGAATTAAACAGAAAATGCTTAAAAAATTAATTAAATCTCACTTTTGCAAAAACAAATAATTGAGTACCCGCCGTTACAAGTACACATTGTTGAATTTAAATGAAGTGTCAAATGTGACCTATTAAAATGGCCCTACTTTAGTGTAGATATGCAGTGCGTTAGATAATTGCGTTAAATTTACTATTTCCGATTTGAATTGTAATATTTGCAAAAAATAAAAATAATTTTAAATCTTAATAAACATATTTTGGGGCCATAACCTAAGGCCCTTGACCTTATTTAGGGACACATTGCAAGTATCAAATTTCATTCAACACGCTCGACATAACTCACGAGTATTGTAAATTGCACAAAAGTAATGACTAAGTAGGTACTACATATATTTTCGTCAATCTTTCAATGTATTAATTTTAATTTTATTAGTAATTGTACTTAGAGTATATTTGATAATTGTTGGACTTATTTTTATTAATTGTATTAGACATTTGCATGCCTTAATATGAGGTCAAATACATTGAGCGACAGAACTGTTTTAAAGAACTTCCTGTACTGTATTTTGGCAAAGAAATGATTTGATTTGAGTAAAAGCAGTCTGTCGAAAGCCACCCATTGTCCGTATCGTCGTTTGTTCGTTTGCTATCGTAAAGTTAGCACGTTAGGCTAGTTTCCAGGGTCAAAAGACTAACATTAAAATTAGTCCGTCATTTAGGGAATCAAAATATATTAGTGACGTATTTTTTTCTTTTGTCAATTGAGCGATAAATTATAAAGATATATCGCATCAAAGTTTAGGAGTGGGGGCTCGTGACGTCACATATTGCGAGAAAGTGTAGCACACTGTGACGTCACACGTAATTTTAACACGCCATATCTTTACCATTCTTTGTTTAATTTTCAAAATAAAAAAATACGTTTCCAATAAAACTAACTAAAACTTACGTGAATATTTGTGGACATTTAAATTGTGTACTTTGAGGACTTAAAAAAGTAAAACATGTGTTTTTTATCCAGGGATTATATTATCTCGCCCTTCCCAGTTATACACACACTCAATAACATTTACATCAATTAAATACACGCTTAATTTCCTAAAGTGGTGACCCCGACGTGATCCGAACACGCACGTAAATCCCAAGCAAGAAAGAAATAATCAATGATCATTTATTCTTTTGTAAACATGTTGAATTCAAGATGGACATTGAAAATATTACGCACATACACGTTTAGCCTACTAGGCACACAAAAGTGAAGTCAGTGGTGTCACACATCATCTAAATAAAATCATGCAAAACAAGTAAATAAATGCGAGTTCATCTTGCAAAAATTATATCTAAACTTATTTTAAGTAAGTAAGTACTTATCATCGATATAGGATAACAACTAGATACACAGTCACGTAGAAACGCCACAGTAGCAGGTACTTCAAAAAAAAAATTAAAAACTTGCCACACACATACATCCTTGCTAAGGCGATTGCATCAAATGTAAACAATATTACCTTTGCCACAGTAATGATGAGAATTCTAAAACGCGACAAACACATTTCCGCTCGCACTTACGGTAGTTAAAAGTACACTGTAAAAATAATAATGTTCTCAAACTCTGGCCATCGGCGAAACAAGCAGACTTTGCGACACTTTTCGAGCGCGATTGTACATCTATTTGTTATACAATATCGATGGCGACGGCGAGACGCGACCACCATTGGATTGGTTGCCATATAGTGGTATCTTGTGCTCCTCCGTGCTTCGGAAGGCACGTTAAGCCGTTGGTCCCGGTCGTTATCGATAGACAGCAGCCGTGAGGCTGTGTCAGATGCCTTGGGGCAGCCTGAAAAATTCTGACAGTGTTGGCCACTAACACACCTCGGGTCATGTTCCTGGTGGTCTGGTTTCCCTGTAAAAAGGGTTACGGAGGTCAGACGGCAGTTGCTCTATTGTAATAACCAGTCCCGCAAAATCTAGGACCATGACTTACAGCGTACCCTAAGCTCCGAAGCGTAAACTGACGACGCAACTAGGAATACACGCTAGGATGATAATGATGATCGATAATACATTATAAAGATAAACTTTCATTCGCAGGCGACTTCGTTCAATTTCAAGAGCGTCCGCCGGCGACAATAGACCGCGTAAATAACGAAGTTCAAAAAAGCGGACCCCGGCCGGTTGAGAACTGGAGGCGGGACAAGGAAGAACATAGGAACAAACCCAGGTGAGGTTCTTGTTTCTTGACAGTTTCACCCCTTCCACAGGATTTCAAAGGCTTATAACTTATTTAATACTAGCTTATTAATTTCCCGCAACTTCGCCTGCGTCAAAAAGTCTCATATGTTTGACCCCGGTTCTTCAACTATGTTCATACCAAATTTCATCAAAATCCGTTCAGCGATTTGGCCGTGAAAGCGTAACAGACAGACAGACTTTACTATTTACAATATTAGTATGAATTTCTACTATTGCAAATCCCTATCGTGCTTTTTGTATCAGATTGTTTGTTTGTTGTTGACTATCATATTCTGTTGTCGCAGAAACCAACGCGATTCCCGTCCGCCGACACGCTCGTCCCGAGACGCCGACAACAACACGCCGCCTCGCCGACACGTGGCCGACGTGCCAAGAAACCATAAATATTGGGACCACGACGATCGATGTGACAAGGATTACAATAGTTAGTGTTTCTTGTTGATGTAGTTAAGCCCTGTGACGATTTTCTTGGTTAAATGTCGGAGTAAGTGCTGAAATTTGGTGTTTTTGTGTATAAATTTGCATAATTGACAATGTCTGCAAAAACTAGCTATTTTTATGAAGGTTGCAAGAACCAGCTATTTCCAAAAAAATAGCTATTTCGATTCAAAATTGTAATAAAGTGTTCAAATAAAGGTCCTTATATTGTCCGTTACTGAAACATGTGGCCGACGTGTGACAATAGCTAGTGTTTCCTGATTACGTAGTTACGATTTTCTTGGTTAAATGTCAGAGTAAGTGCTGAAATTCGACGTTTTTGTATATAAATTTACAAAATTGACAAAGTTTGCAAAAGCTAGCTATTTTTTCAGAGGTTGCAAAAAACCAGCTATTTTAATCAATTTCGAAAGATGGGATGTTTTAATTAGAAATTATGAAAAAGTGTTCAAATAAAAGTCTCAATATTGTTCGCAAATAAAACACACAGGAAAAAGTGGCCGACGTGCCCAGAAACCATTAATATTGGGACCACGACGATCGACGTGACAAGGATTACAATAGTTAGTATTTTTTTGTTGTAGTTAATCCCTGCGACGATTTTCTTGGTTAAATGTGAGAGTACGTGCTGAAATTTGGTGTTTTTGTGTATAAATTTGCAAAATTGACAACGGTTGCAATAGCTAGATATTTTTCTAAAGGTTGCAAGAACCAGCTATTTCCAAAAAAATAGCTATTTCGATTCAAAATTGTAATAAAGTGTTCAAATAAAGGTCCCAATATTGTCCGTAACCGAAACACGTGGCTGACGTGCCCGAAAACCATAAATATTGGGACCACGACGATCGATGTGACAAGGATTACAATAGTTATTGTTTCTTGTTGATTTAGTTAAGCTCTTTTTAGTTAAATGTCAGAATAAGTTTGACCACGAAATGTCAGAGTAAGTTTGACGATTGACCACGATCCCACCTGATGTTGAGTGCAGATGTGGTCTATGATGGAGCTCGCTGGCTCATTAACTGCCTATTCACTCTAGCTTTGAAGAGACCCAGGTTGTAAGAGTCTGGAAATACGTGCTGAAATTGGGGCGTTTCTGTGTATTAATTTGCAAAATTGACTTGCAAAATAATGCTATTATGAGAATGTTTGCAAAAGCCAGATATTTTGATGAAGGTTGCAAGAATGAGCTATTTTAATAAATTTGCAAATATTGGTTATTTTGATCAAAACTCTATAATTAGTCTAATAACAACTTTAAGAAAAAATAGTGTTGCGAAGCAATTTTTAATATTTCTTCATATAATTCGCGATTATTAAAATTACATACAATTTATTCCCATTTTTCTTATTCAAATCGCCCGGCCATTATCACGTAGGCTTATTCTGATTCAGAGCCCAGGGTACGCTGTAATCATGGTCCTATAAATGACATCGGCACTTACTCTGGTTTAATATTATTCCAAGATTTTTAAGCATAATATTAATCTAGTGGGATTTTATACATCAAAATAAACCTCGTGTTTTTGAACTGACAACTACGTATGTATTCGCGATTATTACACATTAAATATAAAAATTTTAATACGGTTTTTATCGCGTTTGTAAACTCGGCAAGAAGACTGCAAGTCCCTTGGATACTTGGAGCCAATACTGCGTGAATCGGAATGGTTTTCAATAAAATTATAGGCGGTAGTTTTGTATTCTTATGACGTCACAGACAAATTAAAAAAAAAAATTAAACTTCATTTATTTCAGGCATCATGACCCATATTATCAACAAAATTCAATTCAAATTAAATTTAGCACAATAGTTAGTTAAAATAAAATAATGAAAGAATTAATATTAAAAATTACATTAGATAATAATAAAAAATTAACAATAAAAATAAATAAATAAAAGATTAAATTAATATAAATTACTAAATGGTCTAAAATAATAAATTAACAAATGTTAACTTAGTCTAAAGTCCCCGTCACGAGAATGCAATAAAATTAAATTTATGAGTGATTTTAGATGATTCCGTTGACCGCCACACCCGCGTGTATTTCATAATTGATTATTTGTATTATTTCTCTCTCATTTATTTGTTTCAAAAGCGAAAAGGTAAACCGTCACCAAAATTAAATGGCGGCGCAAATGTTTACATTCACTGAGTCGGACTCGTTCCTGTACCATGCATCATTGACATATCGCAAAATATAACCCGACAAATTGGAATTGGTCGTACCCGTATCCGTAGCGAATGCGCGTGTCAAGCGACGGCGTGACGCGACCGCTATTGGATTGGTCGCCATTTAGTGGCATTTTCTGTCTTGAGCTCCTCCGCGCTTCGGAAGGCACGTTAAGCCGTTGGTCCCGGTTGTTGTCGATAGATAGCAGTCGTTAGACTGTGACAGATGCCTTGGGGCAGCCTGAAAAATTCTGACAGTGTTGGCCACTAACACACCTCGTGTCATGTTCCTCTTGGTCTGGTTTCCCTGTAAAATAGGGTTACGGAGGTCAGACGGCAGTCGCTCCATTGTAATAACCAGTACTAGGAGCATGACTAGCGTACCCTAGGCTCCGAAGCGTAAGCTGACGACGCAACTAGGAATACACGCTAGGATGATGACAAACCATTAGAACCCACCAAAATAGAGATTAGTTTGTTTACTAAATTTATACCTTCTCGTGACGGCGACTAAACTTGCGACCATGAACGTTGTAAAGTATTTGATAAACGCGATAAAAACCGTATTAAAATAGTTTCATTAAATGTGTTATGATATAAAAATATGTGAAGTCCTAAATAGCAATTTCGTCTTTTTATGTTCTAACGCAAAAATCTCATACACAATGTGCCATTATCAAACATAAAATTACACTATAAAGCGTCTTTATACTACCAACGTTTCAAGTAAATAAAAACACTTTATTGCACTATACAAAAATACATAGTTAAGATGTCTGTAACAAAGGTGTACAAGAAGCGGCCTTTTCGCTAGTGCAATCTCTTCCAGGAGATGGAATATCATTCGATGTCGAACGAAAACTCATTCGACTCGCCCGTTTTTCGTGAGTGATACTTTTCGAAAATAGGCTACCTTTAGGATAGTATGGTATTTAGTTTCTACCGTGTTACAACGGCCATGTGACGAGTGGCTAAACAATCCAGTTGAAGGGTTGCAGGTATTATAATTTTATGTTATGAAAATGCAGTGTTATTTTGAAATTTACTGACTGTATTTTAAATTCTTCGTCTGATATATATACACCGTGAAATTTTTAGTCGTTTTGGACCCATTGTCCAGTGACTCCTTTCGTGCAACTGACAACTTTCCCCAAAGGATATATAATTAGTCTCTCTATGAAATGGCGTTAGAATATAAAATGATATCAATTTTTGTACGTACTTTAATAAATTTAGCACTGTAGGTAATAAATAAATAGGACGGAATTTAGGAAATAATTTTATAAATAAGACTATTGTGTGCTATAGGTGTATGCATTTGTTATATTCGGACGCTTATAATCTTCTTCATTCAAACAAAATGCTAGACTTAATTGGCAACGAGCCTAGTGTCAGTCACGCAAATAGACTACGGTATAAGTTAAAATGTGTCAGATGTCTTTAGGCAGCCTGAAAAGTTCTGACAGTGTTGGTCACTAACACACCTCGAGTCATGTTCCTGTTGGTCGGGATTCCCTCTAAAAAAGGGCGACGGAGGTCAGACGGCCGTAGCTCCATTGTAATAACCAGAGCCGCCAAATCAAGGACCGTGACTTGCAGCGTACCTTAGGCTCAGAAGCGTAAGCCGAGAACGCAACTGGAGACCACGATTGGACAAAGAAGATGAGTTGGGAGCGTGTTTGAAAAAATAATTATAATCCGGCTCGAAGGACCATGAGTTTTTAAAATAATATTGTGATATATAAGCGTTCGAATATATTATCTTTTATGGCATATATATGTTTGGTGCCTATATTTTTGATGTGGGGTTACTATCTTAAATAATTTAATTAATTTGAACATGTTTACCTGTCAAATAAATAGATAGATATCACACAAAATGAGTTAGCCCCGAAGTTCGAGACTTGTGTTATGGGATACTAACTCAACGATACTATATTTTCTAACAATCGATAAACACTCTTATTTTGTCGTCCCACTGCTGGGCAAAGGACTCCGAATATCTCTGTCCAAGGGGCCGATACTCGCGCCTTTAGAGTTAAGTCGAATTCGAGTTTTCTCGAAAACAACATAGCGGCTAACTACAGAATACCCTATACATCCGCCATTTTTTTTTTTCGACATATCCATATACATATGAGTAAGCGAGATATCGCCTTACATCCCGTATTGCGCCATCTCGCTCACTCACTTGCATTAACATGGAGTTAAGACCATAAGCCTCTTGGATTGTAAGAAATTAATTGGGCATTAGTAAACTCAAAGTCAGTAGTCAAACTTGTGTGGTTTTGCTATCAGTCAAGATAATTTTGACCTATTTCTTAATTGAAAGGAAGTCTATTAAGAAGGATAAATTAAGTAAACTAGATTATAATAACGCGACGAATAAGTTGACTTCAGTGTGAGCGAGACGCAGATAGGTTTTTTCTTCAGCTTCTTTCTACCCTAAGAAATATTAATAGTAGTAACGTACAGAACGGACACTCGCACCCTCCCACCTGAAACAGATACCGCACCGAGCCGCGCAGATTTAGGGTAAACATCGAGAGCAAAACAATGCAAGGATGAGGATGTCGCTTCTGCCGCCCGGCCGCTGCGACGACTAAAGAATATATGCTATACAGATATTCAACCGCCATACATTGAAACGCGCCAACTTTTTTTGTTAATCTTTGGGCCCTCTCATACAAAATCATTGTTACGCCCATCTATCGAAAATATGAGATATTATCGATAATTTGAGATATTCATACACTACTTTAATCTCATAAAATTAGATAAAACATAAAAAAATGTGTAAAATTTTCTTCAATACGAGTATCAGACGCTACGCTTACAGACATTTTTTTAGAAACAAGTCTGTAAATGGAATCTATCGCTGATTCCTGATCGCGCACGCGTGATTGCCGCGTCTACAGTTTATAAAAGACCAAGAAGGTCGCGATGTAGAAAAACTGCATCTGCATCTCCAGGTCAAACTGTACTTTAATGGAAAAAAAAGCTATATTATGATGTCCATACAAGAGCTGTGTCACAATTTAATTTTTTAATATTTACATTTCAGTATGAGATTAGAAATTATGTTTTAAAATTTCAGCCTTTATATTTCGCCAAAAATTAGCGTGTTCAGTACATAAATATGATATTATTGAAACAGTATCAGAAAGAAGAATAAAATCATTTTCTTAGGCAAATGTGACCTAACACCTGAAGTAGGTTATTTTTTGTAAAAAATTCTATTTTGGTGTAATAAAAATTATTTGTATTGTACTCGTATTGTAAGGAAGATCCCGCTTACCTTTATGTCAACTTATTTGTCGAAATATATAACTGACTATGTGTCTTCATATTTTAAGTGCCCCAAGCTGTATAGCATTTGAAACTTGCTAGATGAATATAGTTCAATAATATAAGGTAATTCTTATTAAGGATCACCAAAAATGTACAGGACTTAGTGCGTCTCCGACGTTTCAACCGTGTTACAACGGAAGGACTGACTCAATTCATATTTTTATACATATATCGCAGACGTATTAAAAAAGGGAGATGTCAGGAGTACCCGTAATCGACGAGCGTGTATGACGACAGTGATACGCGTAGAAGAAGCGAGGGAAGTCTGTAAGGATCATAGCAAATGTAAATCCGTAGTCTCTGCCTACCCCTACGGGAAAAAGACGTGATGGTTTGTATGTATGTAGGTAAATACGCTCTTAGTCCTGTATTGTTTTGTTTATGGAGTACGTTAGTTTAATAAGTTGATCCGTATTGGTGTTGCCATAATGCATGACAACTGACAAAATGGCATGTTATGGACACCCAAATTCAATACATGAAAGGATCCGACATTAAATTATTTAAAAAATGTTTTGTCTCGTTCTTTTACTAAACGAGAGAAAGAGACAGAAATTAGCTAAAATTGACTCGACAAAAGATTTTTGTGAATATAAAGGTGAGATAAAAAATTCTCAATGAAAAAGCTCAAATATTTTTCTTTAGATGTCATAGATATTCGGTGCGCGTGTACTCAATATGCACTCTTATTAAGTACGCGAGTACCAATTTTGAGGTTAGTCTAATTTTTGACAGTTGTATATGAAACTGCTGCAATGAGACAAGAATAGAAAAAAATTAAAGTTTTTTTTTATTAATAAAATTGCACAGCAGTGAAAATAATTGTCATTGCCGATTCAAGATAGAATCGGATTAGTTTTTAATATAGAAATAAATGGATTAATTTAGTCGCTGTAAATATTTCTCTTTTGTGTATTTAGTATGTAACATTTTCGTTTGAACAAAGGATATGTTAACATTATGGTAGTGAAGCTAAAATTATTAAATTGTGTAATTCTTCGATGAAGATACTGAAATACAGACTTTGGAACGAATTTGTTTCTTTTTATTTATAACTAGCTGACCCGGCAAACTTCGTACCGCCTCCGAATATATTCACCTTTTAAACCTTCCCTGCACTTTCACAAATAATTCAAAACCAAAAATAGCCAAATCGGTCCAGCCGTTCTCGAGTTTTAGCGAGACTAACGAACAGAAATTGATTTTTATATATATATATATAGATGTGGGACGCAAAGCTGCCAAACTTAAATGGGATTGACAATCGTTAGGCTCAAATATTCACTAATTGGCGCCCTGAGGGTGGCTGGCGAAAGAGAGGAAGACCGAGGATGCGCTGGAGCGAAGACTTGAGATTCGAGGCTAGGTGGTCAGAGGTGGCGGAACAGAAAGAGGTTTGGAAGGAGTTGGGGGAGACCTTTTCCCAGCAGTGGGACAAAATCCTTTAACAAAAAAATAATATGCTAGTCGTATGTATGCAGCAACCCGCGTAAAAATAGTTCTTCATACAAAAATCATACCAGTACGCCGCTTTATTTAGACGTAAAAAAATGCATAAAATCACACACACGTATGTCTGAATAACGTAACCTTTTAAAGCAATTATTTCGTAAAAAAGAAACAAAATATTATTTTGCAAAAACTAACTATCAATCCCATTTTGAGAAAAAAAATGTGATTTTCACTTCAAACTTGTTCGCATACTTTAATTTTCATTGCGTTACCATAAAATACTATTCTTAAGTAGGCATTGTCTACCTTTAAGCCATTTATTGGTAAACATAAATAAAATAAGAGATACTACTATTTAAGAAGTATATTTATTTCTTAATCCGTACATTTACAATACAATAAAAACAAAACTTCATTAACTGAGCAAAAGCAACGTTCTCTCTTGCAAAATTTTCAATAAAAATATAAAATACAGAAGTCCTATTTTTGAATGTACGATATATATATCGAATGAAAATCCTATGATATCGAACGAAAATCATTTGATATAAAACAGAAATATCAGCGGCTTAACCGTGAAAGCGGAACAGATAGTCTGACATTTACAATATTATTATAGCCCCCCCTTATCTTACTGAAAATATCAGATAAATAAATGGGGGATCTAAAGGCTGTCTCAATGGAAAAGGATAATAATATCAACAACGGCAATTTTTCAAAATTACTCATCAATCACTTACATTCGATTATAAACGCTTACCACATTCACATCTCAATGAAACCACACATCATTTTCACTTAAACACCATCGACAAATGTCAGACGGCCATATTTGTTTACATTATTGTCTTTTTCCATTGAGAGACACTTTATTCATGCCGGAAATCACATGGTCATGGCAGAAAATTACTTAAGTACTTTTATTACATACATAATATATATATATATGTAGGCCGTGCACTTATTTGCTAAGTATAATTCGTCTATTATTTTTTACAATCAAAGGTAGTGAAAATTGAGTTTCAACTTGTGGTATAATAAACATATAATAAATGAAATCATACTTTGTCCAGTATTTAATGAATATCATTAATACCTAACTGGAAAAAAAATACCTCAATAATGAGCCGAATTTTGATTTGTGACATGATTTTCCTATCTAAGTATGAATATGCTTAGCATTTTAAATTAGCTTGAGAAAAATTCAATATTTTAGCTTGAGAAATGTTATGAAGGAAGTCAAATTAGCTTTTCTTTTAGAAATAGACTATGATTCATTTTAATTTGTAATTATAACTGAAATTAAGTATTTTGTTTATAATTTTCTTTCTTTTTTTTAATCACTGATTGGATTTACGATTCATTTTCGAAGTATGAGAGAGGCATGAAATTTAAGAAACCTGTGGCGACACAGTCGCACAGTAAAAAGTTACAACACAACGCAACAGATGGCGCTTAAAGCGACTAATTCGAAATTGCCATACAAGAAGCCTAATTAGTACGGCGGACTGAAACGCGATATCAGAGTTTCTAAAAGAATTGGAGCATATATACAACCTCCGACAGAACACCGTCGGAGCCGCGGTTCCCCAGGCATAACACCTCGCCTGGCGGGAAGTAATTCCCTTTGCGGCGGTCGAGCATAACACCATCGCTCCCGCCGTGCTCCAAAAACCCTTAGTTTTTTTGTTGACAACGCCCAAGTGACATACACAAAAAATATGTACGTAACAAAAAGAATACTTAGAGGCATACCGTCTTACTACAAAAAGGAAGACAACTGTTCAACATACTATAGATAAACGCAGTTTAAGGGTAGTAGTTTTTTTAGAGACATGTTGAACAGTTTTCTAACTATTTTGTTGTAAAACGAATTATATTTTGATATTTCTTAAAAAGGAACTATTTTGACTAATAGTAGATCATGGACTTAATATATTGTAGATATTTTTTCCGTGCTTGTATATTATATATCTTGATTATTTCAGGATAATAAATTGTATGGCAGCGTTTAATCCTAAATTATCTCACTCAATTATCTTACATCGAAACAAAACGTGAAATTAAATTTTCTCACGTCCGATCAACAAACAGCTTTAGCACGAAACTCCATCATTTTTGGAAATTACGGAATAAAGTGTAGTGTTGTCAATTCCACTCCAGCATTACCCGTTTAATTAAGGCTTGAACACATGACTATTATAGTAAGTAATAACGTACAGGATGGCCCATGGAGCAATTACAAAGAGGAGATGCCGTTTGAAATGGCGCAGTGACGTGGTCATTGGCGCCTCGCTGACACAAAAGTGGGCGGAGCTTGTCATTGGTCGTGCTCCATGGTTTGAGCCACAGCCAAAACCAAGCACCCCGCACGTGTAGCCTCACAAATACTTTCTTACACAACGCTTATTACGGCATCTCCTCTTTCTAATTGCTCCATGACACACCCTCTCACCCGAAACACCTCGCCGCGCAGATTTTGGGTGAATATCGGTAATAAAATTGACCGGTCGTCCTGCCGCTGCGACGTAGTCGTTAGTTGACGCAGATACGGTAAATAACCAACCCTAAACCAACTAACGCACATTGACGCGTGTGCGTACGCGACCGTAGTAGTAGTAATAGGTATCGCGTTCGCCGCTGTTGTATGGAGTGTCCGGAGTGTGGCATCAGTCTTAAATCTACTGAATACAACATGTAATAGGATGGGTCAACAGGTAATTCAGCAATACAGGCGTGCCTGCGGCGACTTCCAGTTGCATAGTCTCAGGGTCTTCCGAAGATGTGGAGGAGACCGACATTGGTTTGTTCTCTATGAGCAGGTCTGTGGACGTGTTGTCGCCTGGCACCGTGTCTATGAATACCTGTTGGAAGGATAGGCTACTTGACTGTATTCATACTTGGCCAATATTTGCTTACGAAACAATATGTACCTACACTAAAAAGTAACCGATTCTTGAGAAAAGTAGAAGCGTGGTGGGAACATCTTGCTATCTCTTTTGTACGCACGAAACCGACAGTGACGTCACTGCACACACAGTGCATCCTTTTCTTGTTTTTTGACAGTTTCCCCTTCCACCGAATTTCAAAGGCTTATAACTTGCTTATTTAGGAACGGATTTAAAAACTTCAGTTTTCAGTTTCTGATAGTGAAATGTTTCATATGAATGATAAAAATAAATTTAGTAGAATACCCAATTGCGAATATAACTCATTATTGCGCCAAAGAAAATACATAACAAATATTGGAACAAGGAGTGCTACTTTTGAAAAGTGTGACTCACGCAAAATAGGCGTGTGGAATAATTTTTGTTTCGATGTCGAACGATTTATATTCGACATAAATATCATACATTTCAAAAGTAGGGCTCAAGATGTACAGAATACTATTTATACACCGTGAAATTTTAGTTGTTTTGGACCCGTCGTCCAGTGACTCCATTCATGCAACCGAACAAATTTCCCCAAGGAACATAGCTCGAAACATGAAAAACAAATTTGGCCTTCCCATAGTAAGTTAGGTCACGTGATGAGACATTCTGTATGGGAGGTCCAAAAATTTACTCCATATTTCGACCCATGTATCTTGGGGAAAGTTGTTGGGAAAGAATGGAGTCACTGGACGCCGATGGGTCCAAAACGACTAAAATTTCACGGTGTATGAATCTAATGAAGCTAGTATATTTGAACATTTGTATCTTGAAGCTTTATTTGTTATCCGATACAACCTAATTCTTTTTCTTAGGTGGGTCCCCATGCTAAAGATTCCATCGTTATTTTTTATTTTATTTTTGAATCCCTTACTATCCTCCCTAGTTATATGGTTAATTTTTACAATCATTATGCTCCAACCCCAACATGTCTATGAATCAGGAACTAAGTGACCTTAAATTTAATCACTACCGTAGCGAGTGATTAATGAGACTACTTAGCAAAATGAGTGATTAAAAGGGAAAACAAACATCTTTTAATCTTATTCATTACTTATTTAAAAAAAAAGCTTTACCTAGTAGTGGTAAGCAAGTTGCTAGCATTAAGTCAGCCAATAGTTATAAGTATTTGTACTTGTGGAAAAATAAAAGTATTAATAAATAAATAATATAGATTATTAAAAATGACTTATTTTATCTTTATCTCACCTCATCATCGTAATCCTCATCTCCATACTCCACGTCCCGACAGCTCGCTTGTCGCACGATATTCGTCGCGTATCTCGGCGTGTAGTCGCTGTCGTCTGATGTGTACTCGTCACTCTCATCACACTCGAAGTAGCGGCTCTGAAATATCATTATTTTTCACTCAATCCATTTCAGGAAGACATGAGCTCTATTTTTGGAAAAATCGGCTAGTCGAATTATTTTTGTTCTATATCGAATGATATTCGTTCGTTAATGAAGGATTTTTGTTCGACATATGTCATACATTTCAAAAATAGGGCTCCAGAGCCAAGGATCGAAAGAGTCACAGGCCACATTGTGACGACGTGCCTTCGTCAAGCGCCCTCCAACTCACCGCATCACCCCGAGAGCCATAAACATATAAGCCTGCGCGCATCCACCAGAAGCCGATCTCGGATCCTCTCATCTCTAAGATAAGTGGCTGGCTATTTCATAGCGGCTACCTGACTGGATCTCGTGCCTACTTCGATCTCACGACCCCTATCTATATTTCTTATTAACGTGTATCCTTAGTCTAAATTTACAAGAATTTGTAAAGTAAAAATAATAAATATTGTACTATTCCCCGAATCCTGGATTTATCTTCTCTCCTCATACATACCTTGAGTAGAAAACTTTCTCTTCGTCATAACATTTAGCAAAATTAGTTGGCCATTTAATTTCATAAATCTAAAATCCATACTAATATTATAAATGCGAAAGTCTGTCTGTCTGTCTGGCTATCTGTCTGTTACGCTTTCACGGCCAAACCGCTGAACGGATTTTGACGAAATTTGGTATGAATATAGTTGAAGACCCGGGGTCAAACATAGGCTACTTTTTGACGCAGGCGGAGCTGCGGGAAAAAGCTAGTAAAAAATAAATTGATGAGATTTGGAGGGGATAACAATAAAAATGATATACGGCTACTGCATTAAAATCAGATCTTTCATACGTTTAAAACCTTTATTACCTACCAGTCTTTTTAATCGAGGTTTAAAAGAACAAAAGTCAAAGATATAAATGAGTGATGAGTCTTTCCTATTATGGAAATCCGTAGTTTTTGCCTACCCCTACGGGAAACAGGCGTACGACTTATTGACCGAGCGAGCGAAGCAAGCGAGGGCTGTAATTCAAGTTGGGGCGAATATACATTGTATGTATGTTTGTATGTTCCGCGATAACACTCGAACCGTTAGTCCTATTTCGATAAAATTCAAAGTGTGTATAGTAGGCATGTATAGAATTTTTAAGTTCGTTTGACATCAAAATCGGTTTAGTAGTTTTTGAGATATTGGCTTTAATGTAAAAATAAATATTTATTGATAACTCCAAAGCTGTAAGTCCGTTTTCGTTGATAATCAGAATGTATGTAGGAATCGTCATGATACGCATAATATCAAAATATATTTAGTGATATTCAACCGCCTTTCAAAAAAAGAGGATTTAATGTTTTTTTCCGTATTTGTTACTTAATAACTCGCTTATTACTAAAACGATTGAAAAAACTATTTTTAAGTCCGATAAGGCATACTTTCAGTTTAGTCCAGTAATTTTTTTAAATCAATTAGTCCAGTAGTTTAGTAAAACACCTAGAATTATAGTGATGATGTCGTCGATGTAAACTAATCATCTTTTTTTACAAATCACAAAAATAATGTTTTCTCTCAAATTAGTGGAGCCATCGTGAAGATATTTTGAAGTCAGGATATTTATATTGTAGACTAGCTGTTTCCCGCAGCTCCGCCTGCGTCAAAAAGTAGCCTATGTTTGACTCCGGATCTTGAACTATATCCGTACCAAATTTAATGAAAATCAATTTAGTGGTTTAGTTGTGAAAGAGTAACAAACATCCATCCATACTTACAAACTTTCGCGTTTATAATATTACTAGGATTACAAGGGTGGAAGTAGAAGAATCAATGGACCTCATACTCTAACGAACTAAAAAAAGGAGGTGATTTTTAAAGTAGTTAAACCTCTCAAATATACAGGTCATGAAGAATTGATTGACCTACAAGGTTCTACCAAAAACCGAAACGGAGGAGGTTCTCAATTCGAGTGAATGTTGACAGCATAACTCTCCAATACAACCTCTCGTCCGGGCATCAACATCTGGCCCACGTAGGGGGCGAGCAACGGGTACAATTAAGACTTACCCGGCTAACGAGGCTCTGAAAACAACAGCATTCCCAAGGAGAGTTGACGTCAGGCAGGCGGCCGGTCGTAAAATATTAGCCAAATTATAGGAATGGTTAGAACAAGAAGGAATACGTTTATAGATGGTCGCCGCAAATTGTCTCTAGATTTGGAGAAGACAGACAGTATAACTCGATAACTCCATAATGTCTGAACCGATTTATTTATTTTTTGTCTGAAAGGATATATACTTACTTTCAATGAGATTCCTTAGAAATTCCAAATTCCGTAGAAACAAACAACTTTAATAAAATCGTAGAAAACCTATTTTAATACGGTATTTATTTTTATAACTTACTTTATTACTTACTAGCTGTTTCCCGCAAAAAGTTATGTTTGACCCCGGGTCTTCAACTATATTCATACCAAATTTCATCAAAATCCGTTCAGCGGTTTGGCCGTGAAAGCGTAACAGACAGACAGACAGACTTTCGCATTTATAATATTAGTATGGATTAATAACCCCTCTAACAACAGCAGCTAAAATAGTTTAATTTAATGTGTAACAATCGCGAAAATATAAAAAAATCATTAATTCGTAGAAAGTCAGTATGACTGCCATATAAAAGAAAGATAATACAATCGTCCAAATAAACTCATTTTTTTTTATACAACTAATTAGGCAAACAGGCGTACGGCCCACCTGATGGTAAGTTGTTACCGTAGCCTATGAACGCCTGCAACACCGAACACTCAAATCAACATTTTTGATCTTTCATATTTTTAAAATATTTTTGTTTATGTTTTCTAAGACTAATCGACCCAATATTACTACAAAATCAATTCGCGGCCATTAAAATGCTATTTTCGGGGTCAGTCTTATTTGAATAAAATCCATGTAGCTTGAACTCCAATTAGGTAGTATATTAATCTAGGTTCAATATTTAGATGATAAATTCCTACACGTGTAATAAAATGTCGTCGTGGGTCAGTTAAGTAAATCAATAGTGTTAGTAGGTAATAATCACAGACACGGATGATGTCATCCTACATAAATATCCTATTTCCTTTTGTTTACAATTATTTGTGTCACTAGATTTGTTTTGTTAAAACGAAATTCATTATTTGAATGAATGTTGGCACGCCTGCGCAATACTAACGGCATTCCATTTGTGTCTAGTCCATGTCTAGTCTCGTTTTCCTAGTTCAATAAAATGTAAAATAAAAATGATAGAGTCACAAAACTGTAGCCAATTTAAAATTTTAGTGTGTAATTATAATGAATTTATGAACGAACAACATTAATTACTTTTCAATTCAAATGTTTAAACAAACCTTACAAACACCCGTAGATAGAATGGAACGTAAAGTGAAACAGGCGGGGCAACAACACGAAAATGTCATTAGATCTGTCAAAATTGTCAAAAATGACGCAACATTTAAAGGCCCACTTTTAACCACAACAAAGAAAAACCAGGAAAGATAATGAAGCGTGATTAATTAGTGAGTAACGAGGTGTGCCATCAGCGTCTCCATTCGAAACAATTTATCGTTATAAATTGCTGACGAAAATTAAAATAAGGTCCCTGTTATGTGTGCTCAAATGTTCATGTAAATATAGTGTTAATTTTCGACGTAATTACGACGATGGCTGCTGCACTAGCGAACGACTCGCCAAAATATCGCAATAGCTTGATATGCTGCAGTCCAAGGACCGCTGAGGTTGTTTCCGGAAGCCCTTCATCGTCTTCCACTTCTGGATGTGTTTCTGGTGATGAGAGTTACGACTCCAATATTCCTAAATCTATAGCGAATAAACAGTTGAAGATTCACAGCTCGGCGACGCGCGAGGAGATAGAAAAAGCTATAATTCAATGCAAAGAGCTTGTTCTAAGTAGCCCTCAATGTTCTGACGAGAGGAAATGGCTAGTAAGGTATTTAGTTGAGCTGAGGATCCGTCATGAAGATTTGAAGGACAATGACGACCAAACGCGCGAAAGAGTGTCTATAAAAGGGCATCACTTCGAAAAACAAGTCAGTCCGGGCAACAGAAAACAGTATTGTGACCATTGCAGCGGAGTTATTTGGAGTATCGTGCAAGCGTCATACATTTGCACAAGTTGTGGATATGTGTGTCATTATAAATGTGTTGATGATGTATGTCGCATGTGTGCACATGTTGTTATGACAGAGAAGGGGAAATTTGAAATGAGTATATGCCCGGAAAAAGGATTGGCGGCTCAGGACTACAAGTGTGCTGAATGTCACACTACTTTAACCTTCAAGGACACTTGGAACGAACCTCGTTTATGTGATTACACCGGCCTTTATTTCTGTACGACGTGCCATTGGAACGATTTATCACCGATACCGGCTAGAGTCGTACATAATTGGGATTGGGAGAAACGGTACATTTCAAGACTTGCCTTCCAAATGTTGATGTTATCATGGTCACGACCGTATATAGACGTTGAGAGTATAAATTCGAAATTATTTAACTTTATTGCAGAATTGGAATGGGTTCACAAAATGCGAAGGGACTTAGAATGGATAAGACGTTATCTCTGTGCTTGTGCTAAAGGTTCATCATTACTATCTCCATTATTTGTTCAATTGGGCGACGTAAATAACAAATACAGCATGGCACACTTGCAAGCAATCAATGATGGATCATTAGAATCAGAATTAACGGAGTTAACAGAGAAATGTCGATCACATATAACCAACTGTGCTCTTTGTTCTGGCAAAGGGTATATTTGTGAAATTTGCAAAAACAATGAGGTTATTTATCCGTTTGATAATGGAGCTATAATGTGTGAAAAATGTAACTCTGTATTCCACAGATGTTGCTGGCTCCGAAAAAGCCAGAAATGCTTAAAATGCATTCGGTTAGAGGAGAGAAAAAAAAGTAAAGTTGAAGACGAGAACGATTCAAATTTAGAATTAGAATATGACATAGACAAATTTGTTGATTGATTCTTTTTTTCTGTGATGCCATAATAATAATATTGACATGGTGATTTGTAGCTTGTATGATTTTGCCTAAATCCTTGAAACTAAGCCTGCAAGTAGTTTTGATGAAAAAAATTCATGGTTTTCTGTAAATTCAATGTGACTTTTAATAAAACAAGAAAATCCAGGGTCTTCTAAATTTTAGTATTTAAGTAATTATTAATAAGTTATTTTGTTACTAGTTCCTTGTTCACTAATAAATAATGCATGTTTTTTTTTTTATTCTAAGAACAGGGCTGGACTAAGTTTTATAGAATAATGATTATTTTTATTATGTGTTTGTAGTATTATAACAAAAAAAAACTGACATTTTCAAATCTATTTTTTTATCAATTTGACATTATGTTTTTACTTTTTTTTTTATCCATTCTAAATCAAGCCATACTTTTTCCTCCAAATTTATGTAAATCATTTGATGTGTTAAATAATGCTTCTTTTTAAGCATTATAAAGTAGTGGTGCTGTTTATATAGCAATCAATAATTAATGTAAGTGAATAAAAGCTTTAATAATTAAATGATTCAACTTTCATTATAGTTTTGTCATTAGGTACTTTATTCATTCATGTAATGAAGGAATTAATTCATGAACGAATTACGTTCTTGTAGAATATATAATCATGATCTAACTAATCTATACTAATATGATAAAGCTGTAACTAATAGCCTGTATCTGATAGCAAATGCTGTTGAGAACTGGTTGTCGTTGTCTACGAGGATTTATTAGTATTTCATGGCAGCCGGCGGCTGAACAAGACAATATTAACGGTTCCGGTTAGAGATGGGCAGCGGGAAATTTAAGAGGGAAAAAATTTAATGCAAGGGCAAGAAAAGGGGAAAAAGTAATTAATTCCCATTTATTACCGGGAATATTTAAACTTTCCGGGAGTAAATGGAAAATTTTTGCCCATCTCTAGTTGAGGTAGAAGATTATTGTACAATATTATTATTGTATATTACACAACCAATAGTGCTTTTTTTTTTGATGAAGTGTGACTTACGAAAATTCGGCGAGACGAATAATTTTTGTTCGATATCGAATGATTGTCGTTCGATATTTAACGATTTTCATTCGACATAATTTTAAAAATAGGGCACCATTGTGGTCAAAGAAAAAAAAATCGCCACTACTCAACTAGTTGCATACGCGGATTTTTTACTATTTCTTGCAGCCGTTAAAGATATACCTCCTTATTCATAAAATATTACGAACGCTCGATAACTCCAAGTTAACTAAAATATGTTTCATCTTGTTCTTTCGCAAAATAATAATAAGCAATAAACAGAAAGGGAATATTAATAATATTTTTTATGAATAAGGCGGAACGAATATAACATACACCCTTAGATTAATAATAGGCTAGTTTCCAGGGTCAAAAGACTAACATTAAAATTAGTCCGTCATTTAGGGAATCAAAATATATTAGTGACGTATTTTTTCTTTTGCCAATTGAGCGATAAATTATTAAGATACGCATAAAAGTTTAGGAGTGGGGGCTCGTGACGTCACATATTGCGAATAGTGTAGCACACTGTGACGTCACACGGTACTTTAACGCACCATATCTTTACCATTCTTTGTTTAATTTTCAAAAGCAAAAATACGTCTCCAATATTTTTTGATTATCTAACTGACCGACTAATTATATTTTTTAGGAAACTAGCCTATTGGTCTGTCGTAGCGCCGCGGAGACCAATTAATAATCTAAGGGGTTTTCATTGGGAAGGACAGTGACGGATTAAGGACTACCTATCAATCCAAATTGAAATGTTCGCTGCCTGTGACTGAACTAAAAGAAATGAATTGATTATATCGTAATTGAAAATGCATTGTTATAAATTTTTATTTATTGGCTGCTTAATGTGTATCTTTTGACATTTAATTTTATTTCGTAACGGAAGTAAAACTGTTAAACAACGATTAAAATTGTATCATGTGGTTCGAAAGATAATCATTATGTGACTACCATTGTTTATTAAAAGGTATTTTATCGCATTGTATTTGTCATGTTGACGTTATTTTTGAGAAGATAATAAAACGTATTCATTATTATTTTTCTAGTTTTATTTTTACACTGTCTCCATGGCTTATGCGTTTGATTTAAGATCCAGAAACTCTATTTTTGAATAGTATATGATTCACGCAAAAAAGGTGAGTCGAATTAAAATCGTTCGACTAACCAGTTTTGCGTGAGTCATATTTTTAAAAAATAGACCTGAGAAAATACTTTCTTTTTAACCCCCGACGAAAAAAGAGGGATTTCATACGTTTGAAGTGTGTGTGTACCTCACACACTGTCTGGCTGTGTTATCGTAGCGTCTAACTAAACGAATGAGTCGATTTTGATGCAGTTTTTTCATGGTCCTTAGCTATGATTCAGCCATTTGAAGATACTGAGCTCCTTTGATACTAATCCACAGAATTTCACCGACTTATAAGGATCCGTTTGTGATGAACTTTGGTGAAATTTATAAAATACATACATCATATCCGACTGATTCGATGCTGCAAATGAGGCGTATTTGGGCTTATGAATGAATGAATGAATGAACACTTTATTGCACCACTTACAAACAAAAGAAGCACATAGTTAAAACCAATACAACTAAATGGATACAAAGGCGGACTTATCGCTAATGCAATTTCTTCCAGCCAACCTTAATTATGCAGGAATAAGAAAGTGTAATTTATTCTAGTTCTATTTGTTTACGCTTTTGACCTATAATTCTAAATTGCTTTAGATAGTTACCTATTATATAGATATAAGCTGTTGGTCTTCCTTATTATAAATAAAGAAACAAAAGCACTAACCTGACAATCAAGACACCGAGACGACCCTCTGTAAGGACAAGCGGTGAGCGCGCTCTCTCAATAAGTTGTAAGTTGTGGTCCGAGTGTCGGCGTTTGCGAGGAAATTGCAAAAACTCTTTCTTTCCTCCTTGAAATGCTTCTAGTCGCAGTCCATTAAAACACGGTGACTTCATTGTCATACCTCCACAAGATATTTAACAGAAGGTACTTACGAGAATTCACATTAGTATCTTGCTATTTTATATTTAGTTGCTCGCGCAATCCCAAATCTCCTAGGAAATGCAGTTAGTTTCAAACGCACAGACCCTATATACGAATATAGGTAAATCACTCACCTGACAATCCAGACACCGACACGACTCTCTGTAAGAGCAGGCCGTGAGCGCGCTCTCAATGTGTTGTAGGGTGTGGTCCGAATGTCGGCGTTTGCGACGAGCGAGCGAAGAGAGGAAGCTAAGCGGTGAGATTCGACGAAGAGACATGCCCACTGGAGTGCCCCTGGTTAGACATCTTGATTTGAACATGGTCGCTTATTAAATATAAACGCTTTAATTACTTATTTATTTGCACCTAACGTTTCAAAGTTTTATTCATTCTAGTGAGTTATATGGTCATGCGACTCTGTGCATCCTGTTGTCATAGTTTTTCGGAACCGCCTATCGGCCTCTGACGTGATTTCCTAACAGCAGCCCGGACCAAACGTGAATTTAAAGCACGGAATTAGCATTACTACCAGACATGATTAAAGCCTGCAAGATCAACCTCAAGTCCTAACACAACTGGAAACAACTAAACAAAGTATGGTTCCCGTGGAAATCGAACACACGACCTTTGGGTCTAAGGCGAACGCCTTGACCACGGAGGCAATTAACAAACTTTTATTAAGGTCGCTAGTTTCACTTGGGATTTGAACCCAAACTTAGTACTATTATCTATTCTATGCACAAACCTATCACACGTAGGTGAGAACTACTTGAGAAGTTCGATCCGAGCGCGAAGCGCGTATCCCTGGCGATTGTGCGTGTCAAGCGAAGGCAAGACGCGACTCGTATCGAATTAGTCGCCATTTAGTGGCATTTTCAATCTCGAGGTCCTCCGTCCTTAGGAAGGCACGTCAAACAGTTGGTTAGGTTAGGCTGTATCAGATGACTTAGGCAGCCATTGATAGTGTTGGCTACCTGTTGATCTGGTTTTCTTAAAAAAAGGGTTACGGTGGTCAGACGACAGTAGCTCCATTGTAATATGCAGTGATCTAGGATCATGACTTACCTACCCTAGGCTCCAAAGCGTAAGCTGAGGACGAAACTAGGTAAAACACTCTTGGACTAAGAAGATGAAAGAACTAAGAATAACATAACTAGTTTTCATAGTAGCACTAATTGCTTCAAAGCATTACTTTTCTTTTTCGTCCGAGCGTGTTTCCCAGCTACATCTTAAGCTTTGAAGTGTAATGCTAAGGGTTCGGGCTTTGAAGCCCAGGAGCTTTATTTTTGAAATGTATTAGGTACTCATTATGTCAACTTACTGCATAAGGTGAATGATAACCATTCGAATACGAACGAAAATCATTCGACTCACAGGTTTTAAGTGAGTCATTCATCTCAAAAATAGCACTCCAGATACCCTATTTCTAAAATGTATGACTCATATGTCGAATGAAAATCGTTCGATATCGGACCAAAACCATTCGACTTGCCAAATTTTTCGCTAGTCGCACTTTTTAAAAATAGCACTTAAGACATTATTGGTTCTAAGAACAGTTACACATACACACATGGGTTCTAGATACAGCGCAACACACCTTTGTACAAGATTTTCTACAGTTTACGTTCTTGTTGAGTATATTCGAGTGTACATAATAACAAGCAACTTACCTATCTAGAGTATTCAAAAGAGCCGGTTTCATTTCGTTGTCCCTCTCGCACAATGTGGTCTCGCTCGGACGTCTCTTGTTTCTCCTCTTAATGCCACTGCCTGTTTCTATCCTGTTATCATCTGAAACAAAAAGAACTTTATAAAATCAATACACCTGGAATATTTGTGTCGCATATAGCTGTAAATAACTGTCGCATATAAGCTGTAAATAATATAAATAAAACGTCGTTCCTTTTTGTACTCCTTTATTTTGTAAGTAGGTTAAGATTGTAATTCTCCTTAAGCTCATTATCTTTCATGTCTTTTAGTTATACATCATTTGTTATCAATCTTAGCGTTATAAGTATTATTATTGTCATGTAAGATACAACTATGTAACAGTAAATGCATATAGAAGGTTACCAATTCTTGTTAAACTAAAGAGAACCTTATGCATACACATTAAAGTTGTATATTGTTTGTACTTATGCCTCCACGTGTCGTCCTTGTATTATACGACACGTGTAACCTAAGGTTGACCTCGTATTTTAAATGTCTGTATCACAACTGGATAAAGAGTAAATGAGGGAGAATACCTGCTCACAGGGTTGCGCATGCGTCGTATAGTTCATTTAGTGTATAAAAGGGCACTAATTCGGTCCTAAAATTCATTCTAACAACAGCAAGCAAGTAATGGACAAGACAAGTGCGCGACCCTCGGAATAGTCACTCCCAGTTTGTAACTATATAAAATCTTTAATTTCAAAGTGCCAAATACCTATAAAATCTACAGTCCATTTCCTCAAGTTATCCTCTGTCATTCACGACAGAAAGTGGTCATTCTGCAGCCGGATACAAGTACCAGTGACCCACGGTGTTAGGTGAGCTGAACTCGCTCGGCTCGACAGCTTTAGCTGTATAAACATCCACCAAAGGTGATCGGCTTTTTAGCCTGCTCCCTGCGGTACCCCAAGGTGTGTGGCTCGAAGCACTGGCTCGCCGACCCTTGGGTTTAGTTCAGGTCCCTCAGACCTCACGTTGGCAGTGTAGTTGTGCGTCGGTCGGGAGGTCACGTACCCCCTGGCTTCTCCGTGTCATCTTATCCGTCGTGCAACAAAAGGACTGTGGGGGCGAGAGCCTCGCGTCCTTTCACCAAACTCAGTGAGTGACATTTTAGCCAAACAATAAGTGCAGTGAAAGTGTTAGTCGTAATTTCGCATATTTTTTATTCTTTTGTTTTTTTTCCATTGTCGCATTTATTTTATTTTTCTTGTCTTTATTTTTTTCATTATTTCGCGTATTTTGTTCGTTGTTAGGATCATTTATTTTTATATAGGGATTTAAGTGTGTAAAATTAGGGTAAAAATGATGAGGTCCCCCACGCGCACCGATAGGTCATTAAGGTCTAGGGGCCCTCCGCCCACTCCCTCCTCACAAGAGGAAAGGGAAAAAACACCGCCCTCAGGTGACACCACTCCTGGTGAAACCAACACATGGAGCAAAAGCACCAGCCCGACCACTGACGCAAGTCAAAGTCAAAAAAGAGTAGAAGATGCAGTCGTGCCACCGTCTCCGCGACCGGAAGCGCGGAGCGGTGTTGTTGAGGATACGTTGCCAAATAGGAGTGCCCCGGGCACGGTAGTTCAAGCGCCGCGCTCGCCCCGGGAAAGCAGTGAGATAAGTGTATTGATGGCAGAGCTCGAAGTGCATAAGGCTAAGTTGGAACTGGCTCAACGGGTTGCGGAATCCGCCAATTGTAGGTTGGAGATCGCGCGCTTGAAAGTCGCGCAGTCTACCGACGGCGGAACGCAGCACGGGTTTAGTGAAGAGCACAGGGTGTCCGACTGGGTCGCACAACATACGAGTTCGAGGCCTGCTATTCAGGACGCTTATCAGGACCCGGGTCCTAATACGTCGCGAGACAATAATAGAGTCCGCACGTTAAACAACGTTATCACGACACCTCGGGATCGTGTCGTACCCGTTATGCAGCGGACGGTACCCGAGCTACCTACCTTTGACGGAAATATTTCCGAGTGGATCGCATTCCGGGCTGAGTTTGAAGATAGTGCTCCCATGTTTAGTGCCGTAAATAACGTAAGCCGAATCCGCCGAGCCCTCAGAGGCGAGGCCCGTACGGCTGTTAAAGCCATCATGTATACCGTTCAGGACCCATTTGAGATAATGGAGGCCCTGGAGAGGCACTTCGGAGACCCCGAAGAAATAGTCCTCACGGAAATTAATAACGTTAAACGTATGCCGCGATTGTTTGAAGATAACAGTAACATCGTAACTTTCGCCGGTCATGTCGCTAATGTTGTAGCGACCATTAGAGCTCTCAGGCAGGATAAGTATTTATATGCCCCCGAGTTAGTTAATAAAATTGTTGACAAACTTAGTTTAATTGTTCGGTACGAATGGAGTAAATACAGAACGTTAAACTCCAGTACACCGGACTTAGTCGCTATGGCTGAATTTTTAAATAATATCAGTAGTACCGCGCGAAAAATGCACTCGCGTCAAAATAAATCACGGGCTCACGTCAACATTATGAACAATAGTCGACGTGAGCAAGCGTCGGGACGCCCTCAGTCGCCTTACTATCAGCACGCGCACCGACCATCCCCACCATCAGTCGATTCAAGCAGTGACACTGAATACGAACGCGAGCGCGCGGTCAAACGACCGTCGCGAACATCGGCTAAAGTCAATACCAACAAAGCGAAGGACTTCAAAAATTCACACAGTAATAATGATAATAAACCTAAGTCTGCACCCTCAGTGCAAAAGTGTGTATTATGTGGAAAAGAACATATGTTATCAAAATGTTCAGAATTTTTGAAATCCTCCGTTCAGCAGCGTTGGGAAATTGCAAAAAATAATAAGTTGTGTTACCGGTGTTTAAATTCATCCCATAAGCGACCCATGAGGTGCAAATATGTACCGTGTGGTGTAAACCAGTGTGAAGCAGGGCACCACAAATTATTGCACGGGTTGTCATCACAGGCAACTACGTCACGAGCTAACGTTAGTAGTATTAACCACGTAAGCAAATCGAGTACATTTTTAAAAGTCGTTCCCATCGAAATGACGGGTCCCCTAGGCGTCGTAAGCACATACGCCCTTTTGGACGGCGGGTCCACTATGACTTTGGTCGAAAGAGAAATCTCTGATCAAATTTGTCCCAGAAAAAGGGGAGATCCGCTCACAATAACGGGTATCGGGGGAAATATAATGAACGATATCGAATCCTGCGAAATAAATGTATCGATTCGTGGTCACTGTAGCCGTAATTTTGAAACGATGAAGGCGCGTACCATCACCTGTTTAAACATCGCCCCTCAGGCGGTGCCCCGTACTATGGTGGAGGAATGCGACCACTTATATGACATCGCGGACGAATTGTCGTACGAATCGGCTACCCCTACTGTTCTCATAGGCCAAGACAACTGGCATCTTATCGTGTCGCGACAGATTAGAAGTGGAAATAAAAACCAACCTGTCGCGTCGCTCACATCCCTAGGTTGGGTGCTGCACGGGCAGTACCTCTCCTCAAGCGTCAACACGGCATTCATAAGTCACGTTAAACCGGTCACCCCGGAAGACGAGATGCTAGATTTAATGAAACAGCATTTTAGTATAGAATCGTTAGGCGTGGAACGCAAAGTACCTAAGGCAGATCCAGAACAACGGGCAATAACCGTGCTGGAAAATACATGCAAGAAACTGCCATCCGAAGATAGGTATCAGGCGGGCCTCCTATGGCGTAGCGATTCAGAGGCATTGCCTCACAATAAAGACATGGCTCTCCGTCGGTTGTATAGTTTGGAAAAACGGCTCGACAAAGACGCGCAACTTAAATCTCAGTACACAGCTCAGGTAGATAATTTGTTGAATAAAGGTTACGCGGAAAAAATGTCGTCTAGCCCACCGGTAGAATCGCCTCGTAATTGGTACTTACCGCACTTTCCAACCACACATCCGCAAAAAAAGAAGATGCGTCTCGTTTTCGACGCCGCGGCTAAATACTGTGGTAAGAGCCTGAACGACGCGCTCCTAGCTGGTCCGGACTTATTAGAATCCCTTTTCGGAGTACTCATAAGATTTCGGGAAGGTAAAATCGCCGTAATAGCCGACGTAGCGGAAATGTTTCTACAAGTCGAAGTTATCGAAAGCGATCGTGATAGCTTACGTTTTTTGTGGAGGGGGGAGGACCGCTCGTCCCCGCCAACGGAGTATAGAATGAGGCGATTAATTTTCGGCGCCGCCTCCTCGCCTACTACCGCGTTGTACGTAAAAAACAAAAACGCGCAGGCTTTCGCGATCGAATTTCCTAAGGCAGTCGACAAAATAATCCGAAATACGTATATGGACGATATGCTCATCGCAATGGACGAAAGCGAAGAGGAAGCACGCGAAGTCGTCAACCAAATTTATAAGCTCAATAAGAAGGCGTCGTTTGAACTCCGTGCATTTGCCAGTAACGTACCCAGCGTGATTCGCGACGTTACCGCGGGGGGCTCCGACACCACCGTCATCGCCAAGAGCGACGTAGAACGTACATTAGGACTCAAGTGGAATCACAAATCGGATACACTGGGTTTTCAAGTTAACTTGCGCAACTTACCACAGGAAGTGTCCTGTAATGACGTATTACCAACTAAACGACAGGTAACCAGTAGCGCAATGTCGGTTTTCGACCCCACAGGCTTAGGAAGTCCTATTTCCGTCCTAGGCAAGGTCCTTATGCAAGAAGTATGGCGTAAGGGTATAGGGTGGGATGACACCATACCCCCCGAATTAAAGTCGGTTTGGATTTCGTTTGTCAGTAACATTCAATTATTAAATAACTTACAATTACCACGTTACGTGCCCGCAAACAATAAACAAGTAGAAATACACGTATTTTGCGACGCCAGTGAAAAGGTTTATGCGGCCGCGGTCTATTTCGTAGCGACCGACAAAAACGGTAAGAGGACATCAACCTTAATCTCGGCAAAGGCGCGTGTCGCACCGTTAAAAACGATTTCCATCCCGAGACTTGAATTACAAAGTTGCGTATTAGGTACACGCCTCGCTAACACCGTAATTAGGGAAACGGATTACGTCATCACGGGTAAACACTTCTGGTCGGATTCACGCACCGTATTAGCGTGGATTAAGGCAGACCCGCGAACGTTCAAAAGTTTCGTAGCCCATCGTTTAGCGGAAATAGAGGAAAGTACTACACCAGCTGACTGGCGCTGGGTACCTAGCGCACAGAACGTAGCGGATGACGCGACTAAGGGCGTCCCGAACAACTTTGATAAAAACCACCGCTGGTTTCACGGTCCCGACTTTATTAGGAGCTCAAAAGAGCACTGGCCTACTGACAAGTCCGACGCGACAGTAGCGCCAACGGGCGAAGAGCGAACTAGTAATAAGGTTACGGCCATAGTACATAGCGCTCAAAATAAGCAAGATTTTCTCCCGCCAGTAAATAGGTTCTCTAAGTACATACGGCTAATTAGGGCTGCGGCTTGCGTCTTGGTCGCGGCGGAGGCATTCAAAGCTAAATTGCTAATAAAGAAAACAGAAACGGAAATGAATACAGGGCATGTTAAGTTAGCAGAGCTTTTATTAATTAGGCGTAGTCAACATGTATCCTTTCTTGAAGAAATAAAGGACTTAGAGGCTGGACGGCGAATTCACAAGAAATCACCACTTTTCAAGATTGCAGTTGTATTGGACAAAAACGGCATTTTGGTTTTAGACTCACGAATAGATAGAGGTACGGCATACACTCCAATCTTACACGCCAAAGAGGAGTTCTCCAGACTGCTGGTACAACATTTTCATGAAAAGTTTAATCACGGGAACCATGCCACAGTAATCAACGAGTTGAAACAGCTGTATTTCATGATCGGCTTACGAAGTAGCCTGCGATACATATGTAACCGATGTCAATGGTGTCGGACCTACAAAGGAACAACTCTTCAAGTTCCAGTAGGTGACTTACCAGCTGAACGACTTCAGGCGTATCAACCACCCTTCACAGCTACCGGCGTCGACTTGTTCGGACCTATGACCATCACCATAGGCCGACGGCATGAAAAAAGATGGGGAGTACTATTCACCTGTCTCACCACACGAGCGGTTCACCTGGAACTAGCCGCCTCGTTATCTTCAGCATCCATGATAATGGCCTTACGACGCATGGCGTCGCGACGAGGCACACCTACCGTCCTGTATTCCGATAACGGGACTAACTTCATCGGCGCAGAAAAAGAAATCAGAAGTGCCCTTCAAACCCTCCCTGAGGACACCAAAGCATTCACCTCAGTGAGAGGCATCATCTGGAAGAAAATACCAGCAGGAAACCCAGCCGCTGGAGGTGCCTGGGAGAGATTAGTGGGCAGCGTCAAATCCGCCCTCAAAATCACCCTCAAAGAGAAGGCACCCAGTGAGGAAGTACTCCACACGCTTCTTCTAGAGGCCGAGCATATTGTGAACTCGCGCCCTCTCACTCCTGTCAACCCAGACTTGGGCATAGAAGCCCTGACACCCAATCACCTTCTGATTGGGCGGTCATCCGCCTTACATCCTTTTGGTCGTTTTACTGACCATCAACTTTCCACTAAATCCTGGCAAGCCACTCAACTACTGGCCGACAACTTCTGGAAACGATGGATGCGGGAATACCGCCCACAGCTGGCCCTCCGAACGGCCAAGAAGGAAACACATCAGCTACAAAAAGGCGACGTCGTGATTATAGCCGATAACACTATGCCACGAGGAGTATGGCCAAGAGGCATTATCACCAAAACACATGCCGGTCCGGATGGACGAGTAAGAGTCGTGGAAGTCAAAACCGCTGCCGGCTCCCTACGCCGTCCAGCCTCCCGTTTAATAGTCCTATGCTCCGCTTTAAGTGGTGCTAGCGCACGTGGGGGAGACTGTCGCATATAGCTGTAAATAACTGTCGCATATAAGCTGTAAATAATATAAATAAAACGTCGTTCCTTTTTGTACTCCTTTATTTTGTAAGTAGGTTAAGATTGTAATTCTCCTTAAGCTCATTATCTTTCATGTCTTTTAGTTATACATCATTTGTTATCAATCTTAGCGTTATAAGTATTATTATTGTCATGTAAGATACAACTATGTAACAGTAAATGCATATAGAAGGTTACCAATTCTTGTTAAACTAAAGAGAACCTTATGCATACACATTAAAGTTGTATATTGTTTGTACTTATGCCTCCACGTGTCGTCCTTGTATTATACGACACGTGTAACCTAAGGTTGACCTCGTATTTTAAATGTCTGTATCACAACTGGATAAAGAGTAAATGAGGGAGAATACCTGCTCACAGGGTTGCGCATGCGTCGTATAGTTCATTTAGTGTATAAAAGGGCACTAATTCGGTCCTAAAATTCATTCTAACAACAGCAAGCAAGTAATGGACAAGACAAGTGCGCGACCCTCGGAATAGTCACTCCCAGTTTGTAACTATATAAAATCTTTAATTTCAAAGTGCCAAATACCTATAAAATCTACAGTCCATTTCCTCAAGTTATCCTCTGTCATTCACGACAATTTGGGTACCCTATCTATTTACAGTACTTTGCCAACCGATTAAGAAGAATTAATACAGCCGTATTCATAAACGTGTATTAAATTTTAAGAAACGCTTAAACTGGTGCTTAGTGAAAATTGTATTCATAAACATGTCTTATAAGCTTAATTCACAGACGTCTTAAATGGCTGTCAAGTTAAGCAGCCTGGCACCCTGGTTTAAAAGTTAAAGTACAACATGTTCCACAAGCATGAACAGAGAAGTTAAGTAATATAACTTGTGGAAAACTCTATGTAAACAATTATAGTTAAATTTAATATCGTTTATATTCAAATCAAAGTTTATAATGCATGTAAAAAAGATTACAGTCTTACCAGAAACGTCATTATCACAATAACTCCAATTGGTCCTCTCGCTGACGTAGCTAGCGTTGTCCTGCCCGTTGTCGGTCCATATCTCGCGAACCGACGGATTCTGATAGATGGTCTCCGTGGACGCGTTACCGTTTTCCACGTCGTACGACCTGTCTGGTTGCTGAAGAACCTTGCAAAACAAATAGAATCTTATACGTTGTCACAAACAGTGCTGCGGATGCTCATTTTATAAAATTCGTAAAAGCTGATGGAATAGTGTGTAACGTTGTAAATAAATAAGTAATAAACGCGATGAAAATCCGTAGGGTTTAAAATAGTTTAATTGAATGTAATGGAAGAGGTTTCCGCCTTTTCAAAATTTTGGAAATGTATATAATTTTTTAAGTAAGTATTTTGTTTATCAAAACCCTTTAAGTGCCGGTTTGTGGGATAACTTAGGATCCTATCCTAACTACAAAGTAGGGACGTTCGTTAGCGATCGAATTCGAGGAAAAGGCTCTTGTTCTTGGTGGCAACTAATACTAATAGGTTTAAAAAAACTCGACTAGCAACATTCTGGGTTCCTGAGGGACGTAGACCAAAACGGACACCACGTAAAAGATGGCGGGATGACCTGGATGAAATCGACAATGGATGGCAAAAATCGGCACTTGGCCGAGATGCGTGGAAATCTAAAGGGGACACCTAGGGCTATTAAAAAAAAACAATAATTATTTTTATTGTATTTAGCTAGCAAACAAGCTTGAGGTCCACCTGATGGCAAGATATTTACACGTTCGTAACATTGCATCTGTGAATATAAGTGGTTGCAGAGATAAGCTTGTTGGAACAAATCCATCGTTAAAAAAAAAAAAAAAAATTTTTTTTTAAATTTAAGGTAAAGACTATGGTTGACTGGTAGAGAATGCCTAATATGTGGCTCCAAAGCAAACAACTGAGGACTCAACCGGGGAAACGTTTCATGTTCCTCCCTCTAATTGCAAAAGATCCTATTGGTTTATAGTTATAGTTACTTCAAAATTTCCATTCAATAGGTATAAAATAAATAAATAATATATAAACAATTTTTATTTGTTTATTCCAAGTTACACTCAGATAAATTATGACCTAAAACTTAATAATTTAAAAGCTAAACTACAAACGTAATTAAGTACTCCCATTTAGGTACTTAATTGTTTAGTATTTAAATTATTTTGTGAAAGAAAATTTTCAGAAATAACGAATTTATCTAATTTTTGAATTTAATGTTACTGTGAATTTAACAACCCCTAAAAAATAATCCTGAATTCTGCCCTGACTAAATATTTTTTTTTAATTACAGATGTCAAAAAATTAACATCTGTCAAATCTATCAGCTGAACAATGTAAACAATAGTACCTGGGTATTGATGTATTAATCGAATCCAATCGATTTTTCTATTTATTTAATTAATAATTACCTGATAATGTGCGCGTGTACCTAGAAAAAATACAGCCCCAGAGCCTCCTGTAGCCATTGTTTCCTAAAATAAAAAGAAAGCATTATTTTAAATGATTTTCTGCTCTATTTACGATTATTATGTGGTAAGTTTCAAAAACAATTAAGAAAAATAATGGCGTAACCTATATGTAGAGCGTAGCCAGAATCCGTATACTGCAGTCAAATTTAGACTTTTAATTGATTTTACAACGACAAAAGAAAAATCATTAATATTCAGGTACATATGTAGAACTATCACAAAACAATAATGATAAAAAGTAAACAAGAAATATTCTTACCTTTCACTTACACGATCGTATTAAAAATATTCTTAGAGATTTTTGCGTAAATTAATTTAGTTTAAGCATTTCCATACGATGCGATATTTTATTTTGTTAGTTATTTTATGACTTGTCAAGAAAATTGACACATTTGACAGTCAATTGACTTGCGCAGAGGGGTTGATTTGGGGGTTGTCATAGACCTAGGGTTGTCGTACATTGGGGAAAATTACCGATAATTTGGCAATTTTTTTCTTCTTTTGCCTACTTTCATGAATAATTTTATTTCCGTGATTTTTAGTTGCATCTAGCAAAAAATGTTTATTTAGGGATGTATGTTATTGTTTTATTGGTGATATTTCCTGCACGTATGTACAGTACATACACGTACTTTTTTCAAGTATTTCCTTATTTAATTATTTTAACTTTATCACAATGGCGCGATGTTCCTTCTGGCCTTTTTACTATGGTACAATACTATTTATTACCATAACAATACACCGTGAAATTTTAGTCTTTTTGGACCCATCGTCCAGTGATTCATGCAACCGAACAAATTTCCCCAAGGAACATAGCTCAAAACATGAAAAACAAATTTGGACTTCCCATAGTAAGTTATGTCACGTGACGAGACATTTTGTATGGGAGGTCCAAAAATTTACTCCATATTTCGACCCATGTATCTTGGGGAAAGTCGTTCAGTTGCATTGCAGATATATTGAATTTAATTACTAAATAAACTTGGGTTTTTATTTTTTTGACTATATTTTTATAGTCAAAAAAATAAAAACCCAAGTTTATTTTGATAAATAACTAAAAAATTAAAGTTATTTTATATATTTCGACCCATGTATCTCGGGGAAAGTCGTTCAGTTGCATCAATGGAGTCACTGGACGATGGGTCCAAAACGACTAAAATTTCACGGTGTATATCTGGCGGTTGAAAGCGGCCTCTATGTTCTTTTACTAATTTGACTGCGATGCTTTTGTGGGGTGTCTCTACATTTTAAGAAAGTGTGCTATAATTACGCCGCCGTTTTCTGAAACCTTGCTTTTCCATCTTACTTACAAGGTGCTTAGCCGTCAATAAAGTTATCGGTAGATGGCGTTATTGTAAAACTTTGAATATTGTTATGATATATTGAATTTAATTATTAAATAAACTTGGGTTTTTATTTTTTTGACTATAAAAAGTATATTTTGATAAATAACTAAAAAAATGAAAGTTATTTTTTTTTTAATTATTTTTCCAAAAAGGAGTCTCTTTTACCACATCGGTACTGTTAGCAGTCATTATCAAGTTCAAGCATTCGTCATTCTAAAGTGTCGCGGGTATCCAAATACAGTCTAGCAATTTCTTCTAGTCGACAGAATGGCAAATGTTGAAGTTTTGTTCTTATGCGACATGGATTAAGGTCTAAACTTGGATGTGCGATGCAATTGGTTGAAGTGGCTGCACAGAACCACTATACCGTGTGGCTGCGGACTCCCTGTGCGAATCTGATGGAGTAAGCCTTATGTAGTTACTGCGCTGGAAACTCTGATATCGCGATTTAGAACTATAGTTTATGGTAGAAATACAGAGTCTTTCGTTAAAAATATCACAAGGGATTTAAATGACATTTATTTATTGGCACACATAACATTCCTATTAAGATATGCTCAGCAGGCAGATACTCTATTGACTTATCGGGATTATTATTAGATTAATAATATCCATAAAAATAGAAAAAAATAGAGTCCACAACATTTATTTGGGATAAATTATTAAACTATTGAGCTTATACATTACAAGTAGTTTTGCAGTTGCAATACAGAGGCAGTTGAGTCCATAAGCCACTTTTTGTGTCACTGTGATTGGCTGGCAAACGAATGGAATCTTTGGAACAGCTAGAGGATTACAGGCACTTCACACCAAGTGATGTTCTGAAGCGAATGTAGTCCATCATCAGAAATTCTGTTGTGGCTCACCCACAAGCTATGGATGCAAAGGTTCGACGTATTTCCTGATTTTAGGACCCCATACGTAAGATAAGATAAGTACAATACAAAACTCTTTATTGCATAACAAAGATACATAGATACGGGCGTTTTTAATTATGTAGGATACATTTAATTGTTTTCAACTTTGGTGCGTTTGGTCGTCACGTTAAGTAAACAATAACTAAGTGCTAAAACAAATTGTATAATCTTAAATGTAGAGATCTGTGTTACGTTTCTCTATGTCGTATTCGTAGAGGGGTAGAATCTGGTTTCTTCAACGCAGACAGTTAAGGTATAGCATAACACTGTCTTTGATGGTCTACACCTGTATTTCAAAACCGGATTTTTAAAAGGAAATAAAATTCGACCTGTTTGTTTATATTATCTTTATAGCACAAAACCACAAGTAAAATACAACAAAAGCCAAAGTTAAATGTGAACTAATCGCACTAAGTGATCTCCTACAACAAGCCAGTGACAAAAGAGAATATTTTTACAAAAAGGAAAATTACACCTGTGGAATGGGTAATTCAGTATTGTCGTAATTGCACAGTTTTTGAATTACTTATGCTACATTAACTATTTAATACTGTTTTTATCGCGTTTGTCACTACTTATTTATACCTAACGTCAAACACTTTATAGCATTCATGGTCGCACGCAGGTAGACTAAGTTAGCATTTATAGTTAATCCATACCAAATTCATGTCAGTTTTGTAATATTTTATTCAAAAGCGTGGATAAGAAAAGATTAAGTTGATTTTACAGTAAGAATATAATCGGAGAATATTGTAGCTTTATCAATCATGTGATTTTTTTGATTAATATCTACGAATAAACTCTAATTAATACTGGACTCAAAATGGTCTATCTATTTCGACTTTTCGGCTGGAGGCAGATTCCTCCATCAACTGCAATGAAGATATAATAAAGGTTGACGTTGAGCATACGGTCGCAAAAATCCTATAACAGGAAATAAATACACACGAATTTTGCACATTAACTTTGAGGTTGAATGTAATCCTTACAATGCAGGTTTTATTTATTTATTTCGTACACTGTAATATATACAATAGCAGGCTACTTAACAACTTTATAAACAAGACAACGGTAATTTAAATACTATAAAATTGCGTTCCTTGGAAATTTGGGAATAAGAAAACCCCGAAAATTTCGTATTCACAGTGTCACTCACACAGTAAATACAAATCTTACCTCTCAAGCTAAAATCCATCGAAATCATCACCACCTGGGATATTGACGATAAAACCTAGTCATTTATATTCTGTAAAAACTTCTCCTTAAGCCCAGTAGAGCATAACGAGCTAGGCAGGCGTTTCTTGCTTATTTCTGATATTTGTTGCATTTCATTGCAGCTGAATGGCTCGCTACCATATCGAATAAGTAATATCTTGTTCCGTGTTTAAATGTATGATTTATTCAACTCACTGATTCTAGGCTAAAAACTATTTGAGCAATAATAAAATTTTGGTGACATTCAAAAGATGTTTACTATCTCGCATAATATAATAGTTGATTTAGTAAGGTATATAGTAAGGCTATCAGTTCTCACAATACCTCGATCCTTGGATGCACAAGAATTGTACAAGAACATTATCTGACATATGAAACTCTTAAATACATTTTGTCATCCAGGCCAAGATCGGCCTGCTCCTCCAGGGGATCCCATAAACCAGTTCACTAGTTATTATTTCCTACCATTCGGGTACGATATGCATAAAATATAGAGTTTTAAAATATTAGTTAAAACTAAACATTCACATCAATATGGAGATATTTGGAGTGCTGGAGAGTAGCACAGGCTATTTTTTAGACAATGTTTTCATAAGTTCATCCATGTTTCCTATAACTAGTGGTCAGACTATGACTAATGCTTATTACGTTATAACTACGTCTACCAGTGACGTCAGACTTTCCACGCCATCGCGCCTCCGTCCACCCACTCCATTACCGTTAGACAGTGCTATGCAAAACGGCACATTCAGTTACAAACACTTGGTTTTTGTTTTATTATAATTTATCTATGTAACTATTATTTGTATAGTGTAGTAGTTAAGCTGTATCAAAGGCCTATAGAAGACCTATAAAGACAGATATATCTATAAAAATCTATCTAATATTGTTTACTCCATTGTAAAATTAGGGTAGCGGGCAGTTTAGGGTACTCTAGACTCTGAAGGTAAAGCTATACGCTGAGATTAAGAAGTAACCTAGTGTTTACAAGTATCTAGGTACATAGAGCAACAAAATCCATACGTCCTCCATACCTTACTTTACTAATATTATAAGTACGAAAGTCTGTCTGTCTGTTAGCTTTTACGGCCAAACCGCTGAACGGATTTCGATGAAATTTGATATTAATATAGTTGAAGACCCGAGATTAAACATAGGCTACTTTTTGACGGGAAAAAGCTAGTACTCAATATATTCCTTACCAACTTTGGATTAAAGTTGCTACGTTTACTGTTATTTAACCCCTTCACGAGCTCTACATTCATCCGGTCATGGTTATTGTAATAATATATTTTTTCTTGACTAGGTCAAGGTGCTTTCGTCCGCATAAAGCCATCTCCGTTATTGCTCCCTATACAACTGCAGGCGGGCACGTTATTCCAACAACCAATAGGAATACCCGGACTGAATCTCGCTTGCAAAGTTTTCTAGATTCTCAGCATAAATACAAATCGCTGAATTAAAGAATCGGGGAGTCCCTATGCTACACGGTAAACCGGTACTGGCGGAGGGCCGGTCTAAACCTCCTCCCGTATTTGTCGTCTTTAAGCCGTCATGTATGAGTTAAATCATATGATTTGAAAGTTAATTAAACATGTTCTGATGAGATCCTCAGCCAATACACACAACACCGATGTAGTCACTTGACTCTCTTTTTGTATTTGCTTATTAGAATCTGTTATTTTAAAGGAATCGCTTTCTCTGTTAAGTTCGGCAAAATCATACATTTTTTGTATGAAGAAACTATTTTAGATATTCGTTTGAAATTACAGAGTTTAACGAAATGTCTTTATTAATTTTGATCAGTATTCGACTTGTTAGTTATAGTAAGGAATAAAAACTCCGGTACAAACCTGTTGTCTAACTGTGTTAAGTAGTCTTCCTATTCACATATTTATATACCAGTAAAAGTCTCGTTTCTAAAAATACCAATAAGTTTCATTAGATTTTGTTTTTGTTTCTACTTTTCACATCTACTATTTAGCTTAACAAATTTTGATCAAAGACACAGTTATTGGTAGATTGAAACACAGGAAATACCTTATCTTCACGTGACATAAGATAATATTTTAAAGTGTCGTTTTTCATTGTCTGCCTCGTGCTAAAGAAATCACAGGGATGTGACTCTACATCAATATGAAATATACAAGTGGCATTTTTCATCAATGAATTAATAGATTCACTGTATGGTTTTACATGATAAATAAATAATAAAACGCAATAAAAATAAATATTTTGAAACTTATAACTAATGTAAAATATTCATAGTCGAATATTTTTTCCGCCCCTTATTATTTCCAGTATGCGTTTCCAGACTGAATGACCATAAACCATGGTCATTCTTTGCACCAGAAACGAGCGATTTGCTGCTTATGATAATAAATTTTAAATTTCAAATGATGATTAAATTAGATTGGAGCCTGCATTTCCAACTACGTTCTTGCTAAACTCTACAACTCTTCCTTTCGTTTGCAATGCATTTTAGACTAAAACGCATTGTAATTGTAAGTAGTGGAGCTCTACATTTGTAAGTAATAATTTGATAGTCGCACAAAATAAATACATAGGTATTTATTTTAATACTAGCAGTTTCCCGCAGCTCCGCCTGCGTCAAAAAGTAGCCTATGTTTAATCCCGGGTCTTCAACTATATTCATACCAAAATCCGTTCAGTGGTTGGGCCGTGAAAGCGTAACAGACAGACAGACTTTCGCGTTTATAATATTAGTATGGATTGCCACTTTTGGCTGTGGGTAGGTATTTGTGAAACCGATTCAGTGTCACATCTTAGCGGTGCCCCCTGGTAAATTAAGTTTGAACAAAGTTTAGTTTCTACACTATTTAATTTTTCAGGAAAACGCGTCTGGAAGAACTCGCCGACATGCACTGGCCAGCGAGGCGTTTCATGACTTACTCATCTTCAGTATATACATATACCACCAATAGCTACAATTTAGCTGAATTAAGATCTTCGTCACAAAACGTATTTTTATTTTTTTATTTTATTTATTTGGAATAACAAACAGATACAAAATATATGTTGACAGTGCATAAAATAAACAATATGTAAATTTAACAATTCTGTAACCAACCACGTTATCCACAGATTAAAGAAACAAGTATTTATAAAATAATTACTAGAAGGAAATTATAATGAAAGTGTTTAAGGGTAAGTACAAAACCGTATTAAGCGTTACTAAGATGTTTAATTTAATCATTAACTAATGGTGCCAGTGCATCAGTGCCCTATATTTATGTAACTGTCTGACATAATTAATGTTCGATGAACTCTGTAGTGAACCTTGTTTCGCAAAAATATGCTGAATATCTATGCTAAAACATCTTTACTTTTCAATTAGATCTCTACATGACGAATAAAGAAATATATCTATGTTCTTAAAATAAATAGAAACGTCCTGTATTATGTTAATTACTTATGCGAGACATGACTTTTCAAATAAATTAAATTTCGATAAGAAATGCTTCTTCTTGCATCTAATATGACAGTCTTATTGTATCTTTCTTATCTCAAGGGTTTTAAAATATTTTTCAATAAATAAAATGTAAAAAATCTTTCTTAAAAAGCAAGCTAAAAAGTTAGAACTGATTTCTCAGTTTGCAAAAGGAAGTCAAATCAGCTACTAAACGTGTGGATGAGACCAAAGTCTCTCTTTATCATTTTCTTGACATATTTGACATTATTTTACCATATATGATTGCTTACGCGTCAACATATCTGATGGCAAGGAATTAGAGCGGCTCCCTGCCAGCACCGGCATACGTAGTAGCTACGGACCTCCCGACATTAAATACATCGGTTGGCTTTATATATCAAGCAAACGTAAAAACTTTAACATCGCGATTTAGAATTCCAATTCTAATATTTAATTTCATCAAAATTGCGATAACTAACTGACTTTTGATTAATTAAATCGGTATTGGGTTCAAATAAGATTCGAATAAGAATTTTATTGAAATTCTAATTGGCATATATTTGAAGAAAAACAAATGTTTTCAATTTGACGTAATGCTTATGGCATTTTGGCTAAGTGCGAAAGAGACAGTCATGGATATCAACGCAAACTTTACGGCTTTGCAATTTGGTTGATAATAGCGTAACCGACTCTACTAGCTCTACATTTTATTGATTGAAGAGAGAGACAGATAATGAAAGATGATTGTGTATTAGAAAGGGATAACCTTCTGTTACTAACGTCATCAACCGAATACACGCATAAAACGTCATGATTTTATGAATGATTCATGCAAAAGCAATGTTGCAACTTTAATTAAATAATTCAATTATTTATTTTGTAAAAAAATATTAACAGAAAAATATTTTTAATTAATATAAATAAAATCAACATTTTTATTTTGTGGACAAGGTGGGGTATTTCAATTTATTATTACTGGCAACATTCGTTGCTACTTGCTTTGGGTTGCGACTAGAATGTCGTCTTGTCTTTTATGAAATTCCTAGCAAAATAATTGAAATCTATTTAGATTTTGGCCTTTTTCTATTATGTTCATAAGTGTTAAATAAAGTAAAACTAGTGAAAGTTTTGTGCAATATTGTTCAAAAGTTATTGTTGCCATCAAATCACAGTGAGTATTGTTGCAATCATAAAATTAAAATGAAACTTGAATCAAAATAGAAACACTCGAATTAGGTGTTGCAATAAAAATCTACTGGATTTTGACATTTTGTATTGTTTACTTTAAAAATAAAACGCGGCTTAAAATAATTTTAAATATTTTATTACGTCGTGAAATAAAGATGGCTTTACGAAGTTGTAGAATGACAGGTAACCTAGTTAACCAATGCCTGTGCTTTATTTACGTGGAGTTTTTATACCATACCGTGTACAAAATACCAACTATGAGGTAGGTACCGGACATAGTATTTAGCCAAAATTATGGTCCAAAGTCCTGTCACCTATATTCCTGAGTTATTCTTTCGAATGCCAACATTTCCAAGTCATTCATATCTAGTAGGTTACATGGCCAATCGACCCTGTGCACCCTGGTGGCAGAGATTTCGGAAACGCCTTTCGTTTCGAACATTTCCAAGTGCATTTGAATCGTTGTTCGAGGTTTAACTGCGAAATGCACTTCAGAAATAATTGTAAAAATATTATTATTTTCGGTTTCATATATGGCAACGACATTAATAAAACTTTCAAGTGTGTCGGACCTATGTACAAAGTTTTCTAAGTATTTTAACTAGTTAACGAAGGAAAGTTTCTTTTTTATTTGTAAATTGACGTTTTGAAGAAAATGCTGCAGTGGAGTTTGTGGTGCCACTTCTTCTCTACTTGCGCTTTGGATGTGGTGGTAAACTTAATATAAGTAAATTGATGTCAATAAGTGATATTTATATCCTGTATTGAAAATATACGATTTCATGAGAGCCTTTCTTAAATATTTATTTTAATCTATTTTTACTTTTTAGTATTTGTTGTTAAAGATGCAACAGAAATATATCATCTGTGAAAATTAATATCCATACTAATATAAGTGTGAATAGAATAGAAAAATTTTATTTGCATAAATATAAAAAAAAAAACAAGACAGACAATACAACATTTATAGATATGTGCTGTGTTTCGGGAGAACATGCAGCCCGTTCTGGTGTTCAAAATATAAGTCATGCAAGAACATGCAGCACGTTGCTACTGCCACGCAGCCTGCACAGCAATGACGCCACCCTCTTTCGCATTATGGAGTGAAAGCCATTTACCTGTCCATCAGCAAACATTTGTGATGCGCTACAGAAGCACGGCAATCTCAAGAGCATTCGATAGATGTTATTGTATAGAACTTTGATGGAGTTGAGTGCTATCTGAGTGTAATTGGTCCAAAGGCTGCAAGTGTAGAATGACTGGCAATATGTTTTGATAAGCATTATTTTCACTTCATTTGTACACCTTGCAAACCTACGAGCCAGCATATTCCCCCTATAAAATATGGTTAAGTTTTGATGCGAAAGTCTGTTTGTTTGTCTGTTCTGTTACACTTTCGAGATCAAACCGCTGAACAGACTTTGATGAAATTTGGTATGAATATACTTGAAGACCAAGGGTCAAACATAGGCTACTTTTTGATGCAGGCGGCGATAGGGGAAACAGCTAATAGTTTTTAAATAATATTTCTTACTTAAAAATAAAAATGTGTTCATGTAAATACTGATATTTATTTCTTTGCAGCTATCAATCATGTCCGATACAGAGGGTGCCACACCGACCAGCAAATCATTGCTCACAACAGAGTTTAGAGACGGTAAGAAAATCATTAAGTCAGTTATGATAGATAGATAGATAGATATACACTTTATTGTACCAATCACAAAATTAAAATTAAAAGTAATACATTTAACAAAATTAGGAAAAAGGCGGACTTATTGCTATTGCAATTTCTTCCAGCCAACCTTAGGGTAGATAGAAAAAAATGTGAAAACAAACAAAGGCTGTACAGTAATAAAATACTAACACTATCATCCTTACACAACAGTCAATAAATAAACCTACAATCAATTAATACATACTATACCCTGAATGAATATATACATATCATAATTCATATACCTACATACAACATACAATAATAAAAAATAAAAGAAGAGAAGAAAATGACTAACGATGAGCAAGATCAGAACAGATAGTTTCAATCATCAGAACAATCTTTAATATCAAGTGGTATTTTACACTAGCAGCACGTCTCAACTTCGTCTTAGCCTATAGCCTTCCCCCATAAAGAGGCTAGGTAATAAATATCGTAATAACATGCAATATTTGTATTTCAGGACAACTGCAAATCATTGAAGTCTCATCGTATGGAAATAAACCAGAAACAGTAAGTTCAATAAATATTCACAGTTAAAAAAAAAATATCTAGTATTTTTTTCAGGCTTCAGTCACACAAAGCATGACTATGCTAGTTTTTAACAATGACAATGCTTAAAGGTCCATTCAAACTGACGCGAATCCCGCGCGAGACCACAGAAATAAGAATATATAAAAGTGCCATTAGCAAGCCAGTTAACTTTGGCACACGCTACGGCATCATCATCATCATCCTAATATATATAGCCCGACCATGGCCATATTGTGGAAAAATATTAGTACTAATTTCTTTTACTGGCAACTAGATATTCAAGTAACATTCCGTCATCTCAATGTCATCTGCCAAAACACAGAGACAGGGGTGGAAGTTATGTATTTTGTGATTATCAAATAAAAATAAAGCGAATGAAAATGAAGGATTGATTTCTATTTCATTAAATGACATTGTCAATTTTGTTGTTGACATGATACATACAACATGTTGCCACATAAAGGCGATCAGTAGCGACGCCAATGCAGGGTTTTTATTTTTCTGGTCGGACAATATTTTCTATTTCGTGCCATTGTTTGATTTGGCTATTACCTACCAAACCCGCAGGGAAAGCCGTCGACAGAGTTTTCTGTTCAGCAGGCGCGCCACTAGCGGCAGGTTGGCTTGGGCCCCGAAGATATTGTTGGGGCCCCAGAACGCCCACACACGCTGCGACACTTCTACCGATTCTTATTTCTGTGGTCGTCCCGCCAGTCGCGCGGCATTCCCGTCAGTTTGAATGGACCACAAATGAAACTGATTTTTTTTTTATAACCTTGCAGTCGACGGAAACCCAAATTCTTCCGGACTTGGACAGCGACGACATGCCGGAAGAGCGTTTCGTTCATGTCCTGAACGCAGACAAATCTATGGTGCAACTGGATCTGCTCAACATGACTCTCGTCAGGTCAGTACCACATCTATTTATTTATATAATTTCACGGAGAACTGACAGCTAAATATAGCAGGGTATGAAAATCTATCGTATTAGATTGGACGCTATTAGTGGCACTTTCTAAATGAGTTATATATTATTTACAATGATTAAATAAATAAATTTTTGAAAAATAAGTGTTTTGTCTTGTTTAATATTTTATGATTTTCATTTGTCATAATTGATGACCTGAACGACTGCTTTTCGACATATGAGCCCATTTCGAAAAAGTGCTCCAGTTTTCATTAAACTATTGAGTAAATCTATTTCAAATACATATTAATATTATTATTTTTTTTGTACAAAGCTTTGCCTCTTTTTTTCAAAGTTCTTGTCGCGGCATGTGTCTTTTTTAAATATGAATGTGACTTGCACAATTTTCCTGTAGCTTGTTGATTCATGCGTTTATCTCATTCAAACCTGCTTGTAGTTTATTTGATGCATCTTTATTTTACTGTTGGTCAATACATCAGGGAAATTTTTGATCAGTAGACCAGTGAGTTGGTTCAGAAGTAGCTATAGTTGTAAGGTGGTGTAACTTAAAAAGTGTGTAGAGAAGAAGTCTACACAGTCTTGAGCCCCAGTGAGTGTGTTTACAGTTCCAGTCCCCGCCGGCTAAAAAGCGAGTACCAATACTTTTTACATATTCAGCAAACTGTTCCTCATCTATTTTGTGTTTCGGTTGGCAGTAAACAGTAAAAACAACAAAGTCTCAAATTCCTTCGGCCCGGGGGTCGTGGGTTCGATTCCCACGGGATGCATACTTTGTTTAGTTGTTTCCAGTTTGGTTAGGACATTGCAGGCTTGAATCACCTGATTGTCTGATAATAAAGATGATTCCGTGCTTCAGAAGGCACGTTAAGCCGTTGGTCCCGGCTGCCATTAGGTGGTCGTTAAAGGAACCGAGTCAGAGGCCGAGAGGCGGTTCCGCACAACTCTGACACCAAGGTGCATACATGGTCGATTGACAATGTAACCTACACGAAATGATGATGATGAACAGTCTCCATTTTTGTCTCCAATTGTCTAATAGTGACTGATGTGGCTTGAATATGTTCAGTTCTGAATTGAGGCAGTTCATAATGGTCAATGGAGGACCTTATCAATAGCCTCCATGAGCAGTTCCATCTGGGTGATTTTTGTGTATATGTTGTAGTTCCTGATCTGTATTTGGTTCTTATCGGTGAAGTGAGTCGGATATTAATAGAATATCAATATTACGATTTTTTTAGGAGAATATCTATTTTGTTTTTGTTGGGAGATAAACCATCTGTGTTCGAAATGGCTATTCTAGTGTTGTTAGAAGCACCATCATGGCATTCATTTGTTGTAGGATCAAGTTGATTTATTCCGATTGTTTATGAAATATTTCTTCTGTGACAACACTTCTTCAATTAATTTGGGTATAACGCTGGTATATATTCCCAAGTGAGGTACTTCTTTGCCTTTTGGTTGTGAAAAGGTTAGAATGGAAAGCCTGTTGACCTGGTCTGTGTTTTCCAGTAGCATTTACTGATGTTGATGCCTGGTCAACAGGGTCTTCGGTAGTCAATTTCACCCCATGAGGCCCGGGTTAGCCGGATCGCATGACACAACACATTCCATATTCTCCATCTTTTAAGTACTTTGTCATCACTGCCCGTCTGTCTGTTTTACGTTTTTCTCGGAGACTATTAGATCTACTGAGCTAAAATTTGGTTTACTCACGCGGAGCTAGCTGTGACATAAATATATGTTTTTTTCTTTTTTTGTAGCGTAACTCCTCTACATGTAAAGTGGGGGTTGAAATTATGGGCGTTGTTGACTGTGATCTTCTTGGAAGAGCTGCCGTTTGGCCTGTAATTAGGCTCTTCCGCCACCGTCTCTTTTTGCACATCCCAGTCTACGTCAAATGCACAGCATTGTTCAAAAGTGTTCAACTCTCCGGGCTATTTGGTCCGCGGGAGGTATTTTATTTCCCTCCTACCCTGCACATCTGCCGAGCATTCCCCTATCCGCCGCCAGGGTACGCGCCCTCTAGGGGTAGCTCCCCCGAGTGTACATGAAATAAATACATACTTACATGTTTTTAGGTGTGAAGATGGCGCCGATACGACATACAAATTAGTTGCCAACTCGGATCATGGAGCGACCGACACAGATACAGTCACTTGTATGCTACAAACAGACGAACAGGAAGGTAATCCATACTAATACTAGTAGTTCTGTGAATAGTAGACTTCGCGAACTACCTAAATACGAGATTTATTCATAAGACTTTGCTGTGAACTTATGGAGACGTAGCGAAGTCTCCATAAGGTCACGCTCAGTCAATTATAAGTGCAAAAGTCTGTCTGTTACGCTTTCACGGCCATACTGCTGAACGGATTTTGATGAAATTTGATATGAATAAATATAAGTTGAAGACCCGGGATTTTTATATAGGCTACTTTTTCACGCGAGCAGAGAACTATTTTAATACGGATTTTATCGCATTTACAATTTGTTTATTTACACCTAAAGTTTCAAACACTTTACAATTTAATGTGGAACAATCGCGGAAACATAATATTAAAAGCTAGTTATTGTTTTATTAGAAGACTTAAGTTCCTTTTAATTATAAATATTTCCTACAAGTTTAATTTTGTTGCAGACCCAGATAATCAAGATTCGTACGTAATCATGGAAGGGGAACAAGGCCCCCTGGTGTTTTTACAGTCCGAATTAACAGATGCCAACGTACAACCGGCGAAACGCATCGAAGAGGAACCCAAAGTATGTTTAAGACTGTTTTACTAATATATGTTGAAAATTTGTATGTAATAATGAAAAGCGAATAAGGTAGTGGTTCTGAAGTGCTATTTTTGAAAAGAGTGACCCGCGCATAATTGGCGAGTCGAATAATATTTGTTCGATATTCCTACTAATATTATAAACGCGAAAGTTTGTAAGTATGGATGTATGTTTGTTACTCTTTCACTTAAAAACTACTGAATGGATTTTAATGAAACTTTACAATAATATAGCTTATACATCAGAATAACACATAGGCTGCAATTTAAAAAGATATTGTGTGAATTGTCCAAAATATGAAGTGAGTAAATTTGTGAAATTGCATCCAAAGCTATTTCTAACAGCTAAAGAAATATATCCTAGAAATACTAGAAATCCAGATAGGATTGTCCTACCAAAAAAACCTCGCACAGCACTATATGCCAAAAACTGCTATGCAATGTGCGGAAAGGTATTTAATGCGCTACCTGAAGCAATGGAAACACTTCCAGATGATGAATTCTATACGTGTTTAAAAGATTGGCTTAAGAATAAATGCTTCTACTCAGTGACTGAATTTCTAAATAGGACAAATGACAAATAACTTATGTAATTGATTCTTTTATTGACATTATAATTGTAATTTTATTTTTTTAATAATTCAAAAATTTTGACATCAATAATTATTAATTAAATTAAAATATTTAGTTTTTATCGCGTTATTAAAATAGTTTAATTTAATGAATAACAATCGCGAAAACATAAGAAATCATTATCAATAATTATATTATTTTGCATGCCGTGTGTGGTGAAATATGTAGATCCAAATTAAACTGTAACATGTAACATCCCTGTAACCATATTTTATGCAAATAAAATTATTCTATTCTATAATATGACGATAAGTGTCAAGTAAGTAGGCAAAAAATCTACCACCATCTGCGAGGTATTCTGGCGTGCGCTGCCAAAACCGCTAGAGTTGCACAAATATGTAATGTTGGTATAATATGTAATGGAAATTCATTAAATTAAACTATTTTAATACGGTTTTTATCGCGTTTATCACTTACTAGCTGTTTCCCGCAGCTCCGCCTGCATCAAAAAGTAGTCTATGTTTGACCTCGGGTCTTCAACTATATTCATACCAAATTTCATCAAAATCCGTTCAGCGGTTTGACCGTGAAAGCAGTGTAACAGACAGACAGACAGACGTTCGCATTTATAATATTAGTATGGATTTATTTACACCTGACGTTTCAAACACTTTACAGCGTTCACGGTCGCAGGCAGACCGTATTAAAATAGTTTAATTTAATGAATAACAATCGCGAAAACATATGTAATGGAAATGTTTACCTTAAATACTTCTACAAAAAAGCCCGCCACAGTACATATATATTTTATGTGTAAGCCATTATAGTCAAAATAGTGAATCGAAAATACAATAAAAATTAATAATTTATTTCATATGCACATTTGGTAGTAATAAATTGATTCCTCAATGAAAATAGATACTTTTATCGCTTCTGGTAATATTATAAATGCGAAAGTTTGTCTGTCTGTTATGCTTTCACGGTCGAACCCCTAAACCCGGGGTCAAACATATATACTTCATAAACATATATACCTGTATTCTGATACTATGTTCTTTGTGTACAATAAAGATTTTTACATACATACATACTTTGTATAAACATAGGCTACTTTTTGACGCAGGCGGAGCTGCGGGAAACAGCTAGTCTAACATAAATCCTTCGATTTTCATTCGAATTAACAGATGTCAACATACAATCGGCGAAACGCAGCAAAGCACTCTTCTTACTAACTCAAGTGACTGACCCCTTTATTCAAAAAACTTAACGAACGTTCGTTAAGCCTACATTAACTAAATTATGTTTCCCTTTCTGACTTTCTGTCTTATCTATATTTGACTTGAAAGAATGAGACGAAACATATTTTAAGTTAACTTGGACTTATCGAGCGTTCGTAATTTTTTATGAATAAGGGGGGTAAAAGACGAAATTACTCAAACAAATTCTTTAAACTCAAAATATACTCTCCCTTAGTGGGAGAATTTTTGTTATGTATCTTTGGAAAATTTGCTTGTAATCGTACGCCTCTGAAAACATATAATTATTGTAAAAATATTGTTACAAGATGGATTGAGTTAACTTTTTATAATAAACTTATATCAATTTGTTTCAGAAACCAAGTGCAGTTGAAATTCTGGCGAAAGTCAAAGCCATACAAAGAAGGTAAGAGAAATAAATAATATTTTTTTACAGTAATACATGTATATTTTTAGGGTTTTGTACCTGAAGTACACGGAAATATTTTGAATACAAAGTCGGTGTATTTATTTAGTCCCCTACAGTAACTTCTGTTTTAAGTTATTACGTAATTAGCAAATTTCTCCTTCCGGGATCTTGATCCCCGTCTGCGAGCATCTCACCACCTAAAGTTGAACATACCTGTATACTCCTCACAGTGTTACGCCAACTCATTCTCAATTCTCGCTGCAAATCTCTGGAACAAGCTTCCTTTGGAGATAAAAGAGCTGTCTTCTCACTCTTTCAAATCTCGGGTTAGGGAATACTACGAACGATCGGACTTGAGCTGAGCTTACTGTTTTTTGTGTAATTGAATTTGTATGTTAGATGTAAGTCTATGCAGCTAAGATTTCTTTGCGTGTTGTGCCCTCTTCTGTGCCCATATGTCTATGTCCTATGTTAGTTTGGTTGACTGGAAGAGATCCCTATTTGGGATAAGTCCGCCTTTTGTTGTAACCTGTATTCTGATACTATGTTCTTTGTGTACAATAAAGATTTTTACATACATACATACATACATACCTAACAACATCTCATTGTGAGCATATCAATATTATAGCCCGACCAGGCAAAATAGCAACCTTGGCCATATTGCGGCAAAATATTAAAACTAATTTCTTTTACTGGCAACTAGGTATTCAAGTAACATTCCTTCATCTCAATGTCATCGTGATTATCAAATACAAATATTTATCGAAATGGTAAAAAAGTGTAATAAACGATGTTATCATATTTGATGCGAATAAAAACGAAGAATTGATTTCTATTTCATTATATGACATTGTCAATTTATTTGTTGACATGACACATACAACATGTTGCCACCTAAAGGCGATCAGTAGCGACGCCAATGCAGGGTTTTTATTGTGCCGGTAAGGCTATAAATTGTTTTATTTCAAAGATTTAACATAATTTACATTAATTTCAGCGCGGAACTACTTAAACCAATAAAGAAACGTCGCGTCGGACGCAAAATCAAAAATGTGTTTCCGTCTCCTCACGAATTATTGACCTCGCCGAACTTCAAACTCTTTCTGTATTCCTGCAAGATGTGCCAATTTAAATGTAACGCCATTAAAGAGATGACTGCACATAAGGTAAGTCTTTCAAGCAAGGTGGTTCCCGTGGGAATTTCGGGATAAAACGGCAAAAAATTATGTTCCTCACATTGGACTATTATTGTATTATTGCGATTTTAATAGCTAAGCTATAAAAGAGATGACTGTACATAAAGTAAATCTATACAAATGTTCAATAAGACCAAATTAACTAACGAACGAAACATAAATGAGATAATTTGGTCTTAATGAACGTTTGTTTATTTTTATGAATAAGAGGATATATGTTTTTATACAATTTCTAGGTTTAAAAGGTGTAAATTTTCTATTAAAACTACAAAAGCTACTTATACAACACAATACAAAACTCTTTATTGCACAACAAGGATACATTGTTAAATACAAGCAATTACAAGAAAAAAATATCCTTGCGGAACAGTGGCCTCGGTTATACTATGCATGACCTTCAAATTGTTATGGTATTTTTGGTATTTTTAATGCAACGCTATCAAAGAAATGTCTGCACTTAGAATGTCCCACCTTATTCGTCAAAATTAACGAAAATTAATACATGTGTCCTTGTGGGGTGTTCTATTTATTTGTGTGTGTGTGTGTTTTTTTTTGTCAAAAGGCAGAAGAACATTCGTCGGGAGCTCGAGTTCGCGCGGGTCGCGCCGGAGCTCCGCTACAATGTGCCAAGTGTCCGTACAGGACCAACACACACTCGCAACTAATGAAACACACGCAAGAACGACATATGAGGCCGGTCGTGGAAACTCATGGTGAGATTACAGCATCATTTAAATAGTATTTTCAAATAAGAATATAATTTCACAAATCAAATCAAATCATTTATTTGCTAAAACACAGTACAGGAAGTTCTTTAAAACAGTTATGTCGCTCAATGTATTTGACCTCATATTAAGGCATGCAAATGTCCAACTAAATATCTAACCAACAGTTAACAAGTCACTTAATGACCAATGTTTATGTATACTTATTATTGGTGTTTATATTGGAACCAAGTCTATAATGTAGTTAAAAATGACTAGCTGTATCCCGCAGCTTCGCCTGCGTCACAAAGTAAAGCCTATGTTTGACCCCGGGTCTTCAACTATATTCATACCAAATTTCGTCAAAATCCGTTCAGCGGTTTGGCCGTGAAAGCGTCACAGACAGACAGACTTTCTCGTTTATAATATTAGTATGGATGTATTTAAGCACTGTTGGTGTACTACGATCATCATCATCATCTCAGCGTGTATTCCTAGTTGCGTCGTCAGCTTACGCTTCGGAGCCTTGGGTACGCTGTAAATCATGGGCCTAGATTTGGCGGAACTGGTTATTACAATGGAGCGATTGCCGTCTGACCTCCGTAACCCTTTTTACAGGGAAACCAGATCAGGAACGTGACCCGAGGAGTGTCCCGCAAGAGCGGGAAAAAGATAGTTTTTTCTTAATAAATAATAAAATATGTTATTTACCTTTCAGATGTGGTTTCCGTCGGTAGTTTGGACAGCAAGGAAGTAGACGAGGCACATATACTGGTGTGCGGGGCATGCGGCTTCGAGTGTAACACTAAGGATGACTTCAAGAAGCATATCAAAGACAGACACGGCGCGAGCGCTGACAGTATTTAGAATTTTGGGCTTTTGGCATTACAAGCAGATTCAGTATGTATGTACCTAAATTTGGCATTTATTAACCTACTAGCTGTGTCTCGCAGCTCTTGAGTTGGCGCGTTTCAATGAATGGCGATTGAATATCTATATAGCATATATTCTGTAATCTGTGGTATGGATTCTTCAAGATATTACAGTTTATTGAAGAGTAAACAAGGAAAGTTTAAGTATATTTTATTAAATTATGCAAAATTTAAGTTCTGAACGGATGTAATCATTACATATTATAAAGTGGTGTTTGCCTGTCTGTTTTTTTCGCGATAAACTTAAAAACTGCCGAATATACTTTTGTGGTTTTCACCAATAGTCATTCTCATGTATGGTTTTTTTTATTAATTGGTTGGAATGTGATAATTTTAATCTTAAGCCAGAAAAATATCTTTTTTCCTATTGTCAAAAGTCATTTAGTTTAATAACAAAAACATGATAATATTATGATAGAACAGTGTAAGTTCTGTACGTCTGTATGTAAATAGGTTTACGAAAAATAAAGACTAAATATTTTTAAGTTTCTTTTTCAAGATGGCTAGAATACCTACATTACAAATCTAAGTTGTGATTCTACATATTTGTGAAAAAAAAATTACCCTGAGATGGTACAATGATAATAAGTATTTTTTGGTAGTCAACCTTTAGGTAAAGTAGAAATCAAATTATTTATATTGCATAAAAGGTGTGCATATTATTTAAAAAATAAAAAGTAGCATAATTTTTAGAAAATATAATATAAAATTAAATGAAAAACCGGAGTCGTAAATGCTAAATTTATGTAAAAATCAGCAACTTACAATAAATAAGGGGGTTATTTATCTTTTTTTATGAAATTGGACAAAGTATATATTTTTTTAATTACGACAATATCCTAGTCATCTTGTAAACAAAGGATCATGTTATAAGTTACTTTAAGTTAATAAATAATTGAAAAATATGTTCTGTATTTATTTTAACGACATCCATAGCTAGACATTTAAAAATCTCTTTGGGAAATTGATAAAAAATTAAACAATGTGTAAAATTTAAATTTATTATTTTATTTATCAGTCATACCATAGTAATACACAAAAAATATACAAGCATTCAGTGCAATATTACAGTTTTTGTTGAATTACATTTTTTAATTCCTGATCAAAAATGATAAGAGATGTAAGTTTGAGGTGACTATATGGCTGAGGCACCGTAGCGTCAAAACGGATGAACCGATTTTAATGCGGTTTGTATTATTGTTTGATTGAGATGATTCTTAGCTATTTTATGGCGATCGGTTCAGCCATTTGGAAATAAGCAGCTCGTTTGATATACTAGTCCATAGGTGAATAACCCTACTAAGTGACCAAATTACTAAATGAGTGACAAAATTACTAAATTAATGACTAACACCAGGGCGCGCAAGGTCCATTGGCTTATTTAACCACGTTACATGAAAGAATGATTTATTTTAATATTCAATATGTTATGATCGGTGTTGTATAAATTTTCTGGTATAAACTATTATTTATTTAAAAATTATAAAATTATGTTCGTTTGGAAACACATTAATTGTAACTTATATCTATAATTTAAACCTAAATTACAATGTTATCCACTAAAGTTAGGCTAGACCAATCGACTTTTTAAACGTCAGTCAAATTTTTACACTATGTGAAACCTTTTTCAACAAATATACGAGTGAAAACCGAGAAAAAAAAAATTGACCTCCCATACAAATTTAGTGATCGTACATTAAAATAACCCGTAATCCTTTTTTTTTTTAAAGTGATTCTGTAAACGCAACTAGTGCATGCGTTAGGACCAGTGATATCCCCTATTTCTAAAACATGGATAGAAACAGGTTATGGGCTATAACTTTAATGGGCAACAGTTAAAACTAAATGGTATAATCTAAGGGCATTTCCTCTCCAATTGTCCCTTTCCGCCCTCATCGTACTCCTGTGAAGATATCCACATTTGCTGGAAGGAACCGATTGAAGCCAAGATCGAACCCCCTTGAGACAGAAATAGTCAATTTTATTAAGTTTTTAGGGTCTACAAACACACAAAGGGTCATTTATCAGTTTGGTTAGGACATTGCAGGCTTGAATCACCTGATTGTCTGTTAATAATCATGATTCCGTGCTTCGGAAGGCACGTTAAGCCGTTGGTCCCGGCTGCCAAATGGTGGCCAAAGAAACCACGTTAGAGGCCAAGCGGTGGTTCCTCAAACTTGTTAAAAGAAATTGAACTTGAAATTTCACAAAGTTATTTAAGAACATTTATATCATACTAGCTTTTCCCCGCCTGCCTTAAAAACTAGCCTGTTTGACCCCGGGTCTTCAACTATATTCATACCAAATTTTATCAAAATCCGTTCAGCGGTTTAGCCGTGAAAGCGTTACAGACAGACAGACTTTCGCATTTATAATATTAGTATGGACCTATGAATGTTTATAATATGAGAGGTACTCACCGATCCAGGAAGCGAATCTCCTTTCGTTATGCGAAGGTGCTGTGTGACTCTTCAACCTGTTCAAGATAATTTTCCGTCGTTTTATATTAGTTCTATGCATTTTGGCAAAAATATTAACATGTTGATGTTCTAAAATTATAATATGGCTAGTGACGCTGGTTCAATGGAGCCGAAAGTGATATAATTTACCAATATCGGTCAATAAATATTAGAGACGTATGTTTTCTTTCGAAAATTAAACAAAGAACGGTAAAGATATAGCGCTTTAAAGTTCCGTGTGACGTCACAGTGTGCTACACTTTTTCGCAATACGTGACGTCACGAGCCCCCACTCCTAAACTTTGATATCTTTTTAATTTATCGCTCAATTGACAAAAGAAAAAATACATCACTAATATATTTTGGTTCCTTAAATGACGGACTAATTTTAATGATAGTCTTTTGACCCTGGAAACTAGCCTATTCTCTGCTGTACACACTCGTCTGAATGTGGGCTAGTTATAATTCTTAAAAGTTTTAACATATGAGAGTTTAGCCTGTAAGAGGCTTAACTGGCCCACAAACGAAATAACAACGTAACCTTATTTATGTATGATTCGGCGAGAGTGTACACTGACAAAAAGTTATGACGTCATTCGAATCGCCATGATAATTGCACGCTATTCAAAATGTGTTTTTTAAATACATGTTGCATAAGCATTACCCTTCTGGTAACCATATCTTCTCCTGTCACTCGCTGGTTGACTGTAAGAAAGAGATCCCTAAGTGGGATAAGTCCGCCAGTGTACCTCCTTATAGTTTTCCCATGCTTGTGTGTGTAAATTATTTTTATTTCTTTTGTACAATAAAGATATAACAAACAAACAAACAAACATAATGTAAGATTGAAGTATTGCAAAAAACACAATATTTTTGACGTGACAACGTCTAATAACTCGATACCACGGGTTGCGTGCACGAAAAAGATGACGTCATTGTCCCGTTACGCTCATTGTCGCGTTCCGCAAGCGAGAGCGCGGCACGAACGAGAGAGAGGCATGATCATGTGTATTATACTACTGTAATGTTTGACGTTGTCACGTCAAACTACCGTCCGTAAACCGACTTTACAGACAACCAATTTTTTTTTTAATAAACCACATAATGACGTATAAGAATAACATTTTAAAATGTAGTAAACTAGCGTATTGTTTTGAATATAATAATTGAAACATACCTGTGCGATGAAGGTGCTCTACTGGCCAGTTCTTTAGCCAGTCTCTCCGTCCACCCCGCCCCGCACGCCCCTCCCCCCACCACCAGCACCCCCCCCCACAGTGCTGGACGAGCGTCCGCATCGCAAGCCCCGGCGGCCGCGCATACTGACACACATACATCGTGTGTTACACAAAGATATACAATACAATACAATACAATACAATACAATACAATACAATACAATACAATACAATACAAAAACTCTTTATTGCACAACAAGGATACATTGTTAAATACAAGTAATTACAAGAAAAATAACCTTGCGCAAAGGCGGCCTTATCGCAATAGCAATTTCTTCAACAAGAGTGAGAAGAAACATAATAATTTTATAAATATCAAAACATAAACTTACACATATAATGTACATTACACACTTACTTATATACAACTATATATATCCATACAATATAACAACATATTCACTACACATACGCACACCATTACTACAAACAAGGTAGAATACCATAGCCATGATAAGTAAGGATAGTATTAAGTAGTAGTATCACGTAAAAAGTGCGACATGACTTGTGATATACCCTGAGAGATAGGCTGTCAGATGGTGAAAGAATTATCAAAATCCGTTGAGTAGATCCTAAGTTATGAACGAACAAACATCTCTAAATTTACTTATTGCTTTATCTTCAGAAGCTCTATATTTGAAACTAGCTGTGCCCGCGACTTTGTCCGCGTGGAATAGTTATTTTGGGAATCATATTTATTTTTTGTTTACAAACCTACCTCCTCAGCTTTATTATAAATTACCTATAGCTGTTACCCACGACTTATTATAGACGATTTAGTTACATAATTAATAGAATATATTTTAAAGTAGTTTTAAAAAGAATATATTTTAAAGTACTTCTGCGTAAATTATATTTTTAGTTTTATTTTCTTGTGGCAGAAGAACATATTGATTTTCTCCGCAACCCGATCTTGACCACGCGACATAGATATAGTTGGCCGTGTGAAAAGCAGTCTTGACGTAAATCGATTCTTACGTGTTAAAATGTTTGCCCCTATGATTTATTTATTGTAACGGCGAAAGATAGCTTAACGGGAAATTGAATTCTTTCAAAATTAAAAGGTTAATCATTTGGAATCATTGGGATGCGAGGTATAAGCAAGCACTGTTTGACCAAGTGATTCCCGATCGCGGTTAGCCAAAGTTCGGGAATTCTGTGAAGCTAAACGTTGAGAACGTTCAGCGCTTGATTCCCGATCGCGGTTAGCCAAAGTTCGGTAATTCTGTGAAGCTAAACGTTGAGAACGTTCAGCGCTTGATTCCCGATCACGGTTAGCCAAAGTTCGGGAATTCTGTGAAGCTAAACGTTGAGAACGGTCAGCGCTTGATTCCCGTAGTCGGTTCATTAAAGTTCGAGAACTCTGTGAAGCTAAACGTTGAGAACGTTCAGCGCTTGATTCCCGATCGCGGTTAGCCAAAGTTCGGTAATTCTGTGAAGCTAAACGTTGAGAACGTTCAGCGCTTGATTCCCGATCACGGTTAGCCAAAGTTCGGGAATTCTGTGAAGCTAAACGTTGAGAACGGTCAGCGCTTGATTCCCGTAGTCGGTTCATTAAAGTTCGAGAACTCTGTGAAGCTAAACGTTGAGAACGTTCAGCGCTTGATTCCCGATCACGGTTAGCCAAAGTTCGGGAATTCTGTGAAGCTAAACGTTGAGAACGGTCAGCGCTTGATTCCCGTAGTCGGTTCATTAAAGTTCGAGAACTCTGTGAAGCTAAACGTTGAGAACGTTCAGCGCTTGATTCCCGATCACGGTTAGCCAAAGTTCGGGAATTCTGTGAAGCTAAACGTTGAGAACGGTCAGCGCTTGATTCCCGTAGTCGGTTCATTAAAGTTCGAGAACTCTGTGAAGCTAAACGTTGAGAACGTTCAGCGCTTGATTCCCGATCACGGTTAGCCAAAGTTCGGGAATTCTGTGAAGCTAAACGTTGAGAACGGTCAGCGCTTGATTCCCGTAGTCGGTTCATTAAAGTTCGAGAACTCTGTGAAGCTAAACGTTGAGAACGTTCAGCGCTTGATTCCCGATCGCGGTTAGCCAAAGTTCGGTAATTCTGTGAAGCTAAACGTTGAGAACGTTCAGCGCTTGATTCCCGATCACGGTTAGCCAAAGTTCGGGAATTCTGTGAAGCTAAACGTTGAGAACGGTCAGCGCTTGATTCCCGTAGTCGGTTCATTAAAGTTCGAGAACTCTGTGAAGCTAAACGTTGAGAACGTTCAGCGCTTGATTCCCGATCACGGTTAGCCAAAGTTCGGGAATTCTGTGAAGCTAAACGTTGAGAACGGTCAGCGCTTGATTCCCGTAGTCGGTTCATTAAAGTTCGAGAACTCTGTGAAGCTAAACGTTGAGAACGTTCAGCGCTTGATTCCCGATCGCGGTTAGCCAAAGTTCGGGAATTCTGTGAAGCTAAACGTTGAGAACGTTCAGCGCTTGATTCCCGATCGCGGTTAGCCAAAGTTCGGGAATTCTGTGAAGCTAAACGTTGAGAACGTTCAGCGCTTGATTCCCGATCGCGGTTAGCCAAAGTTCGGGAATTCTGTGAAGCTAAACGTTGAGAACGGTCAGCGCTTGATTCCCGTAGTCGGTTCACCAAAGTTCGAGATCTCTGCGAAGCTAAACGGCCAGTAAATTTTGTTTCAGAGTAATTTTAAAATTGTATTATCTTATAAGATGTTCACAGTTAAATACTCTTAATCAATAACACATTTATTTGGATAAAGATTAATATTATTATGTTGATACAACTCTGACAAATAATTAATTAATTTCGACCAAATTTGATTATCATAAAAACGGTTATTGTGAGTTAATCTTAAAAGATAGACATATACCGTCGCGGACATTTTTTTAGATAATTTAAAGAGGAATAATTCTTTCATACATGTTTTTTGAGTATCTCGAACGGTTTTCGCAGCGCACGCAACAGAAGCCCTCAAAGATGAATAATTTTCCCCGTTTTTTCCACATTTTCGACTGTTTCTTCGCTCCTATTAGTCGCAACGTGATGTTATATAGCCTAAAGCCTTCCTCGATAAATGATCTATCCAATACAAAAAGAATTTTTCAATTCGAACCAGTAGTTCCTGAGATTAGCGCGTTCAAACAAACAAACAAACTCTTCAGCTTTATAATATTAGTATAGATGTATTAACTATTAGTTATTCGATATAGTACATTTAAAGATAAATGGTAGTCCATTACAGATTTGTAACCCAATGCGATAGTGTACACTTTTATATTTCATCCACAACAATTTTATAATTATCTTAAATGAATTATATATGTTAAAATAAACATTTAAAATCTCTCACCAAGGTGCGGGGCCCCTAGCGCCTGCTCGAACAGACACTCGGTGAGTTTGAACCGCTCCGGGCCGAAGTCCTGATGGTATCCGCCGGGAAACTCATAGTGCATTCCCGGAACCGCCGCCGCGGTGCGTTCGTCGTATTGACTTTCTGATACCTACGGTTATAAAGATTTTTCACAGCCCAATAAGAAGAGAACTCATCATTATCCTAGCGTGTATTTCTAGTTACGTCGTCAGCTTACGCTTCGGAACCCAGGGTACGCTGCAAATCATGCTCCTAAATTTGGCGGAACTAGTTATTACAATGCAGCGACTACCAGACCAACAGGAACATGACCCGAGGTGTGTTAGTGGCCAACACTGTCAGAATTTTTCAGGCTACCTAAAGGCATCTGACACAGCCTCACGACTGCTATCTATTGATAATAACCAGGAACAACGGCTTAACGTACCTTCCGAAGCACGGAGGAGCTCAAGATAGAAAATACCACTAAATGGCGACCAATCCAATAATGGTCGCGTCCCGTCGTCGCTTGACACGCGCATTCGCTACTGACACGCAGGTCGCGCTCGAGTAACAAGCTCCCCAATAGGAAGAGAACTAAAACCCTATTATTAAAATGTATGACATATAATGTCCAATGAAAATCAATCGAACAGAAACCCTTCGAAACGCCGATTTTGCGCGACACATCAAAAATAACAAGCCTGGCAAAATTTCATGAATTTCTGTTCAACCATAACTCCAACAAGGTGCTGGCCTTCTTAAATTTTAAAACGCATTAATAAACGATATATTAAATTGGTTTGGGCATGTAGAAAGGATGGATGAAAGGAGACTTACGAAAGGTATTTACAAATCAAAGGTGACAGGAAAAGTCGGTAAGGGCCGGCCTCGGAGAACATACTGCGACCAAATCGGAGACATATTAAAAAAGAGAGATGATGAGCGTAGAAGCGAGGGAAGTCTGTAAGGATCGTAGCAAATGGAAATCCGTAGTCTCTGCCTACCCCTACGGGAAAAAGGCGTGATGGTATGTATGTATGTAGTATGTATTTAAAATGGTTTTTTTCTTCCATATATCTGTGAATATAAATTTCGGAAAAAATATTCGTATAGCCCGACCACGATAATTATAACCCTGCATTGGTGTCCCCACTGATCGCCTTTAGGTGGCAACATGTTGTATGTGTCATGTCAACAACTAAATTGACAATGTCATTTAATGAAATAGAAATCAATCCTTCGTTTTATTTGATAACATCTTTAATATCATTTTTCTCTCAATACCATGAATTAGTTTTGCCATTTTGATAAATAAATTCTAGGAAATGATCACTAAATACACAACGTCCACTCTTGTCTCTTTTTGGCAGATGACGTTGAGATGACGTAATGTAACATGAATGCGTAGTTTCCAGTAAAAGGAATTAGTTCCAATATTTTTCCGCAATATGGCGACGGTTCCTATTTAACTGGTCGAGCTGTAATTTTATGCTAAAAATCTCTTCTTTTTATACGCACATGCGCCACGCAATGACAGAAGTCTTCGTACTGCCGCTTCAGCATGTACTGCTGCCAGGAGTGTGTCAAGCCGGCTGGCAGCGTTTTCAACGTGTACCGGGCTCGCTCGCGTTCCCTTATCACTTCTTTGCTCTGAAAAATTAAAGTTTGTAGTAGAACGCTTTCCGTAGGATGTCAGTTCACAATTTGACGGTTTCCTGTGACAGATTATAATATAACAAAAAACAATATGTTAAAAAGTCAGCAGCTATCACAGTTCACAATATTTTGATAGTGTACTATAAAAAGATTTTTAATTAACTATTTGACATTTTATGGTGACAAATACAATATAATCCATTTCCTAATGGTTGACTGGGAAAGAATGCAAATCAAATCAAATCATTTATTGCTTCCTTAATGTATATATACAGATGTTGTCATAAGAATTAAGAACAGTTAAGGGCCCTGACGGGCGCTGCAATGGGAGAGGGGCCATTTTGTACACTAATCCTAATATATGCAAGTAGTATCTTTAATTTGCTCATTTCTACCAAAATTCGTCATATTTGTTAGATTAATTATTGTATTAGTCATATTTTCATTATTTAATTATCGAAATATAAGTATTATTAATGATTGGAATCTATGTAATATTTAAAATTTGTTTATGTAGCTAAATATTTTTTTTAATTAATTAAACTTCGAGATAATATACTTCTCTTTGTCATCCACGTATTCATTTACAGAGTAGTAACATCTGCTAATCAGAAATTCCTTGATGTGTTTTAAAAATGTATTGTAATTTTCTATGTCTTTTATTGCTTCCGGTAGTTTATTATATAATTTAATGGGCATGACTAGAGGACCAGACGAGAGTAATCGAAGGCGCGATGTGGGGAGTTGTAATCTATTTTGATGTCTAGATTTATATTTGGTTTCTATGTCTTTCCTTCTTGTGAAAAATTTCGGATATTTACGCACAAATTTACATGCTTCTAAAATATAAATGCATGGAAGGGGCAGTATTTTATATTTCTTAAAAAATGGTTTGCAACTGTCTATCTGTTTTATATTAGTCATTATTCGAATCAGTCTTTTTTGCAATGTAAAAGCACTATCCCAGTCAGTTCCACTTCCCCATAGTACCGTGCCATAACTCAGCCACGAGTATGCGTAGGCATAGTAGGTAGTTAGTGCCGTTTCAATGTCCGTATTTTTTTTTACTTCTCTAAGTGCATATGCAAATTTAGATAGTATCGCGCATAGTTTTTGCATATGGGGCTTCCAATTAATGTGACTGTCTATTTGTACGCCCAGCAAGGTGAAAACGCTTACTACCTCCAAATCTATCCCATTAAAATTCACCTTAAGATTTAATGGTGGTTTTTGATGTGGGTGGAAGACCATTAGTTTGGTTTTAGAATAGTTAACTTCCAGATTATGATCATACAGCCAGTCTGCAGTTTACTTAACGTAACTTGTTCATTGAGGTTCACGGTATTTTTATTGGCTGATGTTAAGATAGAGACATCGTCAGCAAATAGGACACAGTGTTCCTTTATTATTGTTGGGAGATCGTTAAATATAGTAGGAACAGAAGACATCCAAGCACGCTTCCCTGTTGAATAGAAGAGGTCATAGCCAAACAGTCAGATCAAATATTTTGTATCGTGCTAGTGTTATAATTATAATATTCAATTTCCACATACTGTTTTCTGTCCGTGAGGTATGAAGCGAACCATTTGTGCGCTACTCCCCTGATCCCGACCCCATACAACTTATCCAACAGAATATTATATATGACCCGATCGTAGGCTTTAGTCATGTCTAGCAGTATGCCAATGCCATAGTCACCGTTATCCAATGCTTTTAGCATTAAGTCCGCTAATTGTCTATTTATTTATTTAAATTTTATTACACAAAACACAATGCATACAGTACAAAAGGCGAACCTAATGCTAGGAGCATTGTCTAACAGTTATTTATTTATTTATATCTTTCAACACACTAGCAGCTTATATTAAGCTGATGCATGTGCATCTTGAAGTTAGGAGTGTTTATACAATTGTCCAATCTGTTTTTAAAAGTGTTGAGTGAGGGTGCGCTGATGACACTCTCAGGGAGCCTGTTCCACTCTGCTACTACACGATTGCATAGAAAATGTATTTTCGGTTTTCTTCTTGCTATAGTTCATCTATATTTAACGTATTTTTTTATTTAGATAAATAAATAATTTGTCATGTTTGATTTACATTCTGTCTCACGGGATAACCAATATAATAATACTTCTCTACAAACCTGTATGCTGTATATAGGCAACATCTGTATATGCATGTTATTTAACATGTTCTTAGCCTGCGCCGCCAGATGGTCGCCGCCCAACGGAGATCGCACCGCCGCGCTCACCAGAGCGTAGCTAGAACAATAACAAGGCATGTTATACATTACAATTGTTGGTATATTGGCTTTTAAACTATTTTTAGCGCGAAATTGACTTAACCGTCCAAATCGAAAGCTTAGTAACAACATGCAGTAAATTAAACTATTTTATTGCGTTTATTACTTTTTGTTTGAGGTTTCCGGCCCATATACCGTAACATAATGATTTCTTATGTTTTCGCGATTGTTATTCATTAAATTAAACTATTTTAATACGGTTTTATCGCGTTTATTACTTGAATAACAATCGCGAAAACATAAGAAATCAACATGCAGTAAGGTACTTCTTGAACAAGAAACACACCAACGTCATGATGGCAACCTTTTTTCAATGCACATAAGTGACCTACACGTTGTGGATACTAAATCAGTTGGTCTAGCTATGATTTAGTCAAAACGTTGCCACCTGTGGAGGTCCAATACGAAGACAACTAGCAAAATTTATTGTTTTTCTGTTCACTAGAACTTTAACTTGGAAAATTTATACAATCTGTAAAACGTTATTAACAATAACTTAACGTAAAATCACGTTAACTCACCCATCAATAACTGGTACAGCTGAAGTATGACTCGCTCCGGCATCGACCACCAACGCTGTTGACTTCCCATTAGCAAACGCTGCCACCACAGCATTCTTAACTAAAAAGAACGCCGGAGCTTGGTATTTCTCAAACAGGAGTTCTGCAAGCTTCTCCCGAGCTGGACGGGTGGTCCAGACTGCCTCGGTGAATAAGGCAGGGTGGTGTTCTGATGGGGAACGGATTACCTGAAAAGATTACTTTTTGGTAGGTTGGTTAGGAAGAGGATAGTTGCTTTCTAGATGTGGTGCTGGAGAAGAATGCTGCGCATGCCGTGGACTGCCATGAGAACTAATGATTCTATTCTTGCAGAACTAGGCATCTCGAAACGCCTATCTTGGCACTACCATAAAAGAGCCCTTAGTTTTAATGGATGTATCATGCAATCACCTAGGCACTGTCATAATCCTGAGCAAAATAGAAGGAAAATGTGCCAGGGGCAAACCTCCAGCGAGATGGGTCGACATTGCAAGGAGCGCAACTGGAGGCAGCCTGTTTAATGTGGTCCATATTACTGCCAACCGTGCACTCTGGACTCATGTTTGTGGTCACAATCCTCAGCAGGGAGGGACTGATGAAGAAGAATAAGTGTATTAGAGTTCCATACCCAAAGGGTATGTTCTCTCACTACACAATGGTTGGCTGGAAGGGATTGCTTAGAAAAAAGTCTACCTTTTCTCAACATTGTAATTTCAATTTCGTGATTACCCAGAAATGGGCAATAAAGTTATATTGTGTTGTACACGGAGAAGAAGACAATATACCTTAGCGTAACAGTAATCCAGCATCTTCTCAAACAGATCCCAGTTGTCGACCTGGCCGTCCTTCATGTACGTCTGTATCTCCATGTGCGGCCGCGGCACGTGCAGCTCTGTCACATCTATGTAGTGCCGGAGTTCACCGCCGGCTTTTGTTCCTGTGGAAGGAGAGAATTCGTTTGGTGTTTAAATAATTACAATTGCTTTAATTAATTAAAATTCAAATTCTTTAATTAAAAGTATTTTGGTATTCAAAATCAGAAATGTAATGTCGTACTTTGACGATAATAAGTGATATTTACATCCTATATTGAAATAAATGATTTCATTTCATTTCACTCTGCGTTTGGAAAGTTTATTTGCTAAAACAGAGCTACACATTGTTTATATTGACAAAACATGGTGATATTGTATTGTCAAAACGGGCATAAATTTTATTAAAAATACGTCAATGTACTCACCGCTCTGGGTAACATTTCCATCTGGGACCTTCTCTTCAGCGTCTGGAATGTGTGTGGCTGGTCCTACGCCAACCACAGCGGGAATATCAGCCTTTGGAGTGTCCTCCTGGGCATAACCCACTCGCAAGGAATGGTGCCCCGGATCAAACACTAGCGCGCCGATTTCATCACCCCCATATAGCATCCCGTTTGGGGCACTCATTGCGAAGGTCTTTAGATAAAATTTTTGTTTATTTTCAAGAAAAAACCGTATTTTATTGGCACCGCGCGTAGGTACCTACTATAAAACCAAACCAAGCTTGTTTACTGTCACTGTCAAAGTGTTCATTTGATCATTTCCTGTTGTGACAGTGACAACGTCTACTAACAAATTTGACAGTTATTTTTTTCTTATATTTTTCATTGCACAGCTTTAGCTATCGACATGGGATGCCACTGCCTAATAAAAATAAATAGTTCGGTTATTTGATGTGAGATGGCGCTTCAAAAAGAAAAATATTTAGTTAAATACTGATCTCGCTTATTTTCAACGAAAAAAGAACTGACTTTTTAAAACACTAATTTTTTACATACTTACATTCTAATAACAAGTGAGTTAAGTGCTGATTTCACAAGTTATAAATCTAATATATAATCGTAATTTGTAACGTATAATATTTTCGATAGATGGCGTAACAATGACTTTGTATTGAGAGTAACCAGGAGTAACCAGGAAAGTTGACGCGTTTAAATATATGGCGATTGAATATCTGTTTAATATATACTCTGTAATCTGTGCTAGCGACGATGTCTTTAGCAAGTTGCGACTTTGTGAGTAAAGTAACCTGCACACAGAAACGCAATAATCTGTTAAAGCTGATTCATAATTACTTAGGCAGATTTATATAAGCAAAAAAACTAAAAGTTAGATTTAAAAACTGTCTCGTTGAGATTTTTTTTTAAATAAACCATTTGGATGCAGCGTTTAGACTCTGAATCATAAAAGGAGCATTTTTTCAATTTATAGATACTCATTACAATAGATTTATAAAACACTAGCGGTTTCCCGCAGCTCCACCTGCGTCAAAAATAAGCCTATGTTTGACCCCGGATCTTCAACTATATTCATACCAAATTTCATCAAATTCTTCAGCAGTTTGGCCGTGAAAGCGTAGCAGACAGACAGACAGATAGGCTTTTGCATTTATAATATTAGTATGGATAGTATGGAAGTATGGATATCCTTAGTAAGATATTTTTAACGTCTTTAATTTGTGACATCTACAAGGACCTACTGATATACGAGTACTTCGTCAAGTCTAATCAAAAGGAAAATAATAAAATAAAACAATCACATTACACTTTTAAATCACAATAATTTATTAGAACACAAATCGTTTATGCGAACAATATTTTAGCTAACATTTACAGACACCAATTACAATTTATAGAATTATCATGGCACTCAAAAATAAGACATCACTGGGAAAAGGACTATATATAAATTTATTACGAAATTAAATATTTGCACTCAGTAGTGGCACTTAGGAAATTTCTTCGTGGTAGCAAATTTAGGTAAATTTGTTAGAACAAAAAAGGTTTTTTTTCTTCAAGCAGACCTGACCTTTGTAGGTTCAGGCGAGTCTTACACCCGTATTCTTAAACATAACCTTAAGAACGTCCTTCACTCAAAATCATTGGAGGTTGCCTTAAGGAATTCCTCGAACTTTTCTTGAAAACGACATTCTTAGTCGGTTGCTTAAATAAACTCCAATGAGGAACGACACAGGTTATAATACCAATTCAAAGCATAAAAATTGAAAAATATAAAAGAATAGAGTGAAAAATAAACAAAGTAAGTAGTTAACTAGGCAAAAAGTGACAAAAAACTAATTTATAACCATTTTCGAGGCCGCTTCAAGGAAGACATTCTTCCTGGCACGACCATGGAGGATTTTCATAATTTAATTGTGGTACTTTCATTATGGTATCTCTCGACCAACCTTAAATTTGACAGTTCGATACTCACCTCCAATGAGAAATCTCCTAATGTCAAGGAAGCTAGTGTCGACTAATTATACCAATAAGTTGGAGTAAGGTTAAATCGAGTTTGAGAAAACGTTTGAGAATATGGGGGTTATACTATTATAGCTGTGAGTATTAAAAAAAAAGCTTTGGTCATGTTTAGCAAGAATAAAAAATGCTGGAGAATATTAGTAGTTTTTTTCCATAATCACATTTTTGGGTTACCTATAAAAGGAGTTAGCCACTTTCAAATTTTAATAAATTAATTAAAAAAAAATGAGGTAGGTAAAATGTAGAGATAAAACCCTGAAAAACAGTGTTTTAGTGTCCGAGCGGTGGTACTAAATAGTTGCTCAACTATTTAGTACCACCAGTTTTTGCAAACGCAAAACCTGTGAACCGGTTCAGGAGTGCTACTTTTGAAAAGAGTAACTCACCCAAAATCGGCGAGACGAATAATATTTGCTCGATAACGACTAATTTTCGTTCGATACCGAAGAATTTTTGTTCGAATTAAACTATTTTCTTCGGTCTTCGTCCCCTGGGCTTGGGGGAGGGCTCTCGTGTGGGACGGAACCTGTGTCGACACGGTGGCCCCTTCTCGCCTCGGGGGAACGGTCCATAGGGCTGGAGCCTCGGCGCAGGCAGCAGAAGACACCAAGCGGCGCAAATATGTTTCTCTCAATAGTGAGTACATGTTTGTGCCGCTCGATGTCGAAACATTAGGTTTTTAAAGAAATTTCTCCCAAGCTTGTTGACTCCGTAGGTGACGAGGGAGGGCTGGCTCATTCCTAGCGCAAAGAATTGCAATTGCAATTCAGCGTGGGAATGCAGCCAGTGTTCTTGGCACGATGCCACGCGGACATTGTTTTAGATTTAAATTTTTAGTTCTTTCATTTCTTTTACTTACTTTATTTTTTTTAAGTTTTAGTTTTAAGTTTTATTTTATTGATCGTGTATATTTAAATTTTTAGGTTTGTTTATATGTATTAATATAATGTTTGTTTATTTGTAATAAAAATTTGTTTATTGTACAAAAAAAATATTTACGTACACAAGTTTACATTTACAATGGCGGACTTATCTGACTTAGGGATCTCTTACAGTCAACCAGCTAGTGACAGGAGAGGATATGAAGAAAATACATTAAATAAACCTACATACTTATATAGAATAATTTAACATACATATAAATAAACATACATACACCCATGTAACTAGCATATACTTTTAAATGTCTAAGTTCAGCAAAGTAGAATTTGAGAGTTTTACTTCTAATCATGTTTTATGGAAAATAGGGTTTTCATACAAAATTATGATCTCCAGCGTGTTTAGTGCAAATGCGTCGCCGTTTTGGAGTTCGGAATCATCTTAATGATAATAATAGATAAAATTAGCGATAGCATAGGAACTGCGAAAAGGCATATAATCATCATTAGTATATTTTACATCTTAGTACAAAACACAGTACGAAATCAATACCTCTAAAAAGGTATTACACAATATTGATACCATATCGTTCTAATTTACAGTAAGTCAGGGGTGTTATTTCCAAGCATCTGTCCGATGGCTTGGATACATAGCACACGGGTACGCGAGCCCGACTTACTCGAGCTGCTACTGAGTCAACCCATGTCCATCCGAGTCAGTAGCATCCTAGTACCTCATCGTTTCCCCAGACTCAAACATTTCCCACCCTTCCTTAGCTTAAGAATACTTCCGATGGGCAGCAGCGTCGGAAGTACGATAAGTCGCTAAAACTGCGCTTGGCAACCCGCCTGCCAAGCGTGGCGAGTATGGCAATAACCCTCAATTAATGGGGAGGCCCAAGTCCAGCAGTGGACTGACTGCGGCTGAAACGACATTACATACTATCAATGTTTAAAAATGAATCATGTAGTCTCTTTTTAACAATTTAATTATTGCGTTGGTTAATTTAAGATGACCCCGCTTTAGGATCTTTTCATGCTGAATTCGTGACACATCATTGATTTAAACTTTTTCATAACCAGTTATCTTTGAAGATTTTCTGCTATTTTGCTAAAGCAAGAGTGGAAAGATGAAACAGCAAACACTCCCAGGTGTCAACGGGCCCACTACTCGCCGTAAAGCTTCCCTCCGGCGGTGATCTCCCCTGGCCAATTTGGAGGTCTTTAAATAGACTCCGGTCTGGAGTCGGGAGATGCCACGTGAATAGTGAGGTGGGGCTTTTCAAGCAATTCCTTGTGCGACTGCGGGACTGTCCAGTCTATGACCCACCTATTGGAATGCCCCAATTGCCCAGTCTCCTGCACGGCTGAGGATTTGGAGAAGGCTAACGACAGTGACGTAAAGGTGGCCACATACTTGTCCAAACACATTTGACAGAAATAGCCATTTCGACTGGCAAAGAAGAAGATAAAGATTTTTTTGTAATCAAAGTTACGAAGACTTTTCCATCAATATATCTGGAAGAAACTCATATAAATATTATGGTGTCGTCACCACTTGTACACATTCTTAATTAAGAAAAAGTAGGTATTGTTGATCATGTTACCATTAGTGTATCTTCATTGAAATACACGGGCTTTTACAACCTGGGTTTTTAGAGGCTTGCGCGGGGATTTTATTTAACACGTAGAAGCTATAGAGACTCCTGCCAAAACACTATATTTTAGGTCTCGGTAGGAGGAGAAAGTATTTCTAAAGAATATAGTAATTGTGAGTTATTATAAGTGTAGGTATTAAGGACCAAACTAACGCGGCGCCCACAGAAATAAGCATCGGTAGAAGTGCCGTAGCGTATGCCAAAGTTAACTGGCCCGCTATGACACTTCTATATGTTCTTATTTCTATGGGCGTCTCGCAGTTGCGCCGGATTCGCGTCAGTTTGAACGGTCCTTTATAATTTGTTTGGTAGACATATTTGCCTTATGAAATGTTTTGTATGTGTGTGCGTTAGCCACTTTCAAATAACTGTGACAGTTATATTTTAACTACTTCCAGTGATCCTTTTCTTTTGAATAAGTAGATAATACATGCTACATTATTATAGTATATGATTATGATAATCTCTCTTCAAGTTCAAAGACCTCTAGTTTCTAAAATTAAGAAAGAATAGATTATACAAACATTTATAAAAATAATTACCTAATTTACGAAATTTCTGCCATTTTACAGTCAGACCAATCGTTTACACATTTTTTTTTAGAAAGAGTACAAATTTTTTGTTTATTTAGTTGAATTGGAAAAATACGTAACATTATCTACACATAGATTACATGTCTACGTCTAAATTTCACTATATTACACAAACATATTATATTATTAACCTACAATACATATCACTTGCATTTCATGGCATGTTTTACGATTCTTTCAATAGTCAAAAGAGAAGAGCTGAAATAGATGCGTTACTGAGACTTAACTTTTTATTGGCAAAGAATCTAAGTACATAAATATCTCGAAGGAGAGAAGCTTAACAGGGCTGTTAGTAAATCTTACCCATGGACACAGATTACAGAATATGTGTTATACAGATATTCAATCGCCATACATTGAAACGCGCCAAATTTCTTGGTTAATCCTGGTTACAAATTAAGATTATAACTCTTGAAATACAACACTTAATCAACATGTTATAGAATTTAAGTACGTAAAAAATTGTGTTTTAAAAAGCCAGTTTTTTTTTTCGCGTAATAAGCGAGATCAATACTTAACTAAATATTTTTCTTTTTGAAGCGCCATCTCACATTAAATAGCAGAACTATTTCTTTTTATTAGGCAATGGGACTCCATGCCCATAGACATTATCAACCATGGTCCTGATTCATATAAGTGTTAAAACAGACTCCGAACTTTTGTCGACTCAAGCAGGCAAATTTGCTATTGTGGTATATCTTCTCAAAATATGGTATCTATATATTTTATCTGGGGCCGCTGACACTAGCTTACCAGCCAAGTTTTGGCCCTCGCGAATGCAATTTGCCAGAGTCGACTCGCTGAGGAGAAGAATGTAGAACTATTAACGATTCAAAGAGCAGGACCGCTATTTTTGAAATGTGTGACTTACGCAAAATCAAAGTCGATTAGTTTTTGTTCGATAACGAATAATTTTCGTTCGATATAAATATGTCATACATTTCAAAATAGGGCTCTAGGCATTGTAACAACGAATTGTATAGCCGCGAATCCACCTAAATTTTGCCGTACCTTTGAAATGATGAATGATGCCATTGAAAAATGAGAGAGAAAATTAACTATAGAGATGATACTATATATTTGAAATCGTATACGAGACGACATCACACTAGAAAACGACAAACATAAAGATATGAAAAGTGGTAGGCTATGATACAGGTAGAAAGGAAGCATTAGTGTCTAGTACACTAGTAACTAGAATTTTAATAAAGTCCCTAATGTAAAAGTTGATGACAATAATAAAATTTTGACAATGGCGTCGATGGTAATAGTGAAAAGGTATGCGATGCGAAGATCTCAGAAAGGTACACTAACTGACTAGGTCTACACTTATACATAGAAGTGACAAAAATATCAGTCTTACACGGATTCAGAGGCCATGAAACTCACTTCCATTCAAGAGTGAAAACACACCCTATTCATCGCGTGCTTGGTAAAACTGATGAAGCAAGTACAAAAATCTTAACGCCAAAACTTTCGTTTATACCAAGCACGCAAGTAATCTAAATTGACTAGACATATATATCAATACTAGTTACATACATTGAAGTACTTAAAATAAAAGAACTATTCACGCTATTTAAATAAAAGAACTATTTACGCAGTTTAACACAAATCAATCGGGATCAGGTAATTTCCTGAATGGGTTTCTATTGTAGCAAATGCTTATACAAAACTAGAATAAATATTACAACACCGATATCAAACATTTCCGCCAAAATTCATTCCAAAAGCTATATTATATCATTTTTATCCAAAAAGTCAATTCCTCACGCTTCAAATTTGGTTCTGGTTTAGTTAGTTTAAAAATACGTGGCTATATAAATGGTATATAAAGATTGTTTTTTTATACTCATCTTTTGTCACATCTTTTTAATTTTATTCGTCCAAAAGGATAAGTCAAATAATCAATTCATTTTGGTAGTATAGAATTTCAGACGAACTAAATCTTTTCATCTAGAATCCTACCATCAAAATTCAAATGTGTTCGTGCGTCTATATTTGTGTTAAGTACCATGTATTTAAAATGGGCATGTAAAAACTCTCTGTAGAATTATAATAACTCTATTAAAATAACCGATTCAAGTCAACAGGAAAAGTAGTAACACATAGTTCAATAAATAAATGGCAAGGTCAGTCACTTTATAAGCAGTCTTATTTCATACAATGACGCAACTTATTACACACATCGGCCTGTAAACATCAACAACGACATTTGGATCTCGCCATAGACTTCCATCAAATACAAGTTAGCTATCAATCATACATTCATTTCATACCTTGTTATGAAATTATAACCAAAATAGTCTATTAAATAAATAACATTTGGTTTTCGGAATATACGAAACAGCGATATTGCGCTCGTGTTTCAAAGATATTCAGATAGACAATCATAACAATGAAATCATCCATGTAATTCATTGTACTGTGCATCCTACGCTAATAGCGTTGAATAGTGGAGCTGCTCCTAGGCCACCGTCACCGTCTGTTACTCCTGTAAGCAAAGAGTCAAATAAATGAATTAAACTGATTTTTGTTGTTTTGCGAACATTATGTTACAATTATTATACTTGTAGCGATACCTACCTGCTTTCCATATTGTCAATGATTCGAACTGTTTGTTAATGTGTTATTATGGAAATGTTGTGTTCACTTAAAATTGGGTTGCATGCTAGAATAAGTACTAATTTAGAATTTAAACGATAATGTAAACATGTAATCTGTCGGTGTACCTTAAATAAATAAATAAATAAAATATTTACATGAAAAACTGCAAAATATCACTTATAATAAAACATGCTTCTCTTAAACACGAACGATTCAGCGCATATAATTTTTTTTTATAGTAACAGACATACAAGTTATTGAAAATTAAAAACTTGTGTCCGAAAAAAATGGTTGTGAAGAAATAAAATAGAAAAAAATGATTTAATTTTTGAAAGATTTGACTGTACTGACTGACTGTAGAGAAAACGCCAAGATGATAATTTCCATAGGAAATAGAATAGACGTCTGGTTTCTACTAAGGCTGAGGTCAAACTCAAAAGAAAACTAACACTCTATGCTTTGCCGAAAGTAACTGAGGGTTGAACGGGAAAATGGTTTACTAAGAGTGAAAGAACTCAATCATAAAGATGATTTTAACAAGGTTGTCGGTCCAACTGTTGGGTGGATATTCCTTCCATACAGCTAAAGACAAAGCAATGGATTTACAGGTCGAAATGCCTAAGTTGAGCTTCGCATTTGTGTCAGTGATCACGAAAAGAGGTGGTAGAAGAGGTGAAGTGCGGAAGGTGCGCGGCGGAGTTGCGTCACGCATATACGTTATCTATGTGTACTCACACAAATGCAAAGCTCAGTTTACGCCTGTACCTGCTAAATACTTCGCCCTGGTGCAGTCGCCGCAAGTGCAGCTGTCTGTCAACGTGCACAGTCCTCGTGATGTCGCGATGGCTTCCCATTTGATCTGTTCATCCAGAGTTCCACTTCTGCTGAGAAGATTCTGCGAAGAGAAGGAGATAGTTTGTTAGAAGTGATTGACAAAAGAGCCAGGACCTAACTAGCTAGGCTACGCACATACTTTATTTCTCAGAACAGTAGAGCTGAAAAACACAAGAGATAAAAATAGTTTAGGTTTGAATGATCTTGTGTATGAGACTTGCTTTGGAGTTGCTATAAATCATATCTCTTTCCGTCCAATCTGTCGGTGACTACGAAATATTGCAGCTTATAATTTCTCTCCTGAACTAAGTGGCCGAAATACTGTATCACTCTCAGGATTTCACGTTAATCAAATTTCGTAGAGTATGACTTACGGTAAACCGATGATCGAATGATTTCGTTCCATAACTAATGATTTTCATTCGAAACGCCGATAATTTTTTTTTTAAATAGAGCTCCAGGATACAGAGGCAATTGCCAAAAACTGTTATACAAGGATAAACACCTAACTCTTTGGAGATACAAGACTCTGCTCCTTAACGATTAACCCACCTGCATAACCTCAACATTGCTGGCCCTCCACATATCAATATCCCTCATCTGCTGCTCCTCCTTACTCCTACTCTTCTTCGGCTTCTTCAACGTCCCACAGTACACCGACAGATCCTCACTTGGTGCTAGCGAACTCTCGTCAAATTGTATAGAGTTGGCATCACAAGACGTGGATGCTCCGTCATCGAAAGCCAAGTCCTCGTTTTGGTAGAGATAGTTCTCGTCCAAGTCCTGCAGTGTTGAGACTGATGTCGCGTCAGTTGACGTCTGGTTTTTTAGAGGGTGGTAGTTCATCTAAAAAGGGAATTGCAATGAAACATTCATTTTAAGCGTCCATTTACTGTTGTCACTACTTTTGGGTCGGGTAGAGCTTTAAATTTGCCTTTGCAACGAAGCCATACCAAATACTTAGCCCTTATTAAATTATTGTAAATTTAATTTAGTGCAGTTAATAGCCATTTCGAATCGACAAGAAGAGGAATAATTCTGATATTATGATGTAAACTTGGGGTCGGTTATCAATGAACATCATTCAAAGGTAATGAGAGAACATGATAAATTATTCGTCACCTGATTGTCTTCCAGCCTGCTACAGTCACTAATCCTCCGCGTGGGTGTTGGTTTTTCCGATACCTACAAAATTATCGTTCTTATATCAGTTGTTTATACATATACTACATTATTAGGATGGCCCCGCTCATTAACAACCTAGTGTTATCCCGGTTGCGTATTGCCAAACTGTATATCGTGTAAAGTTATGGAATGCTCTCCCTGAGACAATCAGGAGAGCCCCCAGCCGTTCTGCCTTCAAGCGCGCAGTTCATAAACTGTTTCTGCAGCAAGTCGCCGAGTCATAGTCATTCAATCTATATCCTATGTATTGTATGTATATATTTTATATACTTATTTTATGTATTTATGTATTATATGTAATCTTATGTAATTTTACTTTTCTTTTGTAAGTTGATTTTATCATATTTTATCTTTCTTGTGTGTTCGTGATTTCGTCTTTATCGCCAACTTTTCTTTCTCTGTTTGGTCTGGTTGATGGTAGAGAATGCCACTTGGCATTAATTCCACCATTCGTACAAATTTTTGTATTTTGCAATAAAGCTTAAATAAATAAATAAATATCAGTACAGCCACCCATAGTCTGAAACTCGATCACTTTGTGTGATTATGTGCTCATTAAAATAACGAATATTCTAAAGCAAACGTATGAACACAGACAAAGTTGCAGAGAACAATTATACATACATACATATCTACATACATAAAATCGAATAACCCTCCTTCTGACGCAGTCGGGTAAATAGCACTTGGAATTAATGTACTTACGTCATCATCATCACTGTCTAAGTGCAAGTCTGCTATGTCGGCCGGCGTCAGGTCTTCCACAAGACCCTTGCTGGTGGTCGGCACGGGGGAACTCGGTACCGCTGGGTACAAAACATATGTACACATTTAAGCTTAAGGTTCGATTCCCACGGAAAGTATACCTAATTAGTTAGTCTACATCTATATCTACACTTAATATTATAAAGAGGAAAGATTTGTATTTTTGTGTGTATGTTTGTATGTATGTAATGAATAAACTCAATAATTACTGTGCTGATTTCAAAAATTCTTTCACCATTGGAAAGCTACATTCACCCTGAGTAACATAGGCTATATACCGCAGGTGGAGCTGCGGAAAACAGCTAGTTGTTCATAATTTGTTTAGGAAATTGCAGACTTGAATCACCTGATTGTCTAATAATGATGATTCCGTGCTTCGGAAAGCACGTTAACCCTTTGTTGGTTTCAGCTACCATTTGGTGGTCATAAAGGAACCCGTTAGAGGCCGAAAAGCGGTTCCAAAAACCTCTGAAACCGGGCACAGGGTCGATTGACCATGAAGCTTTATCGATATCGACTGATTAAACCAATTACGTTAGTACGATGACCTCCGCCCGTGGCGTAATGATTAACACGCTAGTCAAGGTTCTGGGTTCAATCCCAAGGGCAAGTTGTTAGGAAAATGACCATTCCCGAATTTGGGGCAGCCTGCATTGTCGTGGCGTCTGTGATAAGAGTTCAAATGGCCAATTTTTGAGAGGTATGACACATAATCATTCCTAGATAAAGTCGAATGCAAGATTTGTTAAAAAAATGGCGGACTTATAGGGATTTGTAATGTGAGTAATAATCGTCAAACCCTACCTTGATCGCTGGTCAGCAGGTTCTCTGTCGAAGGCTGCTCTTGGTCGCGACTGCGAGCTTTGAATAGCCCGAATTTTACCGGGGCCATGATCTAAAAGTTCTGGAACCAATTTAAAATTGATATTAATTGCATTTCCATAGTCTATGACCACTCTGTAGCCGGCATCGTTAGTATTCATTCGTAGTACTCTTTCTGAATCAGAATTATTAGAAGAAAGGGTACCAGGGGACCGATCGCCACGAGGGCGAGGGCTATTTATGAAAATCGGTAAGATTGACGATTTAAAATATAAATCCTTACAAAAATCAAAAATGCGATAGCGAGTTGATCATGCATGACATCATTGGTGAAATTCAAATAATCCTCAATAACTATTATAATTAATAAATAAATTTCAACTAAAAATTATAATAAAAAATATAAAACAAAATGTTTTAATTTTAATTTATTGTACCAATTTTCCTGAAAATTCGCATACAATTTAGTCATGAGCTCTGAGAAGGACATAGGCATTTCCTAGAAAAATGTGCTGATCCCGTGGAATTAAAGTACAAGCGCAGTCGTTGACAAAAGCTAGTAAGATATTAACTCTACTTACCTTTATGATTTAAATATTGGTTTTAAAACAAAAACATTGTTATGAAAGACGTAGAAATATTCAATACAGATATAAATAGTTATTCAGGATACAAAATTCACCACAAAAAATACAAGATTCAATATGATAATCTCAAAAATACATTAGTAAGAAAAATTTTGGGTAAAAATACGGGCTTGCGATTCAATTGTTTAGTAAATTGCACATTTTCAAGGTAAAAATACAGCGTATGTATTCGATTTCCGCTAAATACTAGTTGGGTATTTTATGGTCGACAATAAGGAACAGGTATTGAGTAGACGTTATTTTTTGTACCAATATATGTACTACGTGGTACCCATGGTTATTTCTTTCATTATTTATTTTTTTGAAAAAATGAAACATGCAGTTATGAAGCAATTTAAATTTACATTGAATTGTCAGGGCTTGATTGGTCGACCCGTACCGTGAGGTGCAAGAGTGGACCTCCGCGGTCGCGAACAGAGGACGGCAAAGCAACTGTCTGTAAGTCGTTTATCATTTTAAGAAATTGGGTAGGTCCTAGCGTACCCTGACTTACTCCAGAAGAAGTCACATACGATTCAGTTTGAAAGTTGAACATATTGCAGCCGATTAGCAAAGTAGGTTTTGAAAAGATCAATAAGTAAATTATATTTTTATTCTAATTAAATTACGTCAAAATTTCGTTTCATAATGTTTGATACCTATCTAAAATATCTCAATGTTGATTCCACAATTTAAGAATGAGATAACCTGACATTGGCATAAAATTATGAAATTAAATCACATTTGTACAAAATACCTGTTACCTATGTTCCGTCCCGTCACTGTTCCAAAATAACAGTTCCGTAGTTTGCTCCATAAAGAACCTACCGCCATCTTGTTTCAACATCGTAGTTGCGCGCGCACTCTGTTTATAATCCATTTAGTTTCGATTACAATCCTAGTACGGTGAGCTGATTTGAAGGGAAATCCACTTTATACCTACCTTGTTCGAAGATGTCATTTTAATTTGACAAGGTTTTCTTAAAAGAGGCAACGGGTGTCCCTCGCGTTCTGCTCTTTCTGTGCTTTCTTGCTCAGCGAATAGCCATGCGGGAATGCTGCCTGCGTGATGGGAACTCAGCCCAGGGGGCCTAATTTAGATTATATTTAGTTTTTTGTATTTATTATTTTTAGATAAGATAGGGTTTTTAAGTATCATCATACATTGAGCGGATTTTGGTGAAGCGATTCTCGCGCCTTTAAGAGATATGTAGAATTCGAGATTTCTCGATAAAACATGGCGGATAACTGAAGAAAACCGTATACATCCGCTATTTTTCTTCTACAAATCTCGCGTTCGACTTAATAATTATAAAAAGCGCGGGAATCAGCGTCCTATAGTATTCTTGAAATATAAGACTCACTAGAAATTGGAGAGTCGAATGATTAGGAACAATTCGATTTGGAATGATTTTCACTCAACAAATGAGTCACTTATTTAAAAAATAGGTCTCTGGTTCATTTGGTAATGAATTAAAAAATAGACTTTAAGACTGACGTAATAAAGGTCATTTTGATCATCGTCTTACGATTCTTCTTGTTTCCAAAGACTTTGGTGGTTGTGATTTCTTAATTTTTCCCTTCATAAAGTCATCATTGGTCAATGATTTTTGTAATAAATCTCGTTCAAGCTTATTTATTTATAAATAGAAGATATGTTAAAATAAAGTTTCCTTTAATTTTTATCAATTTTCCATTCAATAATTATTATCGTAATTAAAATTAAGTACTAAAGGAATAATTTAAATTTCAACTAATTAAAATAAATATAAAATTAAATAAAACATTAGATCCCTGATTTTTCTTACAGATTTTAATTTTAATTTAGTACGATAATAATAATAGAATGTTGGCGCCGGAGCCGCACCTCTCGGCACCCTTAGCCGCTCATTCCAATGTTGCTCCTCTGATGCCAAACGCGGCGACTGTTTGGGGGGGCCTATTCACTAAGTGGCGAGTCACCGCCTGCCACAAATAGTCAGCAATCATGATTATGGCAGGTGTCCGATTTCTATTGCCATACCATAACCCATTTTATTATTTTTACTCATTAGCAATAGTTCCTTCTCCTGCCCAGACCTGTTCATGGAAATGTCATCTATTGATATAGCCGAGGACGGGTTTGGGCAGGAGCACCACATGACATCAACTTCTCCAAAGGGTCTCTACGCGTTGGATCCACAGTGAATCTGGAAAATAGTCACCTATCGCGGCCGTGGTTTTACAAAGTTGGTATAATTGTGTAAGTGAAACCCAAACATAACATGATAAACAAAAGGGCCAGAGTTTGGATGCTTCCTTCGTATGTGTTAACTACGTCTGTAGTTCTTTTAAGTATGTGGTCTACGAGTCGACAAATGGTGTGAAATTCGCCTACGCTTCCGTAGCAGTCTACAATAGGTCGTAGACAACGGTAGCTCAAACGTAACACATGGGCTACACAAATCGCACGCTCTACGAAATGCTACGAGATCTTAAGTCTCGTAGTTAATCTATATATAAATTGTAACAGGTCGGTGTCTGTACTTAAATATTTTTTAGGAAATATTTGAGGAATCTTTATTAGACCAACAGAAGCTAAAACATTATTTTTTTACAATTTTTGTCTGTCTGTATGTTGCACGCGAAAACTACTGCATAGAATTGAATGCGGTTTTCAGCGATATATTTGTAGAGGTTCAACTTATAAATTATTTTACAATTTATCCCGAATTTTTTACCAGTTCCTGGAGGACAACTTAAATTGACCCATAAAATATATGATGTGCTACCTATATGAGAGGTCAAACTATACTGGCTGTAGGTTTCATCTTTATATTACGCCTAATACGGGAACGTCATGTACGCGGACGATGTCGCGGGCACAGCTAGTAGTAAATAACTTTATTATTTTGATACAAATATTATTGTAAAAGACTTTAGAGTTCGTAGCAAATGTGCTACGCAATTCTTCGAGAAGTGCTACAAGATCTTAACTCGCAGGACTCTTAAAACAAACCGAATGCATTCATATTGTGTGGATTGTACACCCTGGTATCAGAGTTTTTCGGAACCGCCTTTCGGCCTCTGACGTGGTTCTTTAATCAACCACTAATGGCAGGCTGGACCAACGGCTTAATGTGTCTTCCGAAGCACAGGATCATCCATGTTATCAGACAATCAGGTGTTAGACTACAAAATCCTAAAGCGAGTAAAAAGTATTATTCCCTATCTCTGTGAACATCATTTCAGCCGCAGTCAGTCCACTGCTGGACAAAGCTGCATCTAACGACTGCCTACGACCTTTTTCAGGACATCTGACCATCTGGTCGGTGGAAGTCCAACGCTGCGCTTGCCCGTTCATGGTTGCCATTCGAGAACCTTTCTGCCCCCTAGGCCATCGGTTCTCCCCGCCCACTGCTACTTCAAAACTTCACTAGGTACACTTCTCTGGGTCAAAAATTAAAAACAAGCAGCTTGAAACAGTGTTGTATTTCAGAATAATCATATTTAATTAATTATTAATACTATCTTATCATAATACAGGAATCACAACTGCTAAAAATGCTCCTACCCAGCCTAGGAACTATATTTAGCAATCAACGTAGATATTTCACATAAATACAGTATAAATAAGACGGATAGATGAATTGACAAGTAATCTTTGGCATTGTGTACTGATTCCTAAGCCTACGAAAATAAAAACAGACCATAGAGTTTCCCGCGAAAATTAAAAAAGAAGTTCGTCATCATTCACGGCCAATAATTCACATTTTTTCTACTTATATCCAAGAGCTTTGAATAAAACATCTTCGTTCATAGAATTTTCCATGAATGGGGTTTCTCTGAAGATTACTGATGCGTCAGATATATGCATCTGCCGTTTGCCGTATCTGTAAAACAAAAATAAATATATTAAAATTATGCAAAACGCCATCTATACCAAAAGTTGTGAACTTCCAATAGAAAGACATGAAGGCGACACACACGCCATCTAGTTTAAAAGTTATTAACTATTAAGTATTAGCACAGACATTTACAAATGTGGCGCCCAACTTGGTACGAATTAAATTTGGTCTTGCTTGCCACAAAATAGATAATATTATTGACGGTTTGGTGGTGGTTTGTTATGTAACTTGACCGTTTCATTTTATACAAAATTGTTAAGATTAGAAAATTTTCAAATTTCAAGAATGTTAAACATTATTTCTTGATCTTATGATTTTGTATAAGATGGTATCAAATAAATGCTTGTTTTCTTATGTTTTCGCGATTGTTATTCATTAAATTAAACTATTTTAATACGGTTTTATTTATGTTTATTACTAATTTATTTACACCTGACGTTTCAAACACTTTACAGCGTTCATGGTCGCAGGCAGACTAAGTTAACATTTGTCTTTGATGTCATAAGATTACAAACTACCGCCTGAAATGTTTATTGGGAACTATTCCGATTCACGCAGTATTGCCTCACAGTATCTAAGGGTCTTGCAGTCTGCTTCCGAGTTTGCGATTTTATTAGGTTAATGACTGGGTCCCAAGTTGGCGGTATCTGCCATCCATCCTCTCTATTATTATCGCGATAAAACCGTATTAAAATAGTTTAATTTAATAAATGCTTGTGCTAAGTAAATATAGAAGAGTAACATAATAAAAACTGAGAATACAGATAATAAAACTAAACTAAAAGAATTACTGTAAACTAAATTTACCTAAACTTAAAATTATTAAAGCTAATAACTAAATATATGTTTAAAAAAATCAAAAAGGAAACATATGTAATCCTAAATGTAATCATTACATAAGTAGCATAAAACACAGTCGCTATCAGCTGTCTGTCCCTATGTACGCTTAAATATTTAAAAACTAAACTACGAAACTTATTTTGATGCGGTTGTCTTTAATAGATAGAGTATTTCAAGAGGAAGGTTTATATATATATATATATATTATAATTCATGCATAATATAGTAGAGAAACACGGATAATTTTAGAGGTTTCTGACGTAAGGTCGTAAATTCACACATTTTAGCGCATACATTAAAAACGCTGGCTTGACCCTGTGAGATAGATCAAAATAATGTACTAAGGTATTGTATTGTATATACTTACAAAGGTCAACAAAAAAGTCTACGATACCATATGTCTAACTATTGCAGTGTAATGAAAATGCTAATTGGTTTTATTTTAGTTAAACCACAGCTAAGAGAATATTGAGATATATGACACGAAGACAGGATGTCACATTATTTTTCAAAAAACCAAAGACAACATATCATGCAGTTACGTCACAACATCTACTTTTTCAGTTGAAATTTACCAGTACAAACTAGGCTACATTATTCGTTTCACGGCATTGATTCTTATCCAAATGTATCATTTCATATTTAAGACTGTTTTAATCCCAGTCAAAAGATATTACGAATTTGTTTTGAGTTTCAATCCCTTGGCGTGGCGTGGTCGCAAGACACGGATGAAGCGGTACTATGTAGGCACGTTTTCTTGTCGTGGCGCGTGGGTGTCAAATATATATTATAATATCAATCTAACTGTAATTCTGCTTTCCCAAAGAAGGTTGACGTTAGGCAGGCGGTCAGCCGCAAAACATGCTAAAATAATAATAGAAGTAGGAAAATCGTCATGGAAGCGGGAGCTGAGGACGCATTCTGCGTTCCCAAGGAGGGTTGATGTTAGGCAGGCGGCCAGTTGTCAAAACATGCCAAAATAATAAAAGGAAAGGAAACAACCCGACGGCATGCGTCATGGAAGCGGGAGCTGAGGACGAAACTGGGAGAGTGCTAAGAATTTTTGTAGTAAAGTATAGATTGGTATGGATTATAGAGAGTTTAATTTTACGTAGACTATGGGCCTATGCCTGTACCTTCGATCTTCTAAAGAAATACATTCGTACGGTATTCATAGGTTAACAGGCACGATATACTCGGCCTCAGGCCAATGTAGCTGGTTTTGAAAGAGATGCTCAATGAAGTGGTTATCTTTAACCTAATACATACTTGTATAACCCGGACGAAGTAGAGGCGGGCTGCTAGTTTATTTAATTAACTTCATTACAATAATGTAAAGGGCGGACTTAAAGGAAAGGCTTTTTCTTTCAGTCAACCAAGAGGATAATGGTAAATAAAAATTTTCTTACAACTAAATTAGTTTAACTGCCATCTACCGTAAATCTTTGAGACTAAGTATATTGAAAACCTGAGAAAAGCATTTTAAATCTAACTGAAATTTATTTATGTTTAATGTAGTTTCAAAAGCAATTAAAATTAAGTTCTTCTTGAAACTGGCGCCCAACGTGTAACGCAAGTCATTAAAAATTTAAGCTGTTACCAACTCATAATTATTATTATTAATAAACTTCGGCGTAGCTTGTTTTATGCTTGATACTGATCCGTCAGAAAACTATAATTATCCAAGTTTTTTATTTATAATTTATCGGGAATACGAAGTCATTAGTTACTCTAAAATTACCCTCATTTCTTAATTTTTGATATTAACTAACATTAGATTGTGATAGACAGAGAGTTACCTAGGTAATCGAGCTCCTAGGTAAACCTCTGAGGATGCAACCGGGAAAACGCTAGGATGAAGAAGAGATAGAGAAATATGTATACAAGTGACATGATGGGTAAGAGTTCCGTCCTAAATTGTTATGACAAAGTCTTAAAAGCGTAGAGCCAATAAACAATCGTATCTACGTACTTTCTGTTTGGTCCTATAGTTAGAATAGAAAAGAATAGAATTTATTAAAACGTTTATCAATTTACCTCCTCGGGTCACCATTACTCGAGGAAAGTATTAGGCCTCTACCAGAACATAAGTCTAACTTGTTTTTGGAAAATATTACCAGATTGGGCCTATTAAATTCACACATAGCATATAGACCATTTTAAAATACTGCCTATTTGTCCCAAAATTTACCTATATCCTTAGAGCTTGCCCAATTTGGAAACACACCAATATTTTAGAAAATTTAGATGCCATCCTCAAAATTGCTTTAGAAAAAATTCTAAATTTACACCTCGAGACTACAGCCTGGTGTCAAGCTTGTTTGCCAATTTGATCTGGTGGCGTCGGTATAAGAAAAGTCGCCAGCGTTACCCTTCCGGCTTTTCTGTCGTCCGTACACAGTGTGTCTGAATTATGTGGCAATTTTTTTAAATAATACATCAATAGAGATACACTGTGGTACGGACGCAATTGAAGCCTGGAAGGCTCTCTAGCGAGAAAATTCAAGAGGCACCAAACTGCCAGAAACTCTGGGATGATCCGCTGGTGCAGAGAGGCTATAATGTTTTGACACAAAATTGCCTCAGTGATCAAGACCGCGCAAGGCTGCTTGCTGTCTCGAAACACGAATCGGGCCAATGGGTACACGCTGTTCCCGCTGTCAATTTTGGAACACTCTTCGACAATGGCAGCTTCCGAATCGCTGTCGGATTAAGATTGGGGGCTGCCATTGTCGAACGCCAACGTTGTCGTTGCGGCGCGGACGTCGACAGGCAAGGACTCCACGGGCTACACTGCCAACGCAGTGCAGGCAAGTTCTTCCGCCACGGCTCTATTAATTATATAATTAAAAGGGCGCTTGTCACCGTCCATATACCCAGTACTCTAGAACCAGTGGGTATATCTCGGGACGATGGCAAGCGTCCCGATGGCCTAACTTTAGTCCCCTGGGAATGGAGAAGGGCTCTAGTATGGGATGCCACTTGTGTCGATACTGTAGCCCCTTCTCGTCTTACGGGGACAGTTTCCAGGGCCGGAGCCGCGGCGGAGGCTGCTGAAGACTCTAAGTGGCGCAAATATGATTCACTAAGTAGTTACTATCCATTTGTTCCACTTGGTGTTGAAACTTTTGGCTCGTGGAGTCCGGCTATGAAAAAGTTTTTCAAAATTTTGACCCCAAATCTTGTCGACGCCGCTGGTGACAAGAGGGCCGGCTCATTTCTCGCGCAGAGAATAGCGGTCGCTATCCAGCGCGGGAATTCTTCCGGAGTTCTTGGCACCATGGCGCAAGAACAAATTTTAGATTGTAATTAGTTTTTATTTTTAGATTTTAGTTTTAGTTTAGATATTTAGTGTTTACTTTTCTATATAGTTTCTTTGTTATTTAAGTTTATTGTTGCCACTTACTCAAATTACATTTACAGAAAAATGTGGCAATATATGCATGACAGACGGCTCAATAGGTGGCGGCTCAGTATTACGCTAGACATGGCAGCATGACTAGCACTGGTTTTCAGCCGCCGCCTTCTGAGGAGTCACGGTGTCCCAACAAATAACTAATATGTTACGCGCATCAAAAAATCCCTTCTTATATGCGTAGATAAAAGTAAGATATTATCCCTTCTATCTTAGATTAATAATTGGTCTCGCGCGCTCGAATAGATACCGCCGGTATACTAAAAAAATTCGCAACTAAAACCATGCCGAATTCGGCATACTTGCGGCATACCCGCGTCAGTCATGCCGCTACCGATGAGTGAGTTGGATGTCTAGATAGATTTAAAATTTATTGTAAAAGCAGACGCAAAATGTGCAGTTTGCGTAGTAGTCAAACTGTGTAAGAATAATACTAAAAGAAATAAGAAAGATACTGGTATTACATACCATCAATAAGTATTGTATAATTTCGAAATATGGACATAAATTACTCACGAAAATAATATAACCCTAAAATATGGCGCGAAGTACCGCTCGGTGCTCAATGTTGCCGTGTATTTATAAATCCCAAATTCCCCGAGGTTTCGATTTTTGTTATTTAGATATTTTGTTTTTAAACTCCCGACCCCAAAAGAGGGATGTTGTAATTTTGACTTTTTCTGACAATTTTGTCTGTCTTTAACATCTTATTTCTTTAATGCTGGTCGGGGTGAAAAATAAATACATGGAATGCACTATCTGCTTCTCTTCACGCGCAGGCCGGCCGAGGGAGTGGGCGAAAATCGAAGAACCATACCTATCAGTAAGCGATGCGATTAGCAACCTATCACTATTTTGATTCCATTTCCACTTTACGCCCACCAACATTCTAAATATGGCCTTTGGGTAGTTGGTACCCCGTAGGGTATTGTTGCCGGATAATCGATTAATCGAATTTGTTTTTTTTTATATATATTCAATATCAATACTTTTGATATATATTTTTATATAAATATAATCGATTTTTGACAATTAATCGAAAATAATCGATTATTAACTGCAATATCAAACAATTAGTCGATTATTGAAATGGGTCAATATAAATTATATCGATTTAATCAACATAGGTAATCGTTTATATCAATGGTTATTAATCGATTATGTATCTCTATGGATACATTATCGATTATCGATTTAATCTAATCTGTTGTATTGATTTTTGAGAATTAAAGTAACGTTTAACATACTGTACTGTGTAATAATAAATCAAATTAAAGTTTTTTTACAATTTTAGGATTCTATATTAGAATTATAAAATAAAGTAGACAAAAATTAACCATTTCCCCGACCTTATCTTCGAAACTATCGATTCCAGAATTTCGATGCATAAATTACAGGAAAACCTATGAGATAATTTTAAATTTCTTTAGGAGGTCCTAATGGAGAAAAATAAAAAATAGTACAGAACCCTCTCCACGCGAGCCGACTCACACTTGGCCAGTTTTATTTTAATTTCATTTTAAAGGATTTTCTGAGCTACTTTTTATAATACGTAACAAGAACACAGCAATTAATAATTTTTCCATTGGTCGGGCACCAGTCAAGTAGCTGGCAACACCATAATCGACGCTAGTGTGCGTCTTTGCACATTGTTTTACACACACTTTCCTATTAAGTGGCCGCATTTTGGAAACTGATTTTTCTTCACAGCGCGGTATCTAGTCGTAGCGCCGCGGAGACCAATTATTAATCTATGCCCTTCTATATTTAGCTACAGCACGAACAAAACTCTAAACATCTCAGAAAATCAGGTCGGTACATCATCCACTCAATCCCGCGCCGCTTGCGATAGCCATTATAATATAGATAGTTGACTGGTAGAGAATGCCGTATCACATTGAGTCCACCATTTGTACATCGAAAATTTATTCTTGGTTTTCAATTATTTCTTTTATTAAATTTATTTATTTGTAAGGATACTAGACTTTTGAGATATAACAATACATAATAATAAATAACAATAAATAAGATAGAACAAAACATGTATTTTTTTTTAGAAATAATATACCTAGGTCTCTACCTAGGTATATCATTTCTAAAAAAAAATTCCCCTGGATTTAGTTATCTAGTTAAATTATAAGTACAAATTACGTGTTGTACTTCGTAGCACGACCATGATTGCATTCATTCAAACTTTAGGTGGTAATAAAATCCTTTTAGTTTGTACTATTTTATACCACTAATTTCAAATTTAATACCTCTCAATTATCGTAGATTTTGTCGTGCTGGCAGGATTCCTTCCCAGCACGACCACGCTGAAATTCCAACTTGTAAAGAAGTTGATGAAACAGGAGCGTGCCTAAAAATTTGTACTCATTATGTACTCCTATTCCATATCTAATAAATTGTCGTAAAAGGATAGCAACAGTTATTTTATATAAGATTTATACTTTATACACTAGATGGTATGGTATTAAGATGGTATTCATAAACTACTATATTCAATTGACCGAGCGAGTGTAGCGAGCGAGGGTGACAAATCAAGTTGCGGCGAAAAAGCATTTTTTTGTAGATATGTATGTATGTAAGTATGTTCCGCGATAACTGTCAAAACGTTGATCCGATTTTGATGAGATTTGAAAGGCTTGTAGGAACTTTTCATAGAATTTTTAGGTTTTTTGAGTATTTTTATAAAGTAATTCATTTACAATATTGGTCAATTTTTTTGGTGGTAAGCGACGTCGTAAGTGTACAGATGATTGTGGATTGTCAAGATCATAACGTCGTCCGTAATATTTTTCTGGTTTAATTAAATCCCACGCCTCTAATTGCGTATCAAACTCAAAATACTCTTTTTGTCAATACATTCACTACCTACCACATTCATCGGTAGAACACACAGTACTACTGGGAATCCCATCGGAACAATTACTTAAAGAATCAGATTTATCTACAGAATCACATTTATTAATATCTGTATAATTATTGTATCTCTTTTTGGATTTCACGGGTTACCCCGGTCCTTTGAGAGGCTTGCGTGGGGATATTGATCCAACGCGTAGAGGCCCTTTGGAGAAGTTGATGTTATGTGGTGCTCCTGCCAAAACCCGTTCTCGGCCATATCAATAGTTGACATTTCCATGAACAGGTCTCGGCAGGAGGAGGAACTATTTCTAATGAGTGAAAAGAATAAATGGGTTATGGTGATGAAGTCTGGGTGGTTTAAATCTGGGTTATTATATAGGAATTCGGACACCTGCCATAATCATGATTACTGACTATTAGTGGCAGGCGGTGACTCGCCACTCAGTGAATGGGCCCCCCAAATAGTCGCGGTATTTGGCAACAGAGGGGCAACATTGGAATGAGCGGCTAAGGGTGCCGAGAGGTGCGGCTCCGGTTTCGCCATCGCGAGTTGCCTCGTGAGCGGGTTTCCCCGTTATTACGCCATTACGTGCAATACACTTCCACCCTCGAGCATATAGCTCTTGCGACTCCACTCTGGCCGGCCGGCTAAGGCAAGCCAGAGGTAGGGGTCCTGTCCCTATTATTACATGGTTCTTTAAAGAAAAACTCATAATTTCTCTGCACTGATAAAAATATTCCTTTAGGTGAAATGCGCGAAGATAAAGTTTTGCTAATATTTTTGAAGATTTCACTTCCACAAGGTAAACTAAAAGGATTTTATTACCACCTAAAGTTTGAATGAATGCAATCATGGTCGTGCTACGAAGTACAACACCAAATTACTTACATAAATATCAAAAGTACATTATCATAAATGTGAGTGAAATTGGTTTAATTTTGAAAATTTGATAAATGGTTTCAAAATAACCATATACCAAAGCTTTACATGACGTATTCATCAGAGCTTTTACTACAAACTCGTGGCGATAAACTTTCAACACTTCCAAGCTATAAGCTCCAGTGAGCTTTTGACTTATAAGTTCAGTGCTAGTTCCAAGTGCGCTTTCATGCATACTGTCAAAGCTCTTTCTCAAATCAAAGGTATACCTTTGATTTGATTTGAAAGCTCAAACCATAAGCCTCTTTTGAAATTCATAGCACAGAAATAGGATCAGCAAAAATGTCGAATGAAAATTGTTGTTGAACAAATGTCATTCGAAATCGAACGAAAATTATTCGATTTCGAAGAAAACTTAATTGTCTCGACGATTTTGCGTGTGTCGAACTTTTCACTCCTGGCAAAGGTGTCAATTATTCATATCGAGTGGGCTGTGTGGTCAATCGACCCTATATACCATGGTGTCAGAGTTTAAACCGCCTTTCGACCCCTCACGTGGTTCCTTTAACGGCCACCTAATGGCAACAGGGACGGCTTAACATGCCTACGGAAACACGGAATCATCTTCATTATCAGACAGTCAGGTGATTAGAATCTAACCAAACTGGTAACAATCTAACAAAGTAGGCATTTCATGAAAATAGTAACTACGGTCTTCAAGAGTTTACGGACAAAGCCAGAATTCTTAAGCTGACTGAATACTCAAAAATACCTATAATAAAGCTAAATAGTTTGATTCAACCAGTCCAAATATTGTTATTTCTGGTTGGAACTTGAAAAAAAACGTCTTACTTTTTAGCCTGATTCATTCATAACAGCTAGTTAATCCATACTATCCATACTTATATATATATATATATATATATTTATATATTTATATATCCATACTAATATTATAAATGCGAAAGTCTGTCTGTCTGTCTGTCTGTCTGTCTGTTACGCTTTCACGGCCAAACCGCTGAACTGGTATGAATATAGTTGAAGACCCGGGGTCAAACATAGGCTACTTTTTGACGCAGGCGGAGCTGAGGTAAAAAGCTAGTATTGAATATTTGTACTTATTTGAATAAATAAATTTATGAAGCGACACCAAAAAAAAAGAGTAGGTAAGAAATGATCTCACCTGCCTCTCCCGTGAACAGAATAGTATTCCTGTAGCTCCTTCAAATAGTTTGAGATCTGTTCAGCCGTGTCGAACCTCTCCGGGCGGCGCGGGCGCGGGTACTGCGCTTGACACGTGCACGACAAGATGGCCGATAGCAACAAAATGGCGGACAGGAGCGCGCGCATTGTGACTGCTGTAAAATGACGTCTGCTTAAATCTTTAAAACAACACAACTAGTTTCAATAGGAAGGTTTATATGTATAATATAGGAGAGGAACACTGATAATTTTAGAGGTTTCTAATGCGATACGATAATGTCGTAAATGGCCACATTTTTTGCGCTTACATTGCAAACGCTGGCTTTACTTTATGAGATAGATCAAAATAATGCACTACAGTATTATACATCTTAAAAAGATCAAAAAAAGTCCGCGGTACCATATGTCTAACTATTGCGCTTACGTCACAATAACTACTTTTTCATGTTAAAATTTGCAATAGTAACGCCGGTACAAACTAGGCCACATTATATGTTTCTCTGTATTAATCCATATCCAAATAAAACATTTCATATTTAAGAATGGTTTAATATCTGTAGGTTACTCTTTGAATTATTGAAATCAGACATTCAAATCTAAAGATGTTGGATAGGATATTGTTTTGAGTTTCAATCCCTTGGCGCTGCGCGGACCGCAGTGCCCGGACGAATCGACCCCACAACTCCCGGGACAAAGGTGAACGGTATTGGACTACGGAGGCAGTTGACGAAGCGGTACGAAGTACATACACGCTTTCTTCCCAGTTGGTCGTCAAATACGATAAGGGAAAAACCAGTGCTATCAATCTAAATGTACATTCTGTGTTCTCAAGGAAGATTGACGTTAGGAAGATAATAATAGGAATGGAAGCTACCGGAATTCACACGTCGTAGAAGTGGGAGCTGAAGACGAAACTGGAATACAATTTAATTTGCCCCGTGGATGTTGATATTTCTTTTATGTTTCGATCTTCCTTGGAAATTTTCGGTGGCGGTATTCACCACCACATCACGATATGAATACGTACGGTATTCATTGATCAATTATTAGGACTGCTTGGTCTTAGGGAGATCTATGTAGCCGGTTTTTAAAGAAGTTATATTCAACATAATTTGTATAACCCGGACGAAGTCGGGACGGGCAGCTAGAAATAAATAAAAAAAATCTCCCAAAATCAGTGAGTCGGATAATTTTCGTTCGATATTGAACGATATTCATTCGACTTATGAGTTTTCGAATTTTCCAGAGTTCCAATGAGATGTCGATTTGTATCTCACTTCTTGAATAGATAGGTATTCCCAGGAAAGTTTTTACTATTACGTGCCGTGAAACGAAGTTTTTATTTCCACAGGTAATTAGAAATTTACGACGAATAAACCATCCAAGTTATGGTAGGTTACCAACTATTGTGTACAGTTCTCTTCATAGGTTATGAAGAGAACTGCACATATTCGTTATGTTGGTAAACCTCTCACCGCCAACGGCCGTGTTTGTTTTCGTAGGTTGGCAATGTATGGCGGCGAAAACTAAAATTAAATTACTAATTAAGGTCTAAAATAGCGATGTTTTGCTCAAAATAGTACCATCAATACATCAGCTATAAGTAATAAGAAGAGAACTTTTAAATTTATGCTCATTATTAAAGATTTACATTAACAAAACCTAAGTTAAGATTAAATATTCTCTCTCTTAGGCAGATTTGTTGAGTTTGTAAAAAGTCATCAACATTTCTGAGTGCGAAGGTATGTTTGGCAACAGTTTAAAAAAAATATATTCTAAAGCAACATTCAGTAATAGTAGAGATGATTCAAATCAAATATGTCCTTAAGATTTGCCATTTTATATAATACTTGTATATATACAATTGTATATATACAAGTATGATATATATATATGCCTGTCGATATATTGCGCTTTTACGACTAAAATAAAGATTTAATAAATAAAAATAAAATGTTATCCTACTTCTGAAATTTTGCGTAACAAAATAAAGTTGTGGATAGTAAATATTATGTCACCAGTTACTATTACAACGGAAAATCGATAAAACAATCGAGATACAGTTATCTTTGCAATCGTTATCCAATAATCGTTTTAAAATAACTTAATCGAATACATACGTGTTAGATTGGAATAAATCTGGTTTAGTTTTGTTAGATTAGTTAGCAGAAGATAAGTAATTCGAACTTTTACGTCATCGTAACGATTTTTTTTCTTTTTATATAGCTTTTACTTGACGTATTTAGCCAGCAATTAAAAAAAGTGATTTAGTCAAGTCGGTAGTTAAATCTAGTCAACCAGATCTCACTGAAGAACAACTGAACAAACTTAAGCGGCTTCAGAATTGTTGTATAAGATTCATATTTGGTTTACGTAAATATGATCACGTTTCCGAATTTCGCATGCAATTTAAGTGGCTCCCTATCAGACTTATCAGTACCCTATCAGTCTTAATTTGCACATTTTATCGTTTCTCTACTCTATCCGTTTCGATCATTTTACCTGTGTACTTGACAAAGCGGGTTGAAATTTCTCAGTGAAATCAACAATCGCGCAGCGCTCATTCTTTCCAAATTGCTGTACCGGCACACGCCTCCCATTCCTATTCTCACCCCCGTATTCTTAAACATAACCATAAGGATGTCCTTCACTCAAACTCATTGGAGGGTGCCTCAAGGAAATCCTCGAACTTTCCTTGAACATGATATTCTTAATTGGTTGCTTGAGCAAACTCTAATGAGGAACGGCAGAGGTTATAATAACAATACGAAGCACAAAAATTTAAAAATACAAAAGAATAGAGTAATAAATAAACAAATTAAGTAGTTAACTAGGCAAAAAGTGGCAAAAAATGATTTTTAACCATTTTCGAGGTCGCCTCAAGGTAGGTACTTCTCCAACCTTATATTTGACAGTTCGATACTCACCTCCAATGAGGAATCTCCTTAAGTCAAGGAAGCTTGTGACGACTGATCATACCAGTGAGGTGGAGTAAGGTTGAGTCGAGTTTGACTGAAGGTTTAAGAATATAGGTGTTACTCTTTCACAGTTAAGGCTACACTTCTGTGGAATGCTCTTCCCATTGATATTCGTGAAGCTCAGACTATCCTTTAAGAATCAAGTACGGGCGCACTATCTTGATAAATTAGAACAAGCTGTTTCAAATCGTGAGCGTTTGTAACATTGCCATGTTTGTGATTTTATTTATTGGATATTATATGTATATACTTATGTTGTAACAAGTACTATTTATATCAAAAACAAAATTAGTGTACCCGTGTACATTAGTGTAGTTTTGTAAAAAAATAAAATAAAAAAATAATGCAAAAATAAAAATTAATCAAAAATCCCACCCCGAACAGTCCCCGACTCGAAAGGTGCCCATAACACTTGCTGCATTTCCTCTTTGAATTGCTATGTATAGCCTTTGAACCAGGTACCATCCGGAGCGATTGTGAAATCCTCGACTTTTTAAACGGCGCCCTATCTCACTAACAAATTGCTTAGCCTCTGTACACCACGGACCAGCCGTTTTTACGGCAAAAGGTACAAACTCGTACTGGCTGGTCAAAATTAAGTACTTTGCTACTTTAAGTCCAGTAAAGTGATGATGATGATGATGATACGTGCTGACGCAAGTCGCGTCCCATAAGAGACAACGTCCTCTCTGCCATGGTATTAGAGTACTTATGTTTGTATACGTGGGGCGCACTATAAGTTTCCGGAATGAATATGAAAAAATACTATTAAAGGTACAAAATTAATTTATTGTTTTTCAAAATAATCTCCCTTGGCGTCTATGCACTTTTTCATTCGATGAAACCAGTTTTGAAAACTTTTGTGCCACTCCTCTGTGGTGACCTCTGAAACGTGTTTTTCATACTCCTCGACAGCCTCTTCTGGTGATGAAAATCGTTGACCGCGTAATTGGTTCTTAATTTTTGGGAACAGAAAAAAGTCACAAGGTGCCAGGTCGGGACTGTATGCAGGATGACTCATGAGTTCTACATTTTTCGCCTTCAAAAAGTCGTTTGTCTGTCTGGCCGTGTGAGAACTAGCATTGTCGTGGTGCAGGATGATACGGCGTTTACGGTTATTTTTACGGAGTTCGTCAATAACTTCCGGCAAACAAATGGTCGTGTACCAGTCACTATTCACTGTACGACGATTCTCTAAAGCAACAGTAGCCACGTGTCCAGTTTTATTAAAAAAAGAAGCAATCATCCGCTTAGATGCACTTTTCACGCGCGCCACTTTGGTTGGTTTCGGCTCATCTTGAAAGACCCATACGCTCGATTGCTGCTTTGTTTTGGGATCGTAGCAATAAATCCATGTTTCGTCACCTGTTACTATGTCCCACACCAAATTTGACGCACCTTCGTTGAATCTGGTAAGCATGGCACTGCACCAAGTGACGCGGTCCGTTTTTTGAGCCTCGGTCAAGTTGTGTGGGATCCACCGCGAGCACAGCTTTCTCACACCCAAATGTTTGTGTAGGATTAATTGTATTTGACTCATGCCTATTTCTAAGGATGCGCGAATTTCATGGTAGGTCACATGCCTGTCTGTTTCAATCATACGGCGCACAGCATTGATGTTTTTGTTGGTCACAGCGGTGGACGGCCGACCATCGCGAGATTCGTCACTGAGATTGATACGACCACGCTTGAATTCTGCAAACCAGCTATAAACAGTTGTCTTGCATGGTGCTTCATTGCCAAAAGCTGTTTCAAGCCGAGCGATGCTCTGTTGAGCTGTCAAATTACACTTAAAATCGTAGAAAATCATACTACGAAAATTTTCCCGAGTTAAATCCATGTTGATGCAGACCCACAATTTTTTAAATGGCGCCACAAGGTAAAAACAAAAGACAGTCAGATGAAACAAACTGCATTCTACAGCCAAAGAGTTCTATTTTCAAATGTTGCAATAAATTTTTAAATATTGTTTATGTAAGTGGCCAGTTCCGGAAACTTACAGTGCGCCCTATGTATATTTATATAAGTTTAATTTATTTTATTTAAAGCGTTGCTTTTATAAACTTATATATTTAGTGACAGTTTTTTTCTGCACCGCTATTTTAATCTTATTAATCCTTTCTACCTCAAGTTACCATCAGCCAGATAGAGATTGCATTTGACATAAGTCCGCCTTTGTATTCATTTACCTAAAATTACAAACTGTTCCTATTTAATCTATGTAAATGGTGCAAAAATGTGTGTTCAGAAAAAGAATGAGAATATGAGGCAGTGCTATGAGGAAATATGTATTTGATAATAAGAAGCCACATTAAAAATAAGTTTTGAAAAAAAAATTAGTATCTTATATCAGGCCATGCTGCAAGCCCATGTAGATAACAACACTTTAAAATTTTATGGGCAAAACTTTCTTTTAAACTTTAATTAGTTTTATTTTTACAAGTTATTAATAAAACAAATTACACTTTACAAGTAATATTTCAATTATGTAATAATACTTCACAAAAGTGCCATTAAATACTTATGAACTTATGGCGGTAACTTCAAGTTTTAGTATCTAATATTTAAAACTATTAATTACACGTAGATATTATCATCACAGTAATCAACTGATTTATTATCTGATAATAAAGATGATTCCGTGCTTCGGAAGATTCGGAAGGCACGTTAAGCCGTTGGTCCCGGCTGCTATTTGGTGGTCGTAAAAGGGAGCACGTCAGAGGCCGAGAGGCGGTTCCTGATCTGACACTAGGGTGTACACAAAATGATGATGAGTAATCAATTAGCTTGATAGCCCAGCGGTGCAAGGGCTATCAAGCGATGTTAGGACAATTTTCCTATCACGAGTTCCTTGTGCTTCTAAAGTGATGTTAGGTTGTTAGTCTTGGCTGTTGTCGCTAGATGGCAGTCGTTTAGGCTGTGTCAGATGCCTTGGGGCAACCTGAAAAATCTGACAGTGTTGGCCACTAACACAACTCGGGTCATGTATCTGTTGGTCTAGTTTTCCTATAAAACGGATTAAGAAGGTTAGAAGGCAGTCGCCAAATCTAGAGCCATGATTTGAACTTAACTCTTTTACTCTTCTCTTCTTCCATTTAAGTCAGGTAGGACATTTTGTTAGGAGTAGTCCGTCTGGGGAAGTACCTCCACCATACAGAAGATCGCAGCCAAATAACACTGTGATGCAGTGTTGTGCTCCTGCTGGTGAGTAGGGTCGCCAGGCTCCAGAGGGGTCGCTGTGCTGATAGCGGACAGGTCGGCAACGCGCTCGTGACATCTCCGGTGATGCAGGCTACGGTAACCACTTACCGTCAGGTGGGCCATACGCCTCTTTGCCTACTTATTTGTATAAAAAGAACTTAACTCACAAAGTTTCTTGGTTCATAATTTTCAATTGTCGATGTATAATAGTTTTTTTTTTTTATGAAAACAATAATAAGTATGTACATACATACCATCACGCCTTTTTCCCGCAGGGGTAGGCAGAGACTACGGATTTCCATTTGCTATGATCCTTACAGACTTCCCTCGCTTCTTCTACGCTCATCACTCTCGTCATAATAAATATGTGTTTTCTGATAACTTAATCAATCACGAAAATTGACGGTTGATATTTATTATTATGTTAGGGTCGCATTTTCGCGGTAAAACACCGTATTTCCCGCCATTTTCCAATAAAGCGCGCGAAAATTACTCGCAAATCGGTATTCAACAGGTGAGGGCTAGTGTTGGCCGTGGGTAAACTACAAAAATAATATCGATAAAATACATCGATATGTATCTGATTCTATGGTGCAGCATTTATGATCGTACATCATCCGTTCTAGAGGGCTAAGGTTCGATTTCCACGTTAAAAACATTTTTTTAAAGTCTGGTGAGATGAATGTAGAGCGGCCATTACTTGTAACTCTTTCTGACAGTCCATATAAATGCTAATACTGCTTCTGTTCAGCTAAAATAGCTTTTATTGGATTGGGCCAGAGGTTTAGCTGTGAAAGCGAAACAGACACACTTTCATATTAACTATATATTTATAGCTTTTTTTTTCCAATGGTTGACTGGTAAAGAATGCTTTTAGCATTAAGTCCACCAATTATATTTTTACTACAGTAAACTTTAAATAAATGATACTACAAAGGTCCCATATAATAACTTCTTCATCTTCTTACGCTTCGGAGCCTAGGGTGCACTGTAAGTCATTGGTCCTAGATGTGGCGGCACTGGTTATTACAATGGAGCGACTGCGGTCTGATCTCCGTGACCCTTTTTACAGGGAATCCATACCAACACGAACATGACCCGAGGTGTGTTAGTGGCCAATATTGTCAAAAATTTTCTGGCTGCCTAAAGGCATCTGACACAGCCTTACGACTGCTTTTATCGAATAACAACCGGGACCAACGGCTTAACGTGCCTTCCGAAGCATGGAGTAGCTCGAGATAGAAAGTGCCACTAAATAGCGACCAATCCAATAGTCGCTTGACATGCGCATTCGCTATTGATACGATATCGAGCTCCTCAAAGGCCCTATTTAATAAATGTTTTAATAAAGCTTAAGAAAGCTGCAAAAAATGGAAAGAGTATTTTTAAAATACTGAATTTTATCGATGTCGATATTTGCAAAGTTTCGATAAAAGTAACACATCACTATTGCTTGATTCATCGCAGTTAGAACAATGGGGTAATGTTCGTAGTTGTTTTGTGGGCGTTTTAAAATAGAGGCCATTTTGTTTTTTTTTGTTACAACGAAAAATGAATGACAAAAGTTTGATTTTTTCTGTAGGTATTAACTGGAATGTCAACACTGGGAATATTTATGGGCCTAAAAAATAAAATGAAGATTTAAAACAATGCAATTTAAAAATAAAAGAGACATTAAAATTACAATATATTATTTAATGTAAAAAAAAATTACAATTTTTTTTTAGGTTGGTTGGAGGGAATCCATTTTTTTATGTATTTATATTTAATTGTAATAATAGGTAGGTTTATACTTAGCATTATCTAATGGCCAACCTTTGTGTCAAGCTTTTAGGTTGCAAAATGCAAATAAATCATATTATTGACTCTATTTCTTGAGCTGTGACGTCACAAGACTATTTTATTTATTTAATGATTCCTTATGTTTTCGCGATTGTTACACATTAAATTAAATTATTTTAATACGGATTTTTATCGCGTTTACGGACCTTTCACACTGACGCGAATCCTGCTCGAAATAAGAATATTTAGAAGTGTCATTAACAGGCCAGTTAACTTTTTCATACGCTACGGCACTTCTACCGATTCTTATTTCTGTGGGCGTCCCGCAAGTCGCGCGGGAATCGCGTCAGTTTGAACGGACCTTATTACTTACACCCAAAGTTTCAAGCACTTTACAGCGTTCATGGTTTTATTTATTTTCTCCTTAAATACTTGCTTAAAAATTCTGAAAATATTATCTTGAACTCTTTATGGGAAAAATCTAGAAATGACATTTTTTATTTTTACAATAGAAAGAAACTATTTTCTAACCACGTACTAGGTGGGTAGTATCGCATTTAAAATCTTAAATCCCATTCGAAAAATTTAAATAAACGCCTACAGCGCGAGTGTTGCCAACTCAAAGAGCCGAATTCGCGTCTCGTCGGATATTATTTTCACGGTTGGCGTCACTGTAACTAGAAACGGAACGTGATCACACTGGCAATCTTGCCAACTTTCAGGTGATAATTACTTTTTGGATAACCATCACTTCATGGAATTTAAATTGGAGTTATTCTAAATTTGAATTTTGGTGTTTAAACAGTTTTTGTTGTGAACTTTCTAACACGATCCATTTTCAAATGGAACCGTTTAAAATATTAAGTTATGGCCACACTAACTTTTTAACCGAGTCAAAATTTTATTCTGTTATTAAAAAAAAACAAAAAGTTAATTTTTTTTAGTAACGAAAATAATTTATTTCGTTTGGAAAAATAAGAATCATAAGCTCATGAAGTTAAAATGTTTATTTTAACACCTCTGATCTAAAATCAACATTTTTAAATATCGAAGAAATATTATTCTGTACGCAGATTTTGCGTAAATCACATTTTTCAAAAATAGCACCCCAGATCTTAAATTTATGAATGAATTTTCTTCAGCCAAGCGTGTTTTTCTAGTTGCGTTGTCAGCTTCGGAACCTAGAGTACGCTGTAAGTCATGGTTCTTAGATTTGACTGACTTTTACAATGGAGTGATTTGCACTGATTATTACAATGGAGCGACAGCCGTCTGACCATCGTAACCCGTAAAATATAGAATGAATGAGTGAATTTAATTAAATATTGAATGTTTGCATGCCAATTTTTGGTACAACGCGCGTAAAAAAATTGGTGAAAAAGTTTGCTTACAAAGAAATGTATTTCATTGATTCATTCATAAGTAAGTTTACACCAAAACTTCAAATTTAAAAATAGAACTGAAAAGCTTGGAAGCGAGCTTTTAAAAGCACATGTGCAGTGTAAGCTCGAAATATCGAATGAGAAACAAAGAGGTGAAGGGAAGTAAAGGGGATGTTCGGGTGAAACTGAGAGGATTGGAAATATCGGGTGAAATGAAATCGGCCAAGCGTAAGTCGGACTTAACAATCATTTAAAAATAAAATATTGAAGTCAGGAGTCCTTACTTTTAAAAGCATGATCAAAAATCGGCGAGTCTAATGACTTTTGTTCGATTCGTATTTTCATTAGATATAATCGGTGAATCGTTCGACATATGAGTTAAACATTCAATAATAGGGTTCTAGTTTGCTGATGCATGATGGCAAGTTACCCAAGAGCTATTCAGAAACTCACTAAAAATATTTTAGTGTTATGTTGATCTGGGTATCAATTCACTTATTTTACACTAGCTGTTTCCCGCAGCTCCGCCTGCGTCAAAAAGTAGCCTATGTTTGACCCCGGGTCTTCAACTATATCCATACCAAATTTCATTAAAATCCGTTTAGCAGTTAGGCTGTGAAAGCTTAACAGACAGACAGACACATTTTCGCATTTATAATATTAAGTACCAGCTGTTTCCCGCAGCTCCGCCTGCGTCAAAAAGTAGCCTATGTTTGACCCCGGGTCTTTAACTATATCCATACCAAATTTCGTCAAAATCCGTTGAGCGGTTTGGCCGTGAAAGCGTAACAGACAGACAGAAAGACAGACAGACTTTCGCATTTATAATATTAGTATGAAAGTATGAATGGATAGTGCACGATTGAATCGTCATTGGATCGTAATGGCAATTTTATTCCACTCGTAGACCAATCATATTCAATTGGCATGCCATTGAACTGCAACTGGAAAATTTTGCTAATATAAAAAAAATCATCAAAATCATATTTGATTTTTAATCGTTACTCTGCGCTATAATATATTTACATTTTTTTCTACAATTACGTGTTAGTTGCAATTAAATTGAGATTCAAAATTGTGTTAGCAGAATACCAATAATGGGCATTTCAAAAATGCATCGTCATTGAGTCGTAATTGAATGTCTTTTAAAGTTTATTAGCGGAATTGAGACCATAGAGTGTTATTTTTGAAAAGTGTGACCCACGGAAAATCGGCAACTTGAATGATTTTTGTTCGATATGGAATCATTTTCATTAGACATATGAGTCAATCAGTTAAAAAATCCTGACTTGGTTCCTTTATAACGACAACAAAATGGCTGCCGGGACCAAGGGCTCAACGGGCCGTCCATTATGTTTTATAAGAGGCAGGTTTAAGTTTACTTCTAGATGGGATTTGAACAAGTGTTTAATTAGGATTTAAACCAGTGTTTAATTTAAGAGCCCTTTAATTCGTAAATGACTTTTTGCTAATTGTTAATCGTAAATGTTACTTTTACTTGTTAAACTTGATTCATGAGGATCCAATGACTATCATTGATGGTTTATGTTTTCGCGATGGTTACACATTAAATTAAATTATTTTTATACGTTTTTACCGCATTTACTGCAATATTTTAAACCTATTATACAGAAATTATTGAACAAAATGGACTAAGCATAAATAATCTACATATAATTTAAACACCAAGAAATATGTTAGAAATTAATAACTCATTTACTTATTACTTATTTATTTATATTAAACTAGCAGTTTCCCGCAACTCTGCCTGCGTGAAAAAGTAGGCTATGTTTGACCCCGAGTTTTTGACTATATTCATACCAAATGTCATTAGGCTCAGCAGGTTGGCCGTGAAAGCGTAACAGACAGACAGACTTTCGCATTTATAATATAAAGTATAGATGGATACTTTACAGTGCAGTTGCAGGTAGACTGAGTGAACATTTGTATTACTTAGCAAATATATAGGTATTTCAGATATATTTATAAGGAGGTTTTAATATAAAGAAAAACAGAAAATATTAGTGTTTTAGTAAACACTACTGAGCTTTTCTGTTAATCAAGTTAATCAACTTTATGTAAATGTAGATTATAAACTGTTTATTGCGCCAAAATATATAACAGTTTTATTACAAAAAGTAAAGTACAATTTTGATGTATTTTCTACATAACACGGTTTACTTTTGTTTACTGCAACATACACCGTGAAATTTTAGTCGTTTTGGACCCATCGTCCAGTGACTCCATTCATGCAACCGAACAAATTTCCCCAAGGAACATAGCTTGAAACATGAAAAACAAATTTGGACTTCCCATAGTAAGTTAGGTCACGTGATGAGACATTTTGTATGGGAGGTCCAAAAATTTACTCCATATTTCGAGCCATGTATCTTGGGGAAAGTTGTTCGGTTGCATGAATGGAGTCACTGGACGATGGGTCCAAAACGACTAAAATTTCACGGTGTATTTCAAAAACTTCTTTGAAAAGCTGAATCTTCTATTATTATTTATTTTATTTCTTTCTTTTTCAGCCTTTTTCTACCAAAGAGTTGGTGTAGGCCTCCTTCAGACTCCTCCATCTCTCTCTATCCTGGGCAGTGAGAATCCAGTTGCTGCCTTTTTGATGTCACCTTTCCATCTCATTTGCGATCTTCCTCTGGGACGTTTCTGATCATACGGTCTCCACTCCAATAGCCGCTTGCACCAAAGCCAGTCTGTCTGGCGATGTAGCCAGCCCACTCCCAGTTAAGCTTTGAAACTCTTTGGCCGATATCAAATACTTTGCTTTGAGTTCTTAGCCATTTGTGTTTTTCTTGTCTAATAAACTGACACCGGCCATTTTTCTTTCCATTGGTCTCTGGGCCACGCACAGTTTGTGTATTTCCTCTTTCGTTGTAACCCAGGTCTATGCTCCATATGTTAGAACTGGCAGACAGAACGCATTGGTCGAATATCTGCGTTTTCTGTTCTGGTGCTTCATATTAAAAACATCTTACAGTTTAGAGCTATCCATCCTAATCTTATCCTTCTGTCAATTTAGTTTAATTATTTATTTATTGAAACTTTTTTAATCCACAAGTATTAATACCTATAATAATTGGCGGACTTATTGCTAAGAGCATTTTCTATCAGTTTACCATATGAAGAAAATTTTTGCCACGCAAAAAGTATACCGAGAAATAAAGCCAGTTAGGAATTTTAGGAAACTACACTATACATTTAAACATTTTTCAACATTCAGAGTGTTGTGTTGGTAGATTTAAGCTGTATTGTATTGTGGCCACTAACATTGAATAAAACCAGTCTGACTTAACTAGCCGGGTGTTTCACTTGTCTTCCTCATATTTATTAGTGGCGACGAGAAATAAAAAAATGTTTACCACGCAAAGTTTCGGAATGTTACCTAGTTTTGACCACACGCATCAAGATTGGTCAACATTTATCAAGAAATTAAAACAAAGCTTCATCGCGAGTGGTATCACCGAAGAATCTGACAAAGCCGGCGTAAGACGTGCTATATTGCTGAGTGCTCTCAGCGATGGCACTTTTCGACTGGCCAGCAATCTTGTTCTACCGGACGAGTTAGAAAAAAAGGAGTTTGCTGAAATTGAAAATATTTTAACCGGTCATTTCACGCCAAGGCGTTGCGGATTCGCGGAACGTTACCATTTTTATGCAGCAGTACAACGGGAAGATGAGACTCATATACAATGGGCGGCCAGGTTGAGAGGACTCGCCGAACACTGTAACTTTAAACATCTGGAAGACACACTACTGGACAAATTTGTTATGGGAATGGTTCCCGGGCGCGAACGGGAGAAATTGTTTGCGCAGGATATCGGCGAGCTGACCCTGGTGAAGGCAGTAGACCTGGCAGAGAGCGTGCGGTGCGCGCGCGCGGCCACGGCTACGGGCGGCGGCGGCGACCCCGTGTGGAAGATCACCGGCAAAGCGGGAAAAGCAGGGGCCGATTACAAATGTTCAGTGTGCGGTCGAGCAAACCACCTTTCAAAGGAGTGTCGGTTCGCGAGCTACAGGTGTTCGAAGTGTAAAGTCAAAGGGCATTTGCGTAAAATGTGTAAAAGTGCTGTGAAATTTGTAGAATCGAGGGAGGTGAGCGAAAGCGACGATGACGGTGAGTTATTTTTCATTCGATCGAATAACGGGGCTCCTATGACAGACGTAGTATCAATTTACGAAGTGAGACTTCGATTTGAAATTGATAGTGGGTCGGCCGTGACTGTGATTTCGGATAAATTATACAAAAAATATTTTAATTTTGTGCCGCTATCAACTACCCGAAAAAGACTTATAAATTATATACTTATTACGGGGGGTATTATCAACTGTCTTGGTACGGTTAGCTTACCTTTAAACTACATGGGTCAAACCGAAATTCTAAAGGTTTTTGTCGTTCGTGACGGGGGCCCTCACTTGTTAGGTCGTGATTTTATTAGTTCTTTTAAATTAGAATTAGCTCCAATAAAATTTTGCTGTAATTCTACTGACAATGTGCAAAACCGATTAATGTCAGAATATAAAAGTATTTTCCAAGACAAACTAGGTTGTTTTAATAAATATAAGTTACAGCTAACATTAAAAGACAATGCAAAACCGGTTTTTATGAAAGCGCGCCCTTTAGCATTCTCTTTAAAACCAAGAGTCGATAAGGAAATAGATAGATTTTTACAATTAGGAATACTCGTTCCCGTCGAGCACTCGGAATATGCATCCCCCATTGTCCCAGTCCTTAAAAAGGATGGTTCGGTTCGGCTGTGAGCAGATTACTCGCAAACTGTAAACAAACAGTTGATGGTTGAAAGTTACCAGTTACCAACGGTAGAAGAGCTCTTTAGTAAATTACATGGCGGGGAGCAGTATACAAAACTTGATATGTCAATGGCCTATAATCAATTTCGGTAAAGTGATCCTCAAAATGTAACGTGTATTAATACTCATCGAGGCTTATTTCGATTTACACGGTTGGTGTTTGGTTTATCATGCGCCCCCACTATGTTTCAACGTGCTATGTCACATTTATTATCGGGAATAGAGGGAGTCCTATGTTTCCTGGATGACGTCTTAATTACTGCTAAGAATAAAACCTTACATATGGAAAGGCTTAGAACTGTGTTACAGCGTTTCCAGGATGCTGGGTTAACCTTACAAAAAGAAAAATGTTTTTTCTTTCAAGACGAAGTATCCTACCTTGGATACATTATAAACAAAATGGGTATTAAAAAATGTCCTAAGAAAGTGAAAGCTATTATTAGTGCCCCGACACCTAAAATATTAGTGAACTCCAGTCATTTTTAGGTCTGGTTAATTATTATAGGAACTTTGTACCGATGGCATCCGCTAGATTAAGTCCCCTTTATGATTTATTAAAAAAAGGATCGAAATGGTGTTGGTTGGAGGTACATGATAAAGTTTTTAATAACATAAAGAACTGTTTGGCTTCTGATAAGGTACTGGCACATTTTAACCCAAATTCAAATATTATTCTAACGGTGGACGCATCACCCAAAGGATTATCTGCGATCCTATCGCAAATTGAGAACGGAGAAGAAAGGCCAATATCGTACGCTTCTCGCACTCTTAACGCTGCAGAAAAGAATTATTCACAGATCTCAAAGGAAGCGACCGCGATCATTTTCGGGGTGAGGCGTTATCATCAATACTTATATGGTAGATCGGAACCTTTCACTCTCCGTACTGATCATAAGCCGTTAATCTCAATTTTCGGCGAAAGACGCGGCATTCCCGAAGTATCGGCTAATCGCCTTCAAAGATATGCTATGTTTTTAGCAGCCTATAATTATCGTATAGAATACGTGAAAAGCGCCGACAATTGTGCTGATTTTCTGTCACGTGCGGTGATAACAGAGCCCGCAGTCGTAGGCGCGAGTTCGACCGAGCAGCGCGCTTCGAGGTTAGAGAATGGCGAACTCGCATCTTATGTAAATTTCGTCGTTGAAGGGAGCCTGCCGGCACTTATCACGTTAGAAAGATTGCGCTCAGAAATAAAAACTGATACCGTGTTATGTAAGGTGGTACAGTATGTTCAGAATGGTTGGCCACGTAGCACGCGCGATCCGGAATTGAAACCTTATTTTAATTGTAGGTTACAATTGAATTACGAAAACGGCTGTTTATTAAGAGGTCATAAGGTTGTAATTCCGGCGTCATTACGTGACACTTTATTGTCGTACATACATAGCTCTCATTTAGGTATCGTAAAAAGCAAGGCAGAGATAAGATCGAGGTTTTGGTTTCCCGGCGTGGATGACGCATTAGAACGTTTGATAGGTAGCTGCCTGGTGTGCACTTGTTTACGTCAATCTCCGGGCCGCGCGCCCCTCGCCCCTTGGCCTTATCCGAATCATCCTATTGAAAGGATTCATTGTGATTTTATGGGACCTATCAACGCACAAATGTATTTAGTTATAGTAGATGCATATTCTAAGTGGGTAGAGTGTTATAATATGAAAAATAATATAAATTCAAAGGCAGTAATTTCGAGACTGTACGAGTTTATGTCTAGATTTGGGGTACCTAACGCACTGGTGAGCGATAACGGCACATCGTTCACATCACACGAGTTTAAGCAATTTTGTGCATCAAACGGAATATCACACGTCACAACTCCCGTCTATCATCCGATGAGCAATGGGCAGGTGGAAAGTTTTGTAAAAATAGTGAAAAAAGGAATTAAAAGTGCTATTTTGTCAGGGAAAAATGTTGAAGATGTGAACAATAGGCTTTTGAAATATTTATTTGACTATCGTAACTCTGTTCACACAACGACAGGCTCTTCACCTGCCCAGCTGCTGTTCGGTAGGAAGTTGAGATCCGTGCTGGATCTGTTAAATCCTCAGTTCCTCACACCCTATCGTCGTTTCCGCCCACCGACCTCACTGCGGTTGTTAAATTCAAACAGTCTTTGCAATGTAAACACTATGGAGGCGTAAATAATAAACAATTTCAACCGGGGGACGAGATCCTATATAAAAAATATATAAATAAATTTAAATATGTATGGACTAAAGGAACTATTTTACGAAGAACTGGGAAAGTTACTTATTTAATCCAGGACCTAGCTAACAGTTCAACTCCATTTAAGCGTCATACAAATCAGCTACTTCTATTCAAAGGAGATTTGCAACCGGAAACAACAATTCAACCAGAGAAAATAGTAAATCATTCACCTGACCTACCTGCGGTCGCGACACCTTTCTTACCATTTATTCCTGCGACAGAAAATAATATGCTTGTAGAAGAAACTAGCCCCTTAGAATCGGGTCCACCAGCAAATACAGTAGATCTGCCATTCGAGGATGCTCAGGATATGGTGCTCCCCACAGCTGGCTCGACAAGTACGATCGTAGCAGACCCGAGTATTTCAGTGAGGGGGTGAGAGGAACAGAGAACGGAACAAGTCTCACTTCCGCCTGGGCCGGCGGCGGCAGCGGCGCCAGCAGATCAGCAGCATATAAAATTCCCGAGAGCCAAGTCAAAGCGTATACGTCCTCCCGTAGATTATAAACAGTATTTCTAAAGAAACAAAAAATGGGATTTTTGGGGGAGAAAGTGTTATGTAGGTAGATTTAAGCTGTATTGTATTGTGGCCACCAACATTGAATAAAACCAGTCTGACTTAACTAGCCGGGTGTTTCACTTGTCTTCCTCATATTTATTACAGAGCAGCAACATCGGTTGTTACTAATACCCCGGTCATTTGGCAGTGTATTTCTTGGCTGCGATATTAAAAATCAAAAGATTGTGAAAGGGAATTCAAAATGTATCCTATTTGAAGAATGACATGCCAGTCACCAAACCATTATTGTTGGTTTGAATGGCAAAGATGATAGAATGGTACAGTCGGAAACAAAATTTTTATAAAAAGTATATTTTGCCGTCCATTAATTTATTTAACCACGGGTGCAGAGAAAATGTTATTTTTAACGGTAAGTGCAATCGTTAACTTGAACTTATTTTTAAATTTCTCTCTCCCTAATTAAAATTTAGGTATTTATTGCATTGTTTAAAACAAAATATATTTAATAGCTGCTGCTCTTTGATGAGATGTTTTTAATAAACCGGACAATGTATTTGGCAAGTGAAACTAGACCATTATCGATAGAAAAAATAAGTGTTAACGGAGAAAAAGAGTGAAAAACTATAAAAAATCCAGTCAGTTGATTACTAGATAACATGTATGAAAATTAGTTTTATTTTCAAATTGTAATCTAATAAACAAAACTGTCAAAAGTTTTATTTTATTTTATTTATTTGGAATAACAAACAGATACAAAATATATGTTGACAGTGCATAATATAAACAATATGTAAATGTAACAATTCTGTAACCAACCACGTTATCCACAGATTAAAGAAACAAGTATTTATAAAATAATAACTAAAGGGAAATTATAAGTTAAGTAATATTAACATACTAATCTATTTTTCCGCTCGACTGTATCATTATTTTTTTAAATTCAAATGTGCTGATGCCATCAGGACCGACATTAAAGATCCCCACCGGCTTATTATGTGATTGAGTGAGCGCCCTTTGTATGTATTTTTGTGGTATTTTAGACGTAACTAGATTGTCTTAGGTAGAGTGCCAATGATTGTTTTATTTTGGGGGGTATTTTTTTTTGGACTTTTTATTGATTGATTTTATATATATATCTACACTTCTACACTTATAATATAATATAATCTACACTTAATCTACACTAAATAAATATATTTATAATATATATATATTATATTTATTATTATATATTTATAGGAAATATATTTATAAGAAAAATGCGTACTACATGTGCATCCAAATATTTAATAAACTACCAAATAGCATAAAATCGTTAGATATAAAAAAGTTTAAAAAAGGATTGACAGAATGGTTGTTTGATAAAAGGTTTTATAGCATTAAAGAGTATATGAACGGTAAACATTAATTCAACTAGATATATGACTATTATTCTCTCTGACGTTTGGTTACTATTAATTTTTGATTTTTTTCTTTGTAATATAAATATAATTATAGTTATTTAATTAAATTTTGAATATAATTTTAGTGTATGTACCTATAAATATTAACATTTGCACGCCTGCATGCAGGTTGGTTACATTTAAACTTAAGATCTGTGTAAATTTAATGTAATCTATGCAAATAAATGATTCTATTCTATTCTATTCACTAATAGTATAAAGAGAAAACATTTGTATTTTTATGTGTATGTTTGTAATGAATAAACTCAAAAATTACTGTGCCGATTTCAAAAATTCTTTCACCATTGGAAAGCTACATTCACCCTGAGTAACATAGGCTATATACCGCAGGCGGAGCTGTGGGAAACAGCTAGTACTTAATATTATAAATGCGAAAGTCTGTCTGTTTGTCCATCTGTCTGTCTGTTACGCTTTCACGGCCAAACGGCTGAACGGATAATGATGAAATTTAATATGAATAGTTGAAGACCCGGGGTCAAACATAGAGTACTTTTTATCGCAGGCGGAGCTGTGGTAAACAGCTAGTAAGAAAATATAAAGACCACCATATCTGGTGTGTAATTTATGTATTTTCAAAATTTTGTGTATTGTATGTATGTATGTAAAAACTTTATTGTACAGAAAGAACATTGTTACAACAAAATAGAACTCAATATCCCTGATCCCGGAAAAAAAGAATACATGGGCATCATAGAGATAGATACGATAAATATAAATGTAAAACAAACTAACTTAACCTAAACCTAAGTCAACTCAAGTCCGAACGCTCAAAGTATTCCCTAACCCGGAATTTGAAGGTATGAAGAGAGGACGACTGTTTGATCTCCAGAGGAAGCTTGTTCCATAAACGTGCAGCAAGTATTGCAAAAGAGTTAGCGCAGCACTGAGAGGAGTATTCAGGTAAATTTAGTTTTAAGCTGCTCGAATGCGGGGATCAATATTATGGAAGGAAAATTTGGATTTTAAATAATTAGGAGAGAAGGGATTAAAAAGTACATTATATAAAAACATATGGAGTTTGCGACGTATTTTTTATTGTAAGCCAAATTAGGCGTGTGCGAAATTCCGAAATACGAGTATGGTCATATTTCCTGAGACCAAAAATATAGCTAATGCAGATATTAGTGCTTAAAAAAAACTTTGTATATTTTTGTATTTCTCCCAAATTCCTATCAAAAACTGGCCACCACATTCAAGTGTCATCGAAACAGTTAATAAAACAGAAGTTGACAGATCTCGTACATTTTACAGTTGACATCGAGCTCTCTTGACTCAATCCAATGTCACTCTTGCTTGACTCATTGCAATTAACACAAATTTGATTTAGACTTAATTATTTATTTAAAGGGATTGGGCAGGCCATGTTTGTCGCATGCAACCTGAAAGATGGGTAATAGGCTAGTTTCCTAAAAAATATAATTAGTCCATCAGTTAGATAATCAAAAAATATTGGAGACGTATTTTTTCTTTTGAAAATTAAACAAAGAATGGTAAAGATATGGCGCGTTAAAATTCCGTGTGACGTCACAGTGTGCTACACTTTTTCGCGATATGTGACGTCACGAGCCCCCACTCCTTAACTTTGATGCGATATATCTTTATAATTTATCGCTCAATTGACAAAAGAAAAAATACGTCACTAATATATTTTGATTCCCTAAATGACTGACTAATTTTAATGTTAGTCTTTTGACCCTGGAAACTAGCCTATTGCTGCGACTGCTTGGATGCAGTATAAAAGAGTTCCTTACCGACAAGTTCCAAAATGCTGTCCAATAGGACAAACATGTTGCATGCCGTACGGCTGTTTGTGGTCTAAGGTCTTGTAATTGCTATATATAACATCATTGTACACCCATAATACGCAATAAAGTTGATTGATTGATTGATTGACCTGAAGGGCTTCCGACAGCTGTGGTTAAAGTTGGCCTTGGACAGAGATGTTTGGAGAGAGATGGAGGAAACCTTTGCCCAGCAGTGGGACGAAATATGTTAATAAAAAAAATTAATTTCATGCATTATTAGTTTTAAAATAACTAGTTTATTTTTTTTTTGTTTCAATTGTTGTTAATATAACCGTCTATGTATTTATTTTTTAAAATATAAATTAACGTATATATTCTTTTTTTTTACATGTCTGCGCTATACTTGTTAATTATAGTTGGTTGCCTGTAAGAAATTACTGTAGCGATAAGGCCGCCATTGTACATTGCAAATCTCTTATGTAATTTTGTATTTTAAATTTATTGGTGAAATAAACAGTTATATTATTATTTTTATTTTATCATTAGTGGAATGATCATATCTTAGATTAATAATTGGTCTCGCGTAGCGTTTAATGGGCGGTATAAAATTCGCCTTCTGTATTCTTTTATGACTTGTTGAATTAACTTTCAGTTTAAAACTAAAAAAAGGAAACAGTTGATAATTGTGGCCTTTATTGAATTATAAGTAAATTTTGCACGTCTATTAGCAGGCCGGCCAAATACATTTTAACATATTAAACTATTAACTATTCTATTCGGAATTACCCAAATGTTTAGTTACGAACACGCGTGCTCCGTTGTCTCCTCAATTTGAAAATGATATTGCTATAAACTTTTTATTGTGTAATAAATATAATCAGATTAATTATAGTGTACACATAAAAACATTTAGTGTTTTTGTACACAACATATAAATTAGATTTTGTGACAGCAGATGTTTCTTAGTATTATGTTGTTTACTGATTGAGAATAGACCACTCCTTACTAGTGATTAAGCGACCAAAACTTATGTTTTATTTTTCGCGATTGTTATTTATTAAAATAAACTATTTCAATACAGTTTTTATCGCATCTAATCCATATCCATACTTCCATACTAATATTATAAATGCGAAAGTCTGTCTGTCTGTCTGTCTGTCTGTCTATTACGCTTTAACGGCCAAACCGCTGAACGAATTTTGATGAAATTTGGTATGAATATATGTAGTTGAAGACCTGGGGTCAAACATAGGCTACTTTATGACGCAGGCGGAACTGCGGGAAAAAGCTAGTACTATATAAGTATACAATGCATACTAATATTATAAATGCGAACGTCTGGCTGTCTGTTACGGTTTTACGGCCAAACCGCTGAATGGACTTTGATGAAATTTGGTATGAATATAGTTGAAGAACCGACAAAACGTCAAACATAGGCGGGAAAAAGTTAGTATTTATATATTAAGACCGAAAGTTAGTACTGTTATTAATTCTGTGTTCTAAGTTTTAAAGACTTAGGCGATAAAACCCGTATTAAAATAGTCTAATTTTAATAGGTTGGGGAAAAAGTTCCTTCGAATTTTTCCAGCAAATACAAAACATTTTTTAATATAGTTTCTTTACATTTAACTTAAGTATGTAGGTGCCATTTTTTCGATTACTTTTTGCCATCTTGTAGGTAGGGACATGATCCCATTGCTATAGAAATTTTGAGGCTTCTGATCAAAATACCGCGACAAGTGGTTTTGGCAGTCCTCTCGTGATGTTGACCTGACACTGCCTAAAGAATTCTGAAGAGACCTAAACAGGTGGAAATCTGAAGGTGCAAGGTCAGGACTATACGCCGGATGCCACTCAATTTATGCTGAGTCGCTAAAGATGTGTGAGGTCTTGCGTAGTCATGATGAAAAACCACACCCTTTCTGTTGATTAATTCCGGCCGCTTTCTATCAAACTTCTTGCTTCAATCTCATCAGTTGTTTGCAGTAGAGTTCAGAATCGATGGTCCTGCCTGGTGGTAACATCTCATAATGAATAATGCCCTTCCAATCCCACCACACTTACAGCATCGCCTTGTTGCGAGTTAACCCGGGTTTCGACACAGTCTGTGAAGCCTGACCAGCCTTTGACCACGACCTTTTACGCACGTTCTTGTCGTACGTGATCCACTTTCCATCACCAGTTATCAGCTTCTTCAAAAATGGTTCGGTTTCATTACGTCGTAATAATGAATCACAAATGAGTACACGGTCCATTAGGTTTCTTTCAGTGAGCTCGTGAGGTACCCAAATATCGAGCTTTTTGTGTAGGCGATTTTTTTTCAAATGTGCTAAAACTGTTTTGTGGTCAATTCCCAGTTCTTCAGCTACGTCGTAACTACTGATATGCCGAACTTGCTCCACTTTTTTTTAAAATGGCATCAATTTTATCCATAATAGGGGGGCGACCAGAGCGACGTGCATGTTTGACATCAAAATTTACGGATTGAAAACGCTTAAACCAAATTTGTGCTACTCTCACAGACACTGCACTACTAGGTCCATAAACATCGCAAATTTTATTCGCGGCTTGCACTGCATTTTCGCCTTTTTGTAGTAAAATTTTAAAAATGTATCGAATTTCTTTATTAGATTCACTCATCTTGACAGTAAGAAAAACAAATAAAAATCACACATTTTCCTAATTTAAATTTGGAATTATCTTCTTTAAAATTTAAACTTTTATTGATACCAAAACTAGCCAGATACAAATAGTATAGGCAAAGAGATTTTATTACAAGTTCATACATACTATATTAACCTAATATGTGTAACAATCGCAAAAACATATCATTACATCATCCATATTATTTAAGTGCGAAAGTCTGCCTGTCTGTCTGTTGCGCTTTCACGGCGAAGCCGCTAAACAGATTTTGATGAAATTTGGTATGAATATATGTAGTTGAAAACCCGGGGTCAAACATATGCTACTTTTTGACGCGCGCGGAACTGGAGCGGGAAAACAGCTAGTATTTAATACAGTGTTATTTTTTAGTTGCATCTCATATCTGCGTGTTTTAAACACATTAGAAAAAGGTTTTGGTGATTGGATTTTTGTTATCGCTTTTGAAGGAGCATACTTTGAAAGTGATAAAATAAATTTGAATGGTTAATTAACATTTTGTGTATTATTGATCTTTTCCCGATACTTTCTTAACAGAGTAGTATGTTGTTCTCAACAATGAGAACGCTTGGAAATTCATATTTGCTTGAAAACTTGTATGCGGGCTAAACAAGTCTTACCCCCGTATTCTCAAACTCATTGGAACCTTAAGGAAGTCCTTGAATTTTCCTTGAAAATGACATTCTTAATTGGTTGCTTGAGCAAACTCCAATGAGGAAAGACACAGGTTATAATAACAATCCGAAGCACAAAAATTTAAAAATACCAGAGAATAGAGTAAAAAGTAAACAAATTAAGTAGTAGGCAAAAAGTGACAAAAGACTGATTTATAACCTTTTTTGAGTCCTCCTCAAGGTACCTCTCGACCAACCTTATATTTGACAGTTCGATACTCGCCTCCAATGAGGAATCATCTCAAGTCAAGGAAGCTTGTGACGACTAATCATACCAATGAGTTGGAGTAAGGTTGAGTCGAGTTTGCGGAAACGTTTGAGAATATAGGTGTTAGACTATATCTCCTGTATTCATTATAATTACATCAATCAAACATCGTGTAATTTGGACGTTTATGTCCACCTCAAATATTCAAATTTGTGTTCTCAGTACGAGTTTGTTCCAGTAGCTGTTCAGACTGCTGGACCATGGTGTTCAGAGGCAAAAAAGTTTTTGGGCGAGACAGGACGTCGCCTAAAAGACAGAGGTTTTGGCCATCGCTCCGAGTGGTACTTGGTTCAAAGGTATTGCGATTCAGAGAGGTAATGCTGCCAGTATAATGGGTACTTTTGAGCCGGGTGCCGTTCGGGGTGGTATATTTTTAGATTAGAAAAGTTTGTGGTTTTTTATTTTCAGTTTTTAGTTAGTTGTAATTTAGATATTTTTTTTACGTGGTAACTAATTACTTGTAGGTACTATATATTAAAAGAATTTGTATTAATTATAAAATTTTAATTACACACAAGTGAAGTTACACCAAAGGCTAAGTCCGACATTTTCTTATGTAATTTGACTAGCTACGGACTAGATAACAAAAAAATTCCATCGTTATTAACCAAATCTCGTTTGTGCGCAGTTGAAGTATTAATACAATTTTATTGTTTCACAAGAATTTGGCTGCACTGCGTTCAAACGTAGTTGAAAATTTAGATGTAGGTGGTTAAAGTATAGCTTTTTAAGCGGACCCTGGGCTCCGAGGATGCAACCGGAAAGACTGAGATGAGATGAGAGAGAGTTAATTATAGCATTTCTAAACAAACCTCAGTGGTTTTGTGAAATGCATTTTATGTAAATTTTTTATATCAATTTTATGGAAAACAATAAAATTACATTTTATTTTAAACTAGCTATTTCCCGCAGCTCCGCCTGCGTCAAAAAGTAGCCTATGTTTGACCCCGGGTCTTCAAATACCTATATTCATACCAAATTTCATCAAAATCCGTTCAGCGGTTTGGCCGTGAAAGCGTAACAGACAGACTTTCGCATTTATAATATTACTTAGTATGGATTTTAAAAATAAAGATTTTTTCGCTACTTAAATTATCTAATCTTGAAAGTTTGAGTTAATTTGTATTTGTATCAAAATAAAGTCATACTGATCACAGACCAGGGCCAACACCTTTTTTTGTCTCAATAAACGTTTTTAGTAACAATTCACATTTTAAAAATTAACAAAACAAAACATACTAGTCAATAACACAAATATATTTTTATCAAAAAAAAAAAAAAAAAAAATTGTGATATTTTAAATTTTCAAAATATTAAGAAAAAAAGCTTTGTATTCTTGTCGAAAATTTCAATCACCTTTTCCTGAAAGTTTAAAAAGCTTACCTGGTGTTAGAAGCCGGTAATGGAGAAACACGTACGAAAGCTCCGTTTAGATTGAGCTTCGCTTGTACGCGCGAGCTTTTATGACTGCAGTCGCGAGTCGAGTAACAGGTGGGCGGAGTTAACAGGGATGGAGAGGAGTGGTAGTTAGTTTGTTTCGTTTTATACCAATTTATCTATGACTAGCTGTTTCCCGCAGCGCCGCCTGCGGTATATAGCCTATGTTACTGAGGGTGATAATAGCTTTCTAATGGTGAAAGAATTTTTGAAATCGGCAAAGTAGTTTTTGAGTTTATTCATTACAAACATACACACAAAAATATAAATCTTTCCTCTTTATAGTGTAGAAGTGTAGATGTAGATATCCGGCAGGTAGGTATGTGATTAACTTTTAAACTAACGCACTGCATATTTAAAATATACATATACATACATACCATCACGCCTTTTTCCCGTAGGGGTAGGCAGAGACTACGGAATTCCATTTGCTACGATCCTTGCAGACTTGCCTTACTTCTTCTACGCTCATCACTCTCGTCATACACGCTCGTCGATTACGGGCACTCCTTACATCTCCCTTTTTTAATATGTCTGCGATTTGGTCGCAGTATGTTCTCCGAGGCCGGCCCTTACCGACTTTTTCTGTCACCTATTTTAAATATAAATTAAGTGATTAAGTGCGTACTATAAATACTTTCGACGACTTTTACCTTGTTACAACTGTCGTGGTTACGGGACGAGGGTATTATAAGCTTAGGTAATCCTCTAAATTTATGTTTTAGGTATGTGATGTTGGAGATGAGAAAAGTTGTAAAACATACACACATCCATACTTCCATACTAATATTATAAATGCGAAAGTCTGTTGGTCTGTCTTTCTTTCTGTCTGTCTGTTACGCTTTCACGGCCAAACCGCTGAACGGATTTTGATAAAATTTGCTATGAATATAGTTGAAGACCCGGGGTCAAACATAGGCTACTTTTTGACGCAGACGGAGCTGCGGGAAAAAGCAAGTTATAAATATATTTTTTTAGGAATGATGTGTATTTTGTAACATTAGAAGTTGTAAGGATAAAATAACTAAGTCATCTTCTTTATCGTCGTGTCGAGTGCTCCCAAATTTGTTAAGCCCAATACGTTGCCACCTGGGCCGCACCTGTGGTTGCCCCCATACGATCAGCACCACAAATCGTATAAACGATACAAAGCGTATTAAAATAGTTTAATTTAATGTGTTTTTAATCAGTTTAATTTATGTTAATGATGCAACATATTAAATAGTTTATTCCATACCATTAATTAACCGACATATCCTCCAATGTAACGTCTGACGTTGACTAAAATAGTCAACTTAAAAAAGCTATCAAGTTAATTATTCTTGTATTAACAAAGTAAATAGCCAGAATATAAAATTTGATTCTTATCCATACTAATATTATAAATGCGAAAGTCTGTCTGTCTTTCTGTCTGTCTGTCTGTCTGTTACGCTTTCACGGCCAAACTGCTGAACGGATTTTGATGAAATTTGGTATGAATATAGTTGAAGACCCGGGGTTTAACATAGGCTACTTTTTGACGCAGGCGGAGCCGCGGGAAACAGTTAGTACTCTATAATTGTTTTTGTTTCTAACATTTATTTTATACTAGCTATTTCCCGCAGCTCCGCCTGCGTTAAAAGTAGCCTATGTTTGACCCCGGATCTTCAACTATATTCATACCAAATTTCATCAAAATCCGTTCAGCGGTTTGGTCGTGAAAGCGTAACAGACAGACTTTCGCATTTATAATATTAGTATGGATTTGTTAACACAACACGACTCCACGCAATTCCCTGCGCCGCGATACTCGGTATCGCGAAAGCTCGCCGTTTTGATTTTTGTAATTAAAAGCTAAGCCTCAAACTTTGGAAGTATAATGAGTATATTCTCTAATTATGAGGTTCATTTATTTATCGAAAATTTATAACACAAAACAATATGATTAAAACTCTTTTTTGCACAAAAGGACCTGCTACCTACGAGCAAACAACATTAAAATTAAAAAATCCGATTGTTTTTCTGTGATTTGGAAACGCAAAAACCCAAAATTAACGCAATTTTCTGTTTTTATTTTGATACTAGCTTTTTCCCGCAGCCCCGCCTGCGTCAAAAAGTAGCCTATATATGACCCCGGGTCTTCAACTATATTCATTCCAAATTTCAGCAAAATCCGTTCAGCGGTTTGGCTGTGAAAGCGTAACAGACAGACAGGCTTTCGCATTTATAATATTAGTATGGAAGTATGGATACCCAGTGTCACTCTCACAGTAAATAATTTTACGACACCTCTCAAGCTAAAATCCATCTAGCCGTTCGATACATACAAACAGACCTACATACATACTCTCGAAAAACATAACTGAGGAGCCCGATAGTCTAGAGCGGCGCGCGTGTCCGTAGAATTAGTCGCCATTTAGTGGCATTTTCTATCTCGAGCTCCTCCGTGCTTCGAAAGGCACGTTAAGCCGTTAAAGCAGTTGTGAGGCTGTGTCAGATGTCTTCAGGCAGCCTGAAAAATTGTATTGGCATCTAACACACCTCGGTTGATGATGCTATTGGTCTGGTTTCCCTGTAAAAAGGGTTACGGAGGTCAGACGGCAGTAGCTCCGTTGTAATAACCAGTGCCGCCAAATCTAGGCCCATGACTTACAGCGTACCCTAGGCTCCGAAGCGTAAGCTGACGACGCAACTAGGAATTCACGCTAGGATGACGTCTCTTGAAAACATAACCCTCCTTCTATCGCAGTCAAGTAAAAAACTACCCGACCGGAGAGGAATAATTAAATTTAGGATTTAAAAAAAATACCTTTAAATAATACAATACAAATGCTCTTTTGCATCAAAAAAGAAAACAATACAATAATATATTAACAAAATACAGTGAGTACAAAGGCGGACTTAATAATTTAATCCATACTAATATTATAAATGCAAAAGCCTGTCTGTTTGTCTGTCCTTCTGTCTGTCTGTTACGCTTTCACGGCAAACCACTGAACGGATTTTGATGAATATAGTTGAAGACCCGGGGTCAAACATAGGTTACTTTATGACGCAGGCGGAGCCCCGGGAAAGAGCTAGTTGTGAAATATTTTTGTAATCGCCTGTTTATACATTTTATTTTGATACCACAGACTACACTTGATTTGATAGGCTTAGTTAGATTAATATTTGGTCTCCGCGGCGCTACGAGACCATTAATGAATCTAAGTTGATAGGTTTATTAAATTAAACTTTATTCTTTAATTTAATTAATATATATTCAATTGTGTATTACAATAGGCGGACTTAATGCTAAAAGCATTATCTAACAGTCATCCTTTCCAATCCTTTGGGGAAAGCTGTGAAGAGGTTTTAGAGAACAATCTTTTTGTGTCAAAGATCATATTAACTTTATTTGCGCCATTTACAAACATGCTAAAACATAATTAAATTAAAACTAAATAATAACTAAAACCTAAATAAAAAACTAATTAAAATCTAATATTTGTCCTTGCGGCATGGTGCCAAGAACTCCGGCAGTATTTCCGCTCTGAATGGCGATCGCTATCCTCTGAGCGAGAAACGAGCCGGCCCTCTTGGAGGCCAGGATTTAAAAAAATAATCATTGCAGGACCCCACGGCCCAAAAGTTTAAACACCAAGCGGAACAAATATATAGTCACAAGTCAGTGACTCATATTTGCGCAGCCTCCGCCGCGGCTCCAGCCCTTGAAACTGTCCCCTTAAGACGGGAAGGGGCTACAGTATCGACACAAGTGGCGTCCCATACTAGAGCCCTTCCCCGCTCCCAGGGGACTAATGGCAGGCCATCGGGACGCTTGCCATCGTCCCGAAATATACCCACTGGTTCCAGAGTACTGGGTATATGGACGGTGGCGAGCGCCTTTTTAATAATATCGTTGATTTCTACAATTTTGACCTACCCAGTGACACTCGCGCCAAAAAGGCAAATCCAACGTATTGTTTATCAAAATCGGTAAAGCCATTTTTTGGCTACGAGGAAACAAAGAGACATACATACATATAGATAACCCGTGGTATAGATAAATTATTGTTTTGAAAAGTTTATTTACTTTTTAAACAAACTAATGTTTCGGCTCCTAAAGTTATATTGATTTTTAGTAAGTATAATTTATATTTTAGGTCATCATCATCAATTCGTATAGGTTACATTGTCTATCGACCATGTACACCCTGGTGTCAGAGTTGTTCGGAATCGTCTCTCGGCCTCTGACGTGGTTCTTTTAACGACTACCAAATGGCGGCCGGGACCAACGGCTTAAAGTGCCTTCCGAAGCACAGAATCATCTTTATTATCAGACAATCAGGCGATTCAAGCCTGCAATGTCCTAACCACACTGGGAACAACTAAACAAAGTATGCTGTCCGTGGGAAACTATCACACGATCCCCGGGTCGAAGGCGAACGCCTTAACCACTGGTCCACTGAAGCAGTTGTTGATATTTTAGGTGAAATAATAAGTAAGTATGCCACAACTCTATTAATAGCATTGCCGTTGATTCGCAAAATTTGCAGCCAAATCGATATCTACCTGGGAATCAATTAAAACGTCGAAAGTTTCCGTTGGGCGGGCTTACAGACAACTAAACATATTTTTTGACTCGCTCACTAAAATATTTGCATGTAAGAAATACACAGAAAGGCATTTGATTGTTTTTACAGCAAGTCACATCACAACAAATGAAAACTATCGCGTGTAAGACTGGCCATAAATAACACGTAACTAAACTGGGTTAGCTTACTAGTTTATACCTCACTTTCATACTTTTAGAATACTATTTCTTCATACTTCATTTTCTATGAGATTGGTAAACATGCTCGGACAAAATACTTTTATACGAATAAAAACTACTTTTTCCCAAAATTATCACGATAAGAAAGTCCATTAGAAACCCCTAGTCCTCATTAAACCATTCTGACACCTTTTATTGTAATAAATAACCTCCAAATTTTGTTTATTCCGCGCCCTCTCTCTAAATTCATTCAATATTGTAACACAGGTACCTTAGTCGCCATTTTATTTGCATTTTTGTTTATTTTTGGCGCAATATTTTTTAGCGAGAGACGTAGCTATGATGGATAACTGTTAATAATATTATTGGAATGTAAAATAGAGTAGTAGTAGACTAGAGAGAGAGAATATTTGTGTTGAAAAAATTTATTGTGCTTGGCTGTTTAGCGTGACTTCATTTTTAATTTTTTTAACGACAATCTCTCCCTATTTTTTCCACTCAATAATGAACACGTGTGTTCAGTGCCGGATTAAGCCAGCGCGGGGCCTGTAGCAAATTTTGTCAAGGGGCCCTTGGTTTGCTTTAGTTTAGGGTATTAAATAAAACAAAACTGTTACAAATAAACATTTCTGGATTTAATATGGACATATTTATAAGATTTAACGTGACGAAATCAAGATTTAGATTTTCAAGTGGAAGTGAAGCATAGCCAAAGCGTTTGCAATGCTAAGTATATTTTACGCTCCTATCCAAATTTTTTTATTACGGTGGGGCCCGTAGCATTTGCTACTCTTGCTTCCTGGCTAATTCGGCTCTGCGTGTGTCATGTTTCGTAAAGATCCCTTTAGAAATGCGACCTGTAGCGCAGAACATACATTTTTCAGTAAAAAAGCAAAATTGGCCAGTGTCGAAATGGAGAATTCGCTTACGCTCAGTCAATTAAGCCTGAGATCACTTGGCCTCTCTGATAATTCTTGTAGTCTTTAGTCTATGGCCACTCTATAGCATACACCCATAGAAATTTTATTCTCAGGAATGCGAACAAAACTAAGCAAACCATGTGACTATAATAAGAAACTAGAAATCACAATGATGTTTAACATTTGTTTTCAAAATATCCGTTTCTAAGATTATAAATAACTGAATATTTTACAACAATGGCGGCTTTTACTCATGAGTTACTTTAAAACTTACCATTTCACTTTTTAGCGATCTCATTTTATTCTGAACTCGCGGGGCGGATGGTTCGATTTTCAAAATGCAGTTTTTGTTTTTTATGAAGATCGCGTCATGCGTTGTGCTCTGTGCGGCCAGTTACCATGAACAATATAGAGGTGAGATGATGTGTCTATGGCCTGAAGGTCTCAAGTAGGCACAGGAGTGCTATTTTTGAAAGCAATTCACGCAAAATCGGCGAGTCGAATAATGTTTGTTCGATAATGAATGATTTTCATTTGACAACATTTCAAAAAAATTAATCGTAGAGTGCAAAAAAGTTCCAAAATTAAGAAGCTTTTCTGAAAAAGGTTTTTCCGTAAAAAGTGTCAGTCAATACTATTAATTTCTCGCGCAACACTTTTGTACACTTGTTCGAAATACATAAAGAAATAGACGAATTTTAATGTAGTCTTTTGTTTTCAGTGCCACACGCACAGACGGACAAATGGGAGTCCTACATATATGTCGATAAAGAGTACATCATACAGAACCTTCCCGTGAGCTGGGAGAACGCTAAGATCCTGTGTCGGTGAGTTGGACAACACACACCTAATATTAGGAACATATGTAAGTCAAACGTGAAAAATATAATTTAGGGTCGGTAACGCGCTCGTGACACCCTTGGTGTTGCTGGCGTCCATAGGCTACGGTAACCACTTCCTTCACACCTGGAACAATTAGGTAAGAAAACATTATCTCTTTTCAATTGAAGCATTTGCGCAAGGTTATTTTTCTTGTAATTACTTGTATTCAACAATGTATCCTTGTTGTGCAATAAAGAGTTTTTGTTTGTATTGTTTTGAAGCTGATCTGGCTCATCGTTAGTCATTTTTTTCTCTTCTTTTATTTTTATTATTGTATGTTGTATGTAGGTATATGATATGTATATATTCATTAAAGGTATTAATTGATTGTAGGTTTATTTATTGACTGTTATGTAAGGATGATAGTTTAAGTATTTTATTACTGTACCGCCTTTTGTTCGTTTTCTAGGCTAGAAGAAATTGCAATAGCGATAAGTCCGCCTTTGTACTCAATTTTGTAAATGTATTTCTTTTAATTTTAATTTTGTGATTGGTACAATAAAGTTGGGGAAAGTTGTTCAGTCGCATGAATGGAGTCACTGGACGATGGGTCCAAAACGACTAAAATTTCACGGTGTATACACTACTGCACTAATACAACACTTAAATTCACAAAAAAGTCGTGGGTAGGCAGGATTGTCCTGATTTCCCGACATGTATTATGACCTATTATTTGCAGAGGTCACCACAACGGCACCCTGGCTGTCCTGGACACGAAGGAGAAGGCGGAATTCTTGGCTGAAGCACTGTCGGAATCACAGCTTTGTAAGTCGAGCTTTTTCAAACACAGTTAACCATTGACAAAGGAAATTTTCATCCTCGGTTTCCAAGCTTTTTGCAGTAAACTTGAAACTGAATATCTTCTAGGGAAACATCCTAAGTCCTATTCTAATATACCTATGTTATTTCATACTAATACCTTATTTAACAAGCTTTTTTATCAAAAAACTAATCGACATTTTATATTTGAGATTAATTCATTCCGGCCCGTCTACCATTTGGTGGTCATTAAAGGAACCACTTCAGAGTCCGAAAGACGGTTCGGAAAAACTCTAAAACCAGGGTGTACAAGGTCGATTGACCATGTAACCCACTCGATATGAATGAAATAATCATTATATAAAACTATTTTTATACGGTGTGTTGCTTTTATTAGGGAATTTTATTGTTGTTTGTGTAGTTTAAGATTTTATTTTATTTTTTTAATTTTAAGTAGGTACTCGTATTATATGTTTAGTCTATTTTCTTCATTAATTTCTGTATAACATTAAATAAATGTTATTTTATATTTTAATATGGTGTGGTAATAACATAGTTTCATTAATGTGTAACAATCTCGAACACATCCATACTTCCATACTAATATTATAAATGCGAAAGTCTGTCTGTCTTTCTGTCTGTCTGTCTGACTGTCTGTTACACTTTCACGGCCAAACCTCTGAACGGATTTTGATGAAATTTGGTATGAATATAGTTGAAGACCCGTGGTCAAATATAGGCTACTTTTTGACGCAGGCAGAGCTGCGGGAAACAGCTAGTTATAAAATAATTATGTAATAACCATGAACAATTTCCAGCCATAGAGTCGGTCTGGGTTGGTGCCCGTCGCAACTCAGCTGAAGATCCAGCTGGCTACCGCTGGAGCCAGGGTGTGGAACTGAGACGGACTGCTGCGGATGTACTGGTAGATAGAGACGGAGATATTGGGAAACACTACCCAGTGGTGAGCCCAGGCACAGAGTTATTAATAGTAGTGACGTAAAAACGGACACTCACACCCTCCCATCCGAAACAGATACCGCACCGAGCCAAGCAGATTTAGCGTAAAAATCGAGAGCAAAATAATGCAAGGATGTCGGGTTTCAGCCCCCCGGCCGCTGCGACGAATATAACGCAGATCCTACGAGTAATACACACATTGACGCGTATACGGACGGGACCGAATCCGTGTAGTATTAATAGGTATCGTGCTCTCCGCTGTCGTATGGTGTGTCCGGGGTGTGGCGTTACCCAAAGCAGTGCTAAGTCCGAAACTACTCGTGCGCGAGGCGGCTCGCACTTGACCAGTTTTATTATTGTTTGTTGTTAATGTGTTTATTGTTTGCAGTGGTTGAACAGAACCCTGGTCCCGGTTCCCGAGGCGGGAGCTGACTGCGTTGGACTTGAAAGGATGTTTCACGACAAACCAGTGTTTGTTGACCTGCCCTGCTACTTGGAGAGGGCTTTCGTTTGTGAGAGAGGTAACTATTTCTGGTAATCCACGTATTATTCTTCGTCCAAGCGTTTTTCCTAGTTGCGTCCTCAGCTTACACTTCGGAGCCTAGGGCGCGCTGTTGGTTATGCATGATCCAAGATTTTGCATTACAATATATACATACTAGCTGTTTCACGCAGCTCCGCCTGCGTCTAAAAGTAGCCTATGTTTGACCCCGGGTCTTCAACTATATTCATACCAAATTTCATCAAAATCCGTTGAGCGGTTTGGCCGTCAAAACGTAACAGACAGACAGACAGACTTTCGCATTTATAATATTAGTATGGATGTTTTTTTAGTCATTTACGTCCCACTGCTGGGCAAAGGTTTAATTTTTATTTTACTGTATGCAACGAAGTGTTAAATAAATAAATAAATAACGGTGTTCCACATCTCCCTCCACGTGTATAAACAATTTTATGCCTCATGTAATTTCATGATTGTGTTACTAATCATATTTTAATTGTTTCAGGTAAGCAGATATGAAATATTAGAAATATTATGGATAAGTTTGCAAGTAGTATCATACTGAGTTGAGTATTTAATTTTAACAATATGTATTGACTAGCTGTTGCCCGCGGCTTCGCCCGCCTGATCAAAAGGTATTTCCAATGACATTTGAATTACATAGATTATTTATGGCAGGTCTCTCAGGATTTTATTTTTATGTATTTAGAAGATTACTGCCATAGCGGACCCCAATAGGGATTGATATTATATCACTGTTAATTTCGTAGTCAGCAACCCGATTAACTATACAAATAACATCCATGTCCCCCATTCAGGGGTTGAATTGTACAATACAATACCTACTTCTTCATCCTAGTGTGTATTTCTAGCTGCGTCGCGTCGTCGGCTCACGCTTCGGAGACTAGGGTATGGTTATTACAATGGAGCGACTGCTGTCTGACCTCCGTAACCCTTTTTACAGAGAATCTGGATTCTCGAACCTATTAATTTATGTAAAATCTGCCGTTGTCTATGGTCACACTCGTGTTTCGTATATTTCTATGGACAGATTTTTTTCTCCTTAAATAGTAACCTGTTCTGGAACAACAGTAACATGACCCGAAGTGTGTAAGTGCCCAATACTGCCAGAATTTTTCAGGCTGCCTAAAGGCATCTGGCACAGCCTCACTACTGCTATCTATCGATAATACCCGGGACCAACGGCTTAACGTGCCTTCTGAAGCACCGCCTGATTAAAAAAGGATTCCCCCCTGCTAAAATAAACACAATCAATGATACACATCCTTTTTCCTCTTTTTAAATTTATTTATATCTTTAAATTTATTACATGACATGTAAATGGCGGACTTAAAGCCGTAGGCTTTTTCTACCAGTCAACCAATTGGTGGTTATGGGTTAATGCAAATCCTGAAATAGGTATTTACTCATTCATCATAAGAAATAATTTTGTGAAGTTTTGAATAAAATTGTCATATTTCCCTATACATAATTTTGGACCCCATTTCACTCTCTTAGCAGATGAATTTGGAAAATATTTGCTTAGTGTTCCCCTTGCTCACAAAAGAAATACACTTGCACTAAAATTAATTGACGATACTACTTATAGGTATTTTTTTCTGATTTCGACCAATTTTTTTTAAAAATATCAAGTTTTAGGTATCTGCAGTAATTTATTAAAAATATATATATTATTATCTCTTCACCCCAAACATACTTTGGACCATATTTTATCCCCCTAAAGATGTGCATTTAGAAAAAATTTTGCTTGATTAAACTTTTTAATCACAAAAGAACCACATGTCAAAATTCATTGGGATATCAGTGATCGTTAAGTTTGTCAAGGGGGACATTTCCCCTTTAGAGGGTGAATTCTGAAAAATCTTGAAACAGGAATAATTTATCAAAATTAATAATCTTGTGAAGTTTCAAATGAAACGGACTAACTAATCTCCTTCTCCCAAACATATTTTGGACCCCCGTTTGACCCCTTAGGGGGTGAATTTTGAAAAAGCCTTTTTTACCTGAGCACTATTTAATAAAATTTCACGTTTTTAGCTTTTACGGTTTAGGCTGGGCGTTGATGAATCAGTCAAAATAAAGATAATATAAATTTGCAACCCTAATGCAGCCCCGGGAATGCAATTTTAAAATCCAGTTAATGAATTGTTATTTTTACTAACCATTAATTCAAATATGTAGTATCTCGCTTCAAGAATGACAAAGATTCATCCAAATATGCAACCACTATTTCACCCCTATAGAGATATAGTTTTCAAAATCTAATAAATGCATTATTATTTTCTTCTAACTACTAATATAAATTCTAAATTTCATGTGTCTCGCTTCAAAAATGACAAAAAATCAAACAAACTTGCAACCCCTATTTCAACCCTATAGGAATGTAATTTTCAAAATGTAATAAATGCATTATTATTTTCTACTAACTACTACTAAATAAATTAAAAAATTCATGTGTCTCACTTTAATAATTACGAAGTTTCATACAAACTGGCAACCCCTATTTCACCCCCTTAGGGATGGAATTTCCAAAAATCCTTTCTTAGCGGACGTCTCCTAGTCACAATCTACCTTTCTGCCAAATGTACCTTTCTTTCGTGTTTAATATATGTGTCTCATAAACCTGTGTAATTTGTCCTGTCCTAACTCACAGCACGCATTGGGAAACTGTAAGTGCTGTCAGTGTTTATATAAAATAAATAAATAAATACTGCCGTCTGACCTCCGTAACCCTTTTTACAGTGAAACCAGACCAACAGGAATGACCCGAATCGTGTCAGTGGCCAACACTGTCAGATTTTTTTCAGGAAGCATCTGACACGACTGCCGTCTATCGAACAACCGGTACTTCTATGATGAGACTTATCAACGCAGACTAAATTATTAATGTTTAATATGGTTTGTTTTAGTTAGCTTACTATCCACCAGAAGAGCTTTGCCATACTAAATTGTCAATGCGGTCGCTGCGTCAATAAAATATCATGGTTGCCAAAACCATCGAACCCGGTTGTTATCGACAGATGGCAGTTGTTAAGCTGTGTCAGATGTCTTTAGGCAGCCTGAGAGAAATCTGACAGTGTTGGCCACTAACACACCTCGGGTCATGTTCCCATTGGTAGGCTTCCCCAGGAAAGGGTTTCGGAGATCAAATTGTAATAAGTGCAGATTTATTTCAACTTGTTTATTCACAGAAGCGCAACAGATCTCCCATGCTACTGAGCTGAAAATCGTGAGGTGCCGCACTGGTTTATACAGAATCTACGATGGAATGATGAACTGGCATCAGGCGGCTGCTTACTGCGTTTTGAATAAGATGAGGTGAGTCTTTGTATTAGGCGGGGTAAAGTAATTTCAATCCCTCCTGTTTTATTGGAAGTAAGTGCTAGAAGTAATTTCAATTCCTGCTTTTTACCTCGTCCATGCGCGTTGTTCCTAGATACGTCTTCAGCTTATAGACGTCGGAGCATATTAATGATATTAGATTTGACAACATTTGGTTATTACAATGGAGCGACTGCGATCTTACCTTCGTAACAGTTTTTACAGGGAAACCAGACCAACAGGAACGTGACTCGAGGTGTGTTAGTGGCCAACATTGTCAGTTTTTTTCAGGCTGACTAATGGCATCTGGCACAGCCTAACGACTGCCATCTGTCGCTAATAACCGGGACCAACGGCTTCCGAAGCACGAGATAGAAAATGCCACTAAATGGCTACATTGCTCCTCAAAGTTAAAATTATACAACTTTTTTTTTTCCTAGCCTTCCGTAGTTGTGTCCCACTGCTGGGCAATGACCTACCCCTTTCGTCTCCATTCCAATGAATAATATCGGGTCGAAAAGTTGTTAACAATGAGTAACATTAACAAATTGCACTTTTGCAATTGAACTGCCTCCGTGGTCTAGTGGTTAAGGCGTTCGCCTTCGACCCGGGGATCGTGGGTTCGATTCCCACCAGAAGCATACTTTGTTCAGTTGTTTCCAGTTTAGTTAGGACTTTGCAGGCTTGAATTACCTGATTGTCTGATAATAAAGATGATACTGTGCTTCGAAAGGCACGTTAAGCCGTTGGGGTCCCGACTGTTATTTAGTGATCGTTAAAGAACATCATGATCCTTTTGGACCGGTTTCCCTATTAAAAAAGGTTACAGAGGTCAGACGGCAGTCGGTCCAATGTAATAACCAGTACTCCCAAATCTGGGACCATGATTAAAGCGTACCCTGGGCTCCGAAGCGTAAGCCGACGACGCAATTAGGAATACACGCTAGAATAAAAAAACTAATTTAAAGGAAACGATTTTTTTTAATTTGCAGACATATTTTTTGTTTTTGCAGTTTGGCAAACATTGGCACGATGAAATGTCTCAAGAAGTTAGGATTAAGTATGCTGAAGACACGACCAAGTGAGTACACCTAATAATAGTTTTTCTAACATTTAGGGCTGTCCTTTCTACATACTTACCATCACGCCTTTTTCCCGTAGGGGTAGGCAGAGACTACGGATTTCCATTGGTTCACTATCCATTTGCATAAAAAAATTAACCATAAAATATGTTGGCATATGGTAATTTAAACTAATGATATTTACGCATAATTTTTTTAACCACAACAAATTTAGCATAATTGTCTTAATCAAAAATAAAATCAGCATATCATATTTAAGCATAAAATTACAAGCATAACTTTATAAAGGCATAATAACCTAACCTAACCTTCTTTTCTGGTAGCAAGTCTTTTCTAACTTTCCTTTGATTAACTATACACTATGCCTGAAAACATTGTGCAAATTATAATTATGTATAAATATATTAGACCTAATATAATTATGCAACAGCACATATACTGCTAAATATCAATTAAGCCCAAGTAATATTATGCCAAAAAAAGGTATGCCAAATTCGTTGTGCCAAAACATTTTAGGAATAAATACATTATGTCAATGAAAGGGATCCCATTTCCATTTTCTACGATTCTTACAGCTTTCTTATATTTATAAAACTACCTAGCTGTTTCCCGCGGCTCTGCCTGCGTCAAGGAATAGCCTGTGTCTGACTCCGAGTCTTCAAAATATCCATACTAAATTAAATCAAAATTGGTATCTAAAGATGGCTCGTAAAGTTTTAGTTAATGATTTCTTTTTTTAAATGTAATTAGCTAAAAATTATATTGAACAACAAGATAACGGTAATTTTAATAATTAAATAACACGACTGCGTTTCTGTGTAATTTGAAACGAATAATACCCAAAAAATCCGTCACTTTGTTTTTTTTATATAACCAGTGTCACTCTCGCAGTAAATACGAATCTAATGACACTTCAAGTTAAAATCCATCTAGCCGTTCAGGCTGCAAAGCATGCCAAACAATTGTACATACATACATACATACATACTCTCAAATAACATACCCTCCTTCTGTGGTAGTCGGGTAAAAACAGGCATTGGCTATAATCATACTCGTAAATATACAGCTTCAAAAAATTGTAAATCGATATCGTAAGGTCTGTCTGCCACTACGAATCTCATGCGCTGTCTTCCCCCCCCCCCCCCCCCCCAGCTCCCCGCGCATACCCAAGGAGTGGTACAGCATTTGCGGTCAGACAATAGGTACAGTGTGTACATGAAGTAAATAAATAGTATCAGATGGATATTAATAATAATAATAAATAATAAAAACATTTATTTCAGAACCATGTCCATAAAAATAAATAAAAATTACAATATACAATATAAATTAAATTAAATAACATCTTAAAAGTACATTTATGTACCTACGCTAATATAGTTCTTATATTTTCCCATTCTCACACCGATGCAATATTTGAAAAAATGATTGGTGCGGTCTTCAGCAATTGCTCGCAAAATATTGTTGGCACTATCGCAGAGTCTTTCCATAAATGACGCGGTCCTCATTCTCAGAATGGCAAAGAAGTCAGGTACTCCTGCATCAGCAAACATGGCCTTAGCACTGCAGTATCGCAATATTGTTTATATTTTTCAATGTCTAGGCATAGAAAACGCGTGGATCGGCGCCCGAGGAGAGCTCGGCCACTGGAGCTGGGTGGACTCCGGCGTCAACATCTTCACGCCGCCGCCCGGCCACTCCGACACGGCCGGGGCGCTGTGGCCGCCGTTGAGGTAACAACTAGCAACGCCATCTAGCTGACGCCAAGTAAAACTAGATGTATAGATATTCTTCATTGTACCATTCACAAAAATAATATAACGTCTCTCTAGCGGCCGTCAAGTGAAGCCACGTCACGGCTGCGGCATACAATACGATACAATATCTAGTGGTCGTCGAATGAAACCACATCAAAGCTACATGTATTTCATGGTTGAGGCCCGTTCGTTTTGTAAATACTTTATTGACATAAGGCCACCATTTGTGCAATTTTTTAAGTTCCACTGTTGGGCAAAAGCCTTCTCTCTCTGTTTTCACGAGATTCTGTCCTCTTTCGCTGCCTTCCAGCCCCTATCAAAATCTTTCAAATCATCTGTCCATCTTTTTCATGGTCTACCTCTCTTTCTTCCCCCATTAGGATCCCACTACAGAGTGAGCGGGGGTGGCTATAGAGCTAGGTATGCCCATCTTTCAGCATACATTTGATAGGTAAACATCCTAATCCCACTTCAGTTTGGCAGCTTTTATAAAAATAAATATTTTGCAGAGACCGTGATGACATCAAGCAGGGCGGGTGTATGCAACTTGACCGTCACTCCAACCATCCACCGGTGTTCCTTGAAGCTCGGTGTGAGAGGAAGATGCAATTTATATGCTATCAAGGTATTTATGGCTAAATATATTTTCCAGTCTCAAAGATTTTTCGGATGTACGATGGTTTTAGATAGATCTAGAATATTAAAAAGAGGAAAGATTTGTATTTTTGTGTGTATGTTTGTAATGAATAAACTCAAAAACTACTGTGCCTATTTCAAAAATTCTTTCACTATTGGAAAGCTACATTCACCGCAGGCGGAGCTGCGGGAAACAGCTAGTCTTTTATAAAATATAATCTTTTTTTTATATTGACTTTATATGAAGAGTTTGTCACATAATCAAACATTATGGAAATTAACGTGTATGTCTTAAGACAAAGAAATTGCGTCAAAATTCCTTAGTAAATCCTCACCTTCAGGAGCGCTATTTTTGACATTTGTGACTAACTTATTAACGGTGACTCGAATGGAATAATTATCGTTCGATTTTCTGTGAGTCGAAGGATTTACATTCGACTTACCAGTTTTGAATGAGTCAGAGTCCCAGTTAGCACTTCTTTGTCTTAGAAAATTGTTTGCTTTTCAAAACTCTTTATTTATACACATTTTTACTGTGTACCAAGTTAAACACACACCCTTTGAATTACTATACGCCACAGCTACCATTACGGCGTTCTACCGTGCGTACTACACGCCGGATGGCTCCTTCCCTTCATCTTTCCTTTGATCGAAGATCCTCTCAACCGGAAAGAAGACCGCCCAGCTCTTTTTATAATGACACCAATCTTGGCTTCAATTAACAAACAAGGGATCTTAATGTCCGCAACTTTTTTTTTTACTTTTTATAATTTACTAAAGTTTCTGGCGCGTGACGATGACGACCAACTTTTTTTCTCACAGGAGCCACTGGTTTGCGCACGACAGAGCCGACACCTGGTGACGACTCGTATCACTACGTTTTGGTCAAACAACGGTTTTACTGGCAGCACGCTTTTGAAAATTGTCAGAAAATGAACGGCACTCTGGCGTTTATTGAGAGTCATGACAATTTGATACAATTATTGTTGCTGATGGGCGAGAACAAGGATGAACGTGAGTTGAAATTTCTTAGTGGCGCCATCTTGTGACGATCATGTGTAACTAATAAGCATGCTTCTTTGTAATTCGCACTTTTACTACTAGATGGCGAGGACTATGTAAATGCTAGCGCCATCTCTTGTTATGTAAGTATAACTGTAAAAAACTACTTCTAGTACGGTATTTCAATACTAAATGGCGTAGATTATTGTATTTAACTTTTTGTGGCGAATATATATAACTAAAAATAGAGCAGTTTCTGTTTCGGACTTTTAGTAATAGATGGCGCGAATAAATGAATTTTTAACGCCATCTTTTGTCAAGCAATTATAAAGATGCTCTTGTTGCTACTCTTAGGGCCACCTTTTGTCGAGTAGTCGTAATTTTTTATTTACCTACTTTTTTAATTAGTACGAAATTTTATTACTAGATGGCATTGATAAATCAAATTTTAGCGAATATTGGTAACTAACAGTGTTTTTTTGGCTAGTTTTGACTTTTTTCTACTAAATGGAAAATAAACATTCGCACCCAATTTGCGACGCCAGTCAATCAAATAACTTCTGTAATACGAAACCTCTTATTTCTAAAATTCATTATATTCTTCCTTTATTGTTCTGCGTAAATTTTATTAAGATATTAAGTAGAAAAGTTTTGTGCGGCAACTGGGCAGGCGCTTATGAGGTATAGTGGTGCTGACACCTCCGTACTTGAGGCAACGCATATCCCTGGATACATTTAAGTTCAAAATTTAGTAAAAATATCACATATTGTAAGCACTAGCATAGGTATACTCTGTAGTTTACCACATTCATATGTGACCCACCCACTACATACATCTAAATACCCTCATCTCCTAGTGTGCGTTACCCTACACAGAATCTTTATGCCAGACTAATATGAGTACATACAACACATAATTATAACCCTATATGTTGTGTATGTGCGCTAAATAAAAAATTGTGACTATTATAGTTTTGAAAAAAATAATAGAAGAAACGATTCCTGCTGCGGTAACGTTGCTCCATCAAGGAAATTCTAAACGATTAATCGGAGAAAGAAATATTGTGCATCATGTTTTTTCCAAAATTATAATAAACACACTTTTTTTATTGCATGAATATTTTGGTTAGGGTAACGCACACCATCTCGTATCGTTCTAGCAATCGGCCACATCTGGATATCTGGACGACTGAACATGACCAAAGATGTGACGGACACAATCAGCTACATGTGGTTCAACCCTGCCAACGGGAAGAGGATCTACGATACAGTCCATGTCGCTGACGCAGCTGCTTTAGGGTTATACGTAAGTTAGACCCATAGATTAAAGAATACTCAAATACATGCAAATATTTCATAGTCTATGGTTAGCTAACCTTACTGCGATGGCTCAACGGACGTTTGTCTTCAGAATCGGATATGGTTTTCGATTTCCTATAGCAAGCATAATTTGTTTAGTTGTTTCCAGTTTGGTTAGGACCATGGAGTAATTACAAAGAGGAGATGCCGTAATAAGCGTTTTGTAAGAAAGCGTTTGTGAGGCTACACGGGGCGGAAGGCAGACGTGCGGGGTGCTCGGTTTCGGCCGTGGCTCCAACCATGGAGCACGAGCAATGACAAGCTCCGCCCACTGCAGTGTCGGCGAGGCGCCAATGAGCACGTCACTGCGCCATTTCAAACGGCATCTCCTCTTTGTAATTACTCCATGGTTAGGACATTGCAGGCTTGAATCACCTGATTGTCTGATAATAAAGATGATTCCGTGCTTCTGAAGGCACGTTAAGCCGTTGGTTCCTTAAACAATTGAGTAGTAACAATTATTATGGTATAATCGCAGATTACAGAATAGTATTTTTACTTACTGTAGAATGAGATATAGATTCCTTTCTTCCTCGTTAATGACTACTTCTCCTTTACCTTGTCCCAGTTTATTATGTTTGGTCGACAAAGTGAAAGGAACTTCCTCCTTACAATACAACAACTCTATACAATACAATCCAGCTATCTCTTTTTACCGGACTACGCCAGAAGGAGGGTTATGTTTTTCGAGAGTAAGTATATTTGTATGTATCTATGAATGTATGTATATGTATAATAGGCTAGTTTCCAGGGTCAAAAGATTAACATTAAAATTAGTCCGTCATTTAGGGAATCAAAATATATTAGTGACATTTTTTATCTTTTGTCAATTGAGCGATAAATTATAAAGATATATAACGCATCAAAGTTTAGGAGTAGGGGCTCGTGACGTCACATATTGCAAAAAAGTGTAGCACACTGTGACGTCACACGAAACTTTCTTTACCATTCTTTGTTTAATTTTCAAAAGAAAAAATACGTCTCCAATATTTTTTGATTATCTAACTGACGGACTAATTATATTTTTTTAGGAAACTAGGTAGCCTATTGTCTGGCACGCTCTGCAGCCTAGACGGCTCGATGGATTTTAAGCTTGAGAGGTGTCGTTAGATTCGTAATTTACTGTGAGAGTGACACAGGGTTTATCAAAATAAAAAAATAAATAAAAACAAAATGGCGGATATTTTTTGCGATTTTTCATTTTTAAAACAGTCTGGTTTAGAGTTTTTTTATATTACCGTCATCTTATTTGGCCTCCTAATTAACGACTTAGCGATCGATAACAGAGATCCGCATGAAGCTCTTTGTAAAATAAATATCCCTATGTTTATCGCAGGTGCCGCCCTGGTTAGACGATGACTTCTCATTGGACAACTCCTGTCTAAATCTAGACAGACAGGATCATTTGAAGGCGTTAGTGTACGGACTGCCATGTGATACTCCGCAATACTCCATCTGTATGATTGGTAAGGAAGGACATATCTCGTAAATTAGGTTCTTTTTTATACAACTAAGTAGGCAAACAGGCGTACGGCCCACCTGATGGTAAGTGGTTACCGTAGCCTATGAACGCCTGCAACACCGGAGATGTCACGAGCGCGTTCTAAGGCCTATTGTACATTTTTTTTACTTTTACAACCTCTTACCATGAGGCAAATCATATACCTGTATGACTATTAAATTGTTTAGAAGTCGGCAATACGCATGTACGCAGGTTTGCAGGTGTTTATAGACTACTACGACCTCTCACCATCAGGCAGGCCGTATGCCTGTTTGCCTACTAAATTGCTTAAGTGTCGGCAATAGTGTTGCCGATCGATAGTCGACTGTTGATGATTAATCGATAGTTTATCGATAGCCAAACAATCGTAAGACTATCGATCGGCCTATCGATAGTATCGATAGCACATAACGACAGTATCGATAGTATTGCACTCATTCGATAGTATTGTCTTGTTTTGTGCTATCGATAGGGTACATGATTTTCGATGTAAACTATCGATAGTTATAATATCGATAGTTCGGCAACACTAGTCGGCAATGCACACGTGAAACGCCAGGTGTTGCAGGTGTCTAGACTACTTTGACGTCTTACCAAAATAAAATACAAATTTAAATTAATACAAAAATTTTCAACTTTTTCAAATTTGAGAATATGGGGATCACACACACACACATCACTCACATTGACGCGCGTGCGTACGCGACCGAATCGTAGCAGTTGTAATCTCGGCGCTGTTGTATGGAGTGTCCGGGGTGTGATGCAGGGAGTGAACGAAATGGCGCAATACAAGATGTAAGGCGACATCTCGCTTGCTTACTCTCGTTTCTGCCCTGCTATACGAGATGCTAGTAAGGCACCTGTGTGGAGCCCGCTGACTAATAATCTGAAGTTCCGAACGTGTGTCATCGTTGCTAGATTAGCTTACGCTTCCGAACCCACAGAAATAAAGGCTGGTTTAGACGGATCTAGTGCCGGCAACCCAGTAGCGACATTGTCTTGTAGACGCGCTTATGTACACGAAATTGTTTGTGTGTGTGTGGGTAAATTTCGTGTCCATGAACCCATTAACGCCAACATAGGCTACGGTAACGGCTTTCCTAAGGAGGGCCGTACGCCTGCCTTTTTAATAGTATAAAAAAAACTATCTCTAAGATTAGTTAGAAGGGACAGGCGTTAAAGCTCTATATGGCGACGCTTCCATGACACGCAGGTAACGCCCACATAGTACTTCTATCTACCTAATTTCCGTGATTTTCATTGATATTGAAAATCCAACCAAACAAATTAAATTAGTTACTAATATATCACCTGTTGATGGCATTTACAAACCTAAGTGGGATATGTCCGCCATTGTACCTATTGTTTTTCCATGCTTGTTTATATAAATGATTTTTTTTTTCTGTACAATAAAGATATTCCAAACAAACAAACAAGCTATTATAAATTAGTTACTATTATTAAACTATTTTATTTTCAGAAAAGACAAAAGTAATTACAACGCCAATTCCGTCAACAGAAGAATCCACGTTATAAAATAAAGTGTATTTAATGGATTATTAATACAATAAACAAAAATGTTGCATGCCGTACGGCTGTTTGTGGTCTAAGATCTTGTAATTGCTATATATAACATCATTGTACACCCATAATACGCAATAAAGTTGATTGATTGATTGATTGAATAATAATAATAATCATTTATTTCAGATAAATCATCCATACAGGTTCAAAATACAATTTGTTAAATTTAATTTTAATTTAATTGAATATAATTTTTATTTAATTATTTTCTATTGGTGCCAAGATGGACACCCATCCAATGTTTAAGAATTAATCTATGTAGATTTTTTTTTAATTAAACACAATTATCTTATGTTTAATGTCTTTTATTTCTATAGTAAACTTATTAGTATTCTATATCCTATATCACATTATTAACAATTATTAATAATACAACAATGTTAGTCAAGTGTACTGTGAGTTTCAAAAGTGAATGGACTTTTTTAGCAAAAGAGAAAATTGCAATCACTTTTGATGCTGACCGTACATAAATCAAAAATCAGAACAAAATGGAATCGAGCAACTATCTGACGTCCGTAACCCTTTTACAAATAACCCTTTTGTAAATCAAACCTTATCATCGTAGACCTTAATAACTGCCCGAGTGGTCTAGTGGTTAAAGCTTGCCTGCAAACCTGTAGAGCACGGGTTTGATTCTCACAGGAAGCATACTTTGTTTAGTTGTTTCCAGTTTGGTTAGGACATTGATTGTCTGACAAGTACAGAATAAATTTCTGTACTTTAGAAGGCATGATTAGTTCCAACTGCCTTCTTAGTCCATACTGATATTATAAATGCGAAAGTCTGTCTGTTACGCTTTGACCATGTAACCAAGTCAATATAAATTAAATAGACATATCCCTTCATCATGTAAAATTTCGTATGAATATAGTTGAAGACCCCGGGTCAACCATGGGCTACTTTAAACGCAGGCGGAGTTGCGTTGAAAAAACTAGTGGTCAATGAATAAACCACATCAGAGGCCGAGAAACTCTGACACCACAATGTACGGGGTGAATTGTACAATATAAATTAAATAGACTTATCCCTTCATCATGTTTATGGTTTCCACCCACTGTGTATTAACCTTGGCAAGCTGCTTATAATTATCATTAACGGCAATTAAATTCTTCTTAAAATTTTGGAGATGTTGTAGATGTGCTCGGAGGCTCCGGTTTAATGCTCTAACGGCGTCGATCTCTTCAACCAGCTCTGTAACACCTTTCTGGAAAATTGTACACATATTTTATGTTTGTAATTTTATTATTTATTTTCATAAATGTAGGTCAATCACAAAAGGCGGGAAAAAACTAAGTTATGTGGATATTAAATACAACAGAAGGCCGATGAGGACTTCGATAGCCCTTTGTTAACTTCATGTGAACAGGTTTAATCACAGCTTCAAAGAAAATATGATGAGAAATGGAGCCCTACTATACCTAACTTATAAAACCACAATTCAACTTACTTCACGTTTAGATGATGTAATAGAAACACTCGACATATTGATGATTAAAGCGTCGTAATATTTTTCGAGAAATTTTATTGAATAATTCAGATTATTCAAAAGTTTCGCAGATTTTGATAAAATGAAAATAAATTCGTTGATTTCAAATTGTTCCTTTTTCTACTATCTACTAACTTTGACTGACTGACAGTGACATTTCCCCAATATAACAAACTAAAAAAAATCTGTTCATGAATGCATACATGCAGCTGAAACCACATAATGGCTGGTTTATTGACTTTTTGAAGGACTGGCAATCACAAAACGCATGCGCCATCAGCGCCACCTGAAGAAAGATACTTGCACTAAAAAAAGAAACGCCGCCATTTTGACATTTGTTTGGCTTTTGTGTTCCCAAACACAAAATATTCGTCTTTTTCGGACGAAAAAGTCAATTCATATTGTATTTCCGTGTTATTTTGATTCTATCAATTGGTTAATTATGAAGAAATCTAAATGGAAGTCACTATCCCCAGACTTTACCAGCGCATAAATCAATAATGTTTCACTGCCGCCTTTTTATTTTCGCATTGCGATTTTCTTAGTTATTTGCTTATTTTACCAGTGAAAAGTGCTTTAAATTGTGAAAGATATAAGTAGACTTGTTTTCTATTGCTCTAGGATTCGGTATTATTGGTAAAATGTAATAAAAATACGCGTAGAAAAAAGGCGCGAAGGAATTAGCCGCGACTTGTTCTATTGTGATGAAAAACATAATAATTTCGGATGTAACAAAGAATTTTCTGAATCCAAGTATTATTTGTGTGTTTCCACTAATGTTACGGGCGCTTCACGAGTCTTCGAACACAGATGGAGGGAAAACTTTCTTTCTAGCGGCTTGAGTTCATGTAAGTGATTTCCTACTTTTTGTGTGATATGCTTGACTGAGTTTTTTTCAGTGTATTATTACATAAATATTTACAAAGTACTTTTTCTCTGAGGTACTAACAAGAATTAGGACTAATAATAAGTTGTTAAAAAAGAGCAAGTTTCTGATCAATAATACCAACTTATTGGGGTGACAACATATATTACAGAACATATGATAATTATAAATTATGCTAACATTATATACTTTTTATTTCCAGGTTAACTTCCCGATCTTGCAATGCGGTTAAGAAGTAGGAAAAGGGAGCGACCGCTCTCAGGCAAGAGAAATTCACAGAAAGTAACAAAACTCAAAAATAAACCTATCAACAATACGTTAAAATCCAATTCTTGGAAGAAAATCATCAAAATTGATACGGTGAAAAATGTCTTACTCCCTGAGTCAAGTATTTGCATCACTCGTTCGCAAAAAAATCTAAAAACCAGACCAGTAAGAACTATCTTAAAAAGAATGGAGAAACCGGTAGAAGTTACGCTCAAAACGAAGCAGAAGCACAAAGAAGCATGCACAAAGAAACCAATCTTTCAAACGGTTGTACGTAACAGCAACAAGGATGCTGTAACTTCATCTTCGACTGCTAAAAAGACTCAGAACGATAAAGTCACAACCACATCCAAACCTAAGGAAGTACGTACAACCAAAAGCTCTCAATTGCGCCACAGTTCTTTGAACAGAGAGCTACGTAAAAATGATGGCATTTCAACAGCTATGAATTCTCCAAGGAAGACAAGAAGGCTAGACAAAACTGATAAATCAGCATCTTTAAACAGCTCTCCGATAAGGAAAGTTAGACAGCTGGGTGTTCCATCACCGAAAGTAACTAAAGTTACATCAACAAATGAAAGTACGAAGAAAAAAGCTAAAACTAAACCAATTGTTCCGGAAACATCAAATTGGCCTGATGATAATGATGTGACGATGTATGAAGCCCATACAACAACATTTGTTGATTATCCACCTCAGAAATCTGACGAATCTGACTCTGACGCACAAGTGGAGTCCTCCGAACTATGTCTTCCAAATGATTGTCTGAACGATTTCATTGCGATTGCTGAGTGTGCGAGATTGATTAACGAAAACATACAAGTAGAAGATGAGGTTAGTTTTTTGGCCGAGAAAGCGGCTAGAGTGATGACAACGGATAAGGAAGAAAGGAGGCCGTCACGAATGAATTCCGTTGACAAGAGATTGGTGAAACGGAGGAAGTCCAGTAACGATTTGGAGATGTATCAGCCTACGTCCACTACTGACGATTTGGATACATATACGGATTTTTTGAACAACGGTGACAAATATGTGCAAGTAAGTTCTTAAACAGTTAATCCGGTCAAATTCACATTCCATAAACAATTTTAAAAGACTTATTCATTAATTTCTTCTGTAAATGTTATCTAACAAAAAGAGAAAATTTTAGTAATATGATTATATTACTAAACCTATTCATAATTATTATTCTGGTTTATCCTTGAGACAAGATAGATGATTTAATTTTTTGTTTTAAATATCTTTATCCATAACTTGTATGTGTCTATACATATATATACATATATATATATATATATGACATACCACATACAACTACAAATATACAAACATAGATTTATTGGACTTGACAGATTTTTTTTTGCTTCAAAGTTGAATAATTAATTTACCAAATTCGCATGCGCACTAAATCATACATTTAATAAACACAATAAATAATAAACAGGATATAGAACAGAACATTAGTACAAGGGTTCAGTTTATTTCCAAAGAAATCTATTCCAAATCCAAGAGATAATTGGTTAGTTAGTAAATCCTAAAAAGCTTTACTTTGACTAACCTAGTTAGTAATGAAGGTTTTCATGTAAATGTCCAATTGAAACTTTGATAAAGTTCGATTCAAACTGACGCGAACCCCGATTAACGGGACACCCACAGAAATAACATTCGGTAGAAGCGTCATAGCGTCTGCCAAAGTTAACTGGCCTACTAATGGCACTGGTCATTATTTCGTGTAGGTAACATTCTCTATCGACCATGTACAACCTGGTGCGAGTTGTTGCAATCGCCTCGCGCCCTCTGACGTGGTTCTTTTAACGACACCAAATGGCAGCCAAATGCATGCCTTCCGAAGCACGAAATCATCAGACAATCAGGTGATTCAAGCCTACAAAGTCCTAACCAAACTGGAAACAACTAAACACAGCTACCGGTGGGAATCTAACCCACCATCCCCGGGTCGAAGGCGAACGCCTTAACCACGCTAATGGCACTTCTACGTATTTTTATTTATTTGGGCGTCTTTGAAATAGAGCTTAAATCCTATCAAAATCCAACAGCCGGACTTCGCGAGCCTGCTAGAACAGGACGGCTACGTGCGCGACTCGGAATGCGAGATATCGTCCACCTGCGACACAACGGGCAGCGCTATCTCCAGTTTGGAAGCTCTGTCCGCGAGCCCCAGTTCCGGCTTTCTGGCCGAAATCAGCCACAGTTTGGCGGCCGAGGCCGCTACATGGGTAAGTTTTATACAACACTAGCTGTTTCCCGCAGCTCCGTCTGCGTCAAAATGTAACATATGTCTGACTCCGGATCTTCAACTATATTCATAACAAATTTTTATCAAAATCTTTCAGCAGTTTCGCTGTGAAAGCGTAACAGATAGACAGACTTTCTTATTTATAACTAGCTGTTTCCTAGCTGGTATATAGTCTATGTTGCTCAGGGTGAATGTAGCTTTCCAATGGTGAAAGAATTTTTGAAATTGGCACAGTAGTTTTTGAGTTTATTCATAACAAAGATACACACAAAAATACAAATCTTTCCTCTTTATAATATTAGTGTAGAGTATGGATATTTGTTGAGAATGATTAGAATTTGATGTTTAAAGCCTTTTAGTAAAGTTTAAAAGTTTTGTAACAACTTTTTCTAATTGTGTTCTCGCAAAATAGTAATTTTTTTCTGAAATACATATATTTTTTTTTTAAATACATATTTTAAAGTGCATATTTTTCATTTTTTCCCCAGACCGGCGCAGAATTGTCCGCAGACGACGCCACCTTGGCTTGTCATGATGAACATTCTCCGTCTGACATAGAGGTTAATTTTTTTTTTTTTTTTAATTCAAATAGCTGTTTCCCTCAGCTTCGCCTACGTCATAAAGTACCCTATATTTGACCCCAAGTCTTCAACTATATTCATATCATACAATTGGCTAGTCAACTAAAAAATAAATTGTGTATTTTATATATTTTATTGATAGAATAGACTATTTTGGAGATACAATTTAAACGAAAAAATTCTTAAAATTATATTTATTTTGTTATTTAATTTTAAAGATTTTATAGTGATGACGTCACGCAGCTATAATGGCCATTTCGAACTGCAAGAAAGCAAAAATTACTAAGGTATTAAAAAATATATATGTCAGTGTCAAATGTCAAAGTCAGGATGGACCGTGGCCGCGAGTTTGTTTCTTGTTTGTTTACAATCGCCAAATATTTAGGTACCTACCCCATTTCTCGTATTTATTGCATATTGGCCTGTTTATTGGACTTTACTGCCGTATCTTCATCCGTTGACATCTGATTTTTCAATAATTAGACACCGATTCTTCATTATAATGTATGAATGAATGTAATGAAGATGTAATTAGGTTATTTATGGGTTATGTTTACTTAAACAGAGATGACATTTGACATGGGTGACAACGTGAAGCAAAAAATATTTATTCACTACGCTGTGCTGCCAACCTAAAAAATTAAATGTGAATAGCCGGAAGTTATCCGGCTACGTCATACGTCAACCTTGCTAAAAAATGAAAGTCATTGGGTTTTCTGCGATTTTCTTAAAAAATACTTGCTTATCTAAAGATCTGATTAATGTAATCTGTTCCCTAAGCCTATTCCTCGAAATGGTTTACGAATTAGACATTTTCATGAAAAAGTTTACTAGCCAATTAGGCTATTATTCTATTAAATTTTTTCTGGATACATGATTTCGAAAACGGATTTTTTTTAATTCGTTCATTAGTTAGTAAGTTCTAAACTTTTGAAATCCTGTGGAAGGGGAAACTGTCAAGAAACAAGAAAAGGACGCACTCAATGGTGGAGTGACGTCACTGCCACTTGATTTCGTGCGTACGAAAGAGATAGCAAGACGTCCCCACTACGCTCACAATTTTCTTCATTAGAAAACTTTAAATTCTAATTACTGCTTTAATTAATTATCGATTTTGTTGTTGTTTTCGAAACCGGTTACTTTTTTGTGTATGTAGTGTTTGTGTAAGATTGTCAAAATTTGAACACAGTCAAGTAGCCTATTATACAACATACCAAATTTCAAATTTATTCGTTCAGCGGTTTGACCGTGAAACCGTAACAGACAGATAGACAGACAGACTTTCGCATTTATAATATTAGTATGGATTAAGTTAAAGTATTAAGAGGTTATTTAAGAGAGGTAGGACATTTTGTAAGGAGTAGTCCGTCTAGGGAAGTACCTCCACCCTACAGAAGACCGCAGCCAAATAACACTGTGATGCAGTGTTGTGTTCCTGCTGGTGAGTAGGGTCGCAGTGCTGATAGCGGACAGCTCGGCAACGCGCTCGTGACATCTCTAGCTTCACTGAGAAGAGCTGGTCTTAAATTTTTGATGATGATATTGTATTGTATTGTACACAGGAGGCGGCGGCTGTGATATCGTCGTGCAGTCGCGTGGAATGCGAACAGATATCGACGTGGGTCGACGCTTTCGATCCTTATTTGTTTATCAAACAGGTATGTACCTGTTAAATGAAACTATTTTAATACTAAATTAATTAAAATACTAAATTTATTTATTTATTTCATCTACACGCTGTAAATAAATATTTGAAACTTAACATTAGGAAAACTGTGTACAAGGGTTCTACTTATTTCTAAAGAAATTTCTTCCAGCAGACCCGCGACAGGAACTAAATGTTTCCCGCAGATCCGCTTGCGTCAAAAAGTAACCTATGTGTCTGATACCCATATTCTCAAACGTTTGCTCAAACTCGACTCAACCTTACTCCAACTCATTGGTATGATTAGTCGTCACTAGCTTCCTTGACTTATGGAGTTTTCTCATTGGAGATGAGTATTGAACTGTCAAATATAAAGTTGGTCGAGAGGTACCTTGAGGCATCCTTGAAATGGAACGAAGTAGGTATAAATCAGTTTTATTTTTGCTACTTTTTGCTCTATTCTTTTGTAATTTCCAATTTTTGTGCTTACAACATTTTTAATATAGTTGCGACTTAAAAGAATTTAACTCGAGTTTCTTTATTAGTATCACAATCTATTGTAAAATGTTACCCAACTATTAAAGCAATTCCTATTAAAATATGCAGTGCTTTTAATTGGTATAACTTGTCTATGTTTGCGTCTAGATGGTCTGCCAATATAATTATCTCTGGTCCAATAAGTCAGGCTAGGACGGACTTTTGGCGGGAAGCTGTGAAGAGCTATACCAGCGCTGTATTTTATTTTCCAAAATTTATGTTTTTTTTAGTGTTTGTGTATAATAATGGTGGATTATTATTCGCAAAGTGTTCGAGAACAAGCTTGAGTGTTGGGAAGTGATACAGTGTTTGATTTATGTGATTTTCATGCTTGTTGCCAAAAGCTCCTAGTAATCGCTAAGTGCAGTTTTTCTACCACTTCACTTAACCTGATTCTTCTGACTAGACTTGACTACCGACTAGACTTGACGAAACCACACTGTATGACTGAAGATTGAAAAATTAAGAACGGCTATAAAGGACTTGTATCCATGGCCGTAAAACCCATTATTAAAAAATAAAAAATCAGGATAGGACACAACTTCCTATGAATGTACATCTGTATGTACATTGATGGGACCGTTAGTACATTCAATTTGCGGAACAGTGGTTGGCAAGAAGTTAGTGGTGTTACACCAAACATAGCTCGAATGCATTGCTTCTGCGATATAAAGACATGGTTAATGTCAACTGAGTTTCCCCACAAAATTAAATTGCATAATCATTTATGTTACATTCATATATATTCAGGTGTTGTTACATTTAGTTTATTCATACACCAATATGCCTATATTGATTATGCATCTCCTCTCAGGGTCTACTGGTAGAGATTTCTCTTGAAATAAAGTAGAGCCATTGTACTAAATTTATTAAATAATGTTTCTGTGTTGTATAATGTACATTAATAAATACATTTTAAAATCAAAAATCAAATCAAATCATTTATTTACCAAAATACAGTACACGAAGTTCTTTAAAACAGTTATGTCGCAGTTATTAGACCTTATATTAATGCATGCAAATGTCAACTAAATACCAAACCCAATTAATAAAAATAAGTCTAACAATTATTAAATATACTCTATGTCCAATAGGCTACTTGACTGTGTTCACATTTTGACAAAAATTTTATACGGAACAATACATAAACTAAAAAGTAACCGATTCCGAAAACAACAACAAAATTGGTAATTAATTAAAGCAGTAATTAGCATTTAAAGTTTTCTAATGAAGAAAAGTGTGACCGTGGTGGGGACGTCTTGCTATCTCTTTTGTACGCACGAAATCAAGTGGCAGTGACGTCACTCACCATTAAGTGCGTCCTTACTTTGTTTCTTGACAGTTTCCCCTTCCACAGGATTTTAAAGGCTTATAACTTACTAGCTGTTTCCCGCAGCTCCGCCTCCGTCAAAAAGTAGCCTATGTTTGACCCCGGGTCCTCAACTATATTCATACCAAATTTCATCAAAATCCATTCATCGGTTTGGCCGTAAAAGCGTAACGGACCGACAGAAAGACAGACATACTTTCGCATTTATAATATTAGTATGGATTTAGTATTGAACGGATACAAAAAAATCTTTTTGTTTTCGAATTCACGGACTCAAATTTGTGATATGAAATATATAAAAAAATTGAGTCAAGTAGCCTATTACTAATAAAATTAAAATTAAATACATTGAAATATCGATGAAAATATATCTAAAAATATATATTGATAATATTTTATCAACAGTTGCCCCCATTAGAGTCTGTGGCGACGGGCGCGCTGCGAGCGAGATATCCCGCGTTGCCTCTCAAAACACGAACCAGTCCGGATTTCAGTCTTGTAAGTATGAATACTTGGAAGTTTTATGAATAAATAGACAAGTTACCACTAAGAACTAATCGGAGAGATGACACTTTCTAATTAATAAGTTAGATATGTGGGTTTGAAAAAAATAAATATAAAGATTGTTGCTATTTTTAGAAAATAAAATCGAGGAAAATAGCCATTTTGTCACGAGACACTGAACATCAATCAGAAGCGATTACGTCATATCTTATAAAACATCATTGTTGTTGTTGATGTCGACGTTTTATAATAGTCAATTTCCATAGAAAACTGTCAAATCAGGTAAACAAATGTGACCATCTGACACTGTCACATGTTTCTCAATGGCTTCATGTTTGTTTCATGGCGGCTGTACACTCTCGTCTGAATGTGGGCTAGTTAAACCTCTCGAGTCTTAACTTAATATGACATTTCAGCCTGTCGAAATAAAGTTGAGACTCAAGAGGCTTAACTGGTCCACAAACGACATAACAACTTAACTTTATTTCTGTACGGCTCGGCGAGAGTGTACAGCGACGTCATTCGAATCGCCATGACAGTGCATAGCGTCTTCGCACGGTATTCAAAATGTGTTTTTTAAATACAAAATACATAATGTAAGTTTGAAGTATTGCAAAAAATACAACATGTTTTTAATATACCATACAATGAAATTTATACCTAGGTAATTCTTTTTTGTACACGCCAATTACCCTTTTCTTGTCATTTCCTGTCTCGGGCAGACCCTTGTACTGTCTTTTCCTCTTATGTATATTCCTTTGCATTTTTATTGTGTACATGAATAAAGTAAATAAATAAATAAATGACGTATAATAATAACTACATTTTAAAATTTACTTAACTAGCCTATTGACGAGATAGATAGATAGATATACACTTTATTGTACCAATCACAAAATTAAAATTAAAAGAAATACATTTACAGAATTGAGTACAAAGGCGGACCAGCCAACCTTAGGTTAGAAAGGATACAGGCGGTACAGTAATAAAATACTAAAACTATCACGAGAATGACGAGAGTGATGAGCGTACAGGAAGCGTGGGAAGTCTGTAAGGATCGTAGCAAATGGAAATCCGTAGTCTCTGCCTGCCCCGGAGGGAAGCAGGCGTGATGTATGCATTAGCTGTTTCCCGCAGCTCCGCCTGCGTCAAAAGCAGCCTATGTTTGTCCCCAGGTCTTAGATTATTTTCATACCAAATTTCATCAAAATCCGTTTAATGGTTTATCTGTGAAAGCGAAACAGACACTTATTAATATTAGTTTTTTTTTTTTTTTTTTTTAATTTGCGTTGGGTAACGATACACTTTTATTTATTTTACAATTTTTCTATTACATTTTGCCTTATAATACTGTTTACCATCTCAATCTAGTTTTACTTTATGTTAATTCTACTTATAGTTACATACCTTCTTATATTTTACTATTTTAATTTACACATATTCTATCTCAAATATTAGTATATTAGAAGCCGTTCGTCTTCGAGCCCATGGGTCGTGAATTCGATTCCCGCGGGAAGCATAGTTTGTTTAGTTGTTTCCAGTTTGGTTAGGACATTGCAGGATTTAATCGCCTGATTGTCTGATAATAAACATGATTCCGTGCTTCGAAAGGCACGTTAAGCCGTTGGTCCCGGCTATCATCTGGTGGTCGTTAAAGGTACCACGCCAGAGGCCGAAAGGCGATTCCGAAAAACTGACACCAGGTTGTCTAGCATATATTCTGTAATCTGTGTTTATATATTTAGATGCGAATCCGACTCGCTCTTGACCGATATTTTCTTTCCAGGTACTAGATTTAGACGAAACATTAGTGCATTGTTCGTTGCAAGAGTTACCCGACGCAAGCTTCCATTTTCCTGTGCTTTTTCAAGATTGTCGATATACCGTGAGTTTTATTGTTTAACAAACCTTTATTATACCCATGTTAGCTAAACTATGTACCGTCCCTGTCTTTCCTAGTCATGTTTAGCGTTAAAGAACGCGTAAAGCATATTTTAGCTAACACATCCTATTGCACGTAGCGCCACCTAGTGGTCTTACTAACTACAATACAGACAAATCCGTCCTATTATATTCTGGTGCTTGGTGTTGCACGTAGCGCCACCTAGTGGTTGAATCGAGCATTATTCCGATATTCGCGACACGAGCAGCATCCTCTGCTGGTTTATGTCAAATATACGTAGATGGCGCAAACATTGTAAACTGTCTCTGACAGCGCGCCGCATAAAACACTTCTTCTGAAATATACCTTCAACCAAGGCAGCACGCATTATTATTTTCTCCACAAAAATCCAAGAAACTAGAAGAAGCGTCCAACCTATCCCTAACAAACGTTTGATAATTTATTTGATAGTTATTTAAGAGACAATATGGAGTGTATCTATTGTTACGAAATCAAAAATAAATAAAAATAAAATGCGGCCCGCGGAAGTTTGAGTAGCGCTGTCCGCGGAATATTCTCGTACAATCGTCGCGTGTTTCCATACGGGAATAATATCGCGAACGATCTAGTACATCGATTATCTCGCTCTGACATATTGCTTTGTCTCGCTCTCGCACTTCTAGTATGTACTAAGGGAACGAGACAGAGAGTATCCCTCTCTCTCTATTCCGGAGTAGTTGTGATCTTTCTAGAAACTTATGGAGCGGGTTTCCTGGGCCATATAAATATCGGAAGGTGCCTCCGGAGGGCAGTTCTAATTTAACTGAGCTACAAGTGCGATCAAGAAGCGATATCCGGAGCGAATAACAAGTGATACAAGCGACCTCGGCAAGTTATAGTGACTGTGATTAGCAAGTGTTTGGGACATTGTTAGTGATAAGTGAAGTTAAGTGACGTCGGCGACCATCCTTGTTGGAATAAACGTTTTTAAGAGTCATCAGGTGTTTTTCTCCAAATTGCGAACCCCGAGCTCGTAACAATTGGTGTCAGAAGTGGGATTTGGAGATGCCATTGACTCCGAGAGAAGACGTCACTAGTGAGGGTGTGAAGACGAGGGCGAAGCGTGCTGCGGAAGCCACTTCTACTGGATCTGCTGACCAGGCCGCTCCCGCCGCGCCCACCGCCCGGCAGGTCACGTCCAACGGCAACCAGGCTACGTCCAACGTCTACCAGGACACGTCCAACGCCCGGCAGGTCACGTCCAACGGCAACCAGGCTACGTCCAACGTCTACCAGGACACGGCCAACGCCCACCAGGCCATGTCCAACACCCACCAGGCCATGCCCAACACCCACCAGGCCACGTCCAACGCCCACCAGGCTGCGCCTGTCTTTGATTTTGGGGAATTGATGCGAATGCTGGACAACAAATTTACAATGCTGGACAACAAATTTACAATGCAGGAGAAGCTTCAACAAAAGGCTCAACAACAACTCCTGTCAGCTATTGGTGAAGTTAGTGGCGTGGTTACCAAATTACGCAAGGATGTTGACTTAGTGGAGGAACGCGTCACGACTCTTGGGAACGACATGGAAAATATGAAGACGGACCTTTCCACATTACAGAAGAAGGTCGTCCGCCTTGAAACAACGGGAGTAGCAGTTGCATCTGGCGGAACAGTCATTGCCCACCACGGACCCAGCGTGAAATTGCCGCCATATGACGGAACCTCGTCCTGGACCGCATACCGTCAACAGTTCCAGACCATCGCAGCTGCTAACGGATGGACAGATGAACAGTGCCTGACAGCTCTCACCGTCGCACTCCGAGGACAGGCTCTGACGGTCTTGGAGGTTCTTCCGTCGGGCAGTGGATTCAAGGACCTGCTGGAGGCACTGGAATCGCGATACGGGGAACGGCATTTGGAGCACGTCTTCCGCGCTCAACTCCGCGACAGAGTCCAGCGCTCAGGAGAGGGTCTGCAGCAATGGGCGCTGGAAATAGAAAAACTCGTCCGCAAGGCGTATCCAGGGGCCGATTTGAAGATGCTTGAGTCCAACACCGTGCAGGCGTTCGTCGACGGCATCAAGGATTCGGAAGTCAGAGCTGCAGTAAGGCTAAACCATCATGCCTCATTGAAAGATGCACTGGCCTACGCTTTGGAGGTGGAAGCCGTCAGACATGACATTCGTCATTCCGCGACTCACAAAGTGCGCGAAGTAGTGGAGGAAGTTAGGGGAATAAAAGCTCCGCTAAGGAAGAGACCTGGATCCATGTGTTATAGGTGCGGCGAACGAGGGCACCTACAAATGAACTGCCCAAAGATCAAGAAGCTTGAAGACGACGTGAAGGAACTAAAGATGAAGCAGGAGGCTTCATTATCGGAGAAACGAGTAAGAGCCAGGACTAGGGGGCGAGTACTGGCTGGCGCGGAGGAAGCCCCGACAACTATTATCTCTCAGGCATGCAACGGAAACAGTCTCGTAATATCTGGAACTGTAAATGAGATCAACTGCAGGATGACGCTGGATACCGGAGCATCAAGAACAATAGTCCGACCTCACTTAGTAAGGACCATAATGAGAAGCATGAGGAAACTGGACTGTCGGCTTCTTTCTGCCTCCGGCCAGCCAATACCCGTCCTGGGAGAAGTGTCTGTAAAAATGTGTATGGGAGAAACCACATATACCCACAACGTCATCGTGGCTGAAATTATGGACGATTGTGTATTGGGATTAGATTTCATGAAAAAGTACAACTGTAGAATAGACGTTGCTAGTGGTGTATTCAAGAGTGGTGAAGAAGAGATCATCATCCTAGGAGGCATTAACGGGAGAGTGACATGTTTAAAGCAAACGGTCATACCTGGGAAAGCAGAAGCCCAAGTACTAGTAAAGTTACCAGTAACAAGGAACAAGAAATCTACCGGATGCGTGTTGATTGAGGATCTCCTCAAGGTTTATTAGCTATCTAGCTAATAAACCTGCGACTCGAGGACTCATGACCGCGAGGACTCTCGTGAAAGGAAGAGACACCGCAGTAGTAAGAGTACTTAATCTAGGCGACCAAGAGAGGACCTTAAACAAAGGCGACATCATTGGAAAATGTGAGGAAGTTGTCTGGCTGAAAAAGTGCAGTACAACACAAAGCTCAGATACAACGAGTACCAGTGATTCTACAGTCAAGGAGCTTCTAAGTAACTGCAAAAGCAATCTAACGTACTCGCAGAGCATTAAAGCTAAGAAGTTTCTACTGCGCTACGCCGACATCTTCACCAGCCAAGAAGGAGACTTAGGAAGAACGTCGCTAGTACAACACAGGATTGACACCGGAAATGAGAGACCCATCCGACAGCGAGCGAGAAGAATCCCTATAGCCAAAGAAATAGAAGTCAAAGAGCTGCTGGCGGATATGGAAAGGAATAAAATTATTGAACCATCAGCAAGTCCATGGTGTTCACCAGTCGTGCTAGTAAAGAAGAAGGACGGAAGCACGCGGTTCTGTGTTGACTACAGACGACTTAATGACATCACCAGGAAGGACAGTTATCCGCTGCCTCGGATTGATGACACCTTGGATACCCTTAGTGACATGAAATGGTTTTCAACATTGGACTTAAAATCTGGGTACTGGCAAGTGGAAATCCATCCGAAGGATAAGGAGAAGACTGCATTCTCGACAGGCAAGGGATTATGGCAGTTCAACGTCATGCCATTCGGATTATGTAACGCGCCAGCTACCTTCGAGCGACTGATGGAATGTGTACTAGCAGGATTGGTAGGAGAAGCCTGTCTAGTATATTTGGATGACGTTATCATCGTTGGCCGAGACTTTGAGGACCACTTGCGGAACTTGGAGCAAGTCTTCGAGAAAATTCATGGAGCCAACCTAAAATTGAATCCGAAAAAGTGCCGCTTATTCAGGAACGAAGTGAGCTATCTAGGCCATGTCATTACCAGTGAAGGAATCCTGACTGACCCGGAGAAAGTGGAAGCCGTTCAGAAGTGGCCTACCCCCAAGGACAAGACAGAAGTACGAGCATTCCTTGGCCTTTGCTCGTACTATAGACGTTTCGTGAAAGGATTCTCGGAGATCGCAAAGCCATTACACCGACTAACTGAAGAGAAACGTCAATTTAGTTGGGATGAAGCTTGCGAAATTGCCTTCGAAAAACTGAAGAAACATCTGTGCGAAACACCAGTCTTGGGATACCCTCAACCAGAAGGTCAATTTATAGTGGATACGGATGCAAGTAATACCGCAATCGGTGGGGTACTATCTCAAAAGCAGGAAGACAGGGAAGTTGTTATAGCGTACTTCAGTAAGTCGCTGTCTAAACCGGAAAGGAACTATTGTGTGACAAGAAGGGAGCTACTGGCAGTAGTGAAGACGCTACAACACTTCAGCAAATACCTCATCGGTAGGCAGTTTTTACTTCGCACGGATCATGCAGCGTTAAAATGGCTGTTGCAATTCAAGAACCTAGAAGGTCAAGTTGCTCGATGGATTGAACAACTTCAGGAATATGACTACATTATCGAACACCGTCGAGGACAGGCCCATGGAAACGCGGATGCGCTGTCACGCAGACCCTGCCCAGAAGATTGTAAGCACTGTATCAGGCAGGAGTTAAAAGAAATGACAGTAAAGCTAACTCGGACAGAACCATTAGAGACCTGGGAGAACGATGCGATGAGAAAGGAGCAAGAGAATGATGATGACCTACGGCACATCATCAGGTGGAAGGCACAAAGTAATGATAAGCCAAAGTGGAGTGAAGTTGCACCGACAGGCACTGTTTCCAAGGCGTACTGGGCGCAATGGGATAGCCTCGTTGTACAAAACGGAATACTCTACCGGAAATGGGATAAACCTAACGGCAGAGAGTTTCAACTGCAAATTGTGGTTCCAAGAACAAAAATACGTGATGTTCTTCGGGAAGTACACGACGGCGTGTCCGGTGGACATTTGGGAGTCAAGAGGACGCTAACGAAAATCCGCGAAAGGTTCTACTGGCTCCATTGTCGGGAGGATGTGGAGGACTGGTGCCGCAAGTGTACAACTTGTGCTGCCGTAAAAGGGCCACATACCAGGAGCCGAGGGAATCTACGACTGTACAACGTCGGTGCACCTTGGGAACGCATTGCAGTCGACGTAGCTGGACCATTTCCTGTCACTGACTCAGGGAACAAGTATTTCATGGTTGTCATGGACTACTTCACTAAGTGGCCGGAAGTGTTCGCCATACCAAACCAAGAAGCTACGACAGTTGCAACCAAGATAGTGGAAGAAGTGATTTGTCGCTTTGGCGTGCCCTTGGAAATCCATTCCGACCAAGGCAGGAATTTTGAGTCACAGGTTTTTCAAGAAGTTTGCAGGATTATGGGAATGAACAAAACCCGAACCACGGCTTACCATCCTCAGTCAGACGGGATGGTGGAACGGTTTAATCAGACGATCGAGAGACATCTGACAAAAATAGTGGAAAGCCATCAAAGGGACTGGGACAAGTACATTTCACTGTTTCTGCTAGCGTACAGAACAGCAGAACATGAAAGCATAAAGGCAACTCCGGCATATGTCAACTACGGTCGTGAGCTGCGGTTGCCAGTGGACCTCCTAACAGGAGGCTCACCAGATGAACCTCAAAGTGTTCAAGACTACGTTTCTGATCTGCGTGACCGAATGCGAGAAATACACGCCGCAGTTCGAGAAAACGGGTTGCAGTCGAGTCAGAACATGAGGACCAGATACGACAGAATGTCGAATACAAATGGCTTCGAGGAAGGCGCTCTAGTCTGGCTTCACAACCCGACTCGCCGGAAAGGGAAATCGCCAAAGTTACAAACCAAGTGGGAGGGCCCATACAAGGTGGTAACGCGACTAAATGATGTGACGTATCGGATACAGCGTCAACCAAGAGGAGCAATGAAGATTGTTCACATCGACCGCTTGGCGAAATATCACGGAAGTAATGATGATGCTCGGGACGAGCATCTCTAAGAAGGGGGCAGTGTTACGAAATCAAAAATAAATAAAAATAAAATGCGGCCCGCGGAAGTTTGAGTAGCGCTGTCCGCGGAATATTCTCGTACAATCGTCGCGTGTTTCCATACGGGAATAATATCGCGAACGATCTAGTACATCGATTATCTCGCTCTGACATATTGCTTTGTCTCGCTCTCGCACTTCTAGTATGTACTAAGGGAACGAGACAGAGAGTATCCCTCTCTCTCTATTCCGGAGTAGTTGTGATCTTTCTAGAAACTTATGGAGCGGGTTTCCTGGGCCATATAAATATCGGAAGGTGCCTCCGGAGGGCAGTTCTAATTTAACTGAGCTACAAGTGCGATCAAGAAGCGATATCCGGAGCGAATAACAAGTGATACAAGCGACCTCGGCAAGTTATAGTGACTGTGATTAGCAAGTGTTTGGGACATTGTTAGTGATAAGTGAAGTTAAGTGACGTCGGCGACCATCCTTGTTGGAATAAACGTTTTTAAGAGTCATCAGGTGTTTTTCTCCAAATTGCGAACCCCGAGCTCGTAACACTATTTTACCTCAGCACTTCGCGCACTAAATCAGATTTCTGAGAAAATTGATATATTTTCTTGTTCTACGAGCGAGTTCACAATCATGTCGCTAAATGCGTTATGTCAAGATTCGGACTTTGATATGTATAATATTATGTATTGTGGCTATTCTATCGAAATTGGGGTTTTTCTGTTATGATAGAATTAAGTTTTGATTAAATAAATAAATAAAAATAATACTGAGTTAGTCTATTTTATCTGACTGCGGCGTAACCAGTAAAGGTAGGTTGTGTATTTAACCTGTATGGTTGATTTGATGCAAGCTTTCGTTTATTTCTTTCATCATTTCGAAGGTTATCGATTGTTGTGATAAAACTTTCACAGTGTGTTGAGTACGTGATACTAAAATTAAATTAAACTATCAATATGAAAACAGATGAGAACATACAACCTCATATACCAATTTCCTAAATTTTTTGACCTCCAATACAAATAGTGATCAGATGATCACTATTATCACCAGTGATCGGATAGTCGGGCGCCAATATACCTAATTTCAATTTTTATTCCCACGAAAGATTAATTTTAAGTTTTTATAAACCTCTATTGTACCACAAGTAAAAAAATAATAATTTTATAATTGGCGGACTTAATGCTAAAAGCATTCTCTCCCAGTCAACCATTAGGGGAAACAGGAAGGTTATGTGCGGCGCGAATTATCTTAAATACAATGAGAGAGAAAAAAATACTGCTTAATAAACATACATAGATTTACATACAGTATTCATAACTATACATATAAATACATAAAAGAAGAGATGAAAACGGAAAAAGATGACGGTGGTTTAGGGTGATAATAACCTAGTGAGGTGAATTTTGATTTTTCTTTATTTATGTTATTTAAAGTTGTTTTTACGAAATTGTTCAATCCTGGGAATGCGGGTTACTTATTAATTCAGAAAGGAATATCCATATTATTCTTTCTGGGAAAGAAATTTAGTTACATAAGCGCCCGATTATCCGATCACCGATTATCACTATGAGGTCGAAAATTTTAATTTTTATTGAAATGTAAGTTTCATGTAAGTACGTAAACATACTAAAACTTTGGTCAATGGTCTCAAAATAATGTATTTTATTTACATACTTATCTGAGATTTGATTGCGACTGTTCGAAAAATCTCAGCGGTTTCGTGAAACGCATTTCATGTGGAGTGCTTATTTTTGAAATGTTTGACTCACGCGAACGTCGAATAATTTTCGTACGTCAAAGAAGGTTTTTTGTTCGACATGCATGTCATACATTTCAAAAATAGGGCCCCTGATTTATTTGTATCATCTTCGTTTAAACGTGTTTCCTAGTTGCGTCCTCAGCTTACGCTTCAAAGTGTAAGCTTTTAATCATAGTTCTAGATTCGGCGGCACTGGTTATTACAATGAAGCGACTGCCGTCTGACCCATGGAGCAATTACTACAGAGGAGATGCCGTTTTAAATGGCTCCGTGATGTGATGACACTGCAGTGGTGTCATTGCTCGTGCTCCATGGTTGGAGCCACGGCCGAAACCAAGCATGTCGCACGTCTGCCTTCCGCCCCGTGTAACTCTTAATACGGCATCTCCTCTTTGTAATTGCTCCATGGTCTAACCTCAGTGACCCGTTTACACGGAAACCAGATCATTCACTTGTAACTTGACATAATTAAAATTAACATAATGATTTATTTCCAAACAGGTGTTCGTCAGAACGCGTCCACATTTCGCCGAATTTCTGTCTCGCGTATCTCGAGTATACGAAGTGATATTATTCACAGCAAGCAAACGGGTTTACGCGGACAGATTGCTGAACCTGCTCGATCCGCAGAGACGTTGGATCAAATACAGGTGCCGTAGACAATACTCTTATTCATTCTATACTAAAATCATAAAGAAAAAAATGTCTGTTAGTTTGCAATTTGTATTTTATTATATTTGGTGGCATTTATCTTTGAAACTACTGAATAGATTTCAATTATTATTCCACTATATGATAGCTTAGTTCTTTGGGAAGGTTATTAGGCTATAGTACTTTCGTACCATAAACAAAACCGCGGGAAATAACTAGTATTATATAAAAAGATGATAGATATGTACAGATTGTTGAATCTGCTCGATCCGCAGAGACGGATCAAATACAGGTGCCGTAGGCAATACTCAATCATTCTATACTAAAGTCTTAAAGAAAACATGTCTGTAAGTTTGCAATTGGTATGTACGGGGTTATCTTTGAAAAGACTTAACCAATTTTAAAAATTCTTTCAGCGTATGATAGCTTGATTCTTTAGGTAGATTATAGGCTATAGTACTGTCCTGCCATAAGCAAAACAGCAGGTAAAAGCTAGTTTACAAATATTCATGACCCAAGAGAATTTGAAAAAGGTTATTTTCCAACTTGCCCAGACTGGCGATCGTACCCAAAAATCTCTAATTAGCTAGACTAGCGTGTTGACATTGAATAATACTAATATTAAAATTTGATATTCAAATGCGGGATCACAGTTTTTCAATACCCACTTGACTTTTCCATTGAAAAGGAGGTGGGAAAATTATATTTGTACCAAAAAAATCAGTTACAGTTTTACTTGACTTATTCTAGAAAAGTAGACATTTTCGAAATACCACGAAATCGTTAAAAATACAAACACCCTTCATTTTATAACTCGATTCATAGAAGCACGGATAACAGAATATATGCTATACAGATATTCAATCGCCATACATTGAAACTCGCCAACTTTTCTGGTTACTCTGAATACAAAGTAATTGTTACGCCATCTATCGAAAATATAAGAAGTTACAAATTAATATTTATAACTTTTGAAATACAGCACCTTAATCAACTTGTTAAAGAATTTAAGTACGCGAAAAATAGTGTTTTCAAAAGTCAATTCTTTGTTTCGCCAAAAATAAGCGAGATCGGCACTTAACTAAATATTTTTCTTTTCGAAGCGCCATCTCGCATCAAATAGCGGTACTAATTCTTTTTATTAGGCAATGGGACTCCATGAAGTAAAATAGGATATCTCCCGGCCGTTGTACATGTATGAAGAGGTTTGCATACTCTTATTATGTTAAATTGACCAATATTTATATATATCTTTCTCAGGTTATTTCGCGAACACTGCCTTCTTGTAAATGGTAACTACGTGAAGGACTTGTCCATACTCGGCAGGGATTTGAAGAGGACCGTCATTGTTGACAACAGTCCGCAGGTGTGTATTTATTTATTTATTTATTTCACAGGTAATTTCGCGAACCGCTCGAGTGTGCGACTTACTGAGAGTCGAATTTTTAACAATTTTCATTCGCACATATCTTATGAGAAACAAAACTGGTACACTTTCAATGAAGAAAAAAAAAAATATTGAAAACCATGAAAAAATTCTTGTCTCATACAGATCTAGTTATCAATCAATCAATCAACTTTATTGAGTTATCAACTGAAAGGTTTTTTTTTATGAAAATTTTTTTTCACGTTATTCATTTATTTGATTATTAGCAGTGGTCTAGTTTCTTGAACACATTTAAATAATTTGGCCAATGGCACATCCCGGACACTCCATAAAACAGCCGCGAGCGCGATACCTATCACTACTACCACGTACGATTCGGTCGCGTACGCACACGCGTCAATGTGTGTGTTGCTCGTAGGGTTAAATATTTATCGTATTTACGTCATAGTCGTCGCAGCGGCCTTGCTATACTTGCTCAAATTTTACCCTAAATAAAGAAGGGTGTGAGTGTCTGTTCTGCAACTAAGTCTATTCATAATTCCGTGCCACAATGGTTTTAAAATAACACTTTAAAATTAACCCTCATATTAAAAATAACATGTTAGCTAAAACACGTTTCGTTCCTTACTCTCCTAGTCGATATTTAGAGTGGAAAAACGAAACTTTTTAGCTAACATCAGCTCATTAAAATATTTTTAATACATACATACATACCATCACGCCTTTTTCCCTCCGTGGTAGGCAGAGACTACGGATTTCCATTTGCTACGATCCTTACAGACTTCCCTCGCTTCTTCTACGCTCATCACTCTCGTCGATTCCGGTTACTCTTGACATCCTCCCTTTTATATTTTTAATATGTGGGTAAATATTTAATATATTTGTTTTCTCTCTTCACAGGCGTTCGGATACCAGTTAGAAAATGGCATCCCAATTGACAGCTGGTTCGTTGATCGAAGCGACAATGAACTGCTTAAATTGCTGCCTTTCCTCGAACATCTGGCTACTGTGAGTGATATATTGAATTTAATTTATATAAAAACTAGCTTTTTTCCCGCAGCTCCGCCTGTGTCTAAAAGTAGCCTATGTTTGACCCCGGGTCTTGACAACTATATTCATACCAAATTTCATCAAAATCCGTTTAGCGGTTTGGCCGTGAAAGCGTAACAGAAAGACAGACAGGCAGACTTTCGCATTTATAATATTAGTATTTTTATTTATATAAAATCATGAGGTGTTTAAAATAAGTGTTAACCGCTTAACCATGTTGATTTTCCGACAAAGTCATACGGCTTCCTACTTTTAGGGGTGGATTTAAAAAAAAAAAACTTTTTTTTTTAGTTTTTACTCATTTATCATCATCAGTGCTCTTGAGAAGTTTTGAGAGGAGCTCGTTGGTCGAGCGCGATGCAATGCACGTATCCGTAACGAATGCGCGTGTCAAGCGACGGCGTGACGCGACCATTACTAGATTGGTCGCCATTTGGTGGCATTTTCTATCTTGAGCTACTCCGTGCTTAGATAGCAGTCGTAAGGCTGTGTCTGCCTTAGGGCAGCCTGAAAAATTCTGACAGTGTTGGCTACTAACACACCTCGGGTCATGTTTCTGTTGGTCTGTTTTCCCTGAAAAAAAGTGTTACGGAGGTCAGACGGCAGTCGCTCCATTGTAATAACCGGTTCCGCCAAATCTAGGAGCATGACTTACAGCGTACCCTGGGTTCCGAAGCGTAAGCTGACGACGCAACTCGGAATACGCGCTAGGATGATAATGCCTCTTGAGAAGTTTTGAAGAAATTGGATTGAAATCCTGTTTCTCCATACAAATTTTAGACCCCCGTTTAACCCCCTTAGGGGATGAATTTTGAAAGATACTTTCTTAGTGCTCCCCTAGAACCACAAGAGGAATTTATGTGCCAATTTTGAAATTTATTTTTATTTTTAAACTGGTGGAGAAGAAATGATTAATTATTTAGATTAATAAAAAATAATATTAGCTGTAACATCAACATACAATATTTTTTTTAAATTATTTATCCATCTAACATTTTTATCTGGCAAAAACGAACCTTAGTCATACCAGCATTAAATAATCAAGAGATTTTTTTTAAAATTTTCACATAAACCCTATTATAAAACATTTTTTTAAATTAAATTCTCTTGTTAACAGAAAGACGACGTGCGTCCGTACATAAGAGACAAATACAAATTATTCAGCTACCTGCCACCGGACTAAGCGATATTTTAAGGTATTCCTGAATCTAAGTTAACATTTTATCTAATGCATAATGATATATCTTCTGTGCTATTTTTGAAAAGGTCGAATATATTTTTGTTCGATATCTATCGATTTTCATTTGGCATGTGACTCGTACATTTCAAAAATAGGGCCTACATGTGTTTTCGCTATTTTTAACACATTAAATTTAACTATTTCAATACGGTTTGTATCGCGTTTATCACCTTTTTTTTCACACCTTTTCAAACACTTTCCAGCTTTTATGGTCGCTGGTCGTACATAAGAAAAAAACAAAATTAATGAACGCGATAAAAACAGAATTAAAATAGTTTCGACCCGACGTTTCAATCGTGTTCAGAAAATCGCATATAAATTGTAAAAAAATTGGCTGTTGTTTGAAAAGTCACTCTGTTTACATATGTCTTGAAATACTTGATTTTTCTAATATACCATAAAGTCAAGTTTTTTTTTTCACGGTATTCTTGATCAAAATACTGCTTTAAACATTTTATTTATTAAAAAAAAAATCAAGTTTTTAAGATTTACAAGACACATTTATTTTATTAAAAACAGTGATATTAATATAAATTCTTTATTGTATTTATCTGAAATATAATTGGAAAATGAGCATTTAATTAATTAAAATTATTTTTTAAATTTTAAGATCGGGGATACCTTATTTTCTACTAATGTATTAAAGTAATAAAAAAATGGTTGATATAATTAAAATCGGAAAAATTATGGATAATTTAATTGGCAGGCTATTTAGGAGGTTAAGTTGTATGACAAAACTACCATAATGGTAGAAAGTTATCAAAATCTACCATTTCGGTAGTAATGGTAGAATTTGTGACAGTGAAGGCTTTACTGAAATGTGAACGAAGAAAAAAATTGCCTATAATGTAATTAAATATATTTGTAGAATAAGTAATCTTCATTAATAAAGAAATTGGACTAATGCATTTCACAAATTCAGCCGAAGTCTATGCCTACCATAGATTTTTTTTTATAAATGGCACTGAAGCTGCTACTAGATCTGCATTTGATTTATTTTAAATTCGATATTCAAATGCTGTTATTTTTTTTCTAATCTGTGATTATTATTTTTTCTAATTCAAATTATGAATTGTTGTATTTAAATTTGACTACCAACGGTAGACATTATTTTGACGAAATTTTCAAACTTTAATTATGAATTTAATTTTTTTGTGTGAAAAGTGTACTATGTCACTTTAAATATTGTGTTAGAAATTAGAATCGCCTTTGAATGTATTTTTGTTCATGGCAACATTTATTTAAAAACAAACATGCGATGACAGTGAATGTGAGAAATAGTAAAAACATGTTTTTTTTGTTTTTGGATCTATATAAATTGTTAATTTTGCTCGTAAAGTTTTATATTTGTCCAAATAATTATTTCTTTTTTGACAAAAATATTGTGTAAGTCTAATTTTACTACGATAAAACGTACCTTCAGGTAAAAATATACAGTAACCATATTTTTTTTTTGATTTGAGTGAGACTGGGTTACAAAAGGGTGATACAGGTTAGATAAACATAGAACGTGTTTACCTTATTTTTGTATTTAAATTTTTTTCCCGCCAATATTGCTGTCAAAAGTATTTTCAAATACTGTGGACAAGTATAATTTATTGCGAAGTTTTTTTACGTAAATAAAAAGTATTATTTTTTGACATCACAGTAAAAAAAACTTTATTGGTAAAAGACTGCATTCATCTATGTTTTATTTAAGCTATAGAACTATATATTTTTGAGACACACGATTGTTTCTTTTAATTCTTATAACAATTATGTTTAAAAGTTAATATTAGAAGAGAGAAGAATGCTGTTAATTACCTCATTTATGTATTTTTTAATTTTGCAAAAACACATTACATTTTTATGTACTTTATAACACAATACAAACTCTTTATTGCACAACAAGTATACATTGTTAAATACAAGCAATGTAATTATGTATTTTTGTTTTTTCGACAAATACATCGTAAATTTTTACGTATTTTTTTGTTTTGCGAAAAATACATGTAATATTTTTTTTTTTGTATCGGCTAGCTTTTGTAACTAGCTTTCGCCCCTGGTACCGTTTGCTATTTGTTAAAGAAGTGAAGAAATATTTACTATTAGACATATTTAATTTCATAAAACACTTTGAAAAGTATATTTTCAAAACTTTATAAAACCATTTCACTATGTGGATCCTAAATGAGGTAATGACGGTACATAAATACGTGAAAATCTTATCACAAGATAATTCTCACTTATAAATATTGAAATAAGATTTAAGAGTTTGTTTTTTTTACGAGTTTTTATATTTTATTAAAAAAGTAAGCTGTATCGATGAAGGCAGGTGCTAATTTTGTTTTTAATAGTTCATAGTTTGTGTCGTCCTCGAGTTTTGGCTTAGAAATTGAGATATGATTTATTTTCTTTATTGACAATTAGTTTATTAAAATTGGAAACAATTTCAACTCTTAACAACTTAAACTAACTAGATAACTTAAACTCCATGTTATATGAATAAAAATAAAGATAATTTGATCGGAATGAAATTTATTATAACAAAGATTTTTCATAACATGGAAGCCTTCAAAAAGAGCGTGAAAAATTCCTTCAGGGTCGGCAACGAGCTCGTGACATCTCCGGTGTTGCAGGCGTTCATAGGCTACGGTAACCACTTACCATCAGGTGGGCCGTACGCCTGTTTGCCTACTTAAATGTATATAAAAAAAATATATTACTTAAAAATTTTGACTGTTTTCAATTGTAATGACTATATATATATATATATGGTTTTCTATATAAAAAAATGAATTAAAGTAATCAAAAAATATATAATTTATATGTAAGTATATATATAACTCTTAATTTGTTTCAAAATTACATAAAAAAATTTGCACATGTTATTTTCACACTGCGATATCTCATTTTCTATGCCAAAGCGGAAAATGTATCGTGTATTTTTAATTATTTTCGTCCATTTATGCGTTATTTCTTTTATTTAAGATAATATATTATTACAATAAGATACCATGGGAATCCTATATGTCATTATGTATGAGTATACTCTTTCGTCACAGCGTTTACCTCGGTTGCATCATTAGCTAGTCGGCTCAGTAAATTTACTACAGACTAAAGTCTTATTCGACATTTGACAAAAAAAATGGCGGATGACTACTGAAAACCGTATTTTGTGGCATTTTTTGACTAATTTCAAATTCGACAGTTATTGTTACAATAAGTCTTTTGGAACGTAACAATATTTTATGTCATACATTATGGCCCACGGACTATTCAAGGGTACGCTTTAATCATGGCCCTTTGAGACCAAATCGATCAAATGAATCATTTTATTATTAACTATCTTTATATTGGCACATGTTTTACCCATTATTACTAATCGGTAAAACATAACCTAAATTCTTGTTAATGAAAGTTTGACGGCACGTACGGCCGTGTACAGGACCATGATTGAAGCATACCCCGGGCTCTGAAACGCAAGCTGAAGATGCAATTGGGAATTACACCCGTAGTTGATATTCCAGCTTGAAAACAAAGGGGGTTACTAAAACATCTTAAAGTAAGGTAGAAATGAACAAGTAAACTAGCTATGCTCGGAGGAATTGTTTGGCATGATACCAGCAGCCACTTTTTACCATCGCACCTCTCGCCATCGTCAGGGATTTCATTCCCGTACCTTGGATCCCATGTTGTCGCGTACAGTACGCTTCAAACGGAATTTCCTCCCTCGTACACTGCGATTATGGAATGAACTCCCTGCCATGGTTTTCCCTAGTGACTATAACATGGGAGCCTTCAAAAATGGCGTGAAAAAATTTCTTCAGGGTCGGCAACGTGCTCGTGACATCTCCGGTGTTGCAGGCGTTCTTAGGCTACTGTAACCCAGGTGGGCCGTACGCCTGTTTGCCTACTCATTTGTATAAAAAAACGAGTATTTTATTTTATAAATAGGTACACAAAGCCTTACATTGCGCCATTTCGCTTACTCGTTCGCTTCTGGGGGGCCTATTCTCACGTCTTTAGAGATAAAGTAGAATAAGAGGGATATCTCGAAAAAATGGCGGATGTTTATGAAAACTTTGTGTTCGTATTGTCAGTCATCTCTCTACTTCCATCGTCGACATGTTCACAGTCTCTTACGACTTGTTAGAAATGTCAGTCAGTGTAAATATCTAGGATACTTCGTATCATATCATACTCCATAAAATATTTTTAATCGAATGACTGGCGGCATAATCGAAATGTAGGAATGTAACTTCCAATAGACATTTGCGTAGTCTACATTTTTCTCTGGCAGTATATGCTTTTTTTAAAAAAATCGAGATTTCGATCAAGTTTTAGGATAGATTTTCGATCAAGATTTAGGATAGATATTCGACACACGACAGTTAAGTCGCGATTAGAATCGGATTCCTGTCCTATTAGAGATGATAGAATGTATTATTATGATGGATTTAAAGCAGGGCAGATAATTTGTGAGCGAGATGGCGCAATACAAGATGTAAGGCGATTCCTCGCTTGCTCACTCCTCCGTTATGGCAAAGATGTTAGTCTGCTAATCTGGAGGTTCTGGGTTTGATCCCTAGTTAAGCAAGTTAAAAGTGGCTTTTTGCAAAATGTACTGGATTTACTTACGTATATTATGAATACGGCATCGTTGAGTACTAAGGGGTACTAACCCATTAACACAAGTTAATCTACACTAATATTATAAAGAGGAAAGATTTGTATTTTTGTGTGTATGTTTGTAATGAATAAACTCAAAAACTACTGTGCCTATTTCAAAAATTATTTCACCATTGGAAAGCTACATTCACCCTGAGTAACATAGGCTATATACCGCAGGCGAAGCTGCGGGAAACAGCTAGTACAATATACCTTTATTGCCCACATCTAATTTATTATTAACTAGCTGTTACCCGCAGCTCCGTCATCGTCAAAAAGTAGCCATGTTTGACTCCGGGTCTTGGAACTATATCCGTACCAAATTTAATTAAAATCAATTCAGCCGTTTAGTCGTGAAAGAGTAACAAACATCCATCCATACTTACAAACTTTCGCGGTTATAATATTAGTAGGATAGTTATTACAATCTGTGTCACTTGTCATTATATTGTCATATATATATTGACATATATTTATTATATAACCTACTTAAATCCGTCATAGTAACCCCCCTTAAAAATAAAAAATAAAAATGTCTCTTCATTGGTCGCGCCCGCCTATTTTTTATTGTTAAAGAGTATTTTATGTAGTCCTTTTACAATAATATAAAACCAGTTGAAGAGCAATATGTTCCATATATATTCCTGTGTGTTAATGGCCGAATTAGTGATGTGCCGTTCCCGGAAATTTTCCCAATATTGGTAAATTTACGAAAAATCTCGAAATTTACAAAATTTTCACGTCGACACATCACTAGGTGGAATATGTTGGTACTAAAAATGTATGACAAAAACTGATGTTAACCTTATTCAAAAGGAATAAATGAATATTTAGGTACTTAGTTCAAGGGAAGGGTTAATTTTTAATATTTAGAAAAATCGGAAAATATGAACTGTATTTTTTATTTGCATATTTGCACAAAACATCAAATAATAAACGCGCGTAAACCAGTTGAATGAAATATATTATTAATTCTTGAGTTAAAATATATTATAATTAGACTCTTATGAAATTAAATGTTTATTTTGCCGGGTAATAAAACCATATATATTTCCCGCCAGATAAGAAGCGGCATGCAAAAGTTTTAAATTTAAATGTAAAATATTTAATTATTCTAAAACCTACCGTCACAATTTTTTTTTTTAATTATTCTGTATTCATTTGAAGTTGTGATAAAATAGTGTTAATATAGGCGATATGAAATTATATGTAATGAAAGTAAATTAAAATTAGTAAAAATTTGCAATACGAAATCATTCACATAAGGACTACATAAAATTAAAGGCATTTCACACAATTCTAAACGATTGATGTGTTTTTTTTCGTTAAGTGTCAAAATTGTGTCAAAAATGTGTTCTAAATTATTGATTAAGGGTGTGTAAGTCGGGGAATTTAAAAAAAAATGTCGCAAATTATACTGTGTTATGTTTTATCAAGTGTTAAAAATAAAATATAAATATTCAATACCTTCTTTCGTCGCGTCTGTCTAAGAGAGTGTATTCATAGACTAACACCCTCATTCATAAAAAATAACGAACGTCAGTTTAGCCCATTTCAACTAAGTTTCGTCTCGTTCTTTTGACGTCAAAAATAGATAAGACAGGTACTAAACATATTTAAGTTAAAGTAGGCTTAAATCCCATGAAACACTAGGGGACAAATTGTCCCGCAACATGAAGTTCAACACTCGATTTACATGTTCCTGCAATGTTGCACAGCGTTCCGGGCCATGCCCCGCAACATTCTTTGTGACGCGGGACATGGACGGAAAAATAATGTGACATCCTGTCTTTTTGTCATAATTCTCAATATTCTCTTAGCTGTGATAACTAGAATAAAACCAATTCGTTTGGTTGAGCATTTTCATTACAATTAATAAAATCTCTTCGGGCGACATTTGTGCAGCCACTGACTAGTGTGTATAGGATGCCCCGCGACATTCTTGACCTCGAGATTCTTTTACGTTGTTGACGAGCGACATGTTCGGGGCATGTTGCACAATTTGTCCCCTTGTCTTTGGCTTAGCATTCGTTATTTTTTATGAATTAGGTGGTACTACTTCACATGTACGTTTGGCGTCATTTTACTGGTTGTACTTCGTTTCGTTCATTTCATTCATTCACACATACACTTGGCGTCATTTTTCTGGCTACACTACATTTTAAATGTACTATTGTACATACAAAAATCTTTATAGATGGTAGCTTTAAAGTGGATTGAATGTCTTGATATTTAAAATTTGCGATTCGAAATTTTGAGAAACAAATGTGTTCAAATTAGTCATTGTTTATTTGCGTTGTGTGAATTGCCTTTACTTAGCATAAGTTTCACTTTTTAGATAAACGAATTGAAATTTTTATCCCTAGATAGATTAGCGTAAGTGTAGATGTTGAATTAGGGACATAATCAAATGTTTAATCTATTAAAGTATTTAATTGATCCCATTGTTTTATTTTAAACTACCAAATTTAAACTAACGACGTTTCTATGTTGATCTCGTCCGTTCTTTAGAAGGTATGCCAAGTAACGTTGAAAATGACATGTATCTTTCAAACCTGTATTTTTCAATAAAATACAATTTTGAAAGATACACGATGACAAAGATACAAACAATGTGTTTACAACGGAACCCTAAAAAGGCTCGTTTTGATTACTAAATATGATGAATACACAGTAAAATACATATTAAACAGTATTTTACATTTTATGTTTGTATTTGAGACTGACCTTGAATTTGTACAAAAATTACATGTATTTTATACAGATAATTGAATTGGACTTCGTTTTCTATAAAATAGGTTTTATTAGATGTCAGTTTCGCCATATCTACACTTAAGGCGTACCCTGGGCCATTTACCCGATCATGAAATTGGGGAACTTCGTGTTAAGAATACAAGCAATATTCTTTAGACGTCATAAATTATCTAAATGAAAAAACTATGCGAATTGTCAGAGGAAGGAGAGATTATATGGATTAGAAAAAGCCCTGATAACAGCGATACGGAATTAGATTATTGCCGTTAGATAAAAATATTCGGCGAATTAATTTCTAATTAGAATCACGTCACAACTCGCTGCTACTGTATTGAATCTGTTATCAAACTAGTGCCGGAATTAGACATTTCGAGAAATATTATGAAATCTAAACTATGACATACGATCGCTCGACTTTATAGTCCTACTAGCTGTTTCCCGCAGCCCCCCCCCGCCCCCCGCCTGCGTCAAAAAGTAGCGTATGTTTGACCGGGTCTTTAACTATATTCATGGCAAATTTCATCAAAATCCGTTTAGCGAACAGACAGACTTTCGCACTTATAAAATTAGTATGGATGTCCCTTTCTGGGGCGATGACAATCTGGGTTATCTAACTAGGATGGAAAAAACTCGGAACGTAAAAAAATTATGAGTTGTAGTAACAAGTTGATTTAGTGCTTCCATACATAATCCTAGCTGTTTCCCGCAGCTCCGCCTGCGGTATATAGCCTATGTTACTCAGGGTGAATGTAGCTTTCCAATGGTGAAAGAATTTTTGAAATCGGCGCAGTAGTTTTTGAGTTTATTCATTACAAACATACACACAAAAATACAAATCTTTCCTCTTTATAATATTAGTGTAGATTAGTGCAAAAGTCTGTCTGTTTTGATGATGAAATTTGGTATGGAATATATTTGAAGAACCGGTGTCAAACACTTTTTACGCTACTTTTTGACGGAGGCGGAGCTGCGGGTAACAGTTAGTTGTATAATAATGTATAATTAGCAAATAAAAAAAGACAATGTCTCATGTTTTCGATATATGGCGTAGGTAACAATGATATTGTTTTGTTTTTTGAGTGCCCAAGTTGTAAGCCAGAAAGTTGGTGAGTTTCGATGTAGCGGTGTGGAAATAGTAATTATTTCGATAGAATATACCTAATAGTACTGACCAGAAGAATCTTTCCGGGGTGAGACAGGCCTGTGCCCTTATTATGAGATTTTAATAATGCAGATGCTAGGTTAGATTTTATATGGAATTTCTTAGTTTCTATCCGCCAGAGGTATGGCACAGGTTTTTCATACTATATTGTCAACGCAGTCGCTAGCGTCTGCGTCAATATAATCTCATGGTAGTACTGCTCTTTTTCATTGAACAAGATGCGCTTTATATAACATGATTCTCTTTGTTCGTAGGTAAGTAAGTACAAGTTAATTACGGCGCAGATGTAAACACTTATCTATTTACCTTATCGGTTGAAGTACGCGTGGCGTTAACCGTAATGAAATGACAAGCTCTTACAAAGTTATGCTTTCGCCACCAGTTAGTACATGCTTAGTTCTAACATGCCCGCCACAATTAGTCAGTTTTTCGGAGGCACAGCCTCTACCATGAGATTCTCTTGACGCAGACCCTAGCGACTGCGTTAACAATTCAGTATGGCAAACCTATACAGCGCCTCTGGCGGATAGTAGGTAACTAAGAAATTCCATATTAAGTCTAAACGCGGTCACTAGCGTTACATCAACATTAACTAGTCCGAGATAGTGATGGATATTTGGATGGAGAGATACCCTTCGGCCTTATCTCTGCCGCTATCGGAGTGCCTCCCTCCTGGACATGACCTGCCATGGCTTACATGGAAGTCTCTAAACAGACTCCGGACTGTTGTAGGCCGAAGCAAGGAAAACATGTTCAGGTGGGGCTACTGCTCGGAGGTGGCCTGACAGGGCGGTGTCTCTCCCCAAACCATGACGCATCTCCTGTCCTGTCCTGCGTGCCCGGCCACTTGCACGCTCAGGGACCTCTACGAAGCCACCGACAATGCCTTGTCGGTAGCGGAGTTTTGGTCCTCTGAAGTTTGATAACAGCCAGAGTCGACTCGCAAAGAAGAAGAAGTCCGAGCAGCCCGCCGCCACCATTAGTCAGTTTTTCGGAACTGCCCTTTGACGTCTTTTAACGACCACATTATGGCAGCTGGGACCAACGGCTTTATTGATAATCAGGTGACAAACAAAGTGTGCTTCCGGTAGGAATCGAAACCCACGACGAAGACGAACGCCTTTACCAACTGGACCAGAGGCAGTTATTTATCATTGTTTAAAAGTCGAATCGTCTTCTCGTCCAAAATACCTCAGTCCCTTAAAACTTAGGTCTTCGACCAGTGTGTGTTACCAGTGATGACATATGGGTCCGAAACGTGGTCTTTGACTATGGGCCTCATAAGAAAGCTCAAGGTCGCCCAGAGAGCTGTAGAGAGGGCGATGCTTGGTGTTTTCCTACGAGATCGAATCAGAAATGAAGATATCCGTAGGAGAAAAAAGCCACCGACATAGCCCAGCGGATTAGTTCTTTGAAGTGGCAGTGGGCGGGGCACATAGCGCGGAGAACCGATGACCGATGGGGCAGAAAGGTTCTCGAATGGCGACCGTGTACCGGTAAACGCAGCGTTGGACATCCACCGACCAGATGGTCAGTTCACCTGAAAAAGGTCGCAGGCAAACGTTGGATGCAGACTGCTGTCAACCGAACATTTTGGAAATCATTGGGAGAGGCCTATGTCCAGCAGTGGACTGACTGCGGCTGAAATGATGAAAAGTCGAATGAAATTCGTTTGGTGAGTCGTTCATACACAAGTTAAGCGAATGAGCTAACTAGTCCTTAAACTTGTACTCAAACGTGCTTTAACCGTCATAATCACAAATTATCTTTGATAAATTATAATTCTTCCTAGTCCATAATCTTTACAACGATAACTTCTGCACTTGAAAACATATTTACACATCTAATTCCAACGCAATAAGAGTGATTTTTGATTATTTAAGAATTTTATATAACTATGTAATAGAATTTAAAAAAACTATATATTGAGGATAGGTGACATGTAAAATGAAGGCAGTATAAAAATCAGCTACGCTGTATTTTTCTGTCCAGTGTGCTTTTTGTGATTTTTGTGTTCTTGTGTGTTTTTGTGTCCGTTACAACACTTGAAAATAATCATGACTTCAAGTAAGTGGTTATAAAAGTACTTATTTTTTTGTATAATTTTAGCACTGCGACCTTCTACAGCTTCTTAAAATTAAAGAGAAGTGAAATACTCACTTTTTAGAAGTAGGTTACAAAAGATTGTTAAGTTTAGAAAGCTTTTTATCATTTATTTTCCTAATTATTTAATAACTATGTACATACTGAGCCATATTCATTAAAGTTAACGAACGTTCGTTAAGCCTACATTAACTAAAATATGCTTAGTCCCTTTCTGTCTTATCTATTTTTGACGTGAAAGAAGGAGACGAAACATAAATTGGTTAACTTGGTCTTATTCAACGTTCCTTTATTTTTACGAAGAAGGGGGTAAGTTACTTAACTGGGTCCGACCATTTTTATGATCTTTAATAAAGTCTGATGATCTAGATTTTTTCCCATCTCTAATGATAAAGGATATCGAGGATGTGATATGAAATATGAGAGAATTCCCGCAGCTCCGCCTGCGTTAAAAAGTAGCCTATGTTTGACCCCGGGTCTTTAACTATATTCATACCAAATTTTTTCAAAATCAGTCCAGCGGTTTGGCCGTGAAAGCGTAACAGACAGACAGACTTTCGCATTTATCATATTAGTATGGATATACGCTTCAACACAAATGATGGAAGTCATAGGAATGGAATTTTTTTAAAAGAAGAATTTGATTTCAATTTAATTACGCAATACAATGATACTTATGTACGTTTTTGAAGCTAAATATATAATTAATTTTTATATTTATCTACTTTGTTTGGTTCGCTAATAACTTTATATTAGACCTTTTTTTATTATTGCTCTATGAATTAGACGGTCAAATTTGAAAAATTGTTTCAGCATATCTAATTCTTGGGTCACAGAATGTAGAGCAATATTTAATAAAAAAAAAAAGTTTTTATTGACTTTTAAAATATACACTCAAAAAACCATTTCACAAAAATGTCAGGCATAGGCCCCACTAACGCGACCCACCATCGAACTAGGCTCTAGAAGAGTGTGTATCTCGAGTAGTAAGCGGTACTTTTAGAGGATTACATCAATAATACTAAAACAATGTTTAGTAGACATTAATGGTAACCATGTACGCTTTAATTCCCAAACTCACAGATTTTTGGAAATTATTGTAATAGATTGAGATTTACAGTTACAAAATGTATGCGCTTAAATTTCTATTACAACGAAAATACTCTTTCGCCCTAATTTGACATACGTAAATTGACATTCATTGAATAAATATAGTACAAGTAATATATATTTTTCATTAGCAAAATTAATAGTAAACATCGAGTACGTTAGTACATTATCTCGATGATGCTAAAAGCATTATCTCCCAGAAACAGTAATCGTTTTGGTGCATGCATGGAGCAATTACAAAGGGGACATGCCGTTTGAAATGGCGCAGTGATGTGATCATTGGCGCCTCGCCGACACAAAAGAGGGCGGAGCTTGTCATTGCTCGTGCTCCATTGTTGGAGCTACGGCCGAAACCAAGCACCCCGCACGTCTGCCTTCCGCCCCGTGTAGCCTCACAAATACTTTCTTACAAAACGCTTATTACGGCATCTCCTCTTTGTAATTGCTCCATGGGTGCATGTGTTGCTCTGATTGACAAAAGGCTAGTTTCCAGGGTCAAAAGATTAACATGAAAATTAGTCCGTCATTTAGGAAATCAAAAAATATTAGTGACATATTTTTTCTTTTGTCAATTGAGCGATAAATTATAAAGATATAACGCGTCAATGTTTAGGAGTGGGGGCTCGTGACGTCACATATTGCGAAAAAGTGTAGCACACTGTGACGTCACACAGAACTTTAACGCGCCATATCTTTACCATTCTTTGTTTAATTTTTAAAAGAAAAAATACGTCTCCAATATTTTTCGATTATCTAACTGACGGACTAATTATACTTTTTTAAGGAAACTAGCCTATTCACTCACAAAATTCCCACTGCGCTAATCGACACAAAAAATAAAATATTTATTTTAAAGGAAATACCTATATAGCTTTAAAATAATGCAGTTTCTCTTGCACTTGGCTCCTGCCGAGTGAAATTATCTTGTTTTTCTTTTTAATTGGCTAAATTGTGATTACAAGTTACTTATTATCACTTAAAATTTACAAGATTGATTGCAGTGGCGTTATCAAGAGCTTATTATATTAGGATGCAATTATTTTTTATTTGGCCTAATTACCTATATGGGTGCAATACGGAATATTACTGTCCGACCATGGAGCAATTACAAAGAGGAGATGTCGTTTATAAGAAAGTATTTGTGAGGCTACACGGGGCGGAAGGCAGACGTGCGGGGTGCTTGGTTTCGGCCGTGGCTCCAATCATGGAGCACGAGCAATGACAAGCTCCGCCCACTTTTGTGTCGGCGAGGCGCCAATGATCACATCACTGTAATTGCGCCATGGGTCCGACAAATTTTCTCCTTTACCTTGACCCACTTTGTTATGTGTGGTCAGCACGGTATGTCACTTCCTTCCACTTTCATCTATCTTAAGCCATTTCCTTTTTAACGCCTTTTTTATTCAGGTTCTCACTGATACAATCTACTATGTATACTACTGGGCTGGGGTCCGATAAATACATCGATCATTATTGTTAACAAACTACCCAGACAGACATCCTGTCTTAACTATTCTTAAATTTTCAAATGTTCCGCGCAATATCTTTTTTTTTCTCGAACCTTCTTCCGACGATAATAAACACAACGAAAAAATAATTAAGGCTGGTCTACACACGATCCAGTGCTTTCACGGACACTCACATACAAACAATTATTTAAATGTGTGAGTAAATTTTGCGTGTGAAAACCAGCCTTAAGTTCCGGATTGGGCTTGTGACGTCACAACTAAGTAACAATCTAGAATAGAGGTAGCATTTTTTCTAATAGGTATTGTCTATGTTCTAAAGCCTTTGACACGAAAGAAAAAAAATAGGGTCTACCTGTTATCACAGTGCGTAAAAACTGGAAATTGTCAAAGTAGTAATAGTGAATAAAAAATTTTTTTGAAAGTAATTTAATTTAATTTTCAATAATAAACAAATACGAGTACATTAAAAATTACTATTTACACTATCACCTGACATAATCAGACAAGTAGGCAACACTGTACAATTTATTTACATTCAATATTAAAAAGTAAAAAACTTGACTCCGTAGTTTAGTTGTTAAAAGCCACCCGGCGGTCGTGGGCTCGATTCCCACATATAGCATACCTTATTATGCATACCATACTTTGTTTAGTTGTTTCCAGTTTGGTTAGGACATTGCAGGCTTGATTTACCTGATTGTCTGATAGTAAAGATGATTCCGTGTTTCGGAAGGCACGTTCAAATTCTAAAATGAAATTCTATACAAAAATAAATACTATTCTGTGATTATTGTATAATAAAATAATATATAATATATAAAACATTTTTTTTCTACTTCTTTAAACATCATGCTGACTCTGTCTGGCTAACAATATTATATTCGTTCAGAAAGAGACAGATATTTCATTAATAGATATTACTAGCTGTTTCTCGCAGCTCTGCCTGCGTCAAAAAGTAGCCAAAAAGTATGTTTGATGCTGGGTCTTAAACTATATTTATACCAAATTTCATCAAAACCCGTCCAGCGGTTTGGCCATGAAAGCGTAACAGACAGACTTTCGCATTTATAATATTAGTATGGATTACTTGAAATTTCAATTCACAACATTAAGTACTCATTTCAAATACGACATTTTTACGGTTTCGTTCCTCGGAGGAAAAAACCGAACCCTTATAGGATCATTTTGTTGTGCATCTGGCCATCTGTCTGTCTGTCAAGATCCTTTTTCCCAGAAACGCGTGGAGGTATCAAGCTGGATTTTATATCAAATACTCAGGTCTACATACAAAAATCAAACTTCTAAGCCAACGCAATCAAAAGATACAGCCGTTTATGCCCCAAATTTCACACGCAAGGGAATCAAAACCTACTTCCCGTGAACTCGGAATCTTGAAATTTGGTACGAAGCAAAGTCTTATAGTACAGATAAAGGAAAAATTGCGAAAACCGTAAATTTTTAGTTACATCATATAATAAAAATATTTTTAATCATTTAATAAAAATAATTTTAAACTTACTACCCCTTTTCTCTTGAATGCACAGGTATTAAATTGAAATTCATGATTGTCCTGATGGGTGAACTTTTACTTATATACCTACAGGTTTGTACGGAACCTTCAGCACGACTTTAACTCGCACTTGGCCAGTTTTTTAAAAATATATAAATGTATAGTATTGAATCTCAAAAATTTTTTGTAAAAACTAACTCAAATTTCTCAGAGTTCATTTAAATTTTACTGTATTTACATCAATCCCCATATTCAGACCTAATATTCTTCTCCATATTGCATCTCCATTACAACAGCCACCAGGGCATACATGGTCAATTGACTTAGGAAAGGTCTGAGGCATCCTCATGATTATCAGCTAAGTATCTTGACATCTATACACTCTCCACCTTCAAGCTCCAAGTCTTGAGGAGTATTTTTACCTGAAAACATACAAAAAATGTATATAAATAAATTACGAATCATTATTTCGGTTTTTAACTCCATAGAATATAAATTCTAAATCGTTATTTTCAGACATTTACATAGTTATATGGTATTCCAATCCAATTTGGAGATGAGTCACACTAGATAGAAAACAATGGCAGGGGTTGGAGGAGGCCTTCGCCACAAGGCACACTGAGCTCGGGGGCATTCTATCATGATAAAAGAAAAAAAAAAAAACCGAGTTCAGGATGAGAGGCATATAGATAGATAGATGGTATCAGGAACTGCCTTACATGCTTTCTATAGTAATGAATCATCTTCATTTCAGAATATCAGAGTTATTTATTCTATCTTGACACGTTAGTTTATTAAATTCATATTTATTTGACATGTCATTTTATTTATAGTTCTAAGTAGTAAAAAAAAAAAAACTAATATATACTAATTCAAATTTTACCCATTAAGATGGATGTGTTAAATTAAAGTATTTGTGATATTTTGTTCATTGTTGAATAATGCATGTTTTATTTAAATTGTATTAAGAAATAAGTAATTAATTGGCAATATTATATTATTATTTTAAATTATGTCTGCTGTATCGCATTGGGTGTGTACCTGTAAGGATATTGCATGTATGTATATGAAATAAATAAATCTTGAACTGACTGGGGATTGAACACAGGACCTCATTAGTAGAAGTTAGCATTAGAATTTAATAACTTACTTGATATAGAATCACCATCAAACTCAAAACGCAATTTGTCTAAACTTTTTTCAAAATATTCAGCACACTTCATCATAGCTACGGACAATTTCTCATCGGATCCGATGACCGTTTCAAATGGTTTTTTCACATTTTGACATTGGAATTTTAATTTTATCCCATTCTTGAAACTCTCTTTATCTTTCGTAACTAGTTTCGATACACTCTGGCTAACGATTCCGCCATCTATAAACTTTGCGATGTTATACTGTATTAAATCTGGAGTATCTTCAGGCTTTAATATCCTATCGTTGAACGTAAAAAATAATTTGTCAAAACTAACATTTTCCTTTTTCGAAAAATAATCGAATATCAACGTGATTTTTTGATATTTGCGTATCGTGAATTTGAAGAATTCCGAGTTTTGCCAGTAAACTTTTACTGATAGTTCTTCATTATCATCCAATGAGTCGTTGTCATCGATAACGACCACGTCGTTTTGCGGTTGCGGTTTCTTGCTAAATAAACCTTGATTCTCACTTTGGTCTGGGTATTTATCTGTGTTTCCGACACTGTAAGTTGGGTAGGAAGGTGCAACAACAGTAGGTATATTAAAAGTAGGGATGATATAGGTTGATCTGCTTCTTCCACGACCTCTGCGGCCTCGGGGCGTCGCTTGGCCTCTTCTCAGACCCCTACCTCTGCCTCTCCTCCCTGAACTTTGAACAGTTTTATTATTTTCATTTGGACTGGTTTGACTACTTTTACCCCTACCACGGCCTCTGCGACCTCTTGAAGCCTCATTCGCGGCTTCGTCACTTTTTCTTTTCGCCGGTACTGTCAATGCAACACTATTTTTATTTCTTTTCGACGCGGCACGAGTCACTCTTTTCGAAGATCCAGCTAATAAATTATCAAGTTTCACATCATCAGCTAAATCAAGACAATCATCATCGAATTGTTCACTATTTAAAGTTGCATTCGTCTCAGTCTTCGCGCCAAAACCAGCTTTCTTTACAATCTCGTCGATTTCCGATGATTGGTTTAGTAAATTACTGTATTCGACTTTGTCCTCTGTGTATCTATTTTTCATTGATTGTAATTTCTTTGCTACGTTGCCGTAGCAATCGTCTTCGGAGTCTGATGATGACATTGTTTTATAAACCACAAATTAAAACAAAATTAATCACAACAACATCAACGCTTGGCTTGAAAAAATTTACTGCATGCATTATAATTGACGTGTTTGACAGATATCACGCTTGACAAATAGTGACAATACTGACAATGACACAGTCAAACAAGCCATAAAAACAGCCAGGTTTCTACTAGCCGTATTTACCCTGTTGCTAGTGAAAATTATACAAAGTTGTAAAGATCTTCATAAAACTTACTTCTTAACTTACAAAAAACGAGACTTTTATAATAATGACCCAAAACAAAAAAGGAGACTGTTATAATTCTGGAAACTGGAAAATTTTCCATTTATTCCCGGAATTATTAAAAACTCCTGGGAATAAATGGAAATTAATGAAATTCTTCCCTTTTCTCTCCATTTCTTCCCACTTGAATTTTGTCCTACTGCGCTTGCATATGCATATTTTTAAAGTGTACTTATGACTGTGTCGCAAAGTCGGTGAGTCATACATTCAATAATAACAACATTGTCGTAAAGCGGAAAATAACAAAATTGCACTATTTTCGATGCCAAAGATAAAATATGTTGCAATTATTGGTGTTAGGTGTTGTAAATAAAATTTTATCGACTACAATCAGACAGTGCCTACTATCAATAAACACTTGTTAATTTATTTCCATGATGTCATTCAAGATAAAATCAATTAATCCTAAACTAATGTATCATTCCACCATATTTAAAAATTCAGTAGCTTGGCGCGTGACTTCGATATTTTTTTAATCTTTTAGTTTGAAATAGTTATGATTTTACTATGACGTCATTATTTTATTAGGTTTTACGCTAGTTTTATCTTCATTTCTATGTCAATATCTTTTTATTAATAAATAAATGAGGTAAACGTGTAATTTCAAAAAATAATATTGATCATTTCTTAAAATTGTATATCTAGGTTAGGTACTTACTTTAATGTGTAGAAGTGTAGTTTATTTCCGTAGAAATAATACGAGACTACTAAGAATCTCTCTTCACCTACACATATTACCTAATGAATACTACTTACACTTACTTAAATTACTGGTAGAGTAAACTAATACAACAACATGCGCGTGCAGACATTAGCAGCCCATGTAGTTTGCAAAAACTTTTGGTAAAGTCATATTTTTTCATTACGTGGACTTGGCAGTCACTACTCGAGAGCCTTGCCAATTATGAAATGTATGACTTTCGAATGAAAATCGTTCCACTTACCCATTATTATGAATGAAAATGATTAGATATCAAAAAAAATATTTTTATTCCCCGGAGTCATACTTTTCAAAATAATAGCTATGTACGCATAAAGATATGAACGAGCAGTCACGGTAACCACGGTATTTACGCTCGTGACACTTTGAGGGTGACACCAGCACGCTGCCATATTGTGGCCTAGGATAATTCGTCACAGTTTCAAGTTTCATTCCTTCTCACCCTTCAATCCAGAACACATGGATCATGCAAGCTGTTCTTTGGCGGCAAAAATAGGTGAAAATGAGGTACCTGAGCTGACGATCTTTGTGTAATATAATCATCTACCTTAAGTTTAGATTGTTTGTCAATATTCTGTAATCTGACGGTCTAGACATAATCAAAATATTTTACGAGATACTTAGTTATCAAAAACAGTATCTCTGATTTTTATCTCTATTAAACATTGATGATGAAAGAATAACATGTTTATATACTGTTTTGTTATTATAATTTTCGTATTGCATTTCTACAAATCGTACAGCTATTCGCTCTCCAAGCAATAAAAGCTCGATTCGATTCTGAACATAACCTAATCTAGGGCCATGATTCTTTGTCTTTGGGTTCAACAGAAAAACACGCTTGGAAGAAAAAGGGGAAAGTTCGTAGTACATAGCGTTTTAGATTTATTATTTCGTATTTGGAGGATGTTCGCGAATTTTTCATAGAACTGTAAGTTTAATTTACGTTAACTTGTTCCAGTTAAGTTCTTCTCTCTCATCCTTCTGGCCGGCGTGGTGGCTGCCGACCCTGTGTCCAGGTTCCGCGGCGTCGACCCCAACTCGCTCGCCTGCGACCCAGCTGGACAGGTATAAAAATATAACATATTTTTTTTGAGCCGTAGTCCCACCCCGAAAACTTTATACAACAGCGGCAAGGCCGATACCTATTACTACTACTACGATTCGGTCGCACGAGTGTTAATGTGTGTGTCAGTCGAGTTCTTTACTGTATCTGCGTCATAGAGTCGCAGCAGCGAGTGGCAAAAGCGTCCTTGCATTGTTTTGCTCTCGATTTTACCCTAAAGCTGTTCAAACTCAAACCACGCCCACAGAAATAAGAATATATAGACGTGCCATTAGCAGGCCAGTTAACTTTGGCGTACGCTACGGCTAGGGTTGCCAACCGTACTATATTATATAGTATTTTACTATATTTCGGGTCTGCGTACTATATACTGTTGAACAAAAATATAGTACGCAAAAATACTATATTTTCAGCACCGAAATCAACAAACAAACCCTTATTTTAAAAATTTTGCAACGCGCCTTTATACTAGCTTTTAGGAGAAATTAAAAAAATGCTAAAACTATGATTACTTCCGAACTTCTCAATATTAAATTGACAACAACAAAATATTATTTGAAATCAAAAAAAAAAAAAACATTTCGTTTAATTTTTGCTATGGGATTTTAGTAATATCATAATTCCACTTATTAGGTAGTTGTTGTTTCTTAAGAAAGCTTAAGGTCTTAAATGAAATGAAATAGATATGCTAAGATAACTAGGACATCGTGAAGGAGATAAGATTATTTCAAAAAATGTGGCAGTCAATAAGTAAAATCCCCACAGATAGTTTTATACAAAACATTGTTATAAATTGCAAGAAGTTTAGTTTCACCTACAAAATAAATAGGTAAAAAGAAATAGGTATATCTTTGCCTATTTTGTCATTTTTCCATAAAATACTATATTTTTTCAGAAATGTACTATATTCTTGATAGCTTATTTTCAAAAATACTATATTTCGCCAATAAAAAAGTTGGCAACCCTAGCTACGGCACTTCTACCGATTACGAGTGTCCTTTCGTATGCTAGTATCTACCATTATTCTGTGCCGCAGTCGCGAGAAATCAATTTAAAATTGTTAATATTATGTTTTGATCAATTTTAGCCATTTTAAGCTTGATGTGAATTAAATTAATTTTCATTCACTCTTATATTTTGGTCTATTATGACCCACAGAACTTAAACCAGACTACTGATCTCAGAACTTAGATCAGACTCTTTATAATATTTTTGTGATTTGACCGTACATTTCTTTTTTGTATTTTCATTACTTAAATGTCCAAGTATTTAGGTGTCCGAAATCTCAAATTTAATGTCGCACATTTGTATGCCTAAATGGTTGATTCTTAGGAAGAATTATTATCATGTAAGTAATATCTGATTGTACTCTTTAAATGTTTTCTTTCTTACTTACTGACTTACTAACGGGCAGTTTTAAACTAACGTACTGCATGTTACTTAAAATTACAGTAATAAACGCGTAAAATACCTTCATACTTACAACGGCCGTAATCACAGAACGACTGGCTCAGCACTTCCTTCGCTCCTACTATTTCACGCGCTTAATCCCTGAATTTTATGTTTTACGGGTAATTTTTTATTAACTTAAATTACAGATCTTCCTGCTACTACCCCACTTCGCACGCTGCGACAAATACTACATGTGTGTCCACGGTCAAGAGGTTGAATTCTCGTGCCCGGCCGGACAAGACGGCAACTTGTACTTCGATTTCGAACTTCAGGTAAGATAAGTTATCAGAACAATTAACATAAAATAATAATAAAAAAAAAAAAAACAAAATACGTAATATTAAAAAAATGTCGTATCTGATCTCGTTAATATACTAAGCCCATGGATTTCGTGGACAGCATGTCGGTAGTCTATGAAAGACTACCGAATACCTACATAATAATTTATAATATCTATATGTTGAAAGAAAATTTTCCAGATTGTTGAATAAAATTGTAAATTTTCACGACTAATAATTTATAATAATAAATGTTTTAGTTATGTTATGTGTAAATTGTAAATTTTAGTACCTATCATTTTATTACAACACATGCCATGATAATGCTAAAAAAAGAGCAACATGGATATCCGGTTCAAAATGTGCCCATTGATAAAGCAACGTTCACCTATTTGAAGGAGGCTCTGTCCTGTGAGTGTACAAAAAAATGTCAGAAAGTGTCATAAAATAGTAATGTTTCTGAGCAACAATTTTTTGAAAAAAAAAAAGCTATGCACGAAAGCAACAAAGTATTAAGTAACAAAGAAATAACTTTTTTTTAAATTCTAGACTTGCAACTACCGTCGGGATACCAACTGTTGGTTGAGAACGTCCCCTGAAGATATAGACGAAGGTTCAGGAGGCGGAGGAGACCCTGGCTTCTTTAATGAAGAATTGGAGAATCCTGTTGGTGAGTAATGTTATTTCTAAAATGAACCGTGCTCCGCCCCGTACAATACTGTACTGCTCAACCTATAGTCTCGACGTCCCACCGCGGCATGAACGCTTTAGATATGTCACAGTTATTTTAAGGCAATGTTCAGTACTCAGCTCTGTGATTTTTTTTATACAACAAACAGGCGTACGGCCCACCTGTTTTGTAAGTCTTAGCAACCAGTAGACCCAACACTCATAAGCTTACTCATTTGACAAATACCGTTTTTATTAATTGAAATCCCATCTTGTCATAGTTAGCCGCGGAATTTATATATATTTATTTATTTACAAACGAAATACATTGCATTCGAATATTATAAAATTCATCATACTTCTATATTCTAGCTAAGGTACATGTAATACTTGAAAAAATAAATATTTAAAAGTCGCGAAAGCAACATTTCTCTAGCAACAATGTTCGTAGGAGACCTTTAAATTCCATGAAAAGTCGTTCTTGCACCGGGAATTATGAAAATGATGGTCAAAATGATATATAATATGTATCTATTATTAGTCCTCAAACTTCGGCGCTGCATATTTTTATAACTTTTTTAATATATCCAATTAATCTTATCCGCAGATGCCCTGGTGAACATCGTCAGGCCGAGCAACTTGGAGACTTTCTCCAGCATCAATTCGATCTTAAACTGCAGAAACTTGGAATCAGCCGCCACGCAAGTAGCTTACAGGTAAAACTATTTTTCTATTTTAAGACTAAGTATACAGGGTTATTTGTAAAACTTCAATAACCTCGCAGGCCTAGGGTAGGTATCTAGATACCTACCAACATATCCAACAAAGTTTGTTCTACGATGATAATTCGTTTGTTTTCACTTTCATACAAAAATAAATATTAACTTTAAATTCCGCGTGAATGTTAATAACTCTACGCGAAATACTATTATTAACTACTTATTCGTATCTTTAGCGCAGCCGCGCGCGATTGGCGCACGTCGTTTCGTTTGTGAATGAAACATAGACTTAAAATATTCACGACAGTACATTGAAAACTTTAAAAAATATTTTTATTAAATGTACTGACCTATATGGAAACTCATAGAACAAATGTTGTTGGATATATTCTAAGCTATCTATGCCTGTGATGTTATTGATGTTTTACAAATAACCCTGTATATGCAGTAGACTTTAAAACGTCAAATCAACTTTCGGAAAGACAATGCTAGCTTTCGCATGACAAATAAAATAAAGCAATTAAAAATCAATGTTACTGATTGTTTTGAATATTTCTAGTAGCATCATTTTGGTATTTTTCCAGTTGCGTCCCAAGACAAAGTCCTTATATTTTATCTCCTAATGAGGTATTTAAGTCATAAAACTAAATTCTGCATTATTTTTAGGAGCGGTCGCTTACCTATTATTTATTTATGCTACTATATATATCTACACTAATATTATAAAGAGGAAAGATTTGTAATTTTGTGTGTATGTTTGTAATGAATAAACTCAAAAACTACTGTGCCGATTTCAAAAATTCTTTCACCATTGGAAAGCTACATTCACCCTGAGTAACATAGGCTATATACCGCAGGCGGAGCTGCCGAAAACAGCTAGTATACCAATGATTTCTTATGTTTTCGCGATTGTTATTCATTAAATTAAACTATTTTAATACGGTTTTATCGCGTTTATTACTAATTTATTTACACCTGACATTTAAAACACTTTACAAACGCTTGGGGCCCAGTCATTAACTTAATAAAATCGCAAACTCGGAAGCAGACTGCAAGACCCTTAGATACTGTGAGCCAATACTGCGTGAATCGGAATAGTTCCCAATAAAACTTTCAGGCGGTAGTTTGTAATCTTACGACATCAAAGACAAATGTTAACTTAGTCTGCCTGCGACCATGAACGCTGTAAAGTGTTTGAAACGTCAGGTGTAAATAAATAAGTAATAAACGCAATAAAATCGTATTAAAATAGTTTAATTTAGCTAGTATACTATATATAGAGTGCTATAGTGTAGTATATAAGTATACTAAGCCGATTTTAATAAATGAGCTGTAAAACAAATCATACTTGTAAAATTGAACCTCGTTTTTCCGTTACTTGTATCTCATTACATCAACGGAAATTTTATTCTTAAGTTTTACTAAATAATGTATGATCATTTGGTGGATTCAAATTCTTTAATTGTATCTTTCCAGAGGTGACTGCCAAAGGTACTGGAGGTGCCAAAACGGCATTCCCCAATCAGTTTACTGCTCCGACGGTCTCTACTTCAACACGAGGTCCCAGCAATGCGACTTCGAAGCTAACGTGCAATGTCATGTTCAGCAAGAGGACGAATTGCAGGGAGAGTTTATTGTATATAAATAAGCATTAGTATTTTTATGAAGGCCTAAACTAAGTGTGCAAAGATAGTGCTGGTGGCTTACTATCATCTCTTAATTCCATTCAAATGCGAGTGAGTAAGCGAGATGTCGCTTTACATCCCTTTTTGAAAGTGAGCCATAGAAATGAAAACAACGGAGGTCTATGGCCTCTAATCCTAAAATCGTAAATCTCGAAATGTCCTAAACTTGCCGACAATGCTTAGCAACATTAGTAGTACCTTTTTTACGTACTTCATCTCAAAATTCGAAATAATTTATTCGCATAAAATAGGGTAAACATCGTGATAAATGAAGAATCGCTCGACCGATTTTGTGCAAACTTCACATAAACCATCTACTAAATAGTCCGAACAAAGACTAAACATTTGGTTTGGATAGGTGAGCCCGTTCTTGAGTTATAAAATTACAACGAAAAGTGGCATTGATTTTTATATATATATAGATAAATAATAAAAATTCTATTCTGCGCTACCTATTTGTATTGAGTTTGGTCAGAGTTTTATAGGAAAAAAAAGTTGAATTTTTTTGAATTTTTATTTCAAACTTAATGTAAACTGGATGGAATAATTTCAGTTTACAGTAGTAAAAAGTCATTAAAATATGTTTAGATTTGAGAAATTATAGTCATTACATAATTTTAAAATGCTATTTTTAAATGTGTAAATAGGCCTTCATTAAAAGAACTTGTGTCAATTCGACAGTTTAGGCGCAATCTCTCTAACTAAATACTTATATTGTATGATTTTTATGTCGACTCGATTTACTTTTGAGTGTATATTCACATTTATATTATATTACTCGCATTTTTTACTAAAATATATTTAGAATGTAACCATTATAAGGCGATAATAATAACCATTTAATCATTAATAATATGTTAATTTAATAAGCATATAAAATATAAAATATTTTTTTATTACTCAAAGTAATTTGTGATTCTGTAAAAATCATATAATTTAATTAATGGTGATATACAACAAATAACTATTAGTTAGTATTAAAACAATAGTTATTATGTAATTTGATCACAATTTTATGATTTAAGATCGTCGATCAATTATAATGTCTGAAAAATAAGACAAAATCACTTAGAAATTATTCGCAGAGAATACTTTTTTATATTCAGTTCTGCTGATGAAAAAGTTTCTTTGTAGGATATTAAGAAGTAGATATTGTCAAAATATTTATAAAAACAATAAAATTATCTCAAAATATATTCAATAAAAAAAATTGTAAAAATATTTTCGCATTGTTAATTGCCCCTAACTTGTCGATAAATAAAATGCATAGCAAATTATCTTTTTTTGATTTCTTAAAAAAATACAATTTTTACAACAGTAATGAGGGCAATACTCGCGCCTTTATACATAAGTGAAATTCGAGATTTGTCAAAAAAACATGGCGGCTGACTACAGAAAACCATAGACGTTCGCCATTTTTTCATCCGCATTTTACTTTTTCACTGGGCGTAAGAATCGAAGCCTTTGGCATAAATCAATTGAGTGAGTATATGAGTATTCTAAGTTTACATTTCTAATTTCGAAATATACTTATGACTCAACTTAACTTATAACGAAAATCGTTCGATTTTTTTTTATACAATTAAGAAGACAAACAGGCGTACGGCCCACCTGATGGTAAGTGGTGGTGGTGGATGGAATTCGAATGAAAATGACAATATGGAACAATAATTATTCGCCTCGCCGATTTTGCGTACAGTATAGGTTTATCCTATGGGTTTGCCCTTGAAAGGGTCTGGGTCAGGCACGTCCTTCCTTTCATATGGGTAGTACGGGTGCTCTTGCCAAAAGCTTGGGAACACAGTGCGGTAATCTGCATTGAATTTATCTGAAAAGTATTATTCAAGGTTCATAAAAGTATGTTATGTTTTTAAACAAATGCACGTCTTATTTTTTTTTGTATGTGTATGGTAAATAAATTAAAAAAAAAAAAAACTTAAATATGTTTAGCCCCTCTTTTACCGATTTTTGATTAAAGAATGAGACAAAACATTAAAATTATATACAATTTTTGTGGAAAGCTACTCTTATTAATGATAATTTTACAAATGTGGTTCTAATTTATTACCCGTTTCTATACTAATATTATAAAGCTAAAGAGTTGATTTGTTTGTTTGAACGCGCTAATCTCAGGAACTACAGGTCCGATTTGAAAAGTTCATTTGAGTGTTGTTGATAGCTTATTTGTCGAGGAAAGCTATAGGCCTAGGCGAAGTCGGGACGGGCTGCTCATATTTAATTACTACGTATAAAGTAAGACTTACTTAGTGTTTCTATTTCTTCAGCCGACAGTTGGAAGTCAAAAATGTCTATATTTTGTTCTATGCGGTTTTTATTTACTGATTTTGGTATTGGGACGACACCGCGTTGAGTCTGTTATAGAAAAACAAACAAAAATAAATTCATGTTAATGAAGTAATAAATACTAAAGATTAAATAAAAACGCTTTAAGCAGCATGATACTGTTATTTTGTTTATAATAAAAGTTTAATAGGAAGTTGACTAGATTCTTGGAAGATAGATATCATAACTTACATTATTTATTTCAACAAGACTTTCAAAACATACCCTGTCTCGAATCTAACTCTGATTTGACAGGATACTAAATTATGCAAAATATCTATTTAACCGTTTTCTACAATATTTTTTGTGTTTCTTACCAAATATCTCAACACTATTTGAGGAGTAGTCTTCTCGTATTTCTTAGCAATATTAACCAATGTGGTGTCATTGTATCTCGGCGGTGGAAGCTCTGCTCGGAAATCGAACAGAGAACCGAACGGCGTGTACGCCATTATCACTATGCCTTTGGACTTGCAGAACTCTAGCAGTTTGTTTTGGGCGAGATTCAGATTTACCTGTAAACATTGAAATTTAATTAATTAAAAAAATTAACACGTGTAGAGTTTGTTTGAATAGCGCTAAATTTCTGTGATTGAAACGAAAGTCATTGAAATAAGGAAAACATGCATAAACTAACTTGTGGGGGAAGCATACAAAATAATTTGATAAGCGCTTATAAATACTTCCGCAAAGTAACATTTGAATAAAAAAATACAAAATTAAGTTAGTTTTCTAGTTAAAATATGTACTTACTTCCACTTGTAACACAGAAGGCTTAATTTCACAATTAGCCAACAACCTTTCGATCTGACTAATATTGAAGTTCGATATGCCTATAGATTTCGTCAGACCTAGTTTTTTGGCCTCCTCCATGCCCTTCCATGTGTCCAAATAATCAATTATGTCATAGCCGCTGAAGTCTTTCTGAAAAATGTAAAGAAAAACTAATAATATCGATCGAGTGTGGTTTCTGTTTAGCCCTAACCCTAATAGGTAAATCCTATAGTACTGTTGGGCTATTAAATAAAAGTGGACTGTACAAATAAATTAAACATAATCGAGATACTGGTGAATTTACAAGCAATATTATTTCTATGGGACGCGCGTATCGCCTAGTAAGTCGTTTGGCCGAGTGCTTGACTTGACCTACGGCTGACCGACGGCCGGCGGGGCGGTCGCGTGAGGACCGCCCCGCGCCCCGCGTCTCCAGCGATGACGTAGTCGCTCGTCCGCGACAAACGTCTCCTCAAACTCCGCATTAGCTGTATTGTTCTAGGTGTCCAAACACATGCGCCATCAATAATTTATATTGGCATCTGTCACTAAGCTGGTGGCTTGTTTCTAAATAAATAAATAACTCTTTATTGCACCAAATTGTAGAAAGTACACGAATTAAATTAAACTATTTTAATACGGTTTTATCGCGTTTATTACTTATTTATTTACACCTGACGTTTCAAACACTTTACAGCGTTCATGGTCGCAGGCAGACTGTAAGACAGACTGGAACGCTGTAAAGTGTTTGAAACGTCAGGTGTAAATAAATAAGTAATAAACGCGATAAAACCGTATTAAAATAGTTTAATTTAATAAATAACAATCGCGAAAACATAAGAAAACATTAAGTACATGAATATTATTATTATTATTATTCTAGGCTATAATAATATAATACCATCGATACCTACACAAAGAAGAAGGCGCATAAAATAACATACTTACCTTGAAAGTGACAGGGGTATGGATGAGATAAAGATCAACATAAGTCAAGTTTAGCCGTGACAAACTGTTTCTGAGGGATTCCACCACATGTCTTTGTTCATGAGATGCCAACTGCAAATAAAATACATGCCATTTTGGAATCATATTTTCGCTAAGATGAAAACTGAATAAAAAATTCTGTAATCAAAGTGATTATTTTAATCGTACTGTTTTTTGACAAGAGTTTAGAGAGTACTAGCTTTTACCCGCAGCTTCGTCTGCGTCTTAAAGTAGCCTATGTTTGTCCCCGGGTCTTCAACTATATTCATATCAAATTTCATCAAAATCTGTTCAGCGGTTTGGCCGTGAAAGCGTAACAGACAGACAGACAGACTTTTGCATTATTAATATTAGTATGGACTTTCGTGACCTACAACTCGTTCACAATCGATTTTCATTTAACTCAACGATTATTTCGAACTAAAATCAGTCGGTTAGTTATAGATCTCAAAAATAGCACTCGAAATTAGATTAGAACGTTATATAAACATTACGTATTTGTTTGTTTGTTTGTAATAACTTTATTGCACAGAAAAATACATTACAGTAAATACAAAACTAAAAATAAATGCAACGGCGGACTTATCCCATAAAGAGATCTCTTCCAGTCAACCGGGACATTACAGGAATACAGTTAAAAGAGACAGATTTATTCATGGTTCAAACATAAATTTAGCTGAGATGAACTTTTTTAACACGTTCGTGTTTTATTATGTAGCTGATGAGCTCCGTTTGCGTAGCTGGTACCTCGGATTGATGCTCCACCCCGCACGTAACAATGTGATTCAACCAGTAGCACATCTGTACTATTATGTTGTGAAAACATAGTTATACATGAACATGCAGTTGTTACAGATAATAGGGAACGCTATGTTTTGCTGTTGGTCCCGGCTGCCGGTCGTAAAAGGAATTACGTTAGAGGTCAAAAGGAGTTTCCGATTAACAGTCTGGCCACGAGGCAATCCGCCACGGCGAATTTTGCCGGGATGCCACCGGCGACTAAAAGAAATAATTACATACAAATGCATTTGTTTCAGTGCACTAATCGTTACTACTCCTCATTTCGCCTCGCCAGTCACCAGTTGCCATGGCTTTTTAGTGAATTTGTTACGTATTTCTTTTAGTCGCCGGTGGCATCGCGGCGAAATTCGCCGAGGCGGATTGTCCCGTGGCCAGACTGTAACTCCGACACCAAGTTTGCATAGACACACACTAATTTTCAAGAGTAGAAAAATTAGTACAAACTAACTTAATACAAGATTTTCATCGACGACGAAGTTTGGTAGCAAAAATTATCTCTAGCAGTAGTCACAAGGAAAATGATAAAGAAGAGAATTGCTATGTGTAGGCCAGTTAAGCCTCTCGAGTCAATACAATACAATACAAAAACTCTTTATTGCACAACAAGGATACATTGTTAATTACAAGAAAAATAACCTTGCGCAAAGGCGGCCTTATCGCAATAGCAATTTCTTCCAGGCAACCTTACGGAAAATTGAGTAAAGATATTAAAGATTGTGCGCGGTAGGTAGTCAAAAAGTCTTAATATGTCGAGGCTTCACTGTGGTACGCAGGTAACGCCCGCATGACGAAGTAAAATACCCTAAAAATATTATCCTATAATCCTATTTATAGTCGAGTAAAACATAACTAAAAATAAATAAATCCATATAAATATTATAAATGCGAAAGTCTGTCTGTCTGGCTACGCTTTCACGGCCAAACCGCTAAACGGATTTCGATGAAATTTGGTATGAATACAGTTGAAGATCCGGGGTCAAACATAGGCTACGTTTTGACGCAGGCGGAGCTGTGGGAAACTAGCGGGCTTACTAGCTGTAAGTAAAATTTATACCTTAGTAACGAGGAAGACGTTTTTCCTCGGAACTGAAGACTCTTTAATGGCGTTTCCAATTTGAGCCTCAGTGCGGTAAGCTGATGCGGTGTCTATCAACCTGGATTATAGATTATGTTAATTTGAATCTATCGATATTCAACAAAAATTATTCGACCAGCCGATTTTGGTGCGAGTGACACTTTTTAAAAATAGCGCTCTTGGACTATTAGCGGGAAGCTGAGAGTGAGGGATGCTGAAGCAGCAGTATTAGTGCTGTATTTATTTTCCATAATTTGTTTTAAGTATTTGTGCATAATAAGAAGAATAAAAGGTTTTTTATGGGAGGTAGGACATTTTGTAAGGAGTAGTCCGTCTGGGGAAGTACCTCCACCCTACAGAAGACCGCAGCCAAATAACACTGTGATGCAGTGTTGTGTTCCTGCTGGTGAGTAGGGTCGCCAGGCTCCAGAGGGGTCGCTGTGCTGATAGCGGACAGGTCGGGAATGCGCTCGTGACATCTTCGGTGTTGCAGGCGTTCATAGGCTACGATAACCACTTACCATCAGGTGGACCGTACGCCTGTTTGCCTACTTAGTTGTATAAAATAATAATAATAATAATCGTGGATTCGCAAAGTGTTTGATTTGTGTAATTTTCTAGCTTGTTGCTAATGATATTAGAAAAAACAAGAAGCAGATATGTTATAGGCGCGCGCGCAATTAGGACGTCTTGAAATCAGTCTGCATCGAACGCAATCACGAGTATAAGTTGCACAAGAAACATTTGAAGTAGAAACATTTTATTTGCATGCTACTTCGTATCTTTTGCTTTACTTATCATTTTAACTTCGTCGATGTGTGCGTATCTGATTTAAAACTCAAATTACTATGAATGTAACATATCTGTAGTTTCTAATATCATTGCTTGTTGCCAAAAGTTTTTCTACCACTTCACTTAGCCTGTTTCTTCTGACTAGACTTTTTTTGGCTTTGATTATACCACACTGTGGGCTGAAGAGGATTTAAAAATTAAGAGGGGCCATAAACGGCTTATATTTGTATCCATGGCCGTAAACTACTAACATTAAATTTTAAAAAAAGTGTGGTTTCTATTTCCTATGATTTTCTTACCGGTAACCTGCATCTAGCGCCCATTTCACTTGATTCTCCACTTCTCCCTCTTTTACCTCCTTCTGGCCATTCTGGAAGGATACATAAGAAATTATTAATTGAGAAGGGCAATTAACCCTGTAGTTTCAGTTTTCCGAAATTTACGTTCTTTGTCTATTTTGCGACTACCAGGAGTGTTGTCTGAGATCTATGACTCATGTCGCTGGCATAAAAATCGTTCGTCTCATCGATTACATTTTTAGATCTTGGCCATCAACTATTTCGACGTTGTAGGTAAGATATATTGACTTAGGTAATTTCGGGGCTTAATATTTTACGACTTTGACAACTTAAACTCCGGAGCGGATAATCTCGAATGTCAATCATATCGAACAAAAATCCTTCGATATCGAACGAGAATTATTCGACTCGTCGGTTATGCGTGACTCACGCTTTTAAAGATAGCACTCCTGCCTGATGTTGACCTAATTTTTAGTCTAATTTTCAGTTAATCTGTGGCATTATTGCAATATTTCATGGCAGAGATACAGGCATAATCTACTTGTGAATAAAATTTAACCTGCTTTTGTTAAGCTATTGGTTTACCTAGGAATATTAGGCCCATGTTTTGTCCCTTTTTCTGCTACAAATATTTGTCCATTTGTGACTCCATTCATGCAACTGAACAACTTTCCCCAAGGAACATAGCTCGAAACATGAAAAACAAATTTGGACTTCCCATAGTAAGTTAGGTCACGTGATGAGACATTTTGTATGGGAGGTCCAAAAATTTACTCCATATTTCGACCCATGTATCTTGTGGAAAGTTGTTCAGATGCATAAATGGAGTCACTGGACGATGGGTCCAAAACGACTTAAATTTCACGGTGTATAATATTAATATTTAGCAAAAATTATATTAACTTAATTTAATATATGATCGCAGAATAGGCCACTCTGGCGGTCTCTCGTTTCGGAGGCCAAGATCGGACATAACGGAGTAACTAAAGTCCATCCATACTTCCATACTAATATTATAAATGCGAAAGTCTGTCTGTTACGCTTTCACGGCAAAGCCGCTGAACGGATTTTGATGAAATTTGGTATGAATATAATTGAAGACCCGGGGTTAAACATAACCTACATTTCGACGCAGGCGGAGCTGCGGGAAACAGCTAGTACTTTATAAAAATATAAGTGCGAAAGTCTGTCTGTCCATTACGGGCAAACCGCTAAACGGATTTTGAAGAAAATTTGGTATGAATATACTTAGTTACAAAGGCGGAGTTGCGGGAAATAGCTAGTAGATAAATATGTATGCTCATTTACCTCATCAAATCCTAAGAAAGTGCCCAGCCCCAGAGAAGGTATGGAATAGCCGTCGTTCAAGGGGATCCTCGGAGCCTTCCCGCCATCTTTTGCATCGCTTATCTGTAAGGATTTAAATTTTGTTAAGGAAATATCTGTACACTCATCATCATCATCGAAAAATTCCATTAGGTACAGTTCATTCAATGGACTTATGACTGCTTTAAAGTCAATATTTTTTTCGTACAAAAATATATATTTTTTTTATGCGAGAATACATTTATTATCTAATTAATTAATCCTAGACGTAATAAATACTAACTTAGCTAAAACTTAAAAATATTTCAGCATAGGAAGCATCGAAATATTCATTCAATTAAATTAACTGTGACAGGCTGGACGCCGATTCTAGCCGATTTGTCAAAAAAAATAAAATAGACTCTTAGTAACTTCGACTATAATAACACCCAGAGTTTTCAACCGTTGAGAATTAACTCACTGCCCATCACTAAGCACAAGGCTTGACATAGAATTATTCAAAGTCTCACACACGTATTCTTAAACATAACCTTATGGACGTCCTTCACTCAAACTCATTGGAGAAAGCCTCGAACTTTCCTTGAAAACGACATTCTTAGTTGGTTGCTGAGCAAACTCCAATGAGGAACGTCACAGGTTATAATAACAATTCTTAACACAAAAATTTAAAATTAAATAAGAGTAAAAAATAAAATAAAGTAAGTAGATTCCTTGGCCAAAAGTGGCAAAAACCCGATTTATATCCACTTTATTTCATTTCAAGTACGCCTCAAGGTACCTCTCGACCAACCTCATATTTGACAGTTCGATACTCACCTCTATTGAGAAATCATCTCAAGTCAAGGAAGCTTGTAACGACTAATCGTACCAATGAGGTGGTTGAGTCGAGTTTGAGTGAAGGTTTATGAATATGGGTGTCAAAAGCTAACAATCTACCCAATCCATGAAACGAGGAGTATGTGAATGTGTCCCTTAGCATATATTCTGTAATCTAGTACTACGAGTATTTTATACTCCATGCAAAACTTTAGGAAGAGTAGTTACGTAGAGAGAGAGAGAGAGAGAGAGAGCGTGAAGAGGTAAAACTTACAAATATACAAATTCACATTCACATATAAAAAAATAATAATAATATTATAACTGTGTTTTTTTTTTATTTTTACTAAAAAAAAGATACTCCACTCCATTATGGAATGAAGGTGTAAAACAGTAAAAGTTACTGTGGAGTCAGAAAAAATAATGAATGTTAGCATTTTAATATTATTTAACTAGAAAAGATAACTCACCACAGTCACCACACAACCAAAAGAAATAGCAATATTTAAAAATATAAACCACGCGAGCGTCATTCTCAAACATTCAAACAAAGACTGGATTGTGCTATGCTATGGACGTAAGATTATTTATTATAAACATACAAAGTTAAAGTTTATAAAACATAGATATTGTGTTGTTCCGTCATTTTGATCTTTATGTTGTGGAACGTAGTGCTCAAAATACGTTGCTCGGTCCGATTTTTTGTAGACTAATTTTATAAGGCGACTACTTTGATAAGAGCGCCCTTGTTACTCGTAGAGCATAGAAAAAAAATGATTTCATATATATTTGATATGCTCTACGAGTAAGAAGGTGCTCTTTACATAATTTCTCGATGGATTTGAGTTTTTTAGTTTTATATCGAGGTCAAATTGATAAATATATACTTTAATAGCGCTTGTATTTGATGAAAACAAATACAATTAGAGAAATATAGATTTTTATTTCTTAAGTTATTATTTTAATAATGTTATTATGAGATAAACGATTATTTAAATGACAATTTACATGCCTGGGAATTAGATTAGATTTCTCAAGATAAAAAAAAATTAATTCGAACTTAGTTTAAAAAAATTAATACACAAAATGCTTGTGTAGGAATTTTAGAGCGTCAGATATTTTTTTTTGTATTTATTTAATTTAGCAAATAAGTACAACTTTCTAAAATCTGGCGTGTGTTGATGTGTTGATAATGTTAGGCCACGAGATAAGTAGTAATATAATGTAAAATGATGACCCCAATATGACCGTGGTTTTTGTTTGTAAACAGTCTTAAAAGTATCAACCTAATAAAAGTGATTGCTAGAATGGTCAACCATTTCCATTTGTCATGTCAAATTCATCAAATGTTTGAAACGTTAGCTGTTAATAAATATATATATAAATAAATCTATACTATGTATAATATTATAAAGCTGAAGAGTTTGTTTGTTTGTTTGAACGCGCTAATCTCAGGAACTACTAGAGCCCTATTTTTGAAATATACCACATATTATTTAAGTCGCATGAAAATCGTTCGCTATTGAACAAAAATAATTAGATTCACCGATTTTGCGTGAGTCACACTTTTCCAAAATAGCATTCCTGGTCCGATTTGAAAGATTATTTCAGTGTTGGATATCCTATTTATCGAGAAAGGCTATAGGCGACCCGGACGAAGTCGGGACGGGCTGCTAGTAAACGCGATAAAAAAGTATTCAAATAATATAATTTAAATACCACAAGCACCTATACATACACGTTTTCTTTCTTCAGGAATTTAAACTGGATAAATGAAAATTTAAGTAGTCAACTAATACTAGAAGTTCACCGTGGTCCTTCAAGGTAATCTACTTGGTAGGACTTTTCATTGTTCAAAGGTCTAGTTTTTTCTTAGTTTAACTAACTAATGACGGGTATCTATGTTAAAAAAATATTGTAGATTTTTCAATAGGTACACAGGGCATACCACCATGATAACATAAAAAAAAATATCTTTATATTTTAGCGTTAATTAATAAACGTACTGCTTTATGATAGTTTTGGAGTCAGTACCAGGGCTTCAGTATCGATAATATTGGTACCAATTATGTTCTTTCTAAATAGGGACAATGACGAGTGACATGATAACAATGGTTTAATCTAATTACCATTTTTGGAGAGTTGGTTAACTATCATAGCGCCATCTATCGAGTTTTAATATCATTTAATAAACTGGTACACTGCCACCTATTGACGTCTGCTTACAACTATACATACGTATTTTTAGCTTTGCTATTCAACAACAGAGGTCGCTGTAACGAAACATTTATTTTCATCTATTTGCCAACAGATGTCGCTACTGTGAGGAAAACATGAAAACTCAATTCGCTAAAGATTTTATCATGTAAATAGCGGCAAAAGATAGTAATCTAGAGTCACTTGGCAAAACGTTTCGCCGGAGCAAATTAGAAATGAGATGTATCATTATATGTTGATATACGATCTTTATTAGATCATGTACGCTTTTTTCCTTCGCTTTTTCTTGATTTACGCGCCAATAATTGTTAAGTTTCTTCAATGGCCGCATTTTTAATTGATGAGTTGTTAGTCATTGAAATTAAATTGGGTGTGAAGGAGGTTGATGGTTGATAATGAAGCATGATTATTAGTTAGTATGTTTTTAAAGTCAGTGCTACTCATTGTGGTGTACGCTTCCACGCGATATCTAACAAATAAAATTGTAATTATTTCACTAACAAGATTTTTAATTGCATAGTTGTTGTTTCTTTGCAATCTATTTGCGTTCGCTTTTGTTTGTTTTATAAACTAAGTATATTAAAATGCGGGAAATGTTATAAAATATACTAAATTGTGGTATTATAACTACTAACAGAGAAATGACACTAGTTGCACAACCAAAAATGTAGAGACCGCATTAATATTTTATGATAGTGATGTGCATTTTGTTTTTTTTTTAATATTTTCCAATTTTCACATAGACATAGATGTATTGTATCACAGATTATAAAATACTCGGGTATGGTACTAACCATGGTTAAGTAAGCCATGATAGACTTTTGGCGGGTAGCTGAAAAGAGCAGTATCGGCGCTGTATTTTATTTTGCAATATTAGTGTTTTTGAGTGTTTGTATATAATAATGGTGGATTATTATTCGCAAAGTGTTCGAGAATAAGCGTGAGTGTTGGGAAGTCAAACAATGTTCGATTTATGTGATTTCCTTCTTGTTGCCAAAAGCTCCTCGAAATCGCTAAGTGAAGTTTTTCTACCACTTCACTTAACCTGAGTCTTCTGACTCGACTTGACTTAACTACCGACCTGACTATTATAGACTTGCTTGAATAACTTTACTAAAAAAAATTTACTTGTTACTGGCTAAATACGAAAGTAAGAGCCATATTGAAAGAAAAGAGCCATGGTAGTACGCATCTGTGGATTTATTGTGAAAATTGGAAAACAAAAAAAAGTAAAATGCACGTCACTGTCGTAAAATTTCATCCCTTAAGAATTTTTTCCACCCCCACCCGTGGGAGAATGCAGGAAATAAAAATCTAACTGTAGATTTTTAATTAGTATACCGAGGGGTGCTTAAGACGAGGGAGCGTTTGAATCGGGACAGTACTGGCACAAGTCACTTGATCAAACACTAATTTCCGAATTACGAAATGGTTTGTTAAGCATATGTTAACTAAAATATGTTATGTTCCTTTCTCCTATTGATATTTGATGCGAAAGAACGAGACAAGACACATTTTACCTAACATTGACCTAAAAACAATTCGTATTAGACAGTTAAAAAATAGTAAGTTCTTATTTAAAGACTGTACTTTGTACATACACTTAAATAATTTATAAATACAAATAAAATATGTTTTGTTCTGTCATTTTGTTCTTTCGAGTGAATAATTCACCACGAATTCAAAGAGAAAGGAAAACAATTGAGATTTTCTAATGTCATGTTTTTAATGTATATTACGGTGTGTAAATAACATCCATACTTTCATACTAATCCATACTTCCATATCCATACTAATATCTATACTTCCATACTAATATTATAAATGCAAAAGTCTGTCTGTTACGCTTTTCCGGCCAAACCGCTAAACGGATATTTATGAAATTTTGGTATGAATACAGTTGAAGACTCTGGTCTTTAAAAAACATAGGCTACTTTTTGACGCAGGCGGAGCTGCGGGTTTTGCGAAAATTTATCCACATTGATCTCAAAATGTTGAGTAGAGTCTCACAATACACTTAAAAATATTTTCTAATTACTTTGCAGTGTAGATAAGTACTCCGTGAGTGTTGTTTTATTTCGCACATAAAAATGTACAAAACAAACGACTGGAATATCCGACGATAAAATTTTTGGAAAACACAAAACGTTTACACACTTAAGTGTTTACAACTACATACATAAATACAGAGATAAGACATTGATGGATTAAAATTTTGTTTATATATAATATACTAGCTGACCCGGCAAACTTCGTGTCGCCTCCTAATATATTCACCTTTTAAACCTTCCCTGGACTTCCACAAATAATTCAAAACCAAAAATAGCCGAATCGGTCCAGTTGTTCTCGAGTTTTAGCGAGACTAACGAACAGCAATTGATTTTTATATAGATATAGATTATAAGATTAAATGACTTAATCATTATTATTTATGCCAGTACTACTGGTGGTAAGTATAACCCGTACGTCAACCATGAGATTTTATTGACGCAGACGCTATCGACTGCGTAAATAATTTAGTATGTCAAATCTTTACAGCGTCTCTAGCGGATGGTAGCGTAACTAAGAAATTGCATATTAAATCTTAACGCGGTCGCTAGCGTTTGCGTAAGCTCCATTAAATAAGAATCGGTAGATGTGCCGTAGCGTACGCCAAAGTTAACTGGCCGGCTAATGGCACTGCTATTCAATATATTCTTATTTCTGTGGGCGTCCCGCCAGTCGCGCGGGATCCGCGTGAGTTAGGATTTACCTCGTACTATTTAGAACAAGTAATGTAAACGAAGCATCAGAGTAATTATCAGGAAGAAAAATGTCGAAAGGCGAGTCGTAAAGAAGGAACTTTAGAAGCGTTTTTCTCACTCTTTTCTTTAATTAAACATTTTCACAAGTCACCTTCCGAGGGCTTCCACTTGAAGTACTTTACTTTTGTTATTGTGACACTGCGTTTTGAGAAAAATATTTGCTTAGAATTCACGCTGTATCCAAAGTATACTTACTTTGGATACAGCTATTTTAACACGATAGATTGTTAACTTTAGAAATAAAATCAAATAATTTATTCTGTAACATAGGTATACATGAACATGCGGTTGTTCAGATAATATAATGGAATAATACTAATAATAGTATGCTGTATTAAAATAAATAAATATTTATTTTATTTATTCAATTACAAACAATTTTTACATTGCGTTTGATATCAACAACACTATAGATAGAGTAGAATAGTTTTAGATAATAAAAAAATAAGAAAAAATTAGGATAATCTTAATTTATTTTATGCTATTTAATAGGCAAACAGGTACGTTTGTTTGCCCAATCCCTATTGGCTTAACTGTGGATACCTCCAACACCAGGAGAATCAACAAAATGAAAATCTATCTGTACTCAATCTTCAGCATTTGTTAATAAGTACTTCACAAAGCTCATTTACTTAAATACTTATATTTATTATTGAAATTTAATTTATTAATAACTAGATGGTTCCCGCAGCTCCGTTTGCGTCAAAAAGTAGCCTATGTTTGACCCCGGATCTTCAACTATATTCATACCAAATTTCATCAAAATCCGTTCAGTGGTTTGGCCGTGAAAGCGTAACAGACAGACAGACAGAAAGACAGACAGACTTTCGCATTTATAATATTAGTATGGATATTATATAGTTTAATAATATGAATAATTGCATGGATGCGGATTTTTAAAATTTAAATACATATACGAGAGGAAATGCTATCCTAACCTAATTAAATCCTTACTAATATTATAAAAGTAAAAGTGAATTAATACAACGCTTGACCAAAATGCTGGCTTGTATTTTGGACAAAAAATTAGCATTGCAATCCAGGGAGGAAATGCGGCCAGCATTTTGGGCACGTAGCTCCAAACTGTAGATATTTTTTTGTTTCAATTTTCTTTTTTTTTTTAGTACATTTTTTATTGATGTGATTATTTAAGTTCTTAGTTTATAAATAATATTTAAGAAATATATATATTTTTTAAGTATAGAGTTCAATATAAGGTATTTTTTTATGTCAAATAAATAATTTATATGGGGTGAAAAGTGCAAAATTGTGTTAATAGTGTATATACATAGTTAAATAACATATCCCTTGATAAATAAGGATAAAATTTAACGTATATAAAACCATCAATATATATATCGATACATTTTAAAACAATATTCTTGTTTTGTGTGTTAATATTAAACATCAAACTAAGAACTTAAATACTCATTATCCTACTAATATTTAGTTATAAACATATTTTTTTTCTATATTGTTAAATATAGAAATCCATACTAATATTCCATACTATCCATACTAATATAATAAATGCGAAAGTCATAGGCTACTTTTTGACGCAGGCGGAGCTGCGGGAAACAGCTAGTAAAAAATAAATTCCTATAAGTTTTAAAACAACTGTATGTAAGTATACCAATTTATGTAGACTAGTTAGAATGAATTCGCATAGTTTTAAAAGTCTGTTAAACTAAATTACCGTTTTTCATTAATATTTCAAATTATGGGTAATACACAGAATAATTAATAAGTAGTATAATTATTCAGAAATCCTATGGCAATATGTATTTTATGGTTTAAATACCTAATTGGATTTTTATTTTGCGGTTTTATTACATTCCTTCAATGTTTGTTTTGGCTATAAATGTTGAAAATATGTTTATGCTATAATTGAAATAGATTTTTTTTTGCATTATAATGGCAAGACACGTATTAAAATCGGAAAAAAAATTTTTTTTAGAGAAATTATAATAAATACCTTTAAATAAATGCTAAATATATATATTGTTACTACTATAAGTGAATGCATATATATAAAATATATATATTGATGTTTATTTATTTAGACTTTTTTTTTATTAGGTAAAAGAACTATAACATTTACCAATTTAATACATTTTCAATTCCTCGAAAGAAAAGGTACAATACATTCCAATTAAAAAACAAGAAACATACAACATCCCAAATATTTTGATAATGATGTAGTACAAACTAGTTCTCATAGGACAATGCGCATATTTTAATGTTAATATCACAAACAAATAAAAAAAAACATCTATTAAGACACAAGTTACCGTCGTGACAACTTCACTTTTATTTAAATACGAACAAACAGAAAATAAAACTAATTTAAGTATAGGAGGGGCATGCTCCGCCTTTGCGGGGGCAAATATGGCCACGCCTCGCTGCCTCAGTAGGGGGGGCTTCAAACATTATTTGCCAGTCGGTAAAAGCATTCGCGAGTCACGAACGACGTTCTAGTTTAAAAAAAATAGTTTTTTCTAATTATAATCCAATTAATAATCATTTTCGCGGGCTTGATAGTTGACGTTTGTTAGATTTGCGCGCGGTTTTTGACAGATTGCGGTTTTTTTTTTTCGTCTATGGTTTTTGTGTGCCAGTGTTGTGGACAGTTCTAGTTTGTTTGTGTGTGTGGGATTGCCGGCGTATTTAGTAATGTGATGTGGTAAGTTTGAACAAATATTATCCAAAATTAATAATATTCTTTTATTTCTAAAGAATTGTCAGAAGTGTTACTTCAAGATCGAAGTGCAAAGTATATAATGTAACACTTTTGAAAAATGGCATAAAGGAACACAAAATTACTTATCGTGTATTAGATACATATTTTAATAGCTTGTGTAATTATATCCAACATGCATTTTTTATATTTTTACCTATAGATAAGTAAAAAGTCAATTTAAAACATTCCATTACAAATTAATCTTTAATTATTAAATATAAGGATACCGTTTTGTCATTTTTAAATAAAAATCTCTGATAATGTAAAAAATACTCACATTGCAACTAATATAGAAAGAAATGTTTAGATTTTCGACAATAAATTGCCAGCTATGAAAAAGATTTTAAGCGGGCGGGGCCCTTTTTCATAGAGGTAAATCTTCCTAAATAGGCGTGTCCTTGAAAGATTTTAGCACCACATACAATGCTTTGAATTTGATAAATGAAAGTAATAAATAAATTACAATACAATACAAAAACTCTTTATTGCACAACAAGGATACATTGTCAAATACAAGCAATTACAAGAAAAACAACCTTGCGCAAAGGCGGCCTTATAGCAACAGCAATTTCTGTTATTACCCTCATCACAACTATAGAGACAGTGCATAAGTGTCAGTTTTCATGTCTTACATAATATAATTATAGAATCGGCCTTTTCAACGTTGGTATAGCGACATATTTATTACGTACTTACCTCATTGGTACCTGTATTTCTTTTTAGGATATTACAACGCGGTGATATAACATTGTTTTCCAATTTCACATTTGTATTATAGTTTTCCCTTTACGAGATATCTATTTCAGATACTTCTTATTCACTATTCTCAAGCCGAATTTATCGACGGCAGGTTGACATGAATATAAATAACATAATTTTAATACAATGCTAGTAAATGTGTGTTTTGTACAATAGAATATTACAAAAAACCAAACGAGTGTAAAGCTATATTAATTAAAATTTTATATTTAAAAAAAAAATATTACTACAAACAAAAAAAAAAAAACTTTTGAGGTACGAAACCTTACAAGAGTGAATATATATATATATATATATATATATTACAAAATTACTTATAAATCTATGCTTCATATAGATTTGGCTTTAATATCCGGAACAATCATACTAACGTAGGTAGCGGCTTTTATCTATTAATCGAGTAGGTGTGTCTTAATTTAAATAATAATATAAACAATAATAGAAAAAAAAAGAAATGAATTAATCATAGACTATATTATAATCGATATATCATTATGCGCGGGAACGTGTTTGTTTATATTTATTTATAATATGTTTAGCACTATTTGTTTCGATTTACATATATATAAATGTGAAAATTTTGGCGAAATAATTCATAAAAAGTATTAGAACTATATTACAATTTACATAAAGACAAAAAAAAATGAAGTATTTATTTTATGGATTTGGTTTTACGTAAAGAATATTATTATGTAATATTTATTATGGGTCATAAAGGTTTTATAAATTAAGTCCTGCGAAATAATTTGATTTATTCAAACTTTCCTGCATATATCTAATTTTACCACACTAATAACTTTTATGTATTATTCCGATTTATCTGTATGTTAGATCTTTTGGTATCGGTACTCATGATTCCTAAGACACAAATCGAATCAAATCAAATCATTTATTTGCTAAAACCAGTACAGGAAGTTCTTTAAAACAGTTATGTCGCTCAATGTATTTGACCTCATATTAAGGCATGCAAATGTCAACTAAATATCTAACCAACAGTTAAATAAGTCCAACAATTATCAAATATACTCTAAGTGCAATTACTAATAAAATTATTTTTTTTACATTGAAAGATAAAACACAGGGTCTCCCTAGTTTGGGAATCGTGGTCAATTTGTGCAAAGGTATGTTTTTTTGTTTATTTTGCATTTAATACATATAATATAGAACTGATTGGGTGTCACAATTTTTCACTTTTCTTAATATTTGACTGATAAAGAATTACCGTGATATAAATTTCATTGCTTTGTATTTAATGTATCGATATACTTGAAAAATAATAAAGTAAATAATCACAATTACATATTGACGCAAATGTAAAATTCAATACACGTATTTTACTAGAAAATATATCTGTTACGTTAATACGGTTTTGATAAAAATTTACCGATAAATTTATTGTGAATTTATGATTACAATAGAGTTAAATAATTATTGATTGATAAATATGTCACAATTGTGATAATTAATATTTAAGTGACACACTAGTGTAATATTTGAACAGCTGCTGAAATATTTATGTAAAACTACACGGTTCATGCTGTAAATTATGTATTTGCTGTTCATATTAATTATTATTGTTAATATTATGTCAATACTTACATTGTTTAAATGCTTTAACTTACAAAACAGTATTTTTTTAAAATAAAACGAACACTTTTTATTACTTTATGTAGAGATTTGAATCAGTTCTACGGACTTTTGGCGGGAAGCTGTGAAGAGCAGTATCGGCGCTGTATAATATTTTCCAAAAATTGTGTTCTTTAAGACTTGACTAGGACTTGACGAAACCACACTGTAGGACTGAAGAAGATAGAAAAATTAAGAAGGACTTGTTTCCATGGCCGTAAAATCCATTACTAACAAAAAACAGTTCTATGTTTTAAGGTAAATTCAATTATTATTTGTGTAAAGGGATGATACGTTGAGGCGATGGTGGAGAAAACTAATATTTATTGAGCAACTTTACAATTTTTAGACAATAAGAATCTCCTACTAGCTCCTTGACTATAGGAAACTGGATTCCCTATAGTCAAGTAGTATCATTCTAACTTGATGTAGCGCCATCTAGTGGCGAGTGACAGAACTTCTATAGATATGAGATGTTATAATTTTTTTTTGAATGGACCTACAAAGTTAGCTCCTGTGAGCTTTTAAATTTACAGCGGGACAGTTTGAGGCGAGGACTATCAACCACTCAGCCTTTTCATCGGCAAATGCACAAGGGGCTCCCAGTTGGGACGAACCTCGGCCATGGACTTTGCCTTTTATCAAGCGAGCAATGCAAACTCGCGAGCGGTTGCAAACGCTCAATGCCATAAGGGCCGACACTATTGTGCCAGAAGGGCCTACTGAGAACCTATCGGTGGCGTGAAGCGCCCTGGTACATTCTGGTACCTGGTAAACTGTCTACTGTTCCTACTACGTCGCACTCGCCGGCGGGTGCGGTTATATGTTCCTATTGAAAAGCCCGGACTCCGAGGAGTTTTCGAAGGGAAGGTTCGCCACCGCAATGGGATCGTCAGAATCAAAGAGTGAGATGTTACAAAATATCAAATAGATGACATTTGAAAATAACACAATCATGGCGCGTTCAAACTTATTGCAGCGCCATCTAGCGGCAAATTCTAATTTACAATTGTTATTTATTTTCACCTTTAAATTTCAAAACCAAACACATAAACCGTGAAAGCGTAACAGACAGACAGACTTTCGAATTTATAATACCTATTAGTATTAATATATATAAATGATGATAAAAATAACAATGAAGAGTTATTTGAGTATTAAAATCAATCTGCATTGAAATCTTTAAATATATATGTATGTACGAGTATATTTTACTCCCTATTTGTGTAAATCTATGTATGGTTATTTAGCTGTAGGGTTCTTTTTTTTCTGTAATATCACACGAAGCTTTTTTGCGCCGCTTTGTATTTTCTCTGTTTTTCCTAATGGTTGACTGGGAGAGAATGCTTTTAGCATTAAGTCCGCCAATTGTATTTTTACTTGTGGTACAATAAAGTTTTAATAAATAAATAAATAAGTATAATGTTTGTTCCAATTCTATGTTTTAAAATAAAATGATAAAAATGGTCACAGATATAATTAGTAATAGAATAGATTTTTTACACGCAATATTTTTTTTTAAATTCATTAGATTTTTTTTTAAAGTGAACATGATTAATATAAGATTATTTACATACACGCGATCATATTTATGTATGTTAACTATAAAACGATCCCAATTGATAACTCATACATAATGTAAGCAAATAATTCAGATATTCAACGGGTTGAGTAAGTATCAATAAAGTGTTGTAATTTGTAATATAAGAAGCATTGAATTCAAATTTTATCGAGTAGGTAGTTAATATGATTGTGCTTTTGTATTATTTATAATTATAATAGCATTAAAATTTTTGTTCGCTTTGACTATTTTTTTTTAATGAGAGTAATTATATAATTTCAAATAAAATTATTCTGTTCATCATCCTAGGGTACGCTGCAAGTCATGGTCCTAGATTTGGCGGAACTGGTTATTACAATGGAGCGACTGCCGTCTGACCTCCGTAACCCTTTTTACAAGGAAACCAGACCAACAGGAACATGACCCGAGGTGTGTTAGTGGCCAACACTGTCAGAATTTTTCTTTGTAATTGTCTGAGACAGCCTCACGACTGCTGTCTATCGATAACAACCGGGAGCAACGGCTTAACGTGCCTTCCGAAGCACGGAGGAGCTCAAGATAGAAAATGCCACTAAAATGGCGACCAACCCAATAGTGGTCAACTCAATTAAATTAAATGAAAATCATAAGTTATAATATTATATTCATTTAATTACTTGAATTTTTTATTTAAATAAAATATTTAAGATGCTCCACATTAAGAATCGATTGCTAAACACATGTTAGCTAAAATATGTCTCGTTCCTTTCTCTCCTATTCGATATTTAGAGTCAAAGAACAAGACAAAACATAATTTATTTTAACTAACATGGATGGGCTCGATCAATGATCTGAATACAAAGGTTAGTTTTTCAACCTTCACCAATAGATGGCATTACTAGTCATGTTGTGTCTATTTATTTATTTCATGTACTGTACACACTAGAAAATATTTTACGTGACGTTACCAAGTCATTAGTCACTATTTTAGAAGACTAGGTGTTTCCCGCAGCTCCGCCTGCGTCAAAAAGTAGCCTATGATTGACCCCGGGTCTTCAACTATATTCATACCAAATTTGTTTGCGATTGCGGTTTTTCCGTGAAAGCGTAACAGACAGGCAGACAGAATTCTTTCTGACAGACAGACTTTCGTAGAAAGGTTCTCGAATGGCGACCACGAACCGGCAAGCGCGTTGGACATCCACCGACCAGATGGTCAGATGACCTGAAAAAGGTCGCAGGCAAACGCTGGATGCAGACTGCTGCCAACCGATCATTTTGGAAATCATTGGGATAGGCCTATGTCCAGCAGTGGACTGACTGCGGCTGAAATGATGATGACGGGTACCAGTTAGCCAGTCGTCATTTTTTTTTAACAAATCTAAAATTTGACTATAAATAGGCTTCTAAATTAGTAATTAGTTTTGTGAACATAAATTGTTTTTGTAAAATTTGTATTTTGATGCAATGTATTTGTATTGTATTGTATTGTAATCCGGGCCCTTATGTCATGTTAATAACATCATAGAGTAGGCATTAATTTTGATGCGTTAAATTATTATTGAATCTGTGGTCTTTATGCGGGCTTATGGTGTTTGAGGGTAGGGAGTCGGGAGCTTCAAAGGTCGTGTCCTCGAGATTTCATTAACGCAGACGCTAGCGACCGCGATAAGATTAAATATGGAATTTCTTAGTTACTTTACTATCCGCCAGAGGCGCTGTACAGGTTTGCCATACTAAATTGTTAACGCAGTCGTTAGCGTCTGTGTCAATAAAATCTTACGGTTAACGCTTCAGAGGCGGACTTATGAAGTTATTAGGTATAGAGCTCTTCAATTTTAGGAGCTTTCAAACAATCAATCAATCAATTTTTTTTTTGCATTAAACACGGCGTTAACATTGATGATATGATACGAGCTTTTCTGTTTTCTTTACATTTTCCCTCTTTTTGACTGCGTTTTTTTTTCGAATTAAACGAGTCTATAAACGTGAAGTGAGTGTGACGTGATACAGTGTTTGATTATGTGATATTCTAGCTTTTTACAAAAGCTCCTAGAATTGGGTAGGCGACAAGGTTCAAAAATTAAAAAAGTAATGTGATGGCATGATAGCATACATGTGTTAAAGCTCATTGTTGAAATTTTCACTTTGAAATTTTGCACAGGCGATTTTATAAAACAATTTTAAAATCGATGAGAAAGTCCATTTTGAAAATATAAAATTACTGGTAACTACTAAATAAAAATTATATTATAATCGATGAACACATAAAAAATAAAGAAACTTTCATTTAGGAACTATTTACATAAATGCAATATTTAAGGTAGTTTGCGAACAAATTTTAGTCTCACCCTTGTAAATTACCTAGGCGTGACGTCACCGCTAGGTATCCATAAGTATGAAGCGTTTGGTATCGTCCAAATTGCACGTGAGTCTTCGTCATATCTCAGTTAGTTTAAGTTTTATCGAAGTGTTTTGTTTACCTTTTATTTAAACACGAAATCGAAAATATTCGTCATGTCAATTCGCTAAGTGCAATTTTTCTACCACTTCACTTAGCCTGATTCTTTTGAAAGAACTTAAATTGAAACCAAACTGAAGAAGATGGAATAACTAAGAAGGACTATTATGGACTTGTTTCCACGACCGTAAAACACATACATTAGTGTAGATAATAATATTATAAAGAGGAAAGATTTGCATTTTGTATGTATGTTTGTAATGAATGAACTCAAAAACTACTGTGCCGATTAAAAAAATTCTTTCACCATTGGAAAGCTACATTAACATAGGCTATATACCGCAGGTGGAGCTGCGGGGAACAACTAGTTATGTATAAAAAAATAGAATCTATCTACCATCAGTTCTACCAACTATCCGCCCCCACCCACTACAGCCACAAGTTTTTCAATTAATTAAAAAATAATAATATGAAAATGAAACCATTACCAAGTTGGTTTATGTTTAAAGTAATTTAAAATCAAGTTTTCGATATATGTGGTGTGAACATACACTTTTTATGGTGCTTCGAATCCGATTATGGCGAAATTTATTTTTATTTTCAACCATGTAACTGTTTGTTGACACTCTAAATATCGAAGAGAAACGGACGAGACATATTTTAGCTAACATGTGTTTAGCAATCGATTCTTAATATTATATTATTTAATTTAAATAATAAGTACAAGTAACTAAATGAATATAATAGAATAATTTAGACTATTTATTTGATTTTACTGAAGAGCTCGGTTGAGCGCGACCAGCGTAGCGTAACGAATGCGCGAGTCTAGCGACGACGTGATGCGACCACTATTGGATTGGTCGCCGTTTTAGTGGCATTTTCTATCTTGAGGTCCTCCGGAAAGCACGTTAAGCCGGTGGTCCCGATTGTTATCAATACATAGCAGTCGTGAGGCTGTTTAAGATGCCTAAGGGGAGCCTGAAAAATTCTGGCAGTGTTGGCCACTAACACACCTCGGGTCATGTTCCTGTTGGTCTGGTTTCCCTGTAAAAAGAGTTACGGAGGTCAGACGGCAGTCGCTCCATTGTAATAACCAGTTCCGCCAAATCTAGGAGCATGACTTACTGCGTACCCTAGGCTCCGAAGCGTAAGCTGACGACGCAACTAGGAATACACGCTAGGATGATGATGAACTGTTTGTTGACATTGCGTAAGACTTTTTAGAAAAATATTAGCATTTTATTTAAGCATATTTTATTACTATAAGCACTTAATTAACCGCCATTTAAGAAAACTCGCTAACTTTCTTGGTCACTCCTTGGGCACTCTCTAGAAAATCATTGTTACATTTTAGGGTTCCGTAGTACATACATACATACCATCACGCCTTTTTCCCGTAGGGGTAGGCAGAGACTACGGATTTCCATTTGCTACGATATAGACTTCCCTCGTTTGCATGATTTTATTTAGATGATGTGTGACACCACTGACTTCACTTTTGTATGCCTCGTAGTAAGCTACACGTGTATGTATGTATGTGCTCGCTCTGTAGTAAACACAAGGAACCCTTATAGTTTCGTCATGTCTGACCGTCTGTCTGCCTATCCTAAGTTTTTGTTATTAAGACCTCCGTAAGAGCGTGCTTAAAAAACATAACCTTTTAAATTCGCCGCAGTCGAGTAAACCATCTAAACTAACTTTAGGCACTGTGGTTATTTTCAACAGTTCGGTATTCAAGAATAAATCTTCGAAAATCCATATAAGAAAATACATAACCAAGTGTTAAAATAACATAAATGAAGTACGCAGTAGTTACCTAGTAATTTCTGTGACAAAGTGACTGTCACTAGTATTTATCAGTGACAAATCTTACATAGTATTTAGCCGGCTACAAGTATTAGGTACTTACGGTTTTAGAATTCATTGAGTGGTTGCTATTTCTTACGAGCTTAGGCATAGCACGGAATCGATTAAACACCTAATAGTATTTCTACAGAAGTAAATATAGGTACTATCTATCTACCTGTTTTCCGCAGCTCCGCCTTCATCAAAAAGTAGCCTATGTTTTACTTCGGGTCTTTAACTATATTCATACCAAATTTCATCAAAATTCGTTCAGCGGTTTAACTGTGAAAGCGTAACAGACAGAGATACAGACTTTCTCACTTATAATACTTATTAGTATGGATGTTTTACCAATGAAAAGTCTTCAAATAGTTTCATTATCCATTAAATATTTCTTTTTGAAATTATAATGAGTCTGCCTAAAAGCATCTGACGCAGCCTAATGACTGCAGTGCCATCTATCGATAACAACCGAGACCAACGACTTAACGTGCCTTCCGAACCGGAGAAGCTCGAGATGGAAAATGCCACTAAATGGCAAACAATCTAATACGGATCGCGCCTCGCCGTCGCATGATATCCACGTTCGCTACGGATACGCGTGTCGTCGGTGAGCTTCTCACCAACCTAAAGAAAAAATTGTACTAGTTAACCTAAAAGTAACAGCGTAAAAATATCACGGAACGTAATAGGTACACATTCCAGCCAATTCACACTTATATGATAAAAATCAAGTACCTAAATTCTATAATTGCCTTTTTTTGTTCACAAAACAACTTGTGTTGAATTTTTAACTGAATTCATAAGTTTCACATTAATATTTATAAAAAATACTTATCTAGTGTTAACTGTATGTAATTTAATAGCAAAGTGTTTGTTTAAAAAATACTATTATTTATTTATTCCTTTTACGGAGCTCTAGAAATAAAATATAAGAATTTATATGTAATTATTTCAAATTAATTAAAACGTATGAATCCTATTTATTTGTTGTCATGTCAGGGTCATATATTTCCGTGTATTATTGATTGAGCGTGTCATGTGACGTCTGGCGCGGCTTTTATTGGATTGGTCGCCATTAGTGAATTTTTTTCTTGAGCTGCTCAGTGCTTCTGAAGGCATGTTAAGTTGTCCAGGTGTTGTCGGTAGATGGCATCTTTTAGTCGCAGGTTTTAGGTCCATAATTCTTCTTAAATTCTCTCTTAACTTTAATTATTTTTCATAATAACCTTTTATAAATAATAATTCGCCTATTGTGATATGCAATTGTATATTTTGTACAATAAAGTTTAAATAAATAAACGAAATGAAAATAAATATTTAGCGAAATTGTTTCATCCGCTCACGCGTGATTCGATGACCAAGGGAAACGGAGATTTATATTTATGCATAAAGATTATTGTTGGTGTGTTCCTGCTGGTGAGTGGGGTCGCTGTGCTGATAGCGGACAGGTCGGCAACGCGCTCGTGACATCTCCGGTGGTGCAGGCGTTCATAGGCTACGGTAACCACTTAATTACCATCAGGTGGGCCGTACGCCTGTTTGCCTACTTAGTTGTACATATAAAAAAAAATGTTCTATCCATCATCATCATTTCGTGTAGGTTACATTGTCAATCGACCATGTACACCCTGGTGTCAGAGTTGTGCGGAACCGCCTCTCGGCCTCTGGCTTGGTTCCTTTAACAACCACCTGATGGCAGCCGGGGCCAACGGCTTAACGTGCCTTCAGAAGCACGGAATCTTTATTATCAGACAATTAGGTGATTCAAGCCTGCAATGTCCTAACCAAACTGGAAACAACTAAACAAAGTATGCTTCCCGCGGGAATCGAACCCACGACCCCCGGGCTGAAGGCGAACGCCTTAACCACTGGACCACGGAGGCAGTTAGTTGTTCTATTGGAAAGTAAGGAACCTCAAGTCCAACTGGGGTGAATGACTTGAGGTAATTAACTGTAGAAATTTCATAGAAGTAATAACTCCTTATGTGGGTAACACACGAGAAAAGGGTGGGGCGCGACAACGGGAGAACAGCGGGGCAGATTACAAGAATAGTAATCTAGTACTTTGAGTCGCTTGCTGTGAACAATGTTTAGCAGGATGGTATCATGCTTTAGAATAGACCAGACTTCTGTAAAGCGACCCTTGCGTATAGCATGGTATTTAAAATATATTCAAAGTCTTAACGCAGTCGCTATATAGCTTTTTTTCTTATCTCAGCTGCTTCTTTTCTCTTCAACTTTCCCATACTGCCCCCGTGGTCCAGTGGTTAAGGTTTGTAAGTTTGTCTCTGACTCGGGGGTCGTTGGTTCGATTTCCAGAGGAAGCATATTTGTTTAGTTGTTTCCAGTTTGGTTAGGACATTAAAGACTTGTATCATCTGATTGTCTGAATGTAGATACCGACTGCCAAAGACGGTTCCGAAAAACTCTGACACCAAGGTGCACAGGGTCGATGGACCATGTAACCCACTGGATATGAATGACTGTATGAATGATCCTTCCCGGTTGCGTCCTCAGCTGATCGGAGCCAGAGGTTCACTTTCCTACTCTTTCTCCTCCACTTCGGCAGGTCTTCGGCATCCTTAGTCGTGAATCCATCGCTGCATCGTCGAGCAAGCAATTTTTGTGCGCCCACTTTTACCCGCGCCTGGTGAAGGCGGCATTGCTAGACAATTAACCCCCTTTTTAACGTTAATGTTGTTAACGTAGTCGCTAGCTTTCTTTAATAAAATCTCATGTATGAGATTTAGACTTTAATTCTTCAAACTAACACAACATTGCGAGCAGTTATTTGGTGGCAGACATTAGTGAGAAACCTTTAATTTACCCTCTGTAACTGAGACCACACCCTTACTGCCATTTAAAAAACCACCACCATTGCAAGGGCCAACGTTTCCAATTCGCGCCATTTTAACCACAATAGATTCCTTACACGGAAAAATGTTTTTTTTTTTTTGCATTTTTCACGCATTCCGAACGCCTTGCGAAGAATTTTCTTTTGATTATGTGAATGGCGCTCTCGTGGCTTTGTGTTTTTTTAATGGGTTTTACGGCCATGGATACAAGTCCTTTATAACTCTTCTTAATTTTTCTATCTTCGCCAGTCCTACAGTGTGGTTTTGTTAAGACCTAGTCAAGTCTAGTCAGAAGAATTAGGCTAAGTGAAGTGATGGAAAAGCTGCACTTTTACAAGGAACTTGACAAGCAAGAAAATCACATAAATCAAACACTGTATCACTTCTGTCAGGAAAAGATATGCTTACCAGAAGGGTAAAACACACACACATAAGTAAGAGTAGCGTTTGTTTAAAGACTCTACGTCAGTACATATTCTTATCTATGGATACTCAGAACATGTGGTCTCATTGGCTAAGAACAACAATTACTTCCCCTATGTGATAATAGATGGCGCTTCAAGAAGCAAAATGTTTAAATGTTCTCGCAAATTTTTGGCCAAATAAGAAACTGACTGTTTTAAAATGCTATTTTTATGCACAACATACTATCTTATGTTGATTTAGTGTTTGCTGTGTGTGAAAAGTTAAAAATTAATTACAAGAATGATGTCCGTAAGGATTGAGGAGCCACATAAGATTTTTAATTGAAACATATTGCGCTATTTAGTAGGTGATGATTTTTGAGCATTTGTCTGCGATCTTTTTCAGGTCATCTGACCATAAAGGTGTCAATTCCTAATAAACTTTAAAAGACCATGCAAATGATATTCAATTACGACTCAATTGGTGTGACGACAAGGATCAAAAATTGAAAAAGTAATGATATTTCATGATAGCATACATGTACTCCATTGGTCCTAGTCCTAGGACCTAGTCGGTATCCAACGCTCAGACGACAGTCAGACATTGCGATAACTTGCTGCCGTATCTAAGACCATGATTAAAGCATACCCTGGGCTCTGAAGCGCTGAGGATGTCTGGTTTTAAAGACATACTTAGTTCCGCCTTGTTGGATTTCAGTTTAGTGTAATTTTGGTAAAGATGTCGCCATTTACACCATCCATTTTATACAGCATGGCTTTTAAAAAAACAATTTTGAGGAGCTCGTTGGTGGAGCGCGACCCGCGTATCCGTAGCGAATGCGCGTGTCAAGCGACGGCGTTAAGCGACCATTATTGTATTGGTCGTCATTTAGTGGCATTTTTTCATCTTGAGCACCTCCGTGCTTCGGAAGGCGCGTTAAGCCGTTGGTGGTTTGTTGTCGATAGATAGCAGTCGTGAGGCTGTGTCAGATGCCTTGGGGCAGCTTGAAAAATTCTGACAGTGTTGGCCACTAACACACCTCGAGTCATGTTCCTGTTGGTCTGGTTTCCCTGTAAAATGGGTTACGGAGGTCAGACGACATTCGCTCCATTGTAATAACCAGTTCCGCCAAATCTTGGACCATGACTTACAGCGTACCCAGGGCTCCGAAGCGATGTTTGGCACGCCCTGCAGCCTGAACGGCTCGACGGATTTTAGCTTGAGAGGTGTCGTTAGATTCGTATTTACTGTGAGAGTGAGCCTAGATATAGCAAAATAATAAAACAAACCAATTTTTTTCGGTTTTTCATTTTCAAATCATGCAAAAAGGCAGTCGGGTTTTTAAAATTACCGTTACCTTGTTTACTGACTGATTAGTTAGTGAAACAAGTAAGTAAAAATTCTTACTGCACCATAGAACAGAAATTAATATTGTGTGTGACTAGATGTAATGCTTCTATCAAGAGAGGTAGGACATTATGTAAGGAGTAGTCCGTCTGGGGAAGTACCTCCACCCTACAGAAGACCGCAGCCAAATAACACTGTGATGCAGTGTTGTGTTCCTGCTGGTGAGTAGGGTCGCCAGGCTCCGGAGGGGTCGCTGTGCTGACAGCAGACAGGTCGGCAATGTGTTCGTGACATCTAAGGTGTTGCAGGCGTTTATAGGCTACGGTAACCACTTACCATCAGGTGGGCCGTACGCCTGTTTGCCTTCTTATTTCTGTGGGCGTCCCGCCAGTCGCGCTGCATTCGCGTGGACCTTAAAAGTGGTCTAGTTAAGACCAATAATTTGGCTGTTTAAAAAAAAAAATAACCACTCTGTATTTTCTTAAACAATGACAAGCCGTGGCATTATGCTTATAAACAACAATTTGTTTTTTTAATATACATCATGATCATTGTGACTTACTTGGAGTTTAGTGGTTAATTTCCCATGAAACCATGAACATACAGACAGATTTGGCAGCGGTAATAACACATTTACTATATCATTAGCGTAATCTTCATCCTAGCGTCTATTCCTAGTGCGTCGGAGCTCAGGGCACGCTTGAATCATGGTCCTAGATTTTGTCAGTACTGAATATTACATTGGAGCGACTGCCATCTGACCTCCGTAACCCTTTTTAATAGGGAAACCAGAACAATAGGATCATGTTGTTCTTTAACGACCACTAAATAACTATACTAATAACTTTTCTGTTTTTCCTAATGGTTGACTGGGAGAGAATGCTTTTAGCATTAAGTCCGCCAATTGTAAACTTGTGGTACAATAAAGATTTATAAATAAATAAATAAATAGTGAGTAAAACGATTTGTGTCTTTTACTTTGTTCTATCTGCACTATTATGTACTTACCTTTGTCTCTCAAATAAAGTTTCTATTCTATTCTATTGCATGTCCTAATCAATCTAGAAACAACTAAACAAAGTGGGAATCGAACCCGCGACCTCTGGGTCAAAGGCTGACGCCTTAACCACTGGACCACAGAGACAGTTAAATATCATTAGCCTAATGCACTCCTATAAACGTCAAGTTTATACTTAATGTGAACGAAGTGTCGTTTAAAAAAATTAACAGCCTGGCCACGGGGAAATTCTTGTTACTACTCCTCATTCCGCCTCGCCAGTCACCAGTTCCCGTGGCTTTTTAGTGTATTTGTTATGTATTTCTTTTAGTCGCCGGTGGCATCGCGGCGAAATTCGCCGTGGCGAATTGTCCCGTGGCCAGGCTGTAAAGAACTGGCGAGGGATAGGGCAGAATAGACTGGTTTCCAGGGTCAAAAGACTAACGTTAAAATTAGACCGTCATTTAGGGAATCAAAATATATTAGTGACGTATTTTTTCTTTTGTCAATTGAGCTATAAATTATAAAGATATAACGCATCAAAGGTTAGGAGTGGGGGCTCGTGACGTCACATATTGCGAAAAAGTGTAGCACACTGTGACGTCACACGGAACTTTAACGCGCCATATCTTCACCATTCTTTGTTTAATTTCCAAAAGAAAAAAATACGTCTCCAATATTTTTTGATTATCTAACTGACGGACTAATTATATTTTTTTAGGAAACTAGCATATGGTAATAACTCCACCGAAAAATGCCCAGGGAGCCCTATTTTTGAAATGTTGGCATATGATGTCGAATAAAGATTGTTCGATGTCGAACTCTCACACTTTACGCACTCTTATATTTTTTCGAGTTCCGTACATAAAAATGACAAAAGAATCATTAACTTTTTGTTGGTTATTTTTTTAGCAAAAAAACAACCCGATAGCAGAGTACAACATTAAATTTGGGTTATCATACAAAAATTGACAATGATGATTATATGATTCCCAGTAGGTCAGAAAACGGACTTTTGGCGACGTACTTTTGGAAAGAACGAGACAAAACATATTTTAGTTAATGAGGGTTTGTGAATTAAGTGCCCCAGATAACAGAAATTAAAATTCAAATAGTTTATTTCGCATTTATTATATCTATATTAGTTATACGCAGAAATAAGTAGAAAGTATTTGTTATTAAATGTTTTTGGTAATACCCATCTCTATTCAAACTTCGACGATAGGTGCGCTTCGAGGAATAAAATTTGAAAAATATTTTAGTTTAGGTGCACTTCATAGATTAATAATTGGCCTCGCGCGCGCTCGACTAGATACCGCGCAATGAAAAAAATCGGTTTCCAGAATGCGGCAACTTTATATTGTAGTGTGTGTAAGACAATGTGCAAAGACGAAACGAGAAGGAGTTATTTCTTGTACTATTATTCTTACATAGTTTGAATACGCAAACTGGTATTTTGCTTCTGTTTTTAAACTAAAATTTTAAATTTATCTCGACGTCCAACTTACTTATCGGTTGCGGCGTGACTGACGCGGGTATACCGCAAGTACGCCGAATTCGCGTAGTTTTAGTTGCCGCATTTGTCTAGTATGCCGACGGTATCTAGTCGAGCGCGCGCGAGACCAATTATTAATCTAAGGTGCACTTTATTAATTGCCCTTGAACTCGGTTGCGCTACAAGGAATACTTCAGCTTAAAGGTTATATAAAGTTGGATTATTAAGTTAATTTTGCTGCATTTAAGAGATCGATTCCAGAAGTCGTAATAGTAAAACCAAGGTAAGATTACTCGGAAATAAAACCATAAAACGCAGTGAAACCGCAGTAAGCAACTAGTATATCTCAACAAATAACGAACATGTCTTTAAATTGCAAAATCGTGATGCTAAAATAAAACATCAATTTTGCTACAATTTAACACGTATACACAAAACGTTTCTAATAGACCTTAACGCGATGATTATAGAGTTGGAAATCGATTAAATTGTATTGGGAATAAATTGGTGAAACCCTTTGAAAGTACAACGTTACAGTTAGTAGTTGGAATAAGCCTAAATGCTTGGTCCTAAGGTTTGATTTGGCTTGTGTCAAGTGTGTGGGATAACTTTGGCCACAGATTAAGCGAATGCCTATTGCGCGCATGCGTTCGACGTGTGTGGTCTCAAGCGTATTGAAAGTAACTCTACAATGTTTATTTAAATAAAATTATTTATGTATTTAGATTATTTTGTTGTTGCTTGTGAAATTTATAGGTTTATTTTGTTTTGACTGGTGTAACGCAAGCATTTTGGGGGAATTGAAACAGTCGTAATTCGTAATCGATTTTTTATTTTATTTTGTGTGTTTGTTTTTATAAATCACTAGAACTGTCAGAGATTTTGTGTTTGTTTTTAAATAATTTCGGTGAAAAATAATTATTCGGAGGTATTAATTTTTATTTTAGCCATAAACCAGTGTAATAAAACTAATACCGGTGCTACAAGAAGCAGGAAAGCGGACCCTGGGCTCTGTAAGAACTAGTTGAGGATGCAATATATGAACGTAAGAAGGTTCGCGAATATTTTTTATTGATATAATCGTGTATACAAGTTTTATTTTGTTAATAATAAAACCTAAAAAAAAAAATATGAAAATCTCATTAAATTAAACTATTTAATTAGGGTTTGTATAGAAACACACCTAACTAATACATATTCAAACTTTGTTAAAATAGCTTAATTTTATGTGTAACAATCGCGGGGGTATGTGGCCCCAGAGTCAAGTTCCCTTTGACGTGGGACGAGTTTACTCCTATCAATAATAAAATTGGAAAAGTGGTCCCAGGGACGAGATCAAGGGTAGGACGAGATTCCCCCTAACTAGCGAAAACTTAAATCGTTATGAAAACGTCGTGTTACACTATTTGATATCGAACTCCTCCGGTACGGCTTGACAGATTTTGGTGATTTATGAATTTTCATGTAAATTTTATATGCCTTAGAATAGGTTCATTAAAACGTCCATAGCTTCGCCTGCGTTATGTTAAAATTTTACAGTGTACTTGTAATTTTCAAAGGTTGACGTGTCGAAAATTCTTAAAGCACCGAGTTTACTAACTGCAGCTCAGTTTAGTTTGAAATAAAAATAAATAAATAATAATGTTTATTTGAAGTAGAGCAACATTCCCAAGCATTGCTCGCGTCTCGTTTAGCCGGCAACCGGCGGTTTTCAAGCTTCGCGGCATCGCGGTTACATTTCATAATTATTAAGGGTTGGCAACATTGATTGGTGGTTGGTAACACTGATCGGTGGATTTGGCACCGCTGGTTGTGTTGTGGTTGACATTGGCCACCTGTACTTACCTCAGATTATTAAAATCGTTTTGACAGAAGATGTAAAATATAAAATAAATATATATTTAAATAAATAAATTTCATTTCATTTTGTACCCTAAACTAGACTTAAACTATTATTTAGAGATGTGTTATTAGAATATGTGTGTGTGGATTGCAATCCACTTGTACGGAATCCTTAGTGTGCGTATCCAAATTTATCTTAATTCAACTACTGTGTGCACAAACAGCATTTTAATCACGTGTCTAAATTGAACTTTTTTTTGTCCGCTAGATGGCGTAACCCGTCGCAACCAAGATGGCCGCGGTGTCCACCAACGTACACCTACAGGACTCCCGAATCAAAATCCAGGAAAGCGATGACGAACCCTATTCTCCTAACACCAGAGACACTACTAGTCCAGAATACCATGACGATGAAAAGAATGAAGATAGAAATATACATTCGTCCTCTTTCTCCATACAGAACGTATTAAAGAAAGAACGAGATAGCAATAGCCCACAAAATGTCTTTTCAACAGACAAATTACTACAAAACACGCCTAATTTCGAAGATACAGTGGAAAGTTCTCGAAATTCAGCCAGTATTAGTCCACAATTAGATTTAGATGATAAAACGAATGATACTAGAGCCGAAATAAGTGTTGACGACAATTCATGTTGTAGTGACGACACAGTATTATCAGTTGGCAATGAAGCCCCTATAACTAGTTTTGATGGAGATAAGTCAAGAGATGAACAAGGGCTTACATCTTTCAAACATATACAAACACATCTAAATGCAATATCACAATTAAGTCAAAATTTAAACATAAACCAGCCTTTATTACTAAGACCTAGTCCAATAAATCCGAATCCTTTACTATTCTTAAATCAACCACTTATATTTCAAAATCCTTTGATAAATCAGGTTGATGTAAAATCTGGCATAAATGGACTGAATAGAGTGCCAGTACCTCAATCGAATTTGAACATTAATGCACAACATTACGGTTTAAATTTCGGAGTTCGGAAGTCACAAACTCTTGAACTAAGGAATACAAGGACTGATGAAAATAGAAGATTAAATTATCCAAAATCTCCGGACGAATCGAGAGATTTTATTAATCAGAGTTGTTTGAAATTTAGTATTGATAATATTTTGAAAGCTGATTTTGGAAGACGGATAACAGATCCTTTGAATAAGAGGAAGAATTTAAAGTCTAGACAATTTGAAAATAAGCCAGTTAAAGAAGTTTCGTTGACTGGATGCAATGTACCTAAAGTAGATGTAGATGCTAGGGTTCCTGAAGTGAAGCCTGCTGAGAAGGGAGGGGCGATAGATTTGTCCAAAGCAGATGATAGTGGGAGTAACCAGAGTTCCGCAACAGGTCAGTATTTTTTTAATCATCATCATGTTTTTTGTTGTTTCCAGTTTGGTTAGGACATTTCAGGCTTGAATCACCTGTTTGTCTGATATTAATGATGAGACCGCGCTTCGGAAGATACGTTAAACCGTTGATCTAGGCTGCCATTTGGTGGTCGTAAAATTCCTTTTATCCGTTGTTCCCTACGTCAGATGCCGAAAGGCGGTTCCGAAAAACTCGAATAGCAGGGTCGATTGACCATATAACCTACTCGAAATGATGATGATCATCATATTCACTATGGACAGCCATTTTGTGTTGAGAGGATCAGCTCTGCGTCATCGACTAGACTGTCTACACAGATTGCTCAGGGATACGCCGAATATTCAAGGAGATCATTTTATTTGCTATCTATCGATAAGAGCCGGGACCAACGGCTTAACGTGCCTTTTATAGCACCGAGGAGCTTGAGATAAAAATTGCAACAAATGGCGACAATTCGGATCGTGTTTCGCAGTCGCTTGTCACACTCCCATCATTCAGGCCCAGTGTTCAACAGTGGGTAAAAAGGAAGTGATGATGATGATGATAAGTTTTATATTTTCAGGAACAACGACCGGCGGTGATAGTTCGATGGTTTGGCCGGCGTGGGTATACTGTACTAGGTACAGTGATCGGCCCAGTTCGGGTGAGTATGCTTGTTTTATTTATTTACTAGCAATCCGTCCCGACTTCGTCCGGGTTGTATAATATACTCTATGTTAATCGAATGTAGATGTACACAGTAAGTCGAACAGGATACAACGTAGAACAGAACTTTAGTACTTCTAAAGAAGAAGAAGGTATTATTATTTTTAGCAGGATAATCTGATGTTTCGATGGAAAATCGATATGTCAATGTTAGCTTTTTTAAAATCATTTAGGAATAAGCGTTCTTATCAACGAAAAGTTATTAGACTAGTCAAGCGTCGAATCTAATAATATTATATTTTATTTTGTGGCGCTAACTTGATGGTCTTCTGACCCCAGGTACTTCATACATGTATTTATTTATATTTACAAAGGCGATAGTCTTGAGAGACAAAAATAACGGTACCATAGAAAATGACCGTTTAGGATAAGTAGAATAAGAATTTATTTCGATGAAAAGATCACAGTTTTATAATAATTATTTAGACAAGGGAATTAAATAACAAAATTTAATTCCACAATCAGTACACAGAGATTGTAGAGGCCCGCAGTAGCAGAGTGAAATTGACACTTCTGTCAATTCGTCAAACGACAAAGATCGCTCTATGCCTAGTGTGGTGCAAGGTAGCATCCTCTTTGGTGGTGTAAACGATTTGAGACGCCACAGTTTCATTATGCGTTTCTTCAACGCCAACTATTGTTATCATAATTCACTCACGATGACATAGACAGATCCCGACGACGACGTAAACCAATCGAAAGGAAGTTAAGACGATGAGATGATTAGGAGGTATTCGTTTTTAATATTTTTCGTTAATACCCATCTCTATTGAATCTTCGGCGATAGGTGCGCTTTGAGAAATAAAACTTTAATTTTTTTTCACTTCTGAAACGCAGCTTTCAGATGCGCTTCGAAGAATAATATAGGTTTAGGTGTGCTTGAAAATAGATGCGCTCCGAGAAATACCTAGCGGATTTTATTAAGCTGCACTGGAGTGCTATTTTCGTAAATGTATGACTTATGGTTTATATGTCAAACCACCACGTGCCCGTCATTCAAAGACTGAAGAGTCGACACAGCTTCGTCAAAGAAACAAAACCACTAACAGGCGAAACCTCTCAGTCTAGAGTGGATATTTGGAAGGCGAGATACCCTTCGGCCTCATCTCTGCCGTTATCGGAGTGCCTCCCTCCTGGACATGACCTGCCATGGCTTACATGGAAGTCTTTAAACGGACTCCGGACTCTCGTAGGCCGAAGCAAGGAAAACATGTTCAGGTGGTGCTACTGATCGGAGGTGGCTGCCAGTGCGGTGTCTCTCCTCAAACCATGACGCATCTCCTGTCCTGTCCTGCGTGCCCAGACACCTGCACGCTTAGGGACCTCTACTAAGCCACAGACAATGCCTTGTCGGTGGCGGAGTTTTGGTCCTCTGAAGTTTGACAACAGCCAGAGTCGACTCGCAAAAAAAAAGAAGATGTCAAATAAAAATCATTTTGCTATCGAACCATAATCATTGGACTTACCGATTTTGACTGAAGATATCAAAAGCACTACAAGGCCCAAAATAAGCTTAAGAGGCTAATTGCAACAATAATAAAGTGAAAAGATAAAATTTTCATCCCCTTCAATTGTGATAAAATCTCAACCTAATTCATCTTTACACCTCTTGTAAAACAATTGAAATTCATAATCTCATCCCCAACCCCTTAGCAGTTAATAATAATAAATGTTTACGCTTTATCAACGTGTACCAGGGGTTGTAATGGGATGTTGGGGGCCGATTAAATAACCGTAACGGGGAGTAAATATTTGTGGGTGATTTTGGGGGTGGTTTCCTTATCTGAAAAGCGACAGAAGTTCTTTTTAAAGTGTCGATAGGCACTGAAACTATATTTTAAAAATCTCTGACTTTATAAAATCAGGGCATTTATTTATTTAACTTCATTAAATTCTACTTTTTTGTTATTAACATAAATGCTGTTTTGATCTTTGGGATTCACGCGTTGCCCCGGTCCTTTGAGAGGCTTGCGCGGGGATATGGATCCAACGAGTAGAGGCCCTTTGGAGAAGTTGATGTCAGGTGGTGGTCGTGCCCAAACCCGTCCTCAGCTATATCAATAGATGACATTTCCACGAAATAGAGTGAAAAGAATAAAATGTTTAATGGTTATGAGGTTTGGATGGATTTAAACTGGTCTATTGCAATAGAAATCGGACAACTGCCATAATCATGATTACTGTTATTGTTACTAACTACCTGTAACGGACTTCAATCAGTTTTTAATTAAAATATTCGCTTCCATTATCAGCTGTACAGATGTGCGATACAATATTGTGAACGCAGTCGCTAGCGTGTGCGTCAAAAGAAGTTAATGTTAGAGGCACAGAGTTATTAATAGTAAAGAAAGAAAGAAAATAATTTATTTTAGAAACGCACAAAAAGATAAAAGAAAATGTATTAGAAAAATGGATGGATGTTCCCAAAAAAGATCCTAACTCAGTATATTGCCATCCGATGAAATTGACAGCGCCGATCTTCCGTTAGGACCTCGGTTGACGACAATATCTACTAGTACTAAAACTAATTCTTTTTGTTACGCAATAACCCCATAATAAAACCAAAAACAAAAATTATTTATCTCCTTACCACAGATCCACAAACAAATCCGGCGTGTAATCAAATTAGCAATCATTTGGCATGAGAGTTTCATAAATATGAATGAGGGGGTACGCGAATAGATTAGATCGTAGGGATGGGGGTTGGTCGATAGATTTGTTTTGTCGATAATTACGAATTATCGTAGCACAAGTCTTGAATTTACTTTGGGGCTAACTCAATTTATATGATTTGTCCCTATGCATGTATTTATTTATCGTTCATGGATGTAGAGATTTCGTAGATTATTAGTCAAATAATTGATTCCTAATATTTTATACTAGTAAAATACGTGATTTATCAAACTAGATATTTGTGACAATAGTCTTCATCATAGATAGAGTAAAATCAATGCGTTTTGACTAAGATTGACCTATAGCACATTATTAATAATACTGACGTATAGAACTGGCACTCACACGTACACTCCCATCCGAACAAGACACCGCACCGAATCTTAGTAGTAGTAATATGTATCGGGCTCGCCACTGTTCCGGGGTGTGTTAAAGGATTTCTCAAGGGTCGGCAATACGCACGTGATGCCCCTGGTGTTGTAGGCGTTCATGGGCTATGGTGACCACTTACCATCAGGTGGGCGGTATGCCTTTTTGTCTAATTAATTGTATATAAAAAAAAAAATAACTAAATTGAATACTAAAAATAAATGAAGGAAATGGCGAATTAAAATTTCGCTTTGTTTAAAAAAAGCAGAGACTGACAGAGAACCGAATCAACTCGGCAAAATTTTGATGAAATTTAGTAGACTTACGAGTAATATATACGTAGACTACATCTTGTATAAAAAAAACTATCTTTTGAACAGTACAATAATAGCTAGGTTACTTTATAAACAAAACAATGTACTTACCTTATTACTTCAGGGGCAAAAATGCCTGTTCATTCAATAACAAGACTCAGGTACGCTTAAAGCTACCATCATTATTAATTATTCCGCCTTTATTGCCTAATTATGTACGTCAGTTTACTTAACCAACTAGTCTTAACTACTGCGGTTTTTATCTAACCGCACAGTTAACAAAATAACTGCTAAATTAGACCTTATTGCTATGTTTAGATAGTTAGGTATAATTTACAGATGTAACAATATGATGATGAATAGTTTTTTAATATAACGTCTCCTTATGCGTGTTCTACCGCTTGTATAATAGACTATGCTGGGAGGAATTGTATGACATGATGCCAACAGCCACTTTTAACCATCACACCTCTCACCATCGTCAGGGATTTCATCCCCATACCTTGGATCCCATGTTATCGCGTATAGTATGTTTCGGAATTTCCTTCCTCGTACACTGCGATTATGGAATGAACTCCTGCCATGGTTTTCCCTAGTGACTATAAATTGGGAGCCTTCAAAAAGGGCGTGTAAAAACTCCTTTAGGGTCGTGACATCTCCGGTGTTGCAGGCGTTCATAGGCTACGGTAACCACTTACCATTAGGTGGGCCGTACGCGTGTTTGCCTACTTAGTTGTATATAAAAAAAAGAATAACGCTAATTAGTTTTTGTATAAGTAGAGGGTTTTAATGAGTTTTTGCATTTTGTTGTGGTTTGTTTCAGGTTGATCAATTTGATCATACCTTCTTAAATTATGCACACTTATCATTTAAGCATTTACTTGATTTTAATTCCTGATTTAACCTTCAACTGCGCACAAACCAGATTTGGTTAATAACAATGGAATTTTTATTGTTATCTAGTTTGTGGCAAGCGGAGGGACTATCGATAAACTGGATAGCTTATTTAACTTTAAAAATACCTTCATATAACTAATACTTCCGACGTTTGAACTGTGTTACAACGGCCGTAATCACGGGTCGACTGGCTCAGCATTTCTACAGCTCCATACTTCCAGCGGAATCTTCTTCCATCGGTATTTTACGCGCTTAATCCCGTAATTTTATGTTTTAAACTGGATGGCTTTTTTAATACCTGCCAAATTTTAACATTTTAAGTATGCGAGGTCGATTTTTTCCCGTTTTTACTTATTTTCATATAAGTACCTAATTAAATTAATATTAAAAGCAAGCGTTTCTTGTTATGTGTCCTTTCCAAAAGAATCAAAATAAAAAAAATAAAAAAATGTCGTAGAGGTATTAAAGAAGTGACATACGGCCACAGAATTATTAATAGTTAGTAACTAAATAGAATTAAAAAAAAAACAAACAACATAGATAGATAGATAAACACTTTATTGTACCAATCACAAAATTAAAATTAGCAGAAATACGTTTAGAAAATTGAGTACAAAGGCATAATGCACGCATAGGTTTATAACATACTAGCGGTTTCCCGCAGCGCCTGCGTTGAAAAGTAGCCTATGTTTGACCCCGGGTCATTAACTATATTCATAGCAAATTTCAACAAAATCCGTTCAGCGGTTTGGCCGTGAAAGCGTAACAGACAGACAGACAGACTTTCGCATTTATAATATTAGTATGGATTTAATTTTCACCTTTTTTTGGAATAATATTTATCGATAAAAATATAAATACATTCCAATTCCCATCCCTATTTGCCTTCCTACTGACATATGTTTTGGCGATACAAATTGTGATTCCTGCACTATCATTATTGTTGCGTTTAATTATACAATCAATAAATACTTGAAATATAGTTTTAGAATGAAAACCATATAGGTCTGTGAAAAGGCTAACTGAAGTTAGGCGGCAGTCGTTGTATTGCAATAACCAGTGCCGCCAAATCTAGGACCATGATTTACAGCGGAGAGACATCCTCCGGCCTCATCTCTGCCGCTATCGGAGTGCCTCCCTCCTGGACATGACCTGCCATGGCTTACATGGAAGTCTCTAAACAGACTCCGGACTCTCGTAGGCCGAAGCAAGGAAAACATGTTCAGGTGGGGCTACTGGTCGGAGTTGGCTGCCAGTGCGGTGTCTCTCCCCAGACCATGACGCATCTCCTGTCCTGTCCTGCGTACACAGCCACCTGCAAGCTCAGGGACCTCTACGAAGCCACCGACAATGCCTTGTCGGTGGCGGAGTTTTGGTCCTCTGAAGTTTGATAACAGCCAGAGTCGACTTGCAAAGAGAGAGAGACCGAACCCTAGGTTTTGAAGCGTAAGTTATTTTTATTACGATTAACTTAATTCAATTTCGTTTTTATTTCAGAATAAGTATGTATGTATGTATGTAAAAATCTTTATTGTACACAAAGAACATAGTATCAGAATACAGGTTACAACAAAAGGCGGACTTATCCCAAATAGGGATCTCTTCCAGTCAACCAAACTAACATAGGACATAGACATATGGGCACAGAAGAGGGCACAACACGCAAAGAAATCTTAAGTATATACTGCAATAGTTTTAATAAAGAAACGAATAGTAATTAGTTTTAATATTCAACTACGGAATAAAATATATACACACACACACAGGAAAATTGTGAAATATCAAATTATGACACGATTTTTAATAATGTACCTATCTACAATTACAAAAAAAAGTCTAATGAAATTTAATTGCAAGAGGTGTCGCTATGTAATTACATTACACGAGTGAAAAACTCGCGTTCGTTTTTTAGTTCTAAATTAAATGCCAAGCGTGAGTCGCACTGAATAAAGAAGGGTTCCGTTTACTCCCTCATTTGTGTTACTGTAATATCTATGGATGTGTTGTGTAAGTACTACCATGGGGTTGCATTGCCTAAGAAAATTAATAAGTTCCCCTTTCTGATGTCAGGTGGCGCTAATAATAAAGAAAATACTTAAATTAAGTACTGGATTTAGTACAATTTTTGAAAAGTTTGTCTCGCAAAATTCGGCGAGTCGACTGATTTTTATATGTAATATATATTATATGTCATAGAATACATTTAATAGGGCTCCTGATCTTTTTTATTTTTGGCGAAATAAGAATTGTGTTTTTACGATTTTCTGTAGATTTATATAACTTTATCCAGAACGATCATAGAAATTAACTAACAATTGTTTAACTGTTTTTAAGAAGTTGCTGTAATGTTAAGCCTGAAATTACTAGAACATAAAATTAATAGCATAAAACAAAGTACAATGATACGATCTAATTTTATTTAGAAAAAAAAAAAACAAACGAAAGATCTTTCACGACAGCCACGGAACCCTAAAAAATAATTGGTATCGTTACAACTAGATTTATAATTAACTTGATTAGTAGTTCCATAATGACATGTTGTTTTGATTGTGTTAGTAAGTGTGAAGTTTTTTTTCTTTCAGCTAATTTATTAGAAAACATTATTATATTTACCCGACTGCGCCAGAAGGAGGGTTATGTTTTTAAAAAGCTGTTTCCCGTGGCTCCGCCTGCGTCAAAAAGTAGCCTATGTTTGACCTCGGGTCTTCAACTATATTCATACCAAATTTCATTAAGATCCGTTCAGCGGTTTGACCGTGAAAGCGTAACAGACAGACAGACTTTCGCATTTATAATATTAGTATGGATGTATGTACGAGTATGTAAGTCAGGGGTATTGTTTCCAAGCATCTGTCCGATGGCTTGGATACATAATACCCCGTGTATTATGTATGCGAGCCCGACTTACCCGAGCTGCTACTGAGTCAACCCATGACCATCCGAGTCAGTAGCATCCTAATACCTTATCCCCAAACCCAACCACATCCCACCCTTCCCTAGCTTAAGAATACTTCCGATGGTCAGCAGCGTCGGAAGTACAATAGGCAGTTGAAACTGCGCTCGCCAATCCGCCTGCCAATCGTGGCGAGTATGGCAACAACCCCTCAATTTGGGGGAGGCCTAAGTCCAGCAGTGGACTGATTGCGGCTGAAACGAACGAATAACGATGTAAGTATGTATGTATGTACACATAAAATTTGTCATTAATTAAATTTACACAAGCATTTTATATATAAACACGTATTATAGTTCGGCTCTATGGATTATAGCTTAAGAGGCGAAGTTAGATTCGTATTTACTGTGAGGGTGACACTGGGCATATCAAAATCTAAAGAAACAAAATGGCGTTTCCTTTTGGGTTTTTTCATTTCCAAATTACACAAAACCGCAGTTTTTTAAATAACGTTATCTTGATGATTATCCATCTATACTAATATTATAAATGAGAAAGTCTGTCTGTCTGTCTGTTACGCTTTCACGGCCAAACCGCTGAACGGATCTTGATGAAATTTGGTATGAATATATTTGAAGACCCGGGGTCAAACATAAGCTACTTTTTGACGCAGGCAAAGCTGCGGGAAACAGCTACTATATAATATTATAAGTGTGAAAGTCTGCTAAGTCTGTCTGTTAAGCTTTCACTGCCAAACAGCTGAACTGGACGGATTTTGATGCAATTTGGCATGAATATAGTTGAAGACCTGACCCCGGGCCTAAACATTGCTTAATTTTTGACGCAGAAGCTGCAGGAAACAGCTAGTTAAAAATAATTCTGTAATCGAACCTCAATTTTCCTCCAGTTAAAAATGTAACCCACTTACTTAAAACAACATAATCGTTTAATGAAATAACAATTTCTCAGAATTATCGTCTGTTCCGTCGCGTTTTAATTAGAAAAGTTCTACCAATTGAAAATTAGGTGGAGGGGGAACCCGTCAACCTGACACTTTTAGAATGGGGAGTGGAGATGAGAAGGGATTGTGTCAAATTGGGACGTTTCTAGGTTTTAAATTAAAACATTTGAATTGTTAACCGAATTTGGAACTGAACTATTTTTGAATTGAATGACTGAAATCGTTGAAGATTCAACATACTTTACAAAGGTTGGCTGGAAGAGATTGCTTAGCAATAAGTCCGCCTTTGCTCCATATTGTTAACAATGTTCTAATTACAGTTTTGTGATTTTCCAGATGTGGGCAATAAAGTTATATTGTATTGTATTGTACTTTATTTGTAGAACATATTAAAGTAAGATTAGTACATATAAATTACATGCAGTTTCGATGTTAAACTATTTATATCAGAAATATATATTTTTTTGCAATACAATCCTCTCCCAAGTATATATTACACACCAAGTATTATATCTATTTCCCCACACTGGTCTGATGCTAGTATTCGGCTGGTTCTACACTTCCATCTCTTCAAACATCCTCCACTGCAACCTCTTACATTTCCGTCCCTATCTACGTGCCCGACTGGTCTCTCGAGCCTAGTGCTTCAGGGCGGAGCGAAGTAACTACACATGACGTTTCTCCTTCTTCTGTCCTATTGATGCAACTTGGCGTTCGCACCTTAGATGCCTCCTCAATATTCCCATCCATCATTCCGATTCCTACACTCACTCCTTTTCAGTCCAAGCGGTAAGATTGTGGAATTCATTGCCAGCTGATATACGTGACTCGAAAACTATCTCAATATTTAAGAAACTATTTATGGAGTATTATCTGTCCTTAGCACAATAGATATATGTTGTTGATGTTTTATATGTGAGTTTATTAAGTACTAGCGGTTTCCTGCAGCTCCGCCTGCGTTAAAAAGTAGCCTATGTTTGACCCCGGGTCTTGATGAAATTTGGTATGAATATAGTTGAATACCCGGGGTCAAACATAGGCTACTTTTTAACGCAGGTGGAGCTGAGGGAAACATTTTGTTCATGCATCTTCCCCTAACTAGTATCACATCGATCGTTCCATATCGAACAAAACACATTCGGTATGGAACAAAAATTATTCGACCCGCGGATTTTGTGCGAGTCACGCTTTTCAAAAATAGCACTCCTGTGCTTTACCCATTAACGATCACCTAATGGCAGCCGGGACACCCTAGACCAACGGCTTAACGTGCCTTCCGAAAGACGGAATCATGCTCATTATCAGACAACCAGGTGATTGTAGCCTGCAATGTTCGAGACGTATGTAGTGGCATTTTTTTTATCTCGAACTCATCCCAGTTTGTTATTTTATTTTATTTTTCACTTTTGGAAGACTATCGACTATTTATACATGGTTGCTACAATTTAGTGGCATTTTCTATCTTGATCTCCTCCGTGCTTCGGAAGGCACGTTAAGCCGTTGGTCCTGGTTGTTATCGATAGATCACAATCGTTAGGCTGCCTTACGGGCTTACTCGGGCCACGTTCCTGTTGGTCTGGTTTCTCTGTAAAAAGGGTTACGGATAGCGATGACAGGCGTCCGGATAAAGCCGGACATGTTAGGTTTTTTGATTGCGTGTCCGGTCAAAATAAACAATGTCCAGCTTGTCCAGCTTTTGTTAGGCTTTTTACATTTTATTTAATTTAACATGATTCATGGTAATAATCAGGAAAGCTTTAAATACTGAGACACAAAATCCTCAATAATGTAGGGTGTCCGGCCAAACTGGCTGGCCTGTCCGGCCATTAGGTTTGGCGACCTGGCAACCCTAGTTTCGGAGGTCAGACGGCATGTGCTAGTTCCGCCAATTTAGGATCGTGACTTACAGCGTACCCTAGGCTTCGAAGCGTAAGCTGAGAACTAGGAAAACACGCTTGGACGAAGAAGATTATCTTCTTCATGACTTTTCTTTCTTAGTAGTAAGTACAAAAAATCATTCAGTGAAATGTTCGTCGTTCGCCGGAATTAGTAGTCGTTGAGACGGAAATGTGATTAATTTTATAGGTTGGCATAAGTTATAAGCTGAGTGAGTATAACTATTGAATGAATGAATGAATGAATGAATACTTTATTGCATCATTTACAAACAAAAGAAACACATGGTTAAATCCAATACAACTAAATGGATACAAAGGCGGACTTATCGCTAATGCAATTTCTTGCTCTTTCTTTCTTCAACTATTGTGGCGACATCTATATCTAAAATTTATGCAACTCATGTTTATTCCTTCTGCCTCTGTGGTCCGGTCATTACAGCATTTTCTTTAAAAATTTTGATTCGATTTGCCTGAAGCTATGTTAATCTATGCGATTGCTGGACATTTTTACATAACAAAAAATAATTAAGTACAATTAAACAATTGAGTACAAGTCTTATCGTTATTGTAATTTCTTCCAGCCATCCTTAATTAATTATAATAATAATATTATGTTTCGAATCAGACAGTCCATGTACAAATTATATATAGTCATACAGAGATTGTAATAAGCGTAATACCTAATACAAATACCATCGTTTTGGTGTGTAAAACTGTGATGATTTTATTATGATTTCATTAAATAAATAAAAAATAATTATAAATGCTCCTAGCACTGTACGATTACTCTTTGTATTTCATGCAATAATGTTGTATGTCCTCTACAAAGCGACTGACAATGCCTTGTTAGTGGCCAAGTTTTGGTCATCTCAAGAAGTTGCAATAATGTTTAACAAATAAAAAAATAAATAATACGCTACTGCTTATGACTTAAGTTACGAATCGGTACGAAGCAGTACTTCAGTATAGCAATTAAAATTTGTTCCATTCTCTCGAACAATTGCGTGTCGACATAGTGTCACATCGACGTAACTATTATTATAATTCACGGAATAAGTACCTAGGTTTAAAAATACTATTAATTCATTCATAATGAGTTACACAGTCAATAGACACTACAACCAGAATTGTGAAGTCAGAGCTTTTTGGGAACCGCCTTTCGGTCTCTGACGATATTACTTTAACGACCACCAAAGGGCGGCCGGGACCAATGGTTTGTATTCTTATAACGTCGCAGACAAATGTTAATTTAACATGAAACATGAACACTATAAAGTGTTTTAAATGTTGCCCAAGGAGTAACCAAGAAAGTTGGCACTTTTCAATGTACTTGTTTGTTTGTTTGTAATATCTTTATTGTACAGAAAAAAAAACAAATAATTTTCACACACAAGCATGGAAAAAACAACAAGTACAATGGCGGACTAATCCCACTTAGGGATCTCTTACAGTCAACCAGCGAGTGACAGGACAAGATATGCTTACCAGAAGGGTAGAAACGTGTACAATTGTAGTGGTATGATAGACTAGATATATACTATGATCAATAATAAATAAATCAGTGTTGTCACAGCATTTGGTGTATCGTCACATGGCGACCCTGCCAGGATTATAATATTATTATAAAGGAAATACATTAAAAAAACCTACATACTTATATAATAACATACATATATATTAATAAACATATATACATACACCCATGTAACTAGCTTATACTTATTGAAATTTAACCATGATATTTTATTAACGCAGACGCTATCGACTCCGTTAACAATTTAGTATGGCAAACCTGTGCAGCGCCTCTGGCGGATAGTTAGGTAACTAAGAAATCCATACTAATATTATAAATGCGAAAGTCTGTCTGTCTGTCTGTCTGTTACGCTGTCACGGCCAAACCGCTAAATGGATTGTGATATGAAGTTTGGTATGAATATAGTTGAAGACCCGGGGTCAAAAATGGACATTTTGACGCAGGCTAGTAGTCGAAATAGCTAGTTTCATATAAAATCATAACGCGGTCGCTAGCGTCTGCGTTAGTAAATTCTTATTGGAAGCCTATTTTTGAAAAGTACTTATTACTCACTCAAAAACGGTGAGTTGGATCAGAATCGTACGACTAACCGATCTTGTCGAATGAAAATCGACTCTACAGTTTTGCATGAGCTTTTAAAAAAAAAAGAATAAAGAAGCCTCCCGGTTTTATAACAGTTTTATAACTAACTAGCTGTTTCCCGCAGCTCCGCCTGCGGTATATAGCCTATGTTACTCAGGGTGAATGTAGCTTTGTAATGGTGAAAGAATTTTTGAAATCGGCACAGTAGTTTTTGAGTTTATTCATTACAAACATACACACAAAAATACAAATCTTTCCTCTTTATAATATTAGTGTAGATGTAGATGTAGAAAAATACGCATAATAGTCAATCAATCAATAATCATTTATTCTTTTGTAAACATGTTAAATTCAAGATGGCACATTGATAATACACGTTAAGCCTACGAGGCACACAAAAGTGAAGTCAGTGGTACACATCATCTAAATAAAATCATGCAAAACAATACAACACAAGCAAATAATCTTGCAATATGATCAGCTGTCATTTAAAGTCGCAATCAACATTTTGTCAGAAAATAATTCACACAAGTCATTTGGTTACCAAAAACTCTATAATAATACCTTAAAATAAATTATTTCAATCTTGTCATGGCGTGCACTGTGTTTTAGCAGTATTATATACCTCAATAAAGACATAAAGATAATTAGTATAACATCTAAAAGCATCGGTTTATGGGACCACCATGAAGGAATTGCGCGGGAGATCTTTTATTAACCGGTTTGATTATACGGCCAAGGGCGAGTCGGATTTTGAGGGTTCCATACTTGCTTGGGTTTGAATGGTTGATTTGTTTCGTTTTGGTTTGGGATAACGCTAGGATGATGATGAATTAGGATTACTGTAATCTACATCGACACTAATATTGTAAAGAGGAAAGATTTGTATTTTTGTGTGTATGTTTGTAAAGAATAAACTCAAAAACTACAGTGCCGATTTCAAATATTCTTTCACCATTGGAAAGCTACATTCACCCTGAGTAACATAGACTATATACCGCAGGCGGAGCTGCGGGAAACAGCTAGTATTAAATAAATTTAGGAATTATTTTTATGACCTGTTCCTGGTGGTCTGGTTGTCCTGTAAAAAAGATTATGGAGGTCAAATGGCAGTCACTGCATTGTAAAAAGTAGTGCCTCCGCTAGGACCATAACTTACAGCGTACCCTAGGCTCCGAAGCGTCATCTAGGAAAACACGCTTGGACGAAGAAGGGATTATTGTAATGACCGGCCGCCTGCCTAACGTCTGCAACTAGTAAACAGTACTAAGATTCAACGAACTGAGACGTAAACATCTAAGTAATGCACAATTAGTCTGTTTGTTTGTCAATAACTCCAAAACCGTATGGCGGATAATTAACGAGGCACCTTTGGCTTCGTCTAAACGGCTGACTGTTACACCGAGGCGTAACATTTCCAGTCTCTGTTATATGTTCTTCTGTATAAAAAAAAAAATGACATTTATATGCCGAACGAAAATATATACTCGCAAATTGGGGCATGTACCTTACCGGTTTTGGATACGTCATATTTTTGAAAAATATCACTATTGGATAGATTTTCAATCGAATTACCGGTTTTGCTTGAGTCGTACTTTTCAAAAATAGGGCTTCGGACCAATGGGATCAAGATTAATTAGGTTGGCTGGTAGAGATTGCATTTGCAATTAAAATTAATTTAAATTTTCCACCTTTGTATTAATTCACTTAAAATTACATACTTTTTTTACCTGACTGCGACAGATGTAGGTATGTATTTTCGTATGTATAATTGTTTGCCACGCTCTACAGCCTGAACGGATCGATGAATTTTAGCTTGAGAGGTTTCATTAGATTCGTATTTACTTTGTGAGAATAAAAAAAAACAAAATGGCGTTTTTTTCGGGGGGTTTTCATTCCTACATTGCCCAGAAACGCAGTCGGGTGTTTTAGTTTTTTAAATTACCGTTATCTTGTTAACCTATTTAATCTATGTAAACTATTCATTCATTCATTACGTTTTTTAATGTGACTAACACTGCCATAATTTAAAAATGTAACTACTAAACTAACAGACAGTGCAAATAATTATTCTATAAATAGAAAACGGTGTAATTAACGCCGTTCCTAACTAATTGTTCGAGTAATTATTCGAGGAGCAATGGAGATTCCAAGATGGCGGCTTGTCAAAATTGACAGTTACAAGTTTTCGCGCCCTTTGCAACGCAGACCTAGATAACTAAATGAGTCAGTCATTCATATACATACTTCCATATATTATAACTGCGAAAGTCTGTCTGTCTGTCTGTTGCGCTTTCGCGGCCAAACCGCTGAAAGGATTTTGATTTAATTTGGTATGAATATAGTTGAAGACCCGAGGTCGAACATTAGTTTCTTTTAAGATCATCAATACTTACATTCTACACGTTAATTTAATTAATGCGTATGTCAAGCGACGGCGAGACGTGACCCGCATTGGATTGGTCGCCATTAATGGCATATTCTATCTTGAGCTCCTCCGTGCTTCGGAAGACATATTAAGCCGTTGGTACCGGTTGTTAGATTGTGTCAGATGCCTTAAGGCAGCCTTAAAAATCTGACAGAGTTGGCCACTAACACACCTTGGGTCATGTTCCTGTTGATCTGGTTTCCCTGCAAAAAGGGTTACGGAGGTCAGACGGCAGGCGCTTTATTATAATAACCAATGCGGCCAAATCAAGGATTATTGCGTACTCTGAGCTCCAAAGCATAAGCTGTAACTGGGAAAAACGCTTGGAAAAGAAAAGATTGACATGACATGGTACATTCAGTGAAGCTTAATCTGTGGTCAGTATTCTGTACTCTATGACTCTTATATTTCTTATTTTAGCGTTAATTACTAGCAATTTACGTAATTACTTATGAAGCTTATGGAAAATGTAGAGAACTCGCGTCTGGCGTCGCGGAGACTAATTATTAATCCAAGGTAGGGAACGTTAACTCAAATTACTAAATGTATATGTACAATGCTATTCTTTAGCAAAAATTAATAAATATTATTGACCGAGCGAGCGAAGCGAGCGAGGTCTCCGTTTCAACTCCGCCAAAAATGCTTTGGTATGTCTGTGTGTTCTCCTCTAGAGGTCGCATTTCTCAACCGATTCCCGTGAAATTTTGGGAGCAGGTTGGATAAACATATGAAAATCGATAGTCGAGCCAATTTTTGGAATTTTTTTAAAATGACGGAGTTGGCACTATGGGCCTAAGCGCTTTTGGATTTTATGGCTGTAGTGATAACGAAATAACAAAGGAATTTTTATTTTCTATTATGATCTACAATAGACGTATATTTTCACCAGTATTGTCAAAAGATGAATAGTACAGTTTATTTATAAAGAGATCTGTTCGGCTTAAGCGTCTAGAGTTCGAATCTCACCGGAAGGTGTTCTCTTTTCAGTTTAATGTATTTATTTTTATTTTGCGACCGGTATCTTGAAGTTTATTTTAAAAGTTTTTTAAAATTACAAATATACTTATTTGTTTTCTTGGTAATTATGTAACTACAGGAAACATTAGTTTAGTCTACTTTACCAAAATTACCAGTTTACCAAAATTTTATAAGAATTCATTTTCATAACTAAAATAAGAAGTTTATTTTTGACAATCTTTTATTGTGAGACCAAAGATAAACGAGCCTAAATTCGATGGGATTACGTTGTTTCTTTAAATAGTTCCTATGACCGCTTCCCAGCTCCATCATCAGACCAGCTCTAAGTCATCATAATATTGCTTTGCCACGCTATATATACATGTGTGCAAAATTTCAGCTTCATTGGAAACCGGAAAGTAGATCGTATTTATCTTACGAGATTTGACCAGAACATACATAGGTACTCGTACATACATAGATTGCAAGTTAAATAAAAAGCTAGTATAAGGAAAAACAAATGAATTGATTATTATAATTGAATAATTTACTTCATCGTTTATTTATTTATTTACTTTATTCATGTACACAATAAAAATGTAAAGTTTAAATGTAAATCGTTGTTTGTATAAACCCCAAGTTTTTGTAATTGTCACTCCTCCTTCTGTTAAGAACAGATGAGACAAAAGACTAAAAATATTAGCGGAACGAACATTATCAAGACTTTAATATTCAATGAAAAACATATATGGTGTTAAAAGTTCCTTCGATCTGCAATCTCTATAAGCTCGCGAGGTCTACAGCTCACGGAGCCACTAGTATATAGATTTAGCAATATTAATAAATTCTTAAGAATTTCCATGAGAATAACCCAGATTTAAATCACCCAAACTTCATCACCATAGCCCATTTATTCTTTTCACTCATTAGAAGTAGTTCCTCCTCCTGCCGAGACCTGTTCATGGAAATGTCAACTATTGATATGTCCGAGAACGGGGTTTGGCAGGTGCACCACATGACATCAACTTCTCCAAAGGGCCTCTACGCGTTGGATCCATATCCCCGCGCAAGCCTCTCAAAGGACCGGCGCAACCCGTGAATCCCAAGCGGAGATAAATTAAACTAGTAATACTTACAAAATTATTTTGATATTTTTATTAAACAATCGCAATAACATTAGATTTCATTATATCTACAATAATGATACGAGTATTTGTCTGTCCCTGTTTGTCATGAGGTGGTTATAAATTTTCAAAAAAAAAATCTGAATGTTTTTCAATTTCCCCCCATTTTTGATAACTATTAACACATCCTATAATAGGGAGTAATATCAGTACAATATTACTCACTAATATAGTACTATGACACCAGGGTGTGCATGGTCGATTGATCATGAAACGCTCTCGATATGAATGAATAAGTACAATATTAAAAAACTAAAAATCTTACAAAAGAAAAAAAATACGTCAAAACTATTTTTAATCTATCGGCCGGATATGACTAAAACTATTTTTTTTTTGTCAATTGACTATTAACTATACATATTAATCATAATAAATCATAACCAATTCTAAAAGTAAGTATTTTCCATACTTGATAGCAATAAATTGTTACCTTACTACTTTTATACAAAAGAAGCTGTTGGTCTTCCTAATAAATAAATAAATAAAAACAAACAAATCACTATTAGAAAAAAAGTTAGGTTAGGTTAGAATTCCATGACAAGCAATATAGTTTTCGCGCCAAAAACACGCTCGATTGCCGCCACCCTGTACATTCAATAAAAATTCCATCAATGCTATCACCAGTGCCGAGAACATCGTAGCCATTTTATATATTTAAGTAACAGGAGTTATAAAATGTACCCCATTGCACGGTACATTAATTTGATCACCCTACATTTTGTTTAGGGTTGCCAACTAGTAGATCTGAAGACCATAGACAATCCGAATTTTTTTTTGCTGAAGTAAATAATACGTATTCTAGATTTCCTTATATAGCACGTGATAATATTTTCAGAATTTACGGAGAAAATACTACTACTACTTATTTTAGCGCCTTCCCGGTTGCATCCTCGGCTGATTACCTTGGAGCCCAGGGCCCGCTTTCCTACTTTTTCTCCCCCATAGTTTGTCCTGGCACACCCACAATTGAAAAATCCAAAGCATCGAAACCGCAACGTTCCTATCTCAATGTAAAATTCTGATATTTTATTATGATTCCCAAACCACCAGAAAATCAAGCGTTTTTGAAAATTTTCATCTATATTTATTTAGAAGTCGTTAACCAAAATGGTAGCCAATTTAGCCGAACTTTTAATTTAGAATAAGTCACAATATGTAATCTTATTAATTCAAAATAAAACATAATAATCTTATCGTAATTTTTTTCATACCTTGTGTAAAAAAAAAAAAAAAGAAATCTTTGGTATCAATTCCCAAATGGCAACCCTGCACTGATCATTGGCCAAGTCAGCACACGTCTGTACTGTAGTCTACAGATAAACAATTCATTCCAAATCATTAGTCAGACCCCCTGAGCCGGGGTGTAAAAGAAATTGCATTTTTACCAAGAGGGGATTAAAAGTTAAAGGTTTTTCTAAACGCCAAGTTTAATTACTTAGGTTACTTGTGGAATTTTAAAAAAGATAGATTTAGGTACGTTAGCCATCTGGTGGCCAGTCGCAGGGTCGATTGATTACGCAACTGACTGTATGACTGAGGGAATATAGAGGAACAGAGTCAGAGGTATGTATGAATGAATGAACACTTTATTGCACCATTTACAAACAAAAGAAACATATAGTTTAGTCCAATACAACTAAATGAGCGGTGCAGAAAGCTTAAATGTACATGCCTACATTACGACGCATATTATATACTTACATAAATAAATAATAAGAATAAACTTATAAATAACATATATAAATACTGTCAATAAGTGTGAGAAGTTAGTGACAGCCTTATCACAATTTAAGAGAGGATTATTCTACCTCGGAAAGCTAGTGAGACTTAACCTGATCTTCGAACGAAGTAATAGTTTGTGCCTTACGAATGTCTACTGGTAATGCATTCCAAAGTAGGATAGCCTGAACTGTGAAGGACTTTGAATAGAAACGAGAAGATTAGTCAGGAATTGCCAAACGAAGGGAATTTGCGCTACGTACATCGTATGTATATAAGTAGTACCTTATGAAAGGAAGAAAATCAGCCTATCCCGGTTCTTGATGTCATACAACTTTTCTTTAAAATCTAAAACTCTTCAAGTAAACGCACCTTAATAATGGCGCGTGCGAGCGAGAGGCCCGTGACGTCACATCTTCCGTCCCTCTCTACAGGCGTGTTCATTTTGTTCCTCTGAGACGGGCAGGCCACCCAGTCGATAGAGTAGGGTTGTTGATCACGTAATTAATTTAAACTATTTTAATACGGTTTTATAAATCATCTTCCGGTTATTAATTAACAAAAAAAAAACTCAAATTCAGCAGAAGCCTGCAAGACCCATGGTTATTATGAGCTAATACTTATTCGAAAAAAAAAAAAACATTAGTTTTGTATTCTTATGGCATCATAGACTAAGGTTAACTTAATCTACCTGCGAGCGAAGTGTGTATAACGTTAGGTGTAAATTTTTTTTATACAACTAAGTAGGCAAACAGGTGTACGGCCCACCTGATGGTAAGTGGTTACCGTAGCCTATGAACGCCTGCAACACCGGATAGGTCACGAGCGCGTTGCCGACCCTGATATATAAACGCGATAAAAGCTGTATAAAGTTTTCGCGATTGTTACACATTAAATAATAGTTTTAATGTTAAACACATGTACTATAACATAAAATTTCATAAAATTAATTATCATTGTAGACCTTTTCATTCATTCATATCAAGTGGGTTGCATGGCCAAATGGCTCTGCACACTCTGGCGACCAATCGCGCTAATAATAAATACAAACAAATTATAATTTTAACCTCATTACCAAACCACGATCAAAATTAGATTAACTTTTTAAATAAAGTTTTCCGGTTAATTTTGATGTCCGGAACATACCTGAAATAAGCCCATAATGTTATCAACTCTACTTTTTTTATTATATTATTTTTTAGTTATTATATTATTTAAAAAAATCTATCGACCTCTGAATATTTATATATAAATAAATGTAAATTCCATTCCATTAAGTTCCATTAATGTATTGTTAAATAGCTTTTGTGTATCTTTCTATGGCAATAAATTTATTTAATACTAACTGCCGCCGTGGTTCAGTGGTTAAGGCTTTCGGCTTCGGCCCGGGGGTGGTAGGTTCGATTCCCACGCGAAGCATACTTTGTTTAGTTGTCTCCAGTTTGGTTAAGACATTGCAGGCTTGAATCACCTGATTGTCTGATAATAAAGACGATTCCGTGCTTCTGAAGGCACGTTAAGCCGTTGGTCCCGGCTGCCATTAACTGGTCGTTAAAGGAACTAAGTCAGAGGCCGAGAGGCGGTTCCGCTCAACCTTGACACCACAAAACTTGTAGAATACCCAATTGTTATTACACAAAAAAAAATAAGCAACATTAATATTTTATTTATTTATTCAATAGCTTTGTCCATAGACAATCTTTATGCAAAGAACGTTTAGTCGATATTTAAATATAAAATCTTAATAATCTGTGGTAGGTTATGTGGCAACCCTACTCTGGATAATTATAAACAGTATGCGGAATTAATTTGTCAAAATAAGGCGTATTGAACGCTAGATTTAAAAGCAATTTATAATATAAGAACACATATATCATTATACACACATTCTAATATTATAAATGCGAAAGTCTGACTGTCTGTTACGCTTTCAAGGCTAAACCGCTGAAAGGATTTTGATGAAATTTGGTATGAATATAGTTGAAGACCCGGAGTCAAACATAGGCATATAACATTATGTAAAACTAGCTGTTTCCCGCAGCTCCGCCTGCGTCAAAAAGTAGCCTATGTTTGACCCCGGGTCTTCAACTATATTCATACCAAATTTCATCAAAATCCGTTCAGCTTTTTGGCCGTGAAAGCGTAACAGACAGACAGACTTTCGCATTTATAATATTAGTATGGATAGTATGGATATGGATTCTTTATCTATACAAATCTATTCTTCCCTTCTTCCAAGGGAATCCTAGTTGCGTCCTCAGCGGTTGGCTTAGTGGCATTTTCTATTTCGAGCTCCTCCGTGCTTCGGAAGGCACGTTAAACCGTTGGTCATGAACATACCATTGCGTGGAACATGAGATTTTATTGACGCTAGCAACTGTTTTAACAACTTGCTATGGCAAACCTGTACAGCGCCTCTGGCGGATAGTATGATAACTAAGAACTCTGATGCGCTTAAAAATAAGTATGTAGGTATATTTATTTACGTTGTGTAATGCATGCGTATATGTGCACCACATATATTTACATTGTTATATTTTTTGTATGTGCTGCATAGGTACGTTATGCTTTTATGTTTTATGTTTTACTTTTTCCAATTGTTAATTTGCGCCTACCTTCCTGTTTCATATCATGAAATCCTACCTGTTGGCTGCCTGGAAGAAATTGCTCTAGCGATAAGGCCGCCTTTGTACCATAGATAATAATAATATTCATGTACTTTCTACAATTTGGTGCAATAAAGAGTTATTTATTTATTTATTTAAAGAAATTCCATATCAAATTTTAACGCGGTCGCTAGCGTCTGCGTTAATAAAATCTCGTGGTAGAGGCATTCTAAATAATAGCCCTCGCGGCTATGCTTTGGTTTTGATAAATACGTTAACGTCATTTGCATTTAGCGCGATTGTTCTCCAGATTAAGATATAAGACTAAGAAAGACAAAAACTTCAAAAGAAAGACTTCTATACACAATCGGTGCAAGGAGTAACTGTCAAAAAATTTACTATATGGGCAATGACGTCACTGCGGCTTGATTTCGAGCGCACAAAAGAGATGGCACTACGCTCCTACTTCTTCATGAGAAAATTTGAAATGCTAATTAAGTACTGCTTTAATTAAAAAACAATTTTATTGTTGTTTTTGACATCTGTTTCGTATACATTTTAATCTATTCAAGTCAATCGTTGTGTATAAAAAGACTTCATCCAAGAAAATATGGGGAAAGAACAAGAAAATATAGGAAAAGAAATGTTAGGATTATTACCACATATAAACTTCTTAACACACACACACATAGGTCGCAAAAGAAGCAATCAATGTGTCTATGTATATTTATGTATGTAGGTGTGGCTGTATGACACTTTATGCGAAATCCAATGTGTGGGTAGACGGAGATTTCTTTTACGATCGTTAGATACAGGGGGATACTTTTTAGATCTCTATACAATCTATACTAATATTATAAAGCTGAAGAGTTTGTTTGTTTGTTTGAACGCGCTAATCTCAGGAACTACTGGTTCGAATTGAAAAAATATTTTTGTGTTGGATAGATAATTTATCGAGGAAGGCTTTAGGCTATATAACATCACGTTGCGACTAATAGGAGTGAAGAAACAGTCGAAAATGTGGACAAAACGGGAAAAATTATTCATCTTTGAGGGCTTCCGTTGTGTGCGCTGCAAAAACCGTGCGAGATACCCAAAAAATATGTATGAAAGAATTATTCCTCTTTAAATTATCTAAAAGAATATCTGCGACAGTGTATGTCTATCTTTTAAGATTAACTTCCAATAACAGTTTTTATGATAATCCAATTTGGTCGAAATTAATGCATTATTACAAATTATTTGTCAGAGTTGTATCAACATAATAATATTAATCTTTATCCAAATAAATGTGTCATTGATTCTGCCACAAGAAAATAAAACTAAAAATATAATATACGCAGAAGTACTTTAAAATATATACTTTTTAAAACTACTTTAAAATATATTCTATTATTTATGTAACTAAGTCGTCTAAAATAAGTCGTGGGTAACAGCTATAGGTAATTTATAATAAAGCTGAGGAGGTAGGTTTGTAAACAAAAAATAAATTTGATTCCCAAAATAACTATTCCAAGCGGACGAAGTCGCGGGCACAGCTAGTACATAAATATACTATAAAGACTATAAATACTCTTTATTGCACCCAAATACAAATACTCTTTATTGCACCCAAATACAAATTTCACAAAACAATATACGTACATAAAAATTGAGGTACAAAGGCGGACTTATCGCTAGAGCGATCTCTTCCAGTTAAACCTTAGCGTGGATCGAAAAACGTTGAACAAGGCGATGGCGCAGTATAAATATATATATACCACATACATATGACATGTACATACAAGTCTACGTAAATACCACATACAATCAAATATAACAAAATATATACATATATAAATCTTCTTCTTTGCGAGTCGACTCTGGCTGTTATCAAACTTCAGAGGACCAAAACTCCGCCACCAACAAGGCATTGTCAGTGGCTTCGTAGAGGTCCCTGAGCGTGCAGGTGGCCGGGCACGCAGGTCAGGACAGGAGATGCGTCATGGTTTGGGGAGAGACACCGCACCGGCAGGCCACCTCCGAGCAGTAGCCCCACCTGAACATGTTTTCCTTGTGATTTCTTATGTTTTCGCGATTGTTATTCATTAAATTAAACTATTTTAATACGGTTTTATCGCGTTTATTACTTATTTAACTTTTGCTATTGCTATTGATAAAACCGTATTAAAATAGTTTAATTTAATGTTTTCCTTCTTCGGCCTACGAGAGTCCGGAGTCTGTTTAAAGACTTCCATGTAAGCCATGGCAGGCCATGTCCAGGAGGGAGGCACTCCGATAGCGGCAGAGATGAGGCCGGAGGGTATCTCTCCGTCCAAATATCCACTCTAGACTGAGAGGCTTCGCCAGTTAGTGGTTTTGTTTCTTTGACGAAGCTGTGTCGATTCTTCAGTCTTTGAGTATATAAATAAAAATATATATACATGTCTCTATCATATCATACTTCATAATAATATTATAAATGTGAAATGTGTGTTTGTTAGCCCATATTTGATCCAGAAATTTAAAACAAACAAACAAGCAGCATTTATCTCGCATCTTCGCCCGCGTGAGATTCCGTTTGTGTCACTGAAAAAAATTAGCCTATGTCACTCTCCAGGTCTCCAACTATCTCCACATAAAAAATCACATCAATCCGTTGCTCCGTTTTAACGTGAAAGAAGGACAAACAAACAAACACACTTTCACATTTAAAATATTAGTATAGATAAACAATATGCGTTTTAATTCAATTGCCAGTATAAATATTATAAGTTTACGTTGGGTAAAAACCTCTTCTCATTTATTTATTTAACACTTCTTTGCACACAGTGAAATAAAAATTAAATATGTTACATAAAATATGAACACAGTATGTATACAAAAGGCGGCCTTATCGCTCAAGCAATCTCTTCCAGGCAACCTTAGGGTAGTTTGAAATATAAAGAAAGGAGAGATACGGATATGGTGCATAAAGAACAGAACAACGCTAGGCAGAATAACAGAAGTACACGATACATAAACTACTTAAAATAAATACTAATATACGTAAATAAATAATAAATAATTATGTATATATACATATATTTATATATAATAAATAAACTATAAAAATACACGAGAAGTGGAGACTGAAACAAGATGTACTGAAAAGGAGCGAAGCTACAGTGAGGAAAGAAAGTGGGACTTTTCCCACTATCCACCATATAAATATATATTGTATAATAAATTAACTTGCAAATTATAACTGGTCAGAGTTTGAGCCGTTCGAATAGGCAGTGGAAGGGAATTCCACAGTCGCGTTGCCTTGACCGTAAAAGAATCAGAGTAGAAGGTAGTCGAGTGAGCAGGAGTTCTTAGGCGTGGCATTTACATAAAGGACCTTCTTTTTTTTGAGTAGCTTATGACTACATATATCAAGCAGTATGGCTTTCGTGTCCGCATACGAAGCAGTATTGCACCTATTTAATGTAAACTTGTTTGTTTGTTTGTAATATCTTTATTGCACAAAACACAAGTAATAAACATACACAATTATGGCAAAGCAAAAGTACAATGGTGGACTTATCCCACCTGAGTATCTCTTATAGTCAACCAGCGAGTGGCAGGAGCGGATATGCTTACAAGAAGGGTAGAAGCGTGTACAATATAATATTATTATGAAGAAAATACATTAAATAAACCTAAATATATATAATAATTCTACATATAAATACATACACTTATGTAACTAGCATATACTTTTAAATGTCTAAGTTCAGCAAAGGAGTATTCCAGAGATTTACTTTAAAAGAGTATTTTTTGTAATTCACCGATATGACTTCCAAAGGCAGAATAAGGAAGCTATCATTTCTTCAGTCGGATGCCTTGCTTTCTCTAACTGATCTATCGCATCAACCATTATCCAGTTTTGCATCTTTAATTAAAACGACATTAAAATTGCTCTATAAAGTGGTAATTTTTAGCAAGAATGTTGTCTATGATTTATTGCATACTAGTTTGTGAAAATTGAGTTTCAATCTATGGTAAATATAGTAGAATCTGTGGCCACTACGAACATTTCACTAAATACGATTTGCTTCATATTGTCAACGAAAGGTCCTTGCCTTCTACAAATTAAACTACTCGTATTTTGATAAGATTTTAATCACGTTTATTTCTTATTTTTTTACACCTAACGTTTTAAACAACCGCTTACCAATTTTATTGAAAACTATGCCAATCCAAGCAGTTATGCCCTACAGTATCCAAGGGACTTGTAGTCTTCTATTGAGTTTGAGATTTTATTTGATTGATGTTATTCTTCATTTAACTTACACCCGTATTCTTAAACATAATCTTAAAGACATCCTTCACTCAAACTCATTGGAGGCCTTAAGGAAGTCCTCGAACTTTCCATGAAAACGATATTCTTAGTTGGTTGTTTGAACAAACTCCAATGAGGAACACAGGTTATATTTACAATCCAAAGCTAAAAATTAAAAAGTACAATGAAATGAAATGAAATATGAAAAAAAGTAAAAAGATACCTAGGCAAAAAGTGGTTTACTTTGTGGTCCACTTTATTTCATTTGGAGGAAGCCTCAAGGTACCTCTCAACCAACCTTATATTTGACAGTTCGATACTCACCTCCGATGAGGCATCTCCTCAAGTCAAGGAATCTAGTGTCGACTAATCATACCAATGAGTTGGAGTAAGGTTGAGTCGAGTTTGAGCAAACGTTTGAGAATATGGGGGTTGGTCTACCCGCACCAAGAACGCTGTAAAGTGTTTGAAACGTTGTGTCAATAAATCCTATGCTATAAGTGCGGAGGTCTATCTGTCAGCCTATCTGTTTCAATTTTACAAAACTATACAAATTTATTTTAATAAAATAAATGTTTTTAAACACTCTATTTGTCATCACCCTGTATACACAACGTGTGAGGTCTATAGAGTTGTGGCGCCCACGTCGCTCGACAAATTTGATAACAAACTCGCACTGTATACAGTATGTACTGTATTACTTGATAAACTTTAGTATTTGCGTGATTTTAAGAAAGTGAAAATTTACTACCAAGAAGCCCTATTTTTGAAATTGTATGCGAATAGAAATAGTTCGATATCGATCAAACATTATTCGATGTCGATCGAAAATCATTCTATAATCGAATAAAAAATATTCGACTCGCCGATTTACTTTTATAGCACTCCTAGCGACCCGTATTGGATTGGTCGCCATTAAATGGCACATCTCGAGCTGCTCCGTGGTTTGGAAGGCTTTTTAAGACGTTGATCTTTGTTGTTCAAAATTGGAAATCGTTAGGCTGTATCAGATGTAGGTAGTCCGAAGAAACCTGACAGTGTTGGTTGGCCACTAACACACGGGTCATGTTCCTGTTGGTCTGGTTTCCCTGTAAAAGGGGTTACGGAGGTTTTAGAGATAGGCAGTCGCTCCATTGTAATAACCAGTGCCGCCAAATCAAGTACAGCGTACCCTAGGCTCCGAGGTGTAAGCTGCAAAAACACGCTTGGACGAAGAATTATTTATTTATTTATTTATTAATACTTTATTGTACCACAAGTAAAAATACAATTAGCTGACTTAATGCTAAAAGCATTCGCTCCCAGTCAACCATGAAGTCAGAATTATGTATCTATTTTTATATTATTAGTACGAAAGTCTGTCTGTCTGTCTGTCACTCTTCTACGGCTAAACCGCTGAACGGATTTGATACTAATATACTTAGTTGAAAACCAGACTGCTTTTTGACACAGGCGCAGTGGCGGGAAACAGCTAGTAATAGATAAATGTCTCCTGGTACACAACTTAACAATAGACAATTCAACAAAATAAACAACGATTAACAGAAGAGCCTTCCCTATTAACCCTCCCGCCGCAGCTAATCTTCACACGCGCCGACGAAGTGACACTAATTTGACAGCTGTCAAAATAACATTCCGCCATGATGGCCGCTACCGTATACTTTTAATTGTTGTCTAAACATTTGAGTAGATAATATTTTAGAAAGGTGTTGTTGAGTTGAAGATTTAGAGAGATAAATTCTCCACTACTTTACTGACTTTAGAAAATTGCAGAACGGTAAAAAAATCTCTAATCAGTGTAAGTACTCGTTTTTTTACTATTTTCAAACTTTTGTGTTTGTTACTTATCAAATCTGGTACAACCTATTAAATTTTGTTCTCAAAATACTTCATTTGTGCACCCGTATTTCATTTGCCATTTGCATGTTTTGTAAGTTAATTTAACAAGTTTTATCCATATTATTAATTGAATTTATTTACTTAATTGAAGTTTATTTTTATTACCGTATTTAAACATTTATTCCATTACAAAATATCGTGAAAGTTTATAAGATTTCTTTCCAAGTTAAATTTATTAAAATAATAGATATTACTTATTTTTCTTCATGTTAAACCACTGTTCTAATTTTAAATATAGTTTCATTTCAAACCATAGATAACAACCATTAATTTAAAATAAAAATGCCACCAAGAAAACTCTTCCATAAAATGTAGAGATAAACTATTATAAATTAAAAGCCAGTGTTGAGCGTTTTCTTTTTACTTGTTCTGAAGTGAGCATAGAAGTTGTCATCTAGCATATCTGTATAATTTTCTCTCGATAACAAACCAATGCACAAATGCGTCAACAAAACGCATTACCACGGAGTAATAATCCATTAAAACGCATCGGACACCGGCGACTGTATTTCTATGGATATGTTTTACAATCCAACTGGAAGCGATTCTTAAATTTTTTCGAAAAATCAAATGCAACTTGCAAAGAAGCAAACTTATTCATTTTAAGTATTATTTATTTTCTTCGGGGTGTCTTATAGCATAATAGCAACATGTGACAATAATCTCTTAGACATAACTATTTTATTTATTTACAATTTTTATTTCAATTTATTTGTTCAGACACTTACACTTAGGTATTTATTACTATTATCTATTAAAAAGCAGCCTACTTTTGACACCGTGTTTTCAAATATATCCATACCAAATTTTACTAAAATCGGTCCAGATTTTGAAGAGAACGCTTTTGACTTTAAGTTTTATACTATAAAATATACTCATATTTTATGCAAATAAAATTATTCTATTCTATTCTATTCTGACTACCCGTCCAACGTGTGCTAAAAACCGTGGTTAAATTAATTGGATCAAAGTAATAGATCTACTGAATTAAAATTTATTATTGGTAAAAATTTGAAAAATGTACGTTACTTATTTACATTGTCGACATCCAATGAAATCGAAGAATTTTTCAAAATCTAGTATTTAATTTTTAATCAATGGTTAAGCTACTGTAGCAGAAGAAGGGTTCATATAAACTAAAATCCTTCAATCCATAATGTTTGTTATCTCATTCATTAGAATTGGATAAAAAAATAAAACTGTCGACATTTCCAGTAGCCACTAACCCTGCGGGATCAACATTTGACAACACCGCTTTTGGCGCCAATTCTGCTGTCATTATGACAGCGCCGTATGATTTACGCAGCACAAGCGAGCCACAAAATAAATATGCGAACATTACGCGGGCACAAATAAAAAATGATTTGAATTAATAAAATTTAATTTAGACGACCACACAACACGATGCAAACGGATTGAAGTCGGCGTCCATCTTGTGTCAACATCTTTTTAATTGCGTTTATAATCTGTCCTGATTCGTTTTTACGACATTAGTGATGTGTTTTTTTAAATGCTACTAATATTAGATGGTTTAAATAGTGCCTACTTCAGAAGCAATCTATTTTCTCTAAGAGTCAATAGCTAAAACATGAAAAAATATGTTAATATTTACAATATATGAGAAATTACAAAACTGTTAATGTCAACAACATAAATGTCAAATTAGACAAGAAACACATAAAATTAACAAAGTAGTAACTTCCTTGCAGGCCGAATTTAATATCTCATTACGATTAATAAAATCACAACCTTCCCGCCATTAACGAATTAAAAAAAAAGAACGTCACCAAAAACATCCAATTAACTTTTTAATTACTTTCGCTTGTCAGGCAATGGGAGTAAAAAATGTCGGGCAAGTTTTTGAGTTAAGTTGACAAATAACGTTTTGATTTTGATTATTTTGGGCAATTTTACACGGCTACTTTTAAGATAACCACTCCCTGATGGATAGGCTTAATCGTTGTCTATTAATAATAGTCTATGGCTCGATAAATCAGTTGTTTTGGATGTGTGGGTTTAAAAAAAGGCAGTGATTTGCACTGTATTTCTTGGTTAGATAATAAGTGACTTAACAGATTATTCAATTGATTATCTTAAGCGCAGAAAAAACGATATCCATACATCTATCTAGGACAATAAATAAATTCCTGTAATTTTATAATGGGCCTGTTTAGTATACATTGCGTCTCCACTCTACAGAATTTCTAAAATTGATTAAAATAATACTAAATACAAATGCCAGGGCTAATTAATCCTTACTAATATTATAAATGCTAAATTCTGTCTGTTACGCTTTCACGGCCAAACCGCTGAACGGATTTTGATGAAATTTCGTTTGAATATAGTTGAAGACCCGGGGTCAAACATAGGCTACTTGTTGACGTAGGCGGAGCTGCGGGAAAAATATGATATGAAACAGATTTATGTTGTTTTCATAATTTTTTACACGCTAGTTTTTGAGAAAATCGTCATTTTATGTTTTACGGAATATTTAAAAATTAGTGTTGGCTTTCCTTTTTGATTCTATTACATTATTAACTATTACTTAGTATTTTTTAAATCATATCATTACATTACCCCTATACACATCGTGCCCTGTGCCTTAACTAGTTACGTCACAGCTTCGTGAAGAAGAGAGGTAGGCTATTTTGTACGGGCAACGTCCGTCTGGGGAAGTACCTCCACCCTACAGAAGACCGCAGCCAAATAACACTGTGATGCAGTGTTGTGTTCCTGCTGGTGAGTGGGGTCGCCAGGCTCCAGAGGGGTCGCTGTGCTGATAGCGGACAGATCGGGAACGCGCTCGTGACATCTCCGGTGTTACAGGCGTTCATAGGCTACGATAATCACTTGCCATCAGGTACGCCAGTTTGCCTACTTAGTTGTATAAAAAAAAGCTTCTGACATCCGATACGCCACTCATCCTCAACAGTTCATCTTAAAGTTAACCCATTTGTCTACATATGGTTCAAATAAATAACGTGAATTCCGGTTTGTATTTGTCATCGGATACCGTGAATACCAAATTTTAAAAAAGATGGAGTAATAGAGCGTCCGAGCGGAAAAGATATTTTTTTTCAAATGGCAATGGCGTGACAAATAAAAAATAAAAAGTTAAAAGTAAAGTATGAAGTAAAAAGTTAATTTAAAGCGCTAAATATTTTAAATAAATTGCTAGTTGTGCGTTTGGTCAGTATGCATGTCATACTAACTGTTCCCCGCAGCTCCGCCTGCTTCAAAAAGTAGCATGTTTGACCCCGAGACTGACAGACAGTCTTTCGCTCTTATAATATTAAAGTATTGAGGAAGTATGGACATGGAACTGTTGAAGCATGGACTTGGGGAAATCTGTTCGGTTGCATGAATGGAGTCACTGGACGATGGGTCCAAAACGACTAAAATTTCGCGGTGTATTCGAAGGCGGTACGAAGTTTGACGGGTCAGCTAGTGTCCAATAAAAATCATTCGACCCATCCATTTTGCTTGTTACACACAAAACTGATATAAGCTGATAAGCTGGGAAACACGCACGAATGACAGACTGCACCAATACTACCCAATTTTTTTCGAAAACTTTATAACTATTTTGACGTGTGAAATCCAAACAATGTGTTTTATAAAAAAAATAGAAATGACCTTAAAAAACTGTCTCGTGCCAGTCACACATGTGTGTTTGTTGTTATAGTAACTGTATGTATTTGTGTGTGTGTGTGTGTCCGGTTATTCGGGTGGTTTAAAAATTAAGTCATCACTCACTGGTATGGCTGTGGTTTTTTTGTGAATACCAATATGGATGGGTTTATGTAAGAGAGTCAAATTGGTAAAAGAAAAATAGGCGAATCCTTTATTTACCAAATTAACTCTCTCTCTCTTTGACATACATTTTATTGTGGAAAGATATTTTATCTGGAAGAAATTGCTATTGCGATAAGGCCGCCTTTGCGCAAGGTTATTTTTCTTGTAATTGCTTGTATTTAACAATATATCCTTGTTGTGCAATAAAGAGTTTTTATATTGTATTGTATTGTATTGTGATAGGTAGGTACTAGTTTCAATATATCTCTGTGATCCAGTGAGGATTCCATTCCCACCGGAAGCATACTTTGTTTAGTTGTTTCCAGTTTGGTTACGACATTGCAGGCTTGAATCACCTGATTGTCTGATAAAAAGATGATTCCGTGCTTCTGAAGGGACGTTAAGCCGTTGGTCCCGACTGCAATTTAGTGGTCGTTAAAGAACATCATGATCCTATTGGTCTGGTTTCCCTACTAAAAGAAGGGTACGGAAGTCAGACGGCAGTCGCTCGAATGTAATAATCAGTACTGCCAAATCTAGGATCATGATTAAAGCGTATCCTGGGCTCCGAAGCGTAAGCTGACGATGCAACTAGAAATACACGCTAGAATGAAGAAAAGATGACTAATCACATTTAATTCCTCTGAAACATCGATAATGAAGACTCTATTTAAGGATCTTATTTAATATATTTTGCTATATCGGTCGACATATCAAAGTTAAATGAACAGCAAATGTTTCTGTCTATGGTTTCACTTACCTTCAATAATAATTATTCTCTCCGCACCACCTCTTGGTTGACTGGTAGAAAAAGCCTCTGGCCTCAAGTCGGCCCATAACATTATTGTAATGAAGATAAATATAATTATACTGTCATTTAACCGCTTTGATAGTTTGACTTTGAGACTGACAATTACTTTTTTTTAAATTTTGATATGTCTACCGAAGCGGATGAGGCCCATACTATGGCTGTAAATATCAATTTTTCAGGGGAATATTTTTGTTTTTAATTAATTCGCTGATATACTATAAAATCTGATATTTCTTTCGAATAATAAGGAATCTTAATCTTACCGCCAGAAAAAAAAGCATTTTAGAAATTTTCACCTGTTTCCTATAAAAAATACATATTCTAAGAAACATACATACACACCATCACGCCTTTTTCCCGTAGGGGTAGGCAGAGACTACGGATTTCCATTTGTTACGATCCTTACAGACCTCCCTCGCTTCCTCTACGCTCATATTCCAAGAAACAGACGTATGAAAACATAGCATGACAGTGAGAGTTCGGCAGTATAATAAGACCAATATGTACAGGTGCAGGGTCGATTGCCATTTTCTAATAATTGACCTAATTGCTCGATTTTGTAATAGACTAGTTTCCAGGGTCAAAAGACTAACTTTAACTAAACTCCGTCATTTAGGGAATCAAAATATATTAGTGACGTATTTTTTCTTTTGTCAATTGAGCGATAAATTATAATGATATAACGCATCAGTTTAGGAGTGGGGGCTCGTGACGTCACATGTTGCGAAAAAATGTAGCACACTGTGACGTCATAAGGAACTTTAACGCGCCATATCTTTACTATTCTTTGTTTAATTTTCAAAAGAAAAAATACGTCTATATATATATATATATATAAATCAATTGCTGTTCGTAAGTCTCGCTAAAACTCGAGAACGGCTGGACCGATTTGGCTATTTTCGGTTTTGAATTATTTGTGGAAGTCCAGGGAAGGTTTAAAAGGTGAATATATTCGGAGGCGGTACGAAGTTTGCCGGGTCAGCTAGTCTCCAATATTTTTTGATTATCTAACTGACGGACTAATTAATTTTTTTTAAGAAACTAGCCTTGCACAATAAAACTATTGCATAAACCCGTCCACCTCTTTTATAATCCTTATTTTGACAGTCAGTTCTTCAATGGAGATAAAAAAACGGGGACCGAGACAACGCTATACGCACGAGTGAGACGGATAATATATTCTCGTTGGGTGGTATACTGACTCATGCTATTGCTTATAAGCGACTAAAGGCAGCTTTAGACGGATTAAAAAGCTTTTTTTCAAAGTTCTTTGGCTTCATCTATCAAGTAGGTGTATATTGAAAAAGTAATGTAATTATGATGTTTTGAATTGTAACATGCTCTACAAAAAGCTCGGTTGAGCGTGTCAAGCGATGGGACCCGTATTAGATGGGTTGCCATTTACCCCGTGCTTCGGAAGGCATGTTAAGCCGTTGGACCCGGTTGTTATCGATAGATTGCAGTCGTTAGACTGTGTCAGTTGCCTTTTGGCAGCCTAATAAAAATCTGACAGCGTTGGCCAATAACACAGCCTCGGGACATGTTCCTGTTGTTTTGGTCTCCCTGTAAAAAGGTTACGGAGGTCAGACGGCAGTAGCGTCATTGTAATAACCAGTGCCGCCAAATCTAGGACCATGACTTACAGCGTACCCTAGACTACGAAGCGTAAGGTGACGACGCAACTAGGAAAAACACGCTTGGGTGGTGGATCAATCCAATACTGGTCATGTCTTGCCGTCATTGAAATGGCATTGGATTGGGCACATAGCTCAGAGAACCGATGGCCGACAGGGTACGCAGCGGTAAGCGCAGCGTTAGACACTCACCGACCAGATAGTCAGATGACCTGAAGGAGGCCGCTTCCAAATAGTCATTCTGGAAATCATTTGACTGCGACTAAAATGATTAAGAATGTTAGGATTATTATCACACCACGGACACTTCATACAACAGCGGCGAGCTCGATACATATTACGACTACTACGATTCGGCCGCGTACGCACACGCGTCAATGTGTGTGTTACCCGTAGGGTTGGTTATTTATCGTTTCTGCGTCATAGTCAGCGTAGAAGTGACGTCGTCCTTGCATTGTTTTGCTCTCGATTTTTACCCTTGATCTGCGCGGTTAGGTGCGGTATCTGTTTCGGGTGGGAGGGTGCGGGTATCCGTCTGTACGTTAGTATTATTAAGTAAATAAAAATTTGATTGATTGATTGATTCTGTGATATTGTGGAGGATATAAAGAATCTCCATATCACATCAAATGACTCACGCGCACGGGAATTCGCTCTGTCTGTTACGAATTGAGATAATTGTCTCAATCTGCAATTAAATTTGATGATTCAATTCGGGTTAAGCACTACCTGAGAACCCTGGGTTTGCTTGGATTTTTATTTATTTTTAAGAGATTTCAATTCGACCGTAAAACGTTTCTGTGCTTCGAAAGGTACGTAAGGCGTTGGTCCCGGGCTGTAATGGGACCAAGTCAGAGGCCGAAAGACGGTTTCAAAAAACTCTGAGGCCAAGGTGATATTAATAAAGATCAATATGTGTGATTTTTCTCTATCTCAAAAACTTGTCAGTTACTAAAACTTAAGCTTACGCTTCAAAACTCATAGTACGCTTTTAATCATGGTAGATATTCTCACTGGTTATTACAATGGAGCGAATGCCGTCTGATCCCCGATCTTTTTAGCAAAGACATCAAACCTATAGGATGATCAGAATATGATTCCGTGCTTCGGAAGGAACGTTAAGCCGTTGGTCCCGGATGCCATTTGGTGGTCGTTAATGGAACCATGTCAAAGCCCGGAAGGCGGTTTCGAATAACTCTGACACTAGGGTGTACAGGGTCGATTGACCATGACCACGACCCATGTATCTTGGGGAATGTTGTTCAGTTGCATGAATGGAGTCACTGGACGATGGGTCCAAAACGACTAAAATTTCACGGTGTATAATAAATCAGGATATGTTACTAACAAAGGCGTTTACTTTTATATTAAAATTAGTCAGGCTAGACGTAGTAGGCCTCTGATATCAACCCTAAAATGGGCCCTTAAGTTCCGTTAACATTTACAACCCTTTATCAAGTCGGTTAGCTGGAAACTACCAATTAGAAGCCACAAAAAAATGGCAAAATGTAATGATTAACTAAACACACATGCATTACAGACAGACACACAAAAAGACTAAAACAACATGGAAGATGTCTCTATTACTTCACACAAGAACAAACTCGAAATAGAATTTCAATTTGTCATACAAAAATCAACCTTACACATCAAAAATACAGATCAAAGTAGATTCAATTTCCTTTACAGATAAAACTCGTTGTGATAATCAATCCAATCAAAAATACTACTTAAATTACTTAATGTAAAGTGTATTTTTCATTGTGCTAAAGTTCTATTGTTATTGATATGCAAATGTATACGGTATTGAGTTGGAATACGGTGTATATTTAAATGAAGTTGTGTACATTCGATAGCTATCGCAGTAAGTCAGGCTTGAAATGTTTTGGTGACATGAGCGAGCGAATGACGGGCAGAAATGCGGTAGAGCCGCCGTTTTTATTGATTTTAGAATTCTTATTAGACTTTTCAATTTTTTATTTATATTTAAATTGAATTTTTGCATTTATTTTATTAGATCTATAGAGTTCTTGGAATTAAGTTCGCCAACTGTTTATATGCTTACTTTTTACTTGTAGTATGATAAAGTTTTAACTACCCTCTGAAACGAGAGAGCGACAGAGTTATTTTTAAGTTTTTTTTTTTTGGATTTTTATTAAATAAATATTTTGAAGGGTGGTTTATTAAAGCATAAGAAAAGAACTTAGAGCAAAATTAAAAAAAAAAAAAACTACATGCTAGTAAAATTAATTTACAATCTGTCAATGCTCTCTCCCCAAACTACATTTGAATTGAATTGATTGGCTATTTTACTCATTCCGTTTGCGATATACAGAGACATAATGAGTTTTACAGCTTAGTATTGTCAGGAAAATAGAAGTAAAACAAAAAAGGAAAACCACTACAGGATGTCTTAATTATTAGGTGCTATTCAGTAAAACATAAAAGTTAGTTTTTCTCGAAAACTAGAGTGTAGAAATTTATGAAACCAACATAAATCTGTTTCACATGTCTTAATTTTTAGCCCTGAATGTATTTTTATAAAAATTTAAATCCACATTATTAATTTCTAGTTAGAATCTTTTATTATTATACAAAAACAAAGTTATTTTAATAGTGCAGTGGTAAAATTTTGAAAAGTGATAATGGAGGGGTTCAGAAATTCTGTTCTCCATCACCAGCAGTAGAGACAGATTATCTGATGATAAAGATATTATTCTTAAATGGGTCCTGGTTACCTATTATAAACTAATTTTATTTATTTGAAGACTATCTGACCCGGCTTACCTTTTAAACCTTCCCTGGACTTCCACAAATAATTCAAAACAAAAAAATAGCCAAATCGGTTTAGCCGTTCTCGAGTTTTAGCGAGACTAACGAACAGCAATTGATTTTTATATATATAGATGATTACGGAATCATCTATTAGATATCAAAGCACCCTTATGCCAAATCTATAGAACTTGTAACCAACATGATTTGAATGAATAAATTGTTGCTAGTTGTTTTTGGCTTCTCGACTGATAACTCCGTATTTTTATACGATTTTATACAATTGTGTTAGTATTAACAAACAGGGAGTATTCCCTGGACATCTACCATGGCTTACATGGAAGTCTTTAAACAGACTCCGGACTCTCGTAGGCCGAAGCAAGGAAAACATGTTCAGGTGGGGCTACTGGTCGGAGTTGGCTGCCAGTGCGGTGTCTCTTCCCAGACCATGACGCATCTCCTGTGTTGTCCTGCGTGCCCAGCCACCTGCAAGCTCAGGGACCTCTACGAAGCCACCGACAATGCCTTGTCGGTGGCGGAGTTTTGCTCCTTTGAAGTTTGATAACAGCCAGAGTCGACTCGCAAAGAAGAAGAAGAATACTTACCGCGATGGCTTAGCGATCCAAAGAGGATCTTGGCCATCGATATAATTGTATTGTAAATAGATGTAAAATATACACAGCTCCACAGTTTTAGCCCGCATTGGGTGGCCGGACCACCCAATAGGTAGCTCGTGGCCGCCTCGAATTAGGCGCCGATATACTAACATGTGCATATGTTAAGTCTTTGATATTTTCTCCGTACGAGCTTCAGCTTGGACTTAGGAACACGGGGTACGCTTTTAATCATGGTCCTCGATTTGGTGGAACTGGAGACGAAGAAAAGTCTAAAATGTCGAATGAAAATCGTTAGACTCGCCGATTATGACAAATGAAAATCATTGGACGTCGAACGTTACTCATTCGATTCACCGATTTTGCAAGTCATACTTTCCATAAACAGATAAATATCTGACTTCCGTAACTCTTTTTACAGTGAAACAAGACTACCAGACCGAAGCCGAACCGAGTCGCGGGTTCGATTCCCACTGTCAGCACACACGTTGTTTAGTTGTTCCCAGTCTGGTAAGGGGAATTTCAGGCTTCAATTATCAGATTGTCTGATAATAAAGATGATTGCGCGAGTTAGGCAAACAGGCGTACGGCCCTCCTGATGGTAAGTGGTTACCGTAGCCTATTAACGCCTGCAATACCGGAGATGTCATAAGCGCGTTGCCGACCCTGAAGGAATTTTTTCACGCCCTTTTTGAAGGCTCCCAAGTTATAGTCACTAGGGAAAACCATGGCAGGGAGGGGGGAGTTCATTCCATAATCGCAGTGTTCTTTCGGCCTCTGACGTGGTTTCTATAACGACAGCTAATGGTAGCCAGAAGTAGGGAATCATCATTATTACCAGACAATCAGGTGACTCAAGCCTGCAATGGCCTAACCAAACTGGAAACAACTAAACAAAGTATGTCTCAGGTGGGAATCGAACTCCGTCCGTTGGGTCTAAGGCAAACCGCCTTAGCCACTGGACCACGGAGGCAATAAAATGAAATCGTGTATTTTTAATATAGGATATAAATATCACTAATTGACGTCAATTTACTTATATTAAGTTTACCACCACTTCCAAAGCGCAAGTAGAGAAGAAGCGGCGCCACAAACTCCACTGCAGCGCTTTCTTCAAAACGTCAATTTACAAATAAGAAAAAAAACTTTCCTTAATTAACTAGTTAAATCAACGAATTCAAATGTTTGTCAACATTTTGCATTTAAAATTAAATAAAAACTGAATAAAAATAATAATAAAATTTCCGCAGCGGCAGTTCTGTACATTACTCACGTACTTAAATGAATGATTAAACATCATTAACCAAGATTTATAACATCAATACTGAACCCTCCTTTAAAGGAAGTCGGTCAAAAATACTCGAAATACCGAAAAAGCGTGTGTTAATTGTATGTTAATGTATTTCTCATAAAGAATGTCCGTTGCACGCATACAAGTTTTTATCAAACATTATCTTGAATCTACATGCTTCTGAATTACTTGAAATTGCTTAATTAGAATTTCAACTTTAATTAGGTAAAAGTAAGCTTAAGTTAAGTGACCTGAGGCGTGGCTAATACTCGGATTGGTTTGTGTCAAAGAGCGTAGAAAATAACACGTAAAACAAGATAAAATTAAAACACCCGACTGCCTTTCTGTGGAATTTGGAAACGAAAAATCCACATTATGTTTTTTTTTTATTTTATGTACCCAGTGTCACTTTCACAGTAAATACGAATCTTACGACACCTCTCAAACTAAAATCCATCGAGCCGTTCAGGCTGCCGGGCGTTTTTTTTATACAACTATGTAGGCAAACAGGCGTACGGTCCACCTGATGGTAAGTGGTTACCGTAGCCTATGAACGCCTGCAACACCGGAGATATCACGAACGCGTTGCCGACCTGTCCGCTATCAGCACATCGACCCCTCTGGAGCCTGGCGACCCTACTCACCAGCAGGAACACAACACTGCATCACAGTGTTATTTGGCTGCGGTCTTCTGTAGGGTGGAGGTACTTCCCCTGACGGACTACTTCTTACAAAATGTCCAATGGCGTGCCAGAAAATTATACATACAAACATATATACATACCTACATACATACTCTTGAAAAACATAACCCTCCTTCTGGCGCAATCGGTAAAAATACATGTATATTTTAAAACGACTAGGACTATTTTTCAGTAAAATACAGAAACTTTCTCACTGAGAAAAACCTGGGACAGACAGCTGGACAAATATGACGAACCGATTAGGATTCCTTGTATTTACTACGGAACCCTAAAAAGGCTGCTAAGTTGTTTTTTATAAACATAAATGTAACTTGGAAGCATACAAAATAATTTAGTAAGTGCGTATATCTAATTCAGTAAAGTAACGCTTGAATCAGTTAAATATTTGTCCTAATTACCTAACTATAAAATGGTTAACCAAAAATATTCTAACATTGTTATTTTTGTGTGAAAATAAATACTTACGTTCCACTTACGGTTTTATTAGTTTTAAACTAGAAAAATAAACAAATAAAATGCTGATTAATTATTAAAAATTGATTTACACACCACTTAACTAAACAAATGAATATTTTAATTAGAAATTAAACTGAAATTGGCCACATATTAAGTTTCCTTGGCTTACATAATTAATAAGTTTAAAAAAATAACTGTCAAATGCCAGACATGGCCTCTCGTTAATGGTCCCACAGATAATAAAGCGATAAACGTCAAATTGACGTTATTTATGAAATGTAGGACGTAATAAAATTAACATAAGATGGATTTGTGTGACTTTGCTGTTTTTTTTTTTACGGACACACAGACGCAACGTGAGACTAACAATAGTTTCTTTTACAAGTTCGTTTAACAACGCAATTTTTTTAATACATATTACACAAGCCAAACGATACCAAAGCTATGCACAACTTAAACTAGTAAAGATTAAAATAAAAACAGTAATTTTGGTACAAGTTAAGGTTAATTGTTAGATAATGGCTCTAATAAGTAGTTCGATTTTTATACGATAACTAGCTGGCCCGGCAAACTTCGTACCGCCTCCGAATATATTCACCTTTTAAACCTTCCCTGGACTTCCACAAATAATTCAAAACCAAAATAGCCAAATCGGTCCAGCCATTCTCGAGTTTTAGCGAAGCTAACGAACAGTAATTGATTTTTATATATACAGATATATTCAAAACCAAAAATAGCCAAATCGGTCAAGCCGTTCTCGAGTTTTAGCGAGACTAACGAACAGCAATTGATTTTTTTATATATATATATATATAGATTATTTTTATATATTATATATATATATATATATATTATATATAGATTTTTTATATATATATATTGTGTTTTGTGCAATAAAGTTTAAATAATGATAATGAATAAATTATAAGAAGAAGAATAATTAAATACTTAATGATATCTCTCTAATCACATCTCTCTCCTAGTTATTAAAAACGGAGAGGACGTCCTCAGTTCATGGATTAGAAACTCGGGGGCCATTTGCTCTTTCTTCAATTTACATGTCTTCCAAATTCTCGTACAAACTATTTTCATTTTGCTAAAAAAAAATATCTTTTATTTCAAGACACAGCTTACAGATTGTTAGTAAACACCTTAAAATCTATTGTAAGTAATACACACACATACATAATGCCTGACTTAAAATAAGTAACAGGCCTTCGGGGTATGTAGCCCGTGGCAGTGCGACATGTACGGACAGTCGAGTCTGTTCGCTATCATTCTGAATATGCTAAAGCGAACAGCAGCATCAAAACTGGTAAAAAATTAAGGAATTAAATTCAAGACTACGTAAAGCACAGAAATTATTTTATCGTAAATTTTTTAAAAAATAGTAAACTACTGAATAACTACCCTCTAAGATTTATGTAGGAGTTGAGAGAATAAAATTTTGAGTGTGGATAAAAGGGTGGTTGTTTATTACTCTTTCACAGTAAAACCGCTGAACCGATTTAGATGATTTTTTTTATGAATATAGTTGAAGACTCGGAGTCAAATATAGGCTTCTTTTGATCAAACACGGAGCCGCGGGAATCCGTTGTAGATAACAATACACATCAACATATTTATACATTGTTTGTTATGTTAAACATTATACTCACAGCACGCATTGGGAAACTGTAAGTGCTGTCAGTGTTTGTATAAAATAAATAAATAAATAATTATGGATACATTATGTTTGTTATTTTCAAATGCTGTGTGTCACAGTTTTTTTCGCATAATTTCTAACTGTTAATACTAACGTATCAAGTTTCATAGTTAGCATAATGGTATGATTATGATACCAATAAGTTTTATAACTATCTTGCTCCAATAACCATTGTCTGCTTGACGTCAACCCTCCTTAACTATTCCGCTGACAGCCATCGACTTGATGCTTTTCATTTAAAAGCATTTTACTAGAGGGAGTGGTCTATTCTCCTTTTAATCAAATTTCTTGCTCGTTTGATATTAAACTTGGTATCAAAAAAATTTTTTTTACTGAGCATAACACCGATTTAACCCTATCAAATTCCGCGCAGTCGGCTAAGCCACCAACGAAGTTTTTAATAAAGACATTTGCTTCGAATAACTGGTCATTATACTTGTTTAACTGATAAACAACTGTCTAATCTTTTCTACAAATTATAACCCTTAATTATATTGGCAATAAAACTCATTATAGTTTGGCAAAAATGAGTTTTAATTCTTGCCGTTGAAAATTTATAAATTGAACGTTCGATAGGGGATTTTAAATTCTTTAGATTTTTTAATCGATAATTAAATTCGACTCGAAACCTATGGTTTTAAAATACATAATTGCTTGTGGGTTTATGTTTAATAATCAATTAATGAATTTATCAGTTCTTATTCATAATGAGATTGCATGCAAATTTAGCCTTTACCTGTCAAGGAATACGGGAGGATTTTTTGGGAGTCAAATGACTTAGTAGGTCAAAGGATAGCAGGTTCGATTCGGAAGTTGATAAATACTTGTTCTGGTAGTAACTTAAGCCGCGTATTAAGTTATTTTTATTGGGCAATTAACTTCAAAAGTTTTTTTTTTATTGTCGTACCACAATCGTTACGGTAACCACTTTACTTTCGGGATTTTTTAAGCAAACACAATTGAACCGTATTGATTTTTACATTTTAGACTATTTTTACATGAATCGGTCTATGGAATCCATAAATTAAGAATTTTTTTGATTATCTATCTCCTGTCAGAGAGAATTGAAAAATTAAATCAAAGGAAGAGAACTGGCAAAATTTTATGTAAGTATTTTTAATAAGTAAGGATGGATGAAAGGAGACTTACGAAAGGCATTTTTAAATCAAAGGTGACAGGAAAAGTCGGTAAGGGCCGGCCTCGGAGAACATACTGCGACCAAATCGCAGACATATTAAAAAAGGGAGATGTCAGGAGTACCCGTAATCGACGAGCGTGTATGACGAGAGTGATGAGCGTAGAAGAAGCGAGGGAAGTCTGTAAGGATCATAGCAAATGGAAATCCATAGTGTCTTCCTACCCCTACGGAGAAAGGCGTGATGGTATGTATGTATGTATTTCTATTCACTAGAACTTTAACCTAAAGTAATAAACTTTTAAAACATGTTTTGTTTGTTGCTTATGTTTGTTTGGTCCATTAACATCTATCATCACGTGTTTAGAAATTGTACCTAAAAATGATTTTTCTACCTTATCTCTGTGAATATAAAATAAGGAAAAAATGGTGCTAGCCTTTTTCATTTTCCATAAATAAAAAGATATAACTATAAAATAAATCGTTTAAATTTCAAAACCTAGTAATATTGCAAATGTCAGATGTATGGGAAATGTCAACCGTTTCGTATTGACATTTCCCATACATCTAACAGTTAATTAACTATCGTTATAAATACATGACTATTATGGACAACACAGCTCAGTTACTAATTATTAAATATATGTATGGCTCCCATGTATGAAGCGTCACGCCATAAAATTATATTTAGACATCATTATACATCGTTTTTGCACAATTCTGCTGCAAAATATGCCAGTAGTACGAATGTGTTTGTTTAATTTTTGCATGGTGATGTCTTGACGTATAGCTTTTTGTAAGACAATAATTCCGAATAATATTGACCACTTGCGTATTATCTTTTCTGTGGCAGTAGATTTTTAGTGCCATACGACGTGATATATCACTCTTTGATAACATTTATGTGAATTTAAGAAATCTTTAATAAAATTCATGTTAATTTTGAAGAGAGGTAGGACATTTTGTAAGGCGTAGTCCGTCTGGGGAAGTGCCTCCACCCTACAGAAGACCGCAGCCAAATAACACTGTGATGCAGTGTTGTGTTCCTGCTGGTGAGTAGGGTCGCCAGGCTCCAGAGGGGTCGCTGTGCTGATAGCGGGCAGGTCGACACCGCGCCCGTGACATCTCCGGTGTTACAAGCATAGGCTACGGTAACCACTTACCAACAGGTGGGCCGTACGCCTGTTTGCCTACTTAGTTATATGAAAAAAAAATTAAACGCACTTTTTACACCAAAAAAATTTATGTTAGATTATGTACCAAAATGGCACGTTAAGACGTTGGTCCTGGCTGCTATTTGGTGGTCTAGGAACCACGTCAGAGGCCGAAAGGTGGTTCCAAAAAAAACACTCATTTTTGTTCTATAGTTTTCCTAATTCGATCTAGTAGGGAAACACCGAACATCGCCCTCTCCATGTCTTTTTTTATTGTATATCTAATTTCTTTTTTCTCTTTTGTTTCAGGACGAAGTAAGTACGGCTCGCGCTCACGGGAATCACGTGAGGAAATTCCATTTATTTTAGCTTAATTAAGGGTGAATCCAGGGGAGTTTTGACATGTATGATCCTCCCCCTCAACTTGGCTCAAGTCAATGTTGATTCTGTCAATATTTTCTTATTTTATTGCCGAATAGAATAGTAACACTTTCGCTGCCGTAAATTTTATATTAATTGGTTTTTAATTAATTTGAGTATACTGGTAGAATGGCATCAAAAGGACATATTTTATAATTAACACAATTTAAATAAATTTTAGCCAATTTAAATTGTATGATCGGAATTTGAAACCTGGATTCACTCTTGAAAACTTATACTTTTTATTTATTTATTTAAACCTTTTATTTTATCACTAAATAAATTTTAATTTATAATGAAACGCCTGCAATTACTCGCAGATGTGGAATATTAATAAACTGTTTTTTTTTGTTTATTTTTATGTTATTATATTTGGGATTGTGTTTTTAAAACATTGCAAAATTTAATGGAAAAAAATATCTGTCATTCCTGATAGTTCACCTAATTAAATACACGAAACCGTCAAAATTTTTTAATGTAGATTTTTTATTTAGAATTATACTAACATAACCAGAATCACAATTTCTCTGTATATTATACTCCCTATTTGTGTAAATCTATGTATGTATATTTGGCTGTAGGGTTCTTTTTTTCTGTAATATCACACGAAGCTTTCTTGCGCCGCTTTGTATTTTCTCTGTTTTTCCTAATGGTTGACTGGGAGAGAATGCTTTTAGCATTAAGTCCGCCAATTGTATTTCTACTTGTGGTACAATAAAGTTTTAATAAATAAATAAATAACATACTTTAAGTTTTCTTACTGACACTTTATGGGTTGTGCAGCCTGAATTAAACGATTTTTACTTTTATTTTTTAGTTTAGTTCAGTTTATACTACAATAGAAAAAAATACATACCGAAAATAATGTAAATTATTGTAATTGAAAAGTCGAATGTAGCGGTTTCAAAAGAAATTTATTTCGCTACTAAAATGTGTCAGATTAACAAAAACAATATGTGTAATTTTTTCAATGCATGTCATTATTATTTTCCTTTTGCATGTGTATTTATGTGTGTAGTAAAAAATACCTGTCAAAACATGGGTGAAGTCGGGTCCAGTCGCTAGTTCATGTTACTCGATTGTGAAGAGAAGATTTATCACACTAATGGGACAGTTGCATCAAAAAGGGTCCAGTAAAAAACGCCTTAGTCACGCTTCGCTTAAACGATACCCAAAATGGGTTATAATTTTTTTTTTATCAAATTAACCGTATGATAAATGTTCTAAAGGTTAGTGACCTTGTTTTTTTTTTTTCAAAACGAAAACTCTGAGACATTTTTTATTATGATTGACAGCTAAGTGTCAACTCGTTAATTTTTTTCTTATTTTTGTGGTGTTTCGTGAAAGTTTGGAAACGAACAGGTATTTTTTGTGCCGCTTTTATTATTTTTTTAATTTATATATATATATATTACGGATCCCGTCCGTAATTTTTACTATTTTTTTACGATGTTGAGAAACGTAAAAACATCGATTAGTGAAATATTTATAAGAGACATTTGTTTACATATTTAGTACAAAAAGTGGCGAAGAGAATGTAAGTGTAAAAACGGACTGCTTTTTCATCTGTGCTAACTTATGAATGTAATAGGTAGAGGCTAGCCCTTTTCATAAAAATTAATGATCGTTCGTTAAGCCAACTTTAACTAAAAATGTGTTTAGTTCCTTTCTGTCCTATCTATTAGACGTGAAGGAACGAAATGGTCTAACCGAACGTTTCTCATGACTAAATATTTACTAATAAAAAATTAAATATAAGTCCTTCAGGACTATTATTATATACCTATATATATTAGTTATAGTATTTCGGGAAATTAAAAAAAAAACATGTACATTAAGCGAAATAGAAAAGTATACAACCTAAAATGCAAGTGTGAGTGTACCGTGGTATAGTTTTCAATGTCGCTTACTGAACAGTACAGTCACGAGCATTAACACATTTACAATTATATTCAATTTTAGACCTTGTATCAACGATTTAAGAACTAATGTGTATTGTTAATGCTCGTGACTGTACCCAAAACAGTTTCTTTTAACAAGTCGGTCAAGCCCACTCAATACTGTCGGAATTTGGGACCACCTAAAGGTGTGCACGGTTCGTTAGTCGACTAATGATAGAAAAAACTAAAATCTTGCGCTCTTTTTCCATACTATTGTTAGTTGCCGTTACACTAAAGATAAGTCTAAAACAGATTTTTTATTTCGAACAAAAAAGTTAAATTCTGTTTTCGAACGTGATCATAATTTCTTTTAGATTTGAAATTTAGAAGTTGTAAAAAAGTTTTAATAGATTTTTATGCAGCCAATACATTTTTTTTTCTTAAATGTAAAGAAAAAACTTTTACTTAATTTATGAATTTCTGAATACTAAATTCCAATAAAAATGCAACAAAAGCGTTTACTTATTTCACTAAATCCATACTAATATTATAAATGTGAAAGTCTGTTTGTCTGTCTGTATGTCTGTCTGTTACGCTTTTACGGCCAAACCGCTGAACGGATTTTGATGAAAAATGGTATGAATATAGTTGAAGACCCGGGGTCAAACATAGGCTACTTTTTAACGCAGGCGGAGCTGCTACTGCTGAACAGCTAGTTGAAGCTAGGCGCAGGCGGAGCTGAACAGCTAGTTCTTAATAAAATGCAATAAATAAATTACAAACAAATAAAATTAGTAGATACACATCAAGGACACAATCGGATAGAACATTATTCGAAAAAAAACACGAAAACACATGAAAAAATCACTCTTAAATTAATTTATGCATATATGACACTAGGTATATTTAGAGGACAACAAAAAATTATATTTTTGAACAAACCTCAGTGGTTTTGTGAAATGCATCTGATATTAATTTGTTTGTAACAGTTTTTGGAAAATGTTAAATAAATAATTAAACTTTTTTTTATCTTAATTCAAAATAGAAACATTTTTAGCTATTCAACGGACGTTGTGAAAAAAGCTTACTGTATAATTATCAAAAAGTACAGTCAGCTGCAAAAGTGTGTGCACTTTTCTAAAAGTTAGGAATACACTTTTGCATCTGACTGTACATTGTCAAGTGAGTATAATAATTAGTTATAAATATATAATTATATTGCATGCTAGAAAAAACTAATCCTGTTTTTGTAACTTTATTATTTTATATTTATAACCAGACCAGGAAAATAGCAGCCATATTGCGGAAAAATATTAGAACTAATTTATTTTACTGGAAACTAGGTATTAAGTAACATCCCGTCATCTCAATGTCATCTGCCAAAAAGAGACAGGAGTTGGACGTTGTGTATTTTGTGATTATCAAATAAAAATATTTATCAAAATAGTTAAAATAATATATAGTAATGAGAGAAAAGTGATATAAAAGATGTTATCATATTTGATGCGAATGAAAACGAAGGATTGATTTCTATTTTATTAAATGACATTGTTGACATGACACATACAACATGTTGAAACCTATCAGTAGCGATGCCAATGCAGGGTTTTTATTTTCCTGGGCTATACAAAATTTTAAAAATGGCTGACAAATATAAAAAAGAAAGATTGCCGACTGCATTTCCCAATATGCCACGATATCGACAGTAATGTTAATGTAAACAACTGTTAAATAATGTTATTGTGTAATCAAATTGTCCTTAAAAATCATAACAACGTTGTCAAAAACATGAAAACGTCACCAAAATTTAACAAGGTCATCAAAAACATAACAAGGTCATCAAAAAACATAACAAGGTCATCAACAATCATAGAAGGTCATCAAAATTCTCTCCAATGGATCATCGGCCACCAGTTCGCCCCGGCAGGCAATCGGTGCAATATTTTGATCAATTTCAAACGACAGTTAATTTTGCCCACTGCTGGGCTAAGTGAATTGGTTAAGATATTGCATCGTCTGCTTGTTTCGGGAATACCATCGTGGGAAATCAACTTCTGTTATGTGTGTTTGCCATTTCTGTTTAATTACGGCGCAGAATGTGAATTAGGTTTGTAGAAGGAGAAATATTCGCATTGATATTATTTCTGGTTTTCCTATGAGTTGGTCCAGAATGCATTAACACACATTGTACAATTTTAGGCAATGAAGTTTGAAATAAATGAATAAAAATTTAAAAAAACTAACAGGCCTTGTCAAGAATTATTTTGTGTGTTTTGAACATATTTTATTTATCTTTTACTGATGTTTTGTATGAGAATTGTATTTGTTTTTTTTTTTATTAATAAATGAATAAAAAATTTGTATGAGATTTATACGAGAACTTTAATTGTTTTTTTTATTGATAACTTATTATAGATATTTTGATTGATATTTGGAAGTGACACGCGAAAAGTTTCGTCTATTCTATGTATAAATTTTTTTTTTTTTAGTTTCTTACAATAAAACATATTGAAACAAAGCATAAATGTTATTCCTACTATCTAGATAAAACAGATTTAATAATTCAAATAGTTTATAAATTTATACATTCTGCGCCTTAATTATTTTGTCTTGTGTTGTGTTTAATAAGTTTATTTTGCATTTGTTTTAACAGCTTTTTGTGTTTTATGTGTTTTTTTTCTTGTGTGTGTTTTAACATTATGTTTTGCATGTTTGATTGGATTATTTTATGTTTTTGTGCTTATTGAATTTGTATTATTTCCTAATGTCATTGTATTATTATAATTTTTTGATTGACTGAGATATTTTAATAATACATTTATTGTTCGAAATTATTGTACATTTTTCTAACAGTCAACCATTAGGAGAAATATATAGATAGCAAGACACAGAAAATACATACGAATGATATATCTTTAATTATGAATACATAGTTTTCTATTTCACCTAATTGACTGACTGGTAGAAAATGCTCTGAGCATTTTTTTGTTTAGATGTTTCCAGTTTGGTTAGAACATTGCAGGCTTGAATCACCTGATTGTCTAATAATAAAGATGATTCCGTGTTTCGGAAGGCACGTTAAGCCGTTGGTCCCGGCTGCCATTTGGTAGTCATTGCCATTAAAGGAACCACGTCAGAGGCCGAGAGGCGGTTCCGAACAACTCTGACACCACGAAATGATGATGATGATTGGAATCCAAGTTTTTGAAAACCTGTTTGTGTTGTTATTCTGTTACGCTGGTTTTGATTTAACGATATTTTTCTTGTCCAAGTTATAAAGTTAACGAATACTTAAATCAGAGAAAATAATGAAATGTATTAAATTTGTAGCTTAAATGGTTGAAACAATAGGAAAAACAAAACATAAAAAAAACGACATTCTATTTTGGAATTTTTTTAAAACTTTTCCTCCTCACGAGAGAGCGCCAGAGTGTACTATTCTGAGCAATGGCTGCCAGTTGTCATCTGTTCCCTTATTAAATAAAGTACATGGCGATATTTATCCACAGGTCCTCGGACGAGGAGACCGAAGAAGCCTCCAGGGGAGACAGGCGCCTCCAACGACGAGAAACGACCTCGAACCGCCTTTTCTGGACCTCAACTAGCGAGGCTAAAGGTATGAAACGTCACACAGGGTAGATTCAAATTCATTAGCATCCTGTTTTCTTATGTTTTCGCGATTGTTATTCATTAAATTAAACTATTTTAATACGGTTTTATCGCGTTTATTACTTATTTATTTACACCTGACGTTTCAAACACTTTACAGCGTTCATGGTCGCAGGCAGTCTGCCTGTATTAAAATAGTTTAATTTAATTCATTAGCATCCTTTTAACCTTTGACTATACCCATGATTGATAGCAAAACCGAACATTCTAACAAAACATGTTTTCCGTCAGTCGCGCACATTATTTTGTATGAAAAAATGGCTAGGCGAAGCCCACATTATGTTAAATATTTGATGTTTCGTATTTGCAAACAGAAAACACGGTCGCAGGAGATGGCTTAATGAAAAGCCAATTAAACATCGTAATTTTAATATTAGAGAAAACGTCTAATACTCGTCTAATACCCCTATCAAAAATAAAATAGGAAAAGTCGTCCCAGGGACGAGATCAAGGATGGTGCGAGATTCCCCCTAACTCTAAACAAGCAATTAGATGCTTTGATAGTTGCATATTTATGTAAACGACAATATCCAGTGCACTTGTACCTCTACCACGAGATTTTATTAACGCAGACGTTAGCGACCGCGTTAAGTTTTAATATAGAATTTCTTAGTTACCTTACTATCCGCCAGAGGCGCTGTACAGGTTTGCCATGCTAGCGTCAGCGTCTACAAAATCTTGACATACTGTACTCAATATGCCTTTTCCCCAGCACGAATTTGCGGAGAACCGGTACCTAACAGAGCGGCGGAGGCAGGCTTTAGCAGCTGAGCTGGGGCTGGCTGAAGCCCAGATCAAGATCTGGTTCCAGAACAAAAGGGCGAAGATCAAGAAAGCATCAGGCCAGAGGAACCCGTTGGCTTTACAGCTGATGGCACAGGGGCTGTATAATCATAGGTATGTATTAATTTCTAAGTGACAACCCTTGGGCTAGTTTCCTAAAAAAATATAATTAGTCCGTCAGTTAGATAATCAAAAAATATTGGAGACGTATTTTTCTTTTGAAAATCAAACAAAGAATGGTAAAGATATGGCGCGTTAAAGTTCCGTGTGACGTCACAGTGTGCTACACTTTTGCGCAATATGTGACGTCACGAGCCCCCACTCCTAAACTTTGATGTGTTATATCTTTATAATTTATCGTTCAATCGACAAAAGAAAACATACGTCACTAATATATTTTGATTCCCTAAATAACTAATGTTAATGTTAGTCTTTTGACCCTGGAAACTAGCCTATTAGACCTTCCAAAATTCAAAAAGTGGAAATTTTGTAAATAACACTTAAGTCAGCAGTCATTATAGGAAACACCAGTTTTTAGATTTTTAAGTTTTTAGTTTTAATTTAATTTAAGTTTATAGTTTAGTTTATATTCAATTGAATAAAGAATAGGTTATAGAAAATAAATAAAATATGAGTAGGTATTGTGAAAAGTTGAAATTTTTGAATTGTAAATCAGAATATATACGACACACGTACCTACCATGTAAAAGTACAGCACACCCCGGACACTTCATACAACAGCGGCGAGCGCGATACCCATTGACTACTACGATTCGTTACCGTACGCACACGCGTTCATGTGTTTTTTACTCGTACGGTTGGTTATCATCTGACACAGCCTGACGACTGCCATCTATCGATAACAAGTGGGACCAACGGCTTAACGTGCCGAAGATATTTCACCACCGTACCTAGTCCAATGTAAGCATGCTACCATGGAATTCAAACTCTTTCTATCTGTATATTTACCTTAGACCCGGAGATCGTGGGTTCAATTCCCACGGGAAGCATACTACATGTCAATCAATCAAATCATTTATTTGTGAAAACATAGGTAGTACTTAAAGGTGTCAGTGTTATTTTGCTGATAGACACAGCTTACAAATATACCTTTATTAAAATGTCAAATTGGAATTATCATGCAAGAAGTCATTTACAGAATAGTAACTTTTGTCAACTAAAAATGAAAATAATAGCTCTTTGAATTTCATAAGACATTGCATTTTTATCGTATTTGGTAGCTTATTATATATCTTGGGTGCCATACCCATAACACTCTTTTTTATTTGAGCCATTAAGTGCATCTCTGTGTACATACATACATATATACATACATACATACATACATACCATCACGCCTTTTTCCCTCCATGGTAGGCAGAGACTACGGATTTCCATTTGCTACGATCCTTACAGACTTCCCTCGCTTCTTCTACGCTCATCACTCCGTCATACACGTTGAAGCATACTATGTTTTGTTGTTTCCAGTTTCGTTAGGACATTGAATCACCTAATGATTATGTGTTTCGAAAGGTACGTTAAGCGGCTGGTCCCGGCGGCCATTAGGTGGTCGAAAAAAAAACCATTCAGATGCCATAAGACGGTGAATTGACCATGTAACCCGCTCGATATGTATGAATTAACTTATTTTATAAGACAAATATCATACCCATGGGGCCATAGCCTATTTAGCCTAACATGATATTATTTCTTACAGCACAGTGCCGCTGACAAGAGAAGAAGAAGAACTTGAAATGAAAGCGAGAGAGAGAGAACAACAGAATAGATGCTAACTTTATCGTAGTAACCCAAGGACCTCTATCTATGTATACTGGGCACGCTATTTTTTTTTTTTTTTAACAGTTATATGACTGTAATGAAGAAATGGCTGAAACATAAAATTAAAAGGATTATATCGTGCGTAGATATCTTAATATTTTAGGCGTTTCAACCGTGTTACAACGGCCGTGGTTACGGAACGAGTGGCTTAAATTTTGGTGTAATAAAGAGAATTTATACTGTAATGTAAACAATTATGTCAAACTTTGTATGCATTTAAAAACAATTTAAATCAAAGTTCAAAGCTATGATGGTATAAATAATTTTATCGGATACATTTCTAACAGATTTGCATAATATCCAATCATATTTTTATTATTTTAATATGTTGTACTCCACTTAAAGTAGTTGTCCTTTTTGATCTTTACAGAAGCGGTATTAAAAAAACTTAACAAGTTCATCATTACAAAAAAAAATCTAGTTTGCAATTAATAACATTTTTTTTAAACAACTAAGTGGGCAAACAGGCGTACGGCCCACCTGATGGTAAGTGGTTACCGTAGCCTATGAACGCCTGCAAAACCGGAGATTTCACGAGCGCGTTGCGTCAAAAAGTACCCTATGTTTGACCCCGGGTCTTCAACTATATTCATACTGAATTTCATCAAAATCCGTTAGCGGTTTGGCCGTGAAAGCGTACCAGACAGAAAGATAGGCAGACAGACTTTCGCATTTATAATATTAGTATGGATTCTATTATCACACCAGAATGAACGAATGAATGAACACTTTGTTGCACCATTTACAAACCACCACCACCAGCCACCAGCTTTTTTTATTAACCTGTCCAGTATACAAAGCAAAGAAGGTCATGTCTTCATATCAGTCCAGTCGAAAATAGTCTGTAAAAATGACATTAACATATCTATTTGTACATACATCACGCCGAAACATTAACAATTTTTAAATTAAACAATATAAATAATGTTTATAAATCATTTTATGGATCTTTTAATTTTTTGTATACTTAGTATGATCTATCAATATATAAAACAATACCTATTAAATGTTTTCCATGTTTTGTTACCAAAATATTTGCAATATGAATATAATGCTGAAGTTTAGAATTAAATTAACCTTTCTTTGGCTCAAATTTATGTGAAATAAGTAGGCCGAATTCGAAAAATATTTTTTTATCATCGATTCCCATTTGTATACTATACACAAACAATACAATTTGATTCAGTTATTCGTCTTATTCGATATTTTTGTCAACTGTACATTCACGAAGTTTATACTCGTGTCTGTACATTACACTAAATTATTTTATTTGTAATTGAAAATAGCACAGATCTCTGTAAAACTTTAAATAATATTTGAAATTTATCGCTCGGTTTTAAATATTACATATCAAAATCTTTATTAAGTTTACATGGTGTCGTGAAGTTTTTTTTCGGTTATACAAAGACAAATTAAAAAAATCCACTTCAAAGGCATTTTGACATTGAGTCTATTTTCACCTCTAAAATTTATTATGCCTTGTTTTTTTTATACAACTAAGTAGGCACAGAGGCGTACGGCCCACCTGATGGTAAGTGGTTACCGTAGCCTATGAACGCCTGCAACACCGGAGATGTCACGAGCGCGTTGCCGACCTGTCCGCTGATATAGACGCTTCAAATCTCGAATAAAAAAGTGACATTTTTCAAATATTTTATATGAAATTATTATTCTTACAAAGTATTCTCTTTGATAATTTCTTCTAGACTGACATTTGTTTTATAATTAATATTTTATTTGATTTCGAATAAAACTGATAATTCTTTAATTGTTGAATTGTTTTTGTTTTAAAATATTCATTAATTAATATTGTAATTAAAGTAATTAATAAATATTGTAATAATTATTGTCCCACACGAATTGTAAAATATATTTTTAATTTAAATTAACGATTGTAAATATTATTAGAATAGTTATTAATAATATTGTTAAGTTATTTATTGTGCAATGTAGCAGTATTAGAAAAATGGGGGTTGTTAATAACTTAGAGAATTTTTTTTTTTTTTATATCAATTTATATATTTTTTAATTACTTTAAAAAATGTACATTAACATATATTTTTTTAATTGTTTGTGACATTTTGATAAAAGTTATACATTATTTTTCAATGGCGCCAACCTTAGATTAATTAGCGCCGCGGACACCAATTATTAATTTATAGGCGCCAACCTAGAAATTTTTGAGTGTTACTTTTGTGTTCGATTATATTTTTTTGTTTATTTTTTTCTCTAAGTTATCAAAAATCCATTTAAGTAGCGATTTATAGAAGAATCCTGAATAAATATTCTAAAAATAAAACATTTGGTTTAATTTAATTCTTATAATTAATACATTGTTTATGTAGTTTAGCTATGCCCACCAAGGACTCGGAAGAGGTTCCACTGAACTTCAAAAATTAGAGAAAGGAAGTAAAAACAATAAAAAAAAAAAAAACAAAAAAAGAGTTTTACTTACATAAATGAGAAGGTGCTGAAATGCCTACAGAGCCGGCAACTGGTGCAAGACCGCAAGAATGGTGCCTTCTCGTGTCGGAGGCAAAAATCCACTTTGATTATCTGCGCCATCGTAGTAAGAAAATACACGTCACCATCATCAAGGCGCTACAGCTCAGTGTGGGCCTGGGCCTGGTCAAGTAAATTTTTCAGACTGTTCGATTTTGAGCTTTTTACTTTTTCCAATCTATCTATCCATCTCAACCTGGGTCTGCCTCGACTTCTGCGACCCTCAGGTTTACTTTCCAGCAAACGTTTGGGAGTTCTCTCTTCGTCCATTCTAGCCACGTGTCCCGCCCATCGCAGGCGTCCGATTTTGATGGTTTGTACTACTTTGGGTTCACGTTCATGGTTATATAGTGTTCTCCACTGACCGTCCTTAAAAAACAGGCCTGAAATTGCGTCGAAGTATCCTACGCTCAAATACCAACAAAATATCTTTGTCCTTTTTACTAAGAGCCCAACTTTCGAAAACAGTCAGTACTACGAAAGTATTTTCGATCAGAAATATTGAAAGAGGCCGAAAAAGCTACTTGTTGGTAGCCATTATCCTCCTGTGCACCCTGTGGACGTGCACTTCATCCAAAAAGAACCATAGTTAGAGTCGATTAAAAGTATCTGACAGTCACGTCACATATCTTAAAATTCAAATATGTACCCTTATTTTTCTTTCTTTCAATATGGCTCTTACTTTCGTATTTAGCCAGTAACAAGTAATTTTTTATTTTGTAAAGTTAAGTGAAGTGGTAGAAAAACTGCACTTAGCGATTTCGAGGAGCTTTTGTCAATATGCAAGAAAATCATATAAATCGAACACATTTTTTTTAATTTATTTATTTATTTTGTTTTTAGTATTTGTTGTGAATATTATTTATGATAAAGTAACTTTACATAACATATAACATTTCTATGTCCTGCAAAACTATTATAAATTACACGTACTAAATTAAATTAAAAAGAAAATTAAAACTAAAAATTATCTAAAGTTTCGGGCAACGTGCCCAAAATGCTGGCCGCATTCCCTCGCTGGATTGCTATTCTAATTTTTTGTCCAAAATATAAGCCAGCATTTTGGTCAAGCATTACCTCCTTTAGACTCCTCGACAAACCCTTAAAAATTTCGAAAGCTCCCGGCCCCCACGGCCCCCACGGCCCCAGCGTTTCTACACCAAACGGCACAAACATGTAACCTTTATCAAGGCCATTATATTTGTGCCGCTTGAGGCACTCCGCTGACGTAGCTGCACCACATGCACCACTAGATGATAATGGAAGATGGGACGGCGTTAGCGTATCTACGCAGGTGGCGTCCCAAACCAAGGGCCGACCCATCTTCCACGGGATGAGGGTCATTCCGTTGGGCCTCTTACCGTCGTCACGCAGAAGACCATTTGGCTCCAAACAAGCTGCAAACACTTCCCAACACTCACGCTCATTCTCGAACACTTTGCGAATACACCTCATTCTCGAACACTTTGCGAATACACCATTATTAAACACAAACACTCAAAAAAACTTAAATTTTGAAAAATTAAATACCGCGCCGATACTACTCTTTTCAGACTCCCGCCAAAAGTCCAGTATCCTTATTTAAGACTTAATAATTGCAACCCTCACAGCTCCTGAAAAAAAAAAACAAAATGATACAATTCCAGATTGGGTACGCCACGAGATCTAATAAAAGACCCCCTGGCTTGAGAGGCGTGAAATTCTCAAATTGCAATAGTTATAAAGTTCGCACCCTTTTCTGATAGGGGACAATTCGCGGCACAGATAATGAAATAATTGACATTTTGGTGCTGTCAAAGTGAGGAGGGAACTTTTGGCGGGAAGCTGAGAAGAGCAGTCTTCTTCGGCCTAGCATGTTTTCCTAGTTGCGTCTTCACCAACTGGGATATCCCTGCATGGGACTATATTGGGAGCCCTGTCACACGAATTAGATGAAGAAGGTATATTGGAGTTATGTAGTGGGTCTTGGTAATCAGAAACACAAATTTTCGAGATTTCACTCAATTTATATATTCTTATAACTATTTTTCCTTATTATCAGAGGTCAAGGCTAACTTTGGGTCGTTGTGTAAGTATTTACCAGACTACGGTAAAGCAACTAGGAGGGTTATGATTTTACAACAGTTTCCACTATTTCACGGATAACATTTAAGTAAGATGTAAGTGTAAGATTTGGCTTTTATGAGGTAAATATTAATGAGATGACGTCAAAAGAATTTGATAAAAAAGATGATTCGAAACACGAAATTATTTTAAAATGAAAATGTTGTAAAGGTTCATTTTGAAATGAAAAGTATGGGTGAAATGAGGGACGATGCCTGCGCATTATACAAGCTTACTTCGGAGCCTGATTAATCAATGAAGCCTACTATCGTCTGACCTCCGTAACCCTTTTTACAGGGAAATCAGACCAACAGGAACATGACCCGAGGTGTGTTAGTGGCCAACACTGTCAGTTTTTCAGGTTCCCTAAAGGCATCAGACGACTGCTTTATCAATAACAACCGGGACCAACGGCACGTGCCTTCCGAAGCACGGAGGAGTTCGACATTAAATGCCACTAAATGGCGACCGATCCAATACGGGTCGCGTCTCGCCATCGCTTGACACTGCATTCGCTACGGACCGCGCGCCGCGCTCGGCTATAGAGTTTCTCATCCACCTTAAAGTCTAACCCAATCGATGGGATAAAATAACTTAAAAATAAAACAGTTAATTTAGACCGTGGCCCGCGTCGCTCGCATAACTATGTTACTGGTTGGTTCACATGGATAACAGGATCTGAAAAAACAACGTCAAATTCAACTAAAATGTACGTAAAAAAATAGTATTTTAAAAATTCAGTTACTTGTTTCACCAAAACTTCATTTAAATATTTTTCTTTTTGAAGCGCCGTCTATAATCAGATAGGTTAATTCTTTTTCTCAGGCAATGGGATCCCGTGACAGTATAATATTCTGTAATCTATGATAATACTTTACTAATGGAGTAGCTTATCAACCTTTGCGACTGAGGGTCTGTCTGTCCAGTCTATGGCTTAACTCCTGAAGTGTCCCAATTGTTCAGATTCCTGCACGGTTGAGGATCTTGGAGCGGCCAACGACAGAGCGATCAACGTTGCCACGTATTGGTTTGGCCTTATATGATGACATCGTAGCTATTTCGACTCGAGAAGAAGAAATAGCTTTTACACATAATAATTACTTATTCAAATTAAGAAAGAACCTAACGACTGCCATCTTTCGACAACGGGTAGGTACTTTTGATTTAAAATTACCCATAATTAGCGTTGCCAGGCGTCCGGATAAAGCCGGACATAGTTAGCTTTTTGATTGCGTGTCCGGCCAAAATAAACGGTGTCCAGCTTGTCCGGCTTTTGTTAGGCTTTTGACATTTTATTTAATTTAACAAGATTTATGGTAAAAGCATTAAATACTGAGAGTCAAAATCCTCAATAATGTAGGGTGTCCAGCCGTCTTAACCAAATGTCCGGCCAAACTGGCTGGTCTGTCCAGCTATTAGGTTTGGCGACCTGGCAACCCTACCCATAATAAATACCTTAAAGTTACCCATAATCCTCGGGTACTTTTACCGACATGGCATGTGAACCAACGCTCATGTCAAGGAGGGGTGCCTAAATTCTTCACTAGCACTGAGGGTAGACACCCTCGCTGATTGGCGTGACAGTTTTAATTCAATGGGTTTTTTTGCGAATTGAATAATAAGATTGTGTTTGTTATTACTCTCATGAATGAATGAACATTTTATTGCACTATTTACATAGATTAAATACGTTAAAACAGTTTATTATTTCAAGTAATTAGATGAATGCAAAGGCGGACTTATCGCAAATACAATATACAAGCCAACCTTTAGATAGAAATGAATAATTTCGTAAAGAAAATATAAAGCAGACGGAAGGTAGAAGTTGAAGAACTTACAATAGCAGTACAACAGGAGCATCAAGCAGTTCAAATTCAAATCATTATTGCGTTTCATATAGTACATTAACAGTTCTTAACTAGGTACACACACTGTTTTTCTACACTAATATTATAAAGAGGAAAGATTTGTATTTTTGTGTGTATGTTTGTAATGAATAAACTCAAAAACTACTGTGCCGATTTAAAAAATTCTTTCACCATTGGAAAGCATTCACCCTGAATAACATAGGCTATATACCGCAGGTGGCGCTGCGGGAAACAGCTAATAAGTACAATATGAACTCTGTCGGGTATTGCAATTTAAGAAATGGAACGGCAAGCGGTTAGTGGATGTTAATTTATGTGTAAAGAAAATATGAAAAATTAAAATAAACGAAATTAAAAATATTGTTGTAGATAGTCAAGTTATTAAATCGATGTCAAAGGTTGTCATTTTCACAAATAAATGATTTGATTGATTGATTGATTGTCCAATAATTTTAAGAATATCATTAATTTTATTTTTTAGGAAATTGTTAAGGAAAATTTTTTTCTGGGAATGTCTATTATTTCTTTAATAATTATTATTTATAATTAATGATTTGCTATCCGTCTAATTTATCGTTAAAAAACTCGTCAATTGTATGGTAAGTGTTATCTATTAGCAATGGTTTTAATTTTTTTATAAACATATTATCATTTTCTTCAGTCCGTAGATAGTCAGGTAAAGCGTTATATAATTATATAGTAATAGATAGTGGCCCAGATGAAAAAAGTTTCATAGTGGAGGTAGGTAACACTAGTTTATTTTCTTCCTAGTAGGATATCGCCTCGGAAGGTCGTCCTTTTTCATATAAAATTGTGGATATCTGCGAACAAATTTACAAGCCTCTAAGATATAAATTGAAGGTAAGGTCAGTATATTTTAAGTACGGATTTCCCGTCATGGTCGTAAGAAATAGACGGATTGCTCACTGCAAAATAGCAAAAAGCCCAGTGTGTCGACTCTGCCTCCCTCCTCGACATACTATTTTCGCCCTGACCTTTCTTTTCCGTACGCCATCAGTACGTCTTACATCCATGGCACAGAACTATTAATAGTACTAACGTACCCATGGTCCCCAGTAACACGCTAAATGTAACGAAAATATGCTGACTTAGGACATTTTTTGAGAACATACAACTGAAGGCGTTCAGGGTTTTAATCTATAAATAAAATTATTAAAGTTTATTTTACAATATTTATTAAAAAACAAATAAAAGGTTAATATCTATCACATGATTTTAAAAATTAGCTAAGTAAATTCATACTATCCATACTTCAATACTAATATTATAAATGCGAAAGTCTGTCTGTCTGTCTGTGACACGGCAAAACCGTTGAACGGATTTTAATGAAATTTAGTATAGATATAGTTGAAGACCCAGGGACAAACATAGGCTACTTTTTGACGAAGGCGGAGCCGCGGGAAACAGCTAGTTATAGCTTCAGATACAGAGTTCATGGTCCAGTGGTCAAGACGTTTGACTTAGATCAGGATGGGTCAGTCATGGGTTCGATTCCCACGCAGCATACTTTGTTTAATTGTTACCAGCTTGGTTAGGTAGGATAGGCTGTTGACGATAATGATGGTTCCGTGCTACGGTCACGGTACATTGAGCTTTCGTCCCAGCTGCCATGATAGCTGTCGGGCAGTCCGGTGACTGCCCTACATCCAGCACTGTTGTGACAGGCACTAACCGTGTAGTATGACAAACATGTGAATTCGTTCATTTAACTAGTTAATTAAGGAAAGTTTTTTTCTTATTTGTAAATTGACGATTTAAAGAAAATGCTGCAGTGGAGTTTGTGGCGCCGCTTCTCCACTTGCGCTTTGGAAGTTGTGGTAAACTTAATATAAGTAAATTGACGTCAATATGTGATATTTATATCCTATATCTAAAATATTTCAGTCCATATAGAAGAAAACTGTAATGAATCAGTTATTATTTTCTTTCACATTCATATTTCATTGTTTAATTATTTTGGATATTGGTATGTTTATTTATTTATTATAACTTTATTGTACCACAAGTAAAAATACAATTGTGATATTACAGAAAAAAAGAGCCCTACAGCTAAATATACATACATAGATTTATACAAATACGGAGTATAATATACATACATATATATTTGAAGATTTTAATGCAGAGAAATTGTGATTTTGGTTTATAAATTATGTTATTGATTATTATCTAATGTAATGATGTAATGTATGATTTTTTTTGATATTTCCGGGCGACTCATTTATCATTTAATTGTATATGCACTATGTATGGGCCATTGTAGCCTGAAATAAATGTTTTTTTTGTATTTATTAGGTGGCTGTTAAGATGACGAATTGAATTGATGAATTGATTTTGGTTGTAAGGATACCGATTTTTCTCAACAATGACTGAAGTGAACTGAATTATATTTATTGTCAGGATTCATCATCTCTTTGACTTTATTTGGTCCTGTGCAAAACACGATTGGACAATTTTTGTAACACAATATAATTAATCAAAAAGACCTCTATAAAATTAGAGATTCCAGTTTTACCTACATTGAGGAATGATTTAAGATTCCAAAATTTCTACATATATTCATTGAACCTGACACTTTAATCGGTACTTAGGTTGTATAAAATAACTTTGTAGTTTTTGAATTACACGATTTTAACCAATTTGTGACATACGTCTTTTTCGTTTGTGCGGGTTTTTTATGAGAGATCGGCCCCGCTCTGCCCGCGCAGTCCGCTCAAGACTTGTCAGAGACGGTCCGTGCGGGGTGCAGACTGAGGGGTGTGGAACGCTGGATTCTAGATTTTTAGTTTACCGCGGCGTCGCCTTAAAAGAACCACGTCAGAGGACTGACCACGTAACCCTCTCGATATCTTTAAAGCTACAGATTATAAAAGTTTCCATTAGAGCCGCCTATGATGATAAATGGCCATTTCAATTCATTTCATATATCGCCATTAGTGGCGTATTCTATCTCGAGCTCTTCCGTGCTTCGAAAGGTACGATAAGCTGTTCTTGGCTGTTATGGATAGATGGAAGTCGTTAGATGTTAGATGCCTGTAAAGTCTGAATTTAAACTTACCTCGGGTCATGTTCCTATTGGTCTAGTTACTCTGTTATAACCAGTACTACCAAATCTAGTACCATTAAAAGCGTACCCTATACTCAGAAGTATAAGCTGAGCACGCTTGGAAACACGCTTGGACGAAGAAAACGAAAGCTAAATATAGCATAGCTATAGCAAAGCTAATAATTTATAAACTAAATAAGGTAAAAGTACATATTTCTTTCTGAAAAATAGCACTATTCAATACTAAATCTTTGAGACAGTTTATAGTCTGTGGTGTGGTGTAAAACCTATTTAGTGTTTACGCCTCTTGTGTGGGCTAGTAAAGAAACCTACTTTTATATTTTATCCATATCTAACTGCATCCAACTAACTTAGATCTCTAATTTTCTTCGCGAACCATAAACATTGCAGCTCAAAGAAAAATAGTTGCAAACACGGCCATGTTAAGAAGAACGACGAATTGGAATTTCGAATTCGGAATTGGAGGTTGTTTTAATTCGGCCGGTTGTAACGAATCGTCGTGGGTGGGCTGCCATTTTTATTTCCCCGTCAAAAGTTCGTCGACCCCAGAATCACACCTGTTTTTTAATAGTCGCTTTATTTCTTGTTATATTATTAGTTTTTTTTTCTCGATTCGTCAAATCGATTGCCAATTATCGTGTGATGTAAACGTGTCCGATTGATTGCGATAGATAGAGTTCACGATTTATCTAATTAAGAAGTTACATACTATATTTATATCGATTAAAAATAATATACGTTTATTTTATTAGGTGTAAAATAAATTCGGTGTTAAATGCGATAATTTTAATTGTTTAATTCTATAGGGTGCATTCGAATTCATCGGCAATAATATACCTCCTTATATAAATACATATAATAAAATCTTTATCTGTACATGGAAGATATTTAAGAAAAACTATTATACAGGGGGCTTTATGAACGCAAAAGTCCATAATGAAAATGAAAAATGACGAATTAAAAACTATTAGACATCGAACGAAAATTTTTTCGACATACTGATATTTCCTGAGTGATACTTTTCAAACATGAGAAGATTTCTCATTTTTTTTTGCTATATAAAAATCTAGCCAGACAGATTGACTATTGGTCCAAGCGGCTATTGGAGTGGAGACCATACGATCAGAAACGTCCCAGAGGAAGAGCGCAAATGATATGGAAAGACGACAAAAAGATAGCGTAAACAATTTCAATTTTTATTGGCAGCTGACGGAAGACCAAAACAATGGCGCCTTCTCGTATCGGAGGCCAAGGCTCACTTTGGGTTTCTGAGGTAAACAATTTCAAAAACAATTGGGCCTTAATGTAAAAGTAATGAACATGGTGAAACAAGCTAAGTAGAAGAAAAAAGGCAGACTTTCTGGAGAAGATAACAGGAAGAAGACCAGTCGGTCGACCCAGATACCGCTGAAGCCATGCGGTGCTAAAGTGCTATTTTTGAATATACGCGGCGCGAGCACGCGAGAGTGTTCGATATTGAATGATTTTCGATATCGAAAAAAAATTATTCGACTCGCCAATTTGGCGTAAGTAACAAATTTCAATAGAGTTGATCTGCGAGAGATGCGAGCTGACAACTGGCAGCCATCGCGCAGCATAGAACACTGGCGCTCTCTCGTGAGGAGGCCAAGATCAACTTCGGGTCGCTGAGCCAGCGGAGAAATTAACTGTAAGCAAGTTGTAGTAAACTAAGGTCTTCGACCAGTAATGACATATGGGTCCGAAACGTGGTCCTTGACTATGGGCCTCATAAGAAAGCTCAAAAACTATGGAGAGGGCGATGCTCGGTATTTCCAATCGAGATCGAATCAGAAATGGCGAGATTCGTAGAAGAACAAAAGGCACCGATATAGCCCAGCGGGTTTGACAATGGGCGGGGCACATCGCACGTAGAACCGACGGCCGGGCAGAAAGGTTCTCGATTGGCGACCACGTACCGGAAAGCGCAGCGTTGGTCATCCACCAACCAGATGGTCAGATGAGCTGAAAAAGGTCGAAGGCGAACGCTGCATGCAGGCCGCTTACAACCGGTCATTTCGGAAATCATTATCAACCTACATCCAGCAGTGAACTGACTGCGGCTGATATGATGATGATGATGAAGATAAAGAAGTACACAGAAATTACACTTTATTTAACAATATATTTTTTACGGTCCTACAGTTTCTGCTAATGATTTTCTTTTTAATTCATGCTCTTGCAGTCCTGTAAATTAGTACGTCACTCGTGGGCCACCCAGTAAGGACGTATATTTTTGTTTACCGAACGCAATGTGATAGATGGCGCCCGCGTCGACTTGATTGGTCAAGTCATAGGGTTGACACATCGATTTAAAATCCATAGTATATTCCATACCTTCTATAATTATGTCCATCCATACTTCTATACTTAAAATTATAAGTGCGTTAGCCTGTCTATATGTTACACTTTCACGGCCAAACCGCTGAACGGATTTTAATGAAATTTGGTATGAAAATAGTTGAAGACCCAGGGTCAAACATGGGCTACTTTTTGGCGCAGGCGGAACTGTGGGAAACAGCTAGTAATATTATAAATGCGAAAGTCTGTCTGTGACGCTTTCACGGCAGGTGAGATTTTGTCAAAACGGCTGAACCAATTTTGATGAAATTAGATATGGGCATAGTTGAAGACGCAGGGTTAGATATGGGAAAATGCTAAAATGAGATACAATTTTTGTTTCCTTTTTTTTATTTCATTTACAAGGCCAATAAATGCTATTATGATTAAGATTCGATTAAATATAGATCACAATAGAGGTACCCACATTTTTGATCAATTTCATAAAAATCCGTAGCGATTGACTACGAGTTCACATATCATGTAAAGTACAGGAGTGCTATTTTCGTAAGTCACACTTACTCACGCGAAATCGAATTATTTTTGTTCTTTATCGAATAATTTTCGTTCGCTATCAAACGATTTTCATTCGATTCAAGAGTCACACACGTCTGATCTGAAATGTATCTCGTAGGTTTCATATCTAGAAGTTACTAGCCTTGAAGAGACTTAATATGTATCGAAGAGTTTAAAAAATAAATACTACAGACATTTTAATTCGAGAGGCGTGGCGCGGCTGTCAGTGAAACGTCACTCATTACTTATTGACAGACGCCCAATCCTTGTTTACTTTTACGTGATAGGTCATAGGCAAATATGAGAGGAAATTCGGAGAAGCACATTTGCTATAAAAACTAAAGTTGTGGGGCATCCGGTTTAAGAAAAGTTTAACTCTGTCTTGCCACCTTTTAAATGAAAATACGTATTTTTGAAAAGTGTGTGTCGTATAGTGAAATCGTAGTATAAAATCATACGTACATTAACGGTGAATCGAAGGATTTTTATTTTAAGTTGTCAATAAAAATTGGTCTTTTGTGCCTTTTCTATGCTACTGAGTAGGTAAATATGCCTACAGATTTGTGTAAATAAATTTTCTTTCATTTTTCATTTCATTTCGTGACCTATGGTCACTAGCGCGTTGCCAACCCTGAAGGATTCTTTTTGTCCTTCTTGAAGGCTCCCAAATTAAAGTCACTGGAAGCGAGGGAGTTCATTCTATACGGGGAGTGTATTCCTCTTGAAATACTGTACTTAGCTGAAAAATAGAGATCAAGGGATCAAAAGTCTGACGCTATCAAAAAAGATTTTTCTCCATTAATCAAACTACTGTGTTTTACAATTTTGTTTTTACAACTTTATTACCATGGAGCATTTGTCGCATTGTCCGTCTTGCCCTGCCCCGACTAGTGCACCCTCGAGGACCTCATGCGGAGGTCAGACAGTGAAATAAGAGTTGCAGATTTCTGGTCCGAAATAGGACAAGTTTTAAATCCGTTTGCAACAAACATCCCCCCAATGAAGAAGGTTATGTAAGTAAATCACAAAAAAGTGAAAAATAAGTTAAAAAAAATATTTCAATGAAGTAAAATAATTATAATAGTATTCTAATTCTCTCTTACTAAGTACTCCTCTATTTTGCACCAGTTTTATGGCTAATTCCTTCACTTTACAATCTACTCGACTTTGTAATGCTTTGCCTGCTGATATTATGGAAAGTCCTAACAATTTTTTATTTAAAAAGCGGGTACGTGCGCACATTTTGGATTCGCTCAGTTAATGAAAACTTTTTAATGTGACTTGACTTCTTCATCGGTAGTTATGTAGGTATATATTTTAAATGAAACAGTATTTATGTATGTTTTATGTATGTTTACGTAGTGTATGAGCTTAAGTTTTTGATAAAAATTTGCTCTATAAGTAATAAATGAAAAAAAAATAGTAATAAGCACCCTGATGTCCACTTTGTTGTTTGTGAAACAGTTGATTATCCTTGTTTATTGCCTCATTTATGGTTGATTATTAAACTTTTATGACAACTTATCTTCACCACTTAATTACCACCCTAACAAAACATGTCATTCTTTGTTTTCTCTGATTTACTTGTCAAATTATTTTCTAAATCGGGCTCTCATTTCTTAATTTTTCTCATTTTCTCATTTTCGGGCATCCCATTTAAATATAAGATAACCACTTACAAAAATCTACTTTATCTTATCAATTGTAAATCCATACTAATATTATAAATGCGAAAGTCTTTCTGTCTTTCTGTCTGTCTGTCTTTCTGTCTGTCTTTCTGTCTGTCTTTCTGTCTGTCTTTCTGTCTGTCTTTCTGTCTGTCTGTCTATCTGTTACAGCGGTCTGGCTTTCACGGCCAAACCGCTGAACGGATTTTGATGAAATTTGGTATGAATATAGCTGAAGACCCGGGGTCAAACATAGGCTACTTTTTGACGCAGGCGGAGCTGCGGGAAGAAGCTAGTATATAATAAGTAAGTAATTGACAAAATGTTTACCAAAAAGTAAATTTGACAGCCCTATGTACTTGATTGGCCGGCGTCTTACACGTTCTATTTTCAAAATTCATTCTCGTATTGATCCCATTCGATCGCTTTTAATTCCTCACCAATTTGCGCTTTCTTTTCCCACGCCGTTTCGTTATTCAATTCTCAGCCTTTTTAATATGGAACATAAGACTCAAGTTGGTAGTTTATCTCACGCAAATATAATTTTGTAATATGAGCAAACAGTTCGATTTTCAAATATTTGTTTTTATTATCATGTAAATTAATTGACATGGCGCCAAAGTTGTATCGTTTTCAGTATTTTCTGGGGTTAGCTCAATCTGTGTTTTACATCCATACTAATATTATAAATGCGAAAGTCTGTCTGTCTGTCTATCTGTTACGCTTTCACGGGCAAACCGCTGAACGGATTTTCATGAAATTTAGTATGAATATAGTTGTAGACCCGGGCTCAAACATAGGCTACTTTTTGACGCAGGCGGAGCTGCTGAAAAAAGCTAGTTTATTAATATTTTTACCTGTAACATCAGAAGGAAGGTTATGTTTTTCGACTATGTAGATTTCTTATATACCCAACAATTGAAGGGTAATTAATATAAGAGGTATTGTTAGATTCGTCTTAAAGGTCGGGTCACACCAAATGCGTGGCGTGCGTTGCTTGCGTGGCGTGACGTGTATACCCTGTCACACCGGTAAAAGCGATACAGCACACGTCACGCAGCAACTTCTGTACTGGTGTGCCCCCTTGTCACCAGCAATATTGAGTTGTTTCGGCAAAAAGATGTTAGCTAACATCAGTTATTCTAAAGAAGAAGAAAATTGTTACTCTGCCAAGAATATTCTGCTGCTATAAGCAAATTTAATAAGATAGTATCTTAAAGATACGATATTAACAAGAAAAGAGAGGAATGCGGCGAATATCATAAACTATGTCGAGAGCTTGAGTACAATGAAGACTATTTCAATAAGTTTTTCTTTTAATAGACAGCCCATTACAAAAAAACCACTCGTTAACCGTATCAATGTTCGTTTGGCGATTCCTGGCCACTCTTCTCGTTTCTATTCAAAGTCCTTCACAGTTCAGGCTATCCTACTTTGGAATGCATTACCGGTAGACATTCGTAAGGCACAAACTATTACTTCGTTCAAAGATCAGGTTAAGTCTCACTACCTTTCCGAGGTAGAATAATCCTCTCTTATATTGTGATAAGGCTGTCACTAACTTCTTACACTTATTGACAGTATTTATTTATGTATGTTATTTGTAAGTTTATTCTTATTATTTATTTATGTAAGTATATTATATGCGTCTTAATGTAGGCATGTACATTTAAGCTTTCTGCACCGCTCACGCAAGTTTTTTTTTTTACCGCAGCTCATTTCTACCCTAGGGTTGGCTGGAAGAAATTGCATTAGCGATAAGTCCGCCTTTGTGAGTACAGTTTTGTTGTATTGGATTTAACTATGTGTTTCTTTTATTTGTAAATGATGTAATAAAGTTTTCATACATTCAAAGTTGTACATAAATACAACTGCCGTGCGTGCGTTACGCGCAGCACTGTCCAATGCGTGTGCGTGCACGCCCGGTCTGACATCTAACAAGGAGCACCATATAAAAATAACATCATCACTGGACACGCGTGTGAACATATAACCGCACTCGCCGGCGAGTGCGACGAGGTAGGAACAGTAGACAGTTTACCAGGTACCGGAATGTACCAGGGCGCTACACGCCACCGATAGGTTCTCAGCAGGCCCTTCAGGCACAATAGTGTCGGCCCTTATGGCATTGAGCGTTTGCTACCGCTCGCGAGTTTGCATTGCTCGCTTGATCAAAGGCAAAGCCCATGGCCGAGGTTCGTCCCAACTGGGAGCCCCTTGCGCATTTGCCGAAAAGGCTGAGTGGTTAATAGCCCTCGCGTCAAACTGTCCCGCTGTAAATTTAAAAGCTCACAGGAGTTAAAATTGTAGGTCCGTTCAAAAAAAAAAAAAAATGGACACGCGTGTGCGACGTTGCCCTTCCGTTATACACGCGCACGCACTTGATTTGTCAGTTAGACGCAACTCTGCATGTGCAGCAGCGCAGGTTACGCGCGTGCGTTTTATTCACGCCACGCCACGCAACATACACGCCACACACAACTCATGCAACACATTCGGTGTGACCTGGCCTTAAAATGGTAGATTTTAGACTCCAGATGAAGTATAAAAATATCTTATAAACCCCGGGCTCTGAAGACTTAGGCTGAGGAGAACATTGGGAAACACGGATACGTTTCCGGCCACTCGGAAATTGTTATTATTTTATTCATTTATTTAGCTGTTTCCCGCAGCCCCGCCTGCGGTATATAGCCTATGTTACTCTGGGTGAATGTAGCTTTACAATGGTGAAAGAATTTTTGAAATCGGCACAGTAGTTTTTGAGTTTATTCATTACAAACATACACACAAAAATACAAATCTTTCCTCTTTATAATATTAGTGTAGATACATTGGAAACTTAACATTATTTTGTGAACGTCATTGACGGAAAGCAAACATCGCGATTAAGTTTTTAAACCAAAAGTCAAATCAAATCATTTATTTGCATTTAAAGTGGTAATACATTTATTTATTTATTTTAACTTTATTGTACATAATACAATTGTATAGCACAATAGGCGAACTTAATGCTAAAAACATTATCTAACAGTCAACCTTTGGGTTAAACAGATATCGTCATGTGGGTATTAAAAATATATACAAAATTTGGAATGATAATAAACTTACTTATGGTACTTACATAATATACTTACATATATACGATGAAATAATAATCAAAATACTGTTAATTTTAAGAGTTATATCTAAATTAAATTGTTAAATTTGCTCTACATGGTGGTACACAATATTTATACTGCTTCTCACTTCTAACCTAATCATAGGCATTGCTTGGAATGAACTGGAAAAACGCTAAGACAATCCACTGAAACGTATGTCTACGTCATAAGCAAAATAAATATGACTCTATAATTTTAAAAAAAAACATTGTCACACGAGAACAATGAAAAAAAACATTTTCGTTCAATCTTGCGCATAAGTTCATCTATCACGAGGAACGCATAACAAGGAGCTGCAATTCAAATAGAGGTTGTATCTCTATATTTCTACAGATTTTGAGCCTCTCACTCATTTGCTTTACAGGAGACCCGTAGGAAAACCAAAGTAATCGACGTAGCCTTTGAAGTGGCAGTCGGAGGGGCACATAGTGCGGAGAACCGATGGCTGAAAGGTTATCGTATGGCGACCACGCACCGGCAAGAGCGGCGTTGGATGCCCACCGACTAGATGGTCCGACGACATAGTCAAGGTCGCAGGGAGACGCTGGATGCAGGCCGCTTTAGATCGGTCAGATTGGAGATCCATGAGAGTGGCCTATGTTCAGCAGTGGACGTCTTGTGGCTGAGATGATAATGACTTATATATATACCCTGGGCTACGAAGCAGACAGTTAGCTGTCTTGTTCTTGTGTTGTGAATGCAACTGAGTAAACGCTAGGATGAAGAAGAAGACTCACTCACTCAATGAGATGACCAAGTGACTCTTGGCCTCCGATAACAAGGATCTCCACTTCGATCTGTCCTACGCCACCTCTTGACATTACTCTCTTGAGTATTTACTTTGGATAGATCTAATATATGCAGTTTGATTAAATTGCTTAATAATAAAACTTCAATTTAATTGTTAGGAATTAACAAAGACAAAAGAGGGCGCAGGAGACCAGGCTTTAGAATTAAAATCAACCTTGCTCAACTATCAAGCTACTACAGCCTCCATATATTTACAAGCTCCTTGTCCTAAAACAAATAAAAATAAAACGTTCCAAGCTGGGTGGGCCGCGGATAATATATCAATTTACAATTCAGATTTAATCGAAACTTAACGCGATTGAGACGTATTGTCGCGGCTAAGTGGCTGTTAAGTTAGCCATGTTTAATTTAAGCTATCTTTCCTAGTTGAATCCTCAAATTATGCTTCGAAGCCTTTGAAATCATGCTAATTGGAAATCACGTTAACGTAATTACTAAAACCGTAGATATACACCGTGAAATTTTAGACGTTTTGGACCCATCGTCCAGTGACTCCACTCATGCAACTGAACAACTTTCCCCAAGATACATGGGTCGAAATATGGAGTAAATTTTTGGATACAAAATGTCTCATCACGTGACCTAACTTACTATGAGAAGTCCAAATTTGTTTTTCATGTTTCGAGCTATGTTCCTTGGGGAAATTTGTTCGGTTGCATGAATGGAGTCACTGGACGATGGGTCCAAAACGACTAAAATTTCACGGTGTATAGATATATACGTACCAATCACAAAATTAAAATTAAAAGAAATACATTTTTTTTTACAACTAGGTAAGCAAACAGGCTTACGGCCCACCTGATGGTAAGTGGTTACCGTAGCCTTTAGAGCCTGGCGACCCTACTCACCAGCAGGAACACAACACTGCATCACAGTGTTATTTGGCTGCGGTCTTCTGTAGGGTGGAGGTACTTCCCCAGACGGACTACTCCTTACAAAATGTCTCTTACATTAATACCTTATCACAACGCGAGGGCTATTTTTGAGAAAGCAAAAACTGTGAGTTAAATGTGCGGAAAAGCTATGACACCAGGGTGTAAAGGATCGATTGGCTATATAACCCACTCGATCACATTTGTAACATTCGGACACAGTTTCCGAAAAAATGTGTCCCAATTATCTATTACTAGCTTTTTCCCGCAGCTCCGCCTGCGTCAAAAAGTAGCCTATATTTGACCTCGGGTCTTCACTAAATTCATATCAAATTTCATCAAAATCCGTTCAGTGGTTTGGCCGTGAAAGCGTAACAGACAGACAGAAAGATAGACAGACTTTCGCATTTATAATAGGTATCTCGTAGTATGGTTATGGATATTTCCACAAGCAACCCATTGCATCGGCGAAAACTGTATTAAATTAAATTTTCCTCGGAGAACAAATTCATCACAATGTTCAGAAAGGTTATCTTTGAGTGCGAGTCACTCAAAATCGGCGAGTCGAATATTTTTTTATTCAATATAGAATAGTTTTCATTCGATTTTCATTCGACATAATCGGTGAGTCGAACGATTTTCATTCAACGGGCCGAGTGACAGAGTCATTACTTTAAACTTTTAACAAAATTAACACTCCCGGAGCCAATTTTTGGAAATATACGACGCGTATGTATCAAAATTGACAATTCTTTAGACTGACATTTTTTTATGGGTAACTATCGCGAAAACTGACATCCATACTACTTATAATACTAATAACCCATCCAAACTTCATAACCATAACTTTTATTCTTTTCACTCATTAGCAATAGTCCCTACTCCTGCCCAGACCCGTTCATGGAAATATCAACTATTGATATAGCCGAGAACGGGTTTTGGCAGGAGCACCACATGACATCAACTTCTCCAAAGGGCCTCTACGCGTTGGTTCTATTTCCCGCGTAAGCCTCTCAAAAGACCGGGTTTAACCCGTGATCCACAATGGAAATACTAATACTAATCCATATTACTTATGTACAAAAGTCTGTCTGTTTGTTAAGCTTTCGCGGCTAAACCGCTGAATGGGTTTTGATGAAATTCTTCAATCAATTAATCAATCAATCAAGTTTATTGCGTATTATGGGTGTACAATGATGGTATATATAGCAATTATAAGATCTTCTTGATCTTCTTGTATAAATATAAACTAAAATAGACCCGGGGCTACTTTTTACGCAGCTAATTTTAAAACTGCATGTACTTACTTTGTAATTTTTTGTAATACAATAAAAGATTTTGTATTGTATTGTACATTCAACACTGCAAAAATCGGTATAGTTTTCAATAAAATCATAGGTATTGTATGTATTCTTATGACATAAAAGACAAATGTTAACTTAGTCTGCCTGCAGCCATGAACGCTGTAAAGTGTTTGAAACGTTAGGTGTAAATAAATAAGTGTCTAATAGACGCGATAAAATCATTATAAAATAGTTTAATTTAATGTGCAACACACACCCTAACAGAAGACCGCAGCCAAATAACACTGTGATGCATTGTTGTGTTCCTGCTAGTGAGTAGGGTCGCCAGGCTTCAGAGGGGACGCTGTGCTGATAGCGGACAGGTCGGTAGAGAACTCGTGACATCGCCGGTGTTGCAGGCGTTCATAGGCTACGGTAACCACTTACCATCAGGCCCACCGTACGCCTGTTTGCCTACTTAGTTGTATGAAAAAAGAATATTCGCACGGACGCATCGGTTGCGATTCGGATAAGGTCACTGTGAGTGTTTTGTGACGGTACTAAAAATGTAGAAATGCTGAGCCAGTCGTTCTGTAACCGCACGGCCGTTGTAACACAGTTGAAACGTATGAAGGTATTTTACGCCCTTAGTCCTGTAATTTTAGCGAAAACATTCATCAACAATATCTACAATAAAAAAAAAAAAAAGTGCAAGTTCACAATCATATTATCGACATCTTAGATCAATTATTGATACCCTTGCTTTGACAGCTGACCCGGCCGATTTGACAGCGTGACAGCTCAGTTGACAGTCGTGACAGGCGCACGCGCATGACATGATACCAGCATGATTCTCGTGTTTGACTCGTAATTTGTGTAAGAGTTTTTGTGTATGTACTTATTTGTGTTTTATTGTGCTGTTTAGTTAATGATTTTAACAAGTTGATCGAGGTCTTCGTTACATTTTGTCTATAAATCGTCGCACTCAATATTTAAGACATTAGCAAATTTTTCAAATTTAAATTTAAAGAGAGAATTTTGTGACTGGGTATATCATAAAAAACACACATAACGAAAACATTCACAAGTATTTTTATCCGACTACGACAAAGCCAACAGGAGGGTTATGATTTTAACCAATTTGTATACTTTTATGTATGTTCATCTGTTCCCGATTTTCTTCTAAACTACTTGTGATAATTAAAGAAATGAGGTATCGTTGGAAAGGTCTTAGTTATCCGCTAGTTCTTATCTATGTAACGTCATGTCAATAGAGATGTGCACCTTCCCGGAAAATTTCCCATGTACTCCCGGAATTTTTAAATATTTCCGGAAATAAATGGGCATTTATAATTTCGCCCCTTTTCTTCCCCTTGCATTTCATTTTTTCCCCTTTTGAATTTCTTCCCGCTGCCCATCTCTATATGTGAAATTTTGAACTGCGCCATCTAGAGGGCATAAAATGAGGACCTGAAAAAAATATATTTCAGAATAGTAGCTTTGAGACTTGGTTGTTCTGTTTGTGAGCGTCATTTATGCATTTGCGGTGTGATGGTGGAGAAAAATGGACATCACGCTCTATTATGTGCGCGACGTGCGGGCCGTATTCCTCGACACACTAAAATAAACGGCATTATACGCAGAGCTCTTATTTCGGGTAATAAATATTCCGTGCCAGCTGGAGCCTCCTGGACTTTCACGTGTAAATGGTAAGCATCCAGATGGATTAACGTTGATCCCATGGCAGAGAAGGCGTTGTCTTTTGTGAGATGCAACCTGCGTCAGTACTTATGCGGCAGTTCGTGAGCCTGTGGCAGCTGCGAGGATAGCTGATGGGCATTAATTAACACCTTAAATATTCAAATTTGTGTTCTCAATACGAGTTTGTTCCAGTAGCCGTTGAGACTGCTGGACCATGGTGTTCGGAGGCAAAAAGTTTTTGGACGAGATAGGACGTCGCCTAAGAGACAGAGGTTTTGACCATCGCTCCGAGTGGCACTTGGTTCAAAGGATATTTATTGCGATTCAGAGAGATAATGCTGCCAGTGTGATGGGTACCTTTGAGCTGGGTGCCGTTCGGGGTGGTATATTTTTAGACTAGAATAGTTTGTGGTTTTTAATTTTTAGTTTTTAGTTGTAATTTAAATTAAAATGAAATTATTTCTCATGTGTAAAATGAAAATAGTACGACACACCTATTATGACAAATGAAAATCATTAGTCGAACGAAAATCATTTGACTAACCGATATTGGGTGAGTCGTACTTCATAAATAATATTCCTGGTCGAATCTGACGAGTTAGTTATTTCGACTGAACATGAAGAAGAGTTTCCACGGTTATTTCGGAAAATCCGAAAGTTTACGAAGAAAATTTTACTAAAACTGTATTAATTACTTACTGTTTCCTGCAGCTCCGCCTGTTTCTAAAAGTAGTCTATGTTTGACCCCGGATCTTCAACTATATTCATTCTAAATTTCATCAAAATCCGTTCAGCGGTTTGGCCGTGCAAGGTTAACAGATTTTCGCACTTAAAAGATTAGTATGGGAATTGGGTTGATTGTAGATTGTAGGTAGAGTAGTGTAGGTAGGTACTAACCTACCTTGGGATGCGAGTAAGTAAGTAACTTTTCGCTTCTATAACAAAAACGCAAGCATAACCCTCATTCGGACAGTCGGCTAAAAACTGCAAATTTATATTTGCATCTCATCACATCACCAAAACAATTTATGTAAAATTGTCGCTTAAAACTTACAAATGTATGCTAAAATCTCAATTCCTACAATTTAGTCTCGCAAGACCAAAAAATGAATCCTATACTGCCATTCCTTGATATTTACATAATCTGTGACCGAGTGTCTTCGGGAAAAAGAGATAGTAATACATTCTTATATGTGGAGTGAAAGGGACAGCTATATTTGGACCACCCAAGTTGTGGTCCGGTATTCGTGCTATGCTCTGCAATTGTGTAGTCTTGATATTTCGCGCAGTTTTTTTTAATTAGATTTTTTTTTTAAACCGTTAGTTCTGCCTGTCGTCTTGCGGTCGTTAAAGGTACCACGTCAGAAGCTGAGAGGTGGTTCCGAAAGACTTTAACACCAGGACTTTTGGCGGGAAGCTGTGAAGAGCAGTAACGGCGTTGTATTTTATTTTTTTGAGTGTTTGTGCATAATAATTGTGGATTGTTATTCGCAAAGTGTTCGATAACAAGCGTGAGTGTTGAAGTGATACAGTGTTTGATTTATGTGATTTTCACGCTTGTTGCCAAAAGCTCCTAGTAATCGCCAAGTGCAGTTTTTCTACCACTTCTTAGCCTGATTCTTTTGACTACACTTGACTACCGACTAGACTTTTAGACTTGACTAGGACTTGACGAAATCACACTGTAGGACTGAAGAAGATAGAAAAATTAAAAAGGGCTAAAAAAGACCTATAACCATGGCCGTAAAACACATTATTAAAAAAAAAACTTTAACAACTGATGTGCAGGGTCGATTGACCATGTATTATAGTGATTTGATATTTTCACTTGCGGTTAGGGACGGATGGGAAGCTGTAAACAACACGTCTGGAATGTTGGAAAATGGAAAAATTATAATAAGTATGTGCTTTCGTGAAACATAATCATTCTTCGGGCAGATTGATAAAAATAAATCCGATCCGATTATCTATTGTACTCTGTATGCTAGCAGACGTGCAAAATTGATAGCGTGACATGCAATTTTATTTCTGTTATTTATTTGATTATGTTTTATTATATCAAATTATGTATATGAAATTGATTCTACTATCCTTTTCACATGATTTCACTAAAGTTTAAAATTTCATCAAGTATCAAATTAGTCAGTTGCAGTACACTGGTAATAGTCATAGCTTTGCACCGATATTTTTTGATCCCAACCAATGATTGTACGGAGCATGTACTAAACCAAACTGATTGTATGAAAACACACGGGGCCGTGACGTCAAAGTTTATAAAAACGACTTTTAGTACATGGCAGTTTACTAAAAGTTAAGTTCACTTTTTGTAAAGGGAATCTTTGAATTTTAAATCACTACTTTATTTATTAGTAGGTACTTACTAAATTATTTTCTGTGATAAGTATCACAATAAATATAAATATCCTCCACTATTCTATAAATATCTTAATTTGAATGAAAACTGAATTTCTAAATTGCGATTTATTTTTATCTCTTTCTGTTTAATGTTAAATAAAAAAATAAGTACTTACCAACTTACTCACTTGGTAAGTGCTTGTAACTTTAACTTTCGCAAAGTAACGCCTGAATCAATTAAAAAAAGTACATATATGTGAATTTGGTACAGCGACTTGCAAATAATATGCAGGTGATTTATGATTTATAATCACTAATATTAATACGAACATTAATATTACGCATCATCCTTGGATCATCTATTATTACATTACCACAAATTACACAATATTAGATTCGTACTTACTAGATTACTAAACGAAAGATTTTTTTACCCTATATAATTTTTAATTTCTTTGGTCATTATTATTTGTATATTTCTTTGGTTATTATTGGTTGTGTTATTAGCCATCAGCCCAGAATGCAATACATGATAGTAAATGCTTCGAATCATTTTTAAGTATTTATTTGTGGTCGCATACAATACAACAGATCAATCTTACACACGGAAACAAAAACGCAGCGTACCCGCCCGCAATATCATCCCGTATGTCCTCAAAAGTTTGTTTGGTTAACACCCAATAGAAATCAATTTTTAATCGTTGAATAATTTGATTGATGTGGCTAAGTGCACTAATAGCTTCCAACGAGCTTCGTTTCCGTTGTAAGTACTTGGGAGCTTTTGAGCTTCCGCCTGTGTGTGTGTTTGTTTGGTAATTACGTCGAAACTTTGAAAGTGATTGGGTATGTAAGAATTTCAAAGAGAGCTGTAATAGATAATTTTTTTTAATATACATTACGACTTTTTAAACTAGCGAATTTTTGCTAAGCAAGTGAAACTTTTATTTATTTATTTACTAGCTTTTACCCGCGGCTTCGCTCGCGTGTAAACCTCCTTTGGGAACATGATGTTTTTCCAGGACCAAAAGTAGCCTATGTTTCTCTCCATCCTTTCAACTAACTCTATGCCGAAAATCAAGTCGATTGGTTGCTTAGTTGGGCGTGAAGGAAAGACAAACAAACAAACACACTTTCGCATTTATAATATTAGTTAGGATTAGGATTAGTTAGGATTTATTGAACAAACCACTTTCAATACATAACTATAGAAAAAAAAATTTTCAATCTCTCAGAGTACAGATGGTAGTAGTAGCTTGTGTATGGGAGGTCAACATTTGTATCTCTGTTTTTACATATCATTTTAAGTTATTTAGTTTCACTTTCACTGCAAAAAATCCATGGTGTTTGAAAAGTTTTAACTTATGCTTAGCAGTGATCCTGACCATAGTCTCAATAAAAAAGCTCAAGGTACATAAGGGCCTCGGAAAGTACTATGCTCGGTGTTTCCCTACGAGACCGAAGCAGCATTTAGCAAATTCGTAGATGAACAAAAGTTATCGACATAGCCCAGCGGATTAGCTTAGATAAATATCCAAGTGACGTTAATGATCTTATTTATTTAGTAGCATGTTTCCCGCAGCTCCGTCTGCGTCAAAATGTAGGCTATGTTTGGTCTTCAACTGTATTCATACTAAATTTCATCAAAATCCGTTCAGCTGTTCGGCCGTGAAAACTAACAGACAGACAGACAGACTTTCGTATTTATAATATTAGTATCTAGTAGATTTACGAAGAATTTCTTTGTTTTTGTTGACGTGTTTCTATAAAAGTTTCCTTTTTTTTTGGTGCAATAACGATTATTTGTATTGTAATGTAAATAATAAAAATGAATAAATAAATATGAAAAAATTTGCTGAGGAGTTGAGTATACTGTAGACTTTTACTTGCCGCAGCATCAGTTTAAATATGGTTTAACTTATAATACTATCGAATTTATTCTTAAATAGCAAATATTAAAAATATATAAATATCCACGAACCAGGACAATCACAAATAGATATCTTATTCCATCTGACCAGGAATCGAACCCGGAATCTCCAAAGTAGCGGAATTGCCACAGAGGCACACCTCGGACGCTTTACACAACAGCGGCGAGCGCGATACCAATTACGACGGCTACTACGATACGATCAAGTACGCACACGCGTCAATGTGTGTCACTCGTAAGATTGGTTATTTACCGTACCTGCATCATACTCTTCGCAGCGGCCGGGTTAAAGCGTCATCCTTGCATTGTTTTGCTCTCGATGTTTCCCCTAAATCTGCTCGACTCGGTGCGGTATCTGTTTCGGGTGGGAGGGTGTGAGTGTCCGTTCTGTACTTAAGTACTGTTAATAAAGTCTGTGACAGAGCTCTTGAAATTGATAAATCCATACGCATTTGGTTCAAACTACCATCATTTTACAACCAAAAACCTATCTCCATAGGAAAACAGAATCCTGTAACGATTCCGCCATCGTAAAAAGGGAATCAAACGCCCTCGTACCAAGTTCGGTAACCGCGGTAGACCGTCGTTCCGCGGTCGCTTTGCTGTCGCAACCTCAGTATTATTGTTATTATACAGCCGGTTATCGCTTCTGCTGCGGGGTAGTGGTAAGGTGTTGTGGACATGCCGCTTTTTAACGTTAGTAAAAAAGGAACACTGCCTCTGGGGTCGATGGGTTCGATTTCTTCGGGAAGCACACTTTGTTTAGTTTTTTCTAGTTTGAAGGCTGAAATTATCTGATTGTCTGTTAATAATAATGATTAAACACCGCTTGGGTTCACGGGTTGCCTCGGTCCTTTGAGAGGCTTGCGCGGGGATATTGATCCAACGCGTAGAGGCCCTTTGGAGAAGTTGATGTCATATGGTGCTCCTGCCAAAACTTGTTCTCGGCTATATTAATAGTTGACATTTCCACATGATAATTCCGTGCTTTGGCATGTACGTTAAGCCGTTAATTGTTGCCATTTGGTGGTCGTTAAAGGGACCATGTCTGAGGCCGAAAGGCAGTTCCGAAAAGCTCTAACAGCAGGATGAACAGAGTCGATTGACCATGAAGCCCATTCTTCTTCTTTCAAGCATGCTTTTCTAGTTGCGTCGTCAGCTTACGCTTCGGAGCCTAGGGTACACCGTAAGTCTTAGTCCTTGATTTTGCGGCACTAATTAATACAATGGAGCGACTGCCGTAAGAGTTCCGTAATCCTTTTAGCAAGAAAACCAGATCAACAGAAACACGACCCGAGGTGTCCTAGTGGCAAACACTGTTAGATTTTTTCAGGCTGAGACAGATAACAACCGAGAGCACAGAAGCACGGAGAAGCACGAGATAGGAAATACCACTAAATGGAGACAAATCCAACACGGGTCGCGTTTCGCCCACAATGTAAATGAATTTTAATTAATTATTCTTTGTCTTATCCATACTAATCTTTCATCTCCTCCACAGTCAACGTGTGTGGTCCGGCGCTCTCGTATACCGCGGTTCTTGTTCCATTCTTACTGGATTCTTATTAGTTTAACTGACGTTCATTTTTGCGAAACTAAATAATAAAATATTACAAAAATTGTAGGGAATATTTTTTTGTGGAATTTTTCAAAGCGCGTTGATGTCTTAAATACTGTGTAAATCTTTTAATTAAACTTTTTTGTAATTATTTCAGTTAGAAGACGTCCAATGCTGGACGTAGCTATGGTCCATCTATTTTGCATTTTTTGCTAATGCTTTAAAGACCGGATACGCTTTTAATCATGGCCCTAAATTTGGTGGTATTTAGTCATTAATTTATATCAAGATTAGCTGTTTCTCGTAGCTCCACCTGCGTTAAAAAGTAGCCAATATTTAACCCCAGGTCTTTATCTATATTTTTACCAAATTTGATCAAAATCTGTTCAGATGCAGGCTACTGCCAACCGATCACTTTGGAAAACATTAGGAAAGGCCTATGTCCAACAGTGGACTGACAGCGGCTGAAATGATGATGATAATGATCTTACAATATAAAAAAAACAAAAACTTATGTATCAGATTTATCTATGGTTTGAAAAAATTCGACCATGTCTCCGACTTCCGCAGCCAACTCAAGTGGCTCCCTATCCGACTTCGCAGAAATATGAGAATCCTTTGTCTCCTATTCAATGTCCTGTACAATCCCTCCTATCCTTCTTATCTAAAGGATCGTTTCTCCTTCTCCCGTCCGATTGATGCACCTTGCCGTTCCCACCTTAGAACCCTCCTCAATATTCCCATCCATCATTCCGATTCCTACACTCACTCCTTTTCAGTCCAAGCGGTAAGATTGTGGAATTCATTGCCAGCTGATATACGTGACTCTAAAACTATCTCAATATTTAAGAAATTAGTTAAAGATTATTATCTGTTCTTAGCACAGTAGATATTTATGTATGTATTTTATATGTAAGTTTATTATGTATGTATTTTATATGTAAGTTTATTATGTATGTATTATTTGTAATAGTATTTGTGTATGTATGTTTATGTATGTTTACATTATAAGGATTCTATAAAAGTTTTACCTAGGTAATTAGGTATACTTTTCCTTTCTTTTTTGTACACGCTAATTACCCTTTTCTTGTCTTTTCCTCTCTTGGGTCTGCTGGAAGAAATTTCTTTAGAAATAAGCAGCTCCCTTGTACTTTCTTTTCCTCTTATGTATAATCCTTTACATTTTTATGGTGTACATGAATAAAGTAAATAAATAAATAAATAAAATAAAATTATGAGCCAAGTTTCGTATTAGATCGTTCAGAAATGTGAAATTTACCACCAAATGGCAACCGGGACCAACGGCTTAACGTGCCTTCCGAAGCACGGAATCTTATTATCGAACAATCACGGCGTCAATAGGCTAGTTTCCTAAAAAAATATAATTAGTCCGTCAGTAAGACAATCACAAAATATTGGAGACGTATTTTTCCTTTTAAAAATTAAACAAAGAATGGTAAAGATATGGCGCGTTAAAGTTCCGTGTGACGTCACAGTGTGCTACACTTTTTCGCAATATGTGACGTCACGAGCTCCCACTCCTAAACTTTGATGCGATATATCTTTATAATTTATCGCTCAATTGACAAAAGAATAAATACGTCACTAATATATTTTGATTCCCTAAAAGACGGACTAATTTTAATATTAGTCTTATGACCCTGGAAACTAGCCTATTCTCTTATAGTGACCTTTGACGTTTCTGGTATTCTGTTCCTAATTTCAAGACCAATCGTATTCCATTGGCATGCCATCGAATTGCAACTGGAAAATTTTGCTAATCAAAAAATCATCAAAATCATAAACTTTTTTAATAATCTGTGCTCTGGTATTTATTATATTTACATTGTTTCTACTATAACCATTCAATTACGTTTTATTCGCAATTAAAATGAGATTCAAAATCGTGTTAGCAGAATACCAATATTTAACATATCAAAAATGCATGGTAATTGATTATCAGTTGCATGGTCTTTTAAAGTTGGTAGTACCCCCAAGTGATTCAAGCCTGCAATGTCCTAACCAAAGTAAGGAAACAACTAAAAAAAAAAAATCCCATGGGGAGCGAACCCAGAACCTTCAGGTCTACAGCAAACGCCTTACCCACTAGACCACGACGACAGACACAGTTAATGGTTGGATTTGAACTATTTCCCGCGGCCCCGCCTGCGTCAAACAGTAGGCTATGTTTGACCCTGGATCTTCAACTATATTCATACCAAATTTCATCAAAATCCGTTCAGTGGTTTGGTCGTGAAAGCGTAACAGACAGACAGACTTTCGCATTTATAATATTAGTATGGATACCATTAGCAGTCCATTTTCTATCGATTCTCAAAATTGATTCAGGATTTTCGAATTATTTGACTTATATGTCGAATGAACATCATTCGATATCAAAAATTCATTCGACTCGCCGAGTTTGATGAAACTTTTCAAAAATATCACTCAAGAAATAAAAATTAGACATCACCAATGATTCACCTTGTGAAGGGAAAGAAAAATCAACAAAAATTCGTGATCGACTTCTAAATACCAAACAAGTTATACTAACCAATACTAATCATGCTAAGTTCTACTACAATACTTAATTTAATGTAGTCCAAATATTAACTTCCATCAAAAAAAAACAAACTTACTTAATACCATTATGAAAATCCAAAATACATACATCGCGTATGAAATTTTTCTCAACCAAACTACAATTATAAGTTGGTTGAAAAACAAATTTAGATTTACAGTTGAAAATGTAAATTTTTCATAGAAAATCTTAGTGATCCGAGTGCATTGGTTAACTTAGTTTTTGGTTGTTTATAATGAGTTTAATGAGACTTTAAAACAGTGGTGTTTCTCTGTTTTTGAGATGTTTTTTCGTCAAAGAAAAGAGAGTTTATAGACTATAGAGCGCGTATTTTCGACATATGTAAATGAAACTATTTAGGGCCGATTTCACCAAAGTCGGATAAGTTTTATTCCAAGGATAATGAATCAATTTGCTCTCGTATTATAAAGTTTACATTTCACCAGACAGTTAACCCGAGAATATACAATTAATCCACGTCTAATTCCGGTATAAGGACTGTGTCTCTAGAATAAAAATGTCTGCCATCCATTTTTTATGTTTAGATTAGTTATGAATGATTTAAGATGTTGGTGAAATCATCCTTTAGTATGCTAAAATCGCTTGGTATAATATAATATAAATAATAGTAAAATATACCACATATTTGTCCTAGCGTTAGCAAAGTTGAATACTAATTCTCAGTTTTTCAATTTTTAATCACATACCAAGAAACTCGTCATAGTATTTCCATTTTAAATTCTATAAGTTTTTAATTAAAAAATAAAGTAATTGGCTGCGGGCGGAAGAATGCAGTACAGTTGACCAACTGCTTGTTAAAGACGTTATATTTGATTGACAATGAAAGCTTTTTACTAAATGCGACAATTTTTTAAATTTCCTGACAAAAGATTGGAGCCTGATGGGGTTACCCCGGTTCTGCAGCGCATCGACAATGTTTGCCGACTCCCGTGTAGATGATTTTCACACTATGATGCGCAAGATGTGGCTCCGGATCCAGGACAGCCCCAACAGCTACCTGGCAAGTATCGAAGGTCGCTATTGTTACCCAGTCTTGAGGCATTGGAACCAGATACATGTTGGCTCTAAGCCTGCTCTGGATAATAAAAAATGTTGTATTACTAACCCACTCTATGGAATTTTATTCTAAAATATTAATTTCTGTAAAACAAGATTTTAAATCTAACCCGACACAAAAAGATTCTGAAGTTCCAGTCGAGGGTCTGCCGGAAGAAATTTCATTTAAACAAGTAGAATATTTGTACCAGGATTTTCTAATGTTCGGTTCCAATATAAGTACACACTGGAAACCTATATTTTAGTTTGTCAATGAAATAAATAAATATAAAGGAGGCGCGCTCTAATTCAACAAACAGATAGTTACTCTAACAGTAAATATTGATCCAGTTATGTCCGATCATGACTAGTGGACGTAAGATAAACTATAGTTAATGAGTGATAATAGACTAACTGTAGCAGTTAGTGCCTTTTTAGTTAGGCGCCGCGTCCTGTGTGGTCCTAGTTTTGACGGCTAGACTGTGATGATTTCGTGCTTCGGAAGACACGTTAAGCTGTTGGTCCCGCTGCCATTTTATGATTGTTAAATTCGGTTTCGATAAACTCTGTAACCAGGTTGTACAGGGTCGACTGAAAATGTAATCCACTCGATATAAATGAATGAACCAGGCATCATGATGTGCTTTAAAGACCACCAGATGGCAGTCAGCACCAATGGTTATATCAGTTAATTATTGTTTCCAATTTAAAACTTTATTGGTGGTATATTTACCATGTTTGTTGCAAATAAAGTTTTATTCATTTATTCATTAAAAATTGAAAATAACATCCATACTATCCATACTTCATACTAATCATACTAATATTATAAATGTGAAAGTGTGTTTGTTTGTTTGTCCTTCTTTCACGTTAAAACGGAGCAACGGATTGATGTGATTTTTTGTGTGCATAGTGACATAGGCTTTTTTCCGTGACACAAACGGAATTCCACGCGGGAGAAGCCGCGGGCACGGCTAGTGAAAATATAAAGCACTAATTATGACTTTCATCGCCGTAGAAAAACTCTGACACTAGGGTACTCGTAAAGGGCGTACATAGTCGATTGACCATATGTAACCTATTCCATGAATTAAAATGATCATATACCACCAAGAACCCCCTATTTTAAAATGTATGATTAATAATGTCGAATGAAAATTATTCGATATCAAAAAGAAATCATCTCGCCGATTTAGCTCGAGAAATACTTTCAAAAATAGGGTTCATGTATACTTTATTTTTAGACTGTGTGTACGTTTTAGCCGCAGTAAAGACAGAACCTGTCAGTAGATTATGATTTATATTAACTTTCAACAAAACATTTTAAGTTATTGATAAATTATTATAAATATCTTATTTTAGAAGAGGGGTTCTAGATTCATACTTTCATACTAATATTATAAATGCGATAGTCTGTCTGTCTGTTTGACTGTCCGTCTGTCTGTTACGCTTTCGCGGCCAAACCGTTAAACGGATTTTGATGAAATTTGGTATGAATACACCGTGAAATTTTAATCGTTTTGGGCCCATCGTCCAGTGACTCCATTCATGCAACTGAACAACTTTCCCCAAGATACATTGGTCGAAATATGGAGTAAATTTTTGGACCTCCCATACAAAATGTCTCATCACGTGACCTAACTTACTATGGGAGGTCCAAATTTGTTTTTCATGTTTCGAGCTAAGTTCCTTGAGGAAATTTTTTCGGTTGTATGATTGGAGTCACTGGACGATGGGTCCAAAACGACTACAATTTCACGGTGTGTAGTTGAAGACCCGGGGTCAAACATAGGCTACTTTTTGACGCAGGCGGAGCTGCGGGAAACAGCTAGTTTTGAATAATTACATAACCAACCATAAATAAATACACACATTCACTTAGGTGCATCTTGGAATTAAGTGTGTATTTATATGTAACCCTGCAGAACGCATAACTAACAGTCCCCTTGGTTTAATCAGAGATTATCATGTGGATATTAAGAATAGATAGGTACTTGTTAAAATGATAATAAACTTACTATAGCACTTACATAATATACTTACATAAATACGATGGTATAATAATTATCAGTTATATTGTGCCGATAATCGTATCTGCGAAAGGTCTCATAGCGAAGAGTGTAAACCAACACCTCTCTAGACTCTCGCTTGATGGTTGGATCAGGGGTCGGATACAGAAGGCGGTCATCCTCGACACGGCCCGCATTGTCAGGAGGTTCCTCACTCTGTGAACCCTACTGCCGGTAGCTTGAGCACATCTCCGCTGCCGTCGGTCTTCTAGATATAGATGTTTTTTATAATATTTTTTATGTATTTAATATTGTAGAATATATCTATATTTAAGATTATAAAATAAATGAAGCGAGTAATCAATTATAAAACTACTAAAATAAATATAATAGATACAAAGATAAATGATTTGTCATTGAAAAGAAATTTTATATTGATTCTTGGAAATACGCCCAAAAATATCTAACTTCACGTCTATCTCTTTTCATTTTAATTTAATAAATAACAATTCGGTTTTCCCTTTGCTTGTAATTATTCCAGTTAAAAATGAAAATCTTTCCTCTATTTCTATATTATTTGATTAAAATGTAGGGTTGGTTGGGTATCGGCATTATTACTCCTACTACCCACATAATTTTGACACTTTTCACAAGATTCGCAGCACTTGTATCTTGGAGTCGGACATAATAACCAAGCATTTGATTTCTTATATGTTCGCAATTGTTACACATTACCACTATGGCAGTATGGTAGATTGACTCGAGAAGAACAATTAGGTATTCTACTAATTTTTATTTTTTCTTTCATATCAATATTTCTACTCCCCTATTTCGATCTAGTTTTATGTCTAATTCATTTACCTTACAAGCCACACGGCTCTGGAATGCTTTACCCGATGACATCAAAGAGACCATTACTAAATTCGCTTTCAAAAGAAAAGTCAAAATTCACCTCACTAGCATAATATCACCCTAAATCGTCATCTTTTTCCGTTTTCATCTCTTCTTTTATGTATGTATATGTATAGTTATGAATACTGTATGTAAATCTATGTATGTTTATTTAGCAGTTAAGTGTTTTTTTTTGTTTCTCTCATTGTATTTTTAAAATAATTCGCGCCGCACATAACTTTTCTATTTTTCCTAATGGTTGACTGGGAGAGAATGCTTTTAGCATTAAGTCCGCCAATTGTAAACTTGTGGTACAATAAAGATTTATAAATAAATATTTTTATTTCCAGAAACAGAATTACGAAAGAATTTTTGTAATCCGTTCAAAAATAAATAAGTTATAAGCCTTTGAAATTCGGTGGAAGGGAGAACTGTCAAAAAACCAGAAAAGGATGATCTGTGTGAGCTGTGACGTCACTGCCACTCGGTTTCGTGCATACAAAAGAGATAGCAAGACGTCCCCACCACGCTCCCACTTTTCTTTTAGAGAAAACTTTAAAATCGAATTACTGCCTTAAATAACAACCATTTTGTTGTTGTTTTCAGAATCGGTTACTTTTTAATATATATTTTGTTTAGTTTAAAAATATTAACCAAGTATGAATACAGTCAAGTAGCCTATTGGCAGGTTACCACCAGTTTCAGACCGGTCATCAATTTAATAACCTAAAACTCAACAAAAGACTAACCCTTGAAAAAACAAAGAAAGACCCTTGGATATTGTGAGCCAATATTGCGTGAATCGGAATAGTTTTCAATAAAATTAAAGGCGGTAGTTTTGTATACTTGTGACGTCACAGACAAATGTTAACTTAGTCTGCCTGCGACCATGAACGCTGTAAAGTGTTTGAAATGTTAAGTGTAAATAGTAATAAACGCGATACCAACCGTATTAAAATTGTTTAACCTGTCTTTTTTTGATTCGCAACAGTTCTTAGATAAATAAATAGACATTAACTGTGTAAAAAGAAGGGATCGTTTTCGTAACTAAAGTGAAGCTCGCATATAGTTGCTTATGCGTGTGTTGTCGCGATACGTAACGGATATAAAGTACAATGAAGTATTCGATCAATATATTACTTGTCTATGTTCACATTTTGACAATTTTTTTATACGGAACAATACACTAAAAAGTAACCGATACCGAAAACAACAAAAAAATTAGTAAATACTTAAAGCAGTTATTAGCATTTAAAGTTTTCTAATGAAGAAAAGTGGGATCATTTTGTAATCACTGGGAAGAACCATGGCAGGGAGACCTGTCCCTTATTGCTGCATTTTCTTATCTAAATCCGTCTGTCCATCTTTTAAGTGGCCTACCTCTCTTTCAGTCAGTACTTCTACCACGAGATTTTATTAATAGTTACCTTACAATCCGCCAGGGGCGCTGTACAGATTTGCAAAACTAAATTGTTAACGCAGTCGATAGCGACTAAGGTTAAAGTAATTAATTAATGACATTCACCGAAGCTTTTGGTATTCAATTATTATGTTTACCACAACAAATAAATATTTATACTTGGCCAGCAGCTCCACTCCCGTGAAATTCGCTCATTCGCTTCCATCGCCGCTGCAGCGTTGTTACTTCAAGGAATCAAAGGTCAGTAGTATTATTTTCTTATTATCTGTCTGTTTCGCTTTAACGGCCAAACCGCTGAACGGATTTTGATGAAATTTGGTATGAATATAGTTGAAGACCCGCGGTCAAACATAGGCTACTTTTTAACGCAGGCGGAGCTGCGGTAAACAGCTAGTTGTCCTATATTTTAATACTGCATTAATGATAGCTTTAGACTAAACGTGTAACCTTGTGAAATAATCAGCCTAGGCTTTTGATTAACTGCCAAATTTACCTACAGCTACACATTAGTACAAAATATCTTGATGTGTAGCTGTCCTGTAGTACCTATCCAATTCTCAAAATAATCGACCAACTCCACACCTAGTTGAGCTTTAAGCTCACACTAAATCTGTCAACGAAAGCTTTTAAGTTCCCACTTTACCGATGTACAAATGGACGAACAGTTTGTCAACGAGCTTTTAATTAGCCGTTTTAACCGGGTTATTAATAGAAGGGTGTTGAATTTGGGATGTTTAAAAACTATTGTTTGGATGTGAAAAATCAAATGCTTTATTTTCTACTCAATTTTTTTATTTCATATCACAAATTTGAGTCCCTGAATTCGAAAACAGAAATATATTTTTTAACCCGTTCAATCCATACTTCCATACTAATATTATAAATGCGAAAGTCTGTCTGTCTGTCTCTTACGCTTTCACGGCCAAACCGGCGAACGGATTTTGATGACATTTGGTATGAATATAGTTGAAGACCCGGGGTGAAACATAGGCTACTTTTTGACGCAGGCTGAGCTGCGGAAAAAAGCTAGTATTATATAAGTTGTATCCCTTTGAAATCCTGTTGAAGGGGGAACTGTCAAGAAACAAGAAAAGGACGCACTTAATGGTGGAGTGACGTCACTGCCACTTGACTTCGTGCGTACAAAAGAGATAGCAAGACGTCCCCACCACGCTACCACTTTTCTTCATTAGAAAACTGTAAATGCTAATTACTGCTTTTATTAATTACCAATTTTGTTATTGTTTTCGGAATCGGTTACTTTTTAGTGTATGTATTGTTCCGTATAAAAATCTTGTCAAAATGTAAACACAGTCAAGTAGCCTATTATTTTATAAGAAACTAAACCATTAAAAAAAAACAGTAGGATGTTATGGATTGATTGACCGTATAATCCACTCGAAATGAAAGAATAAAAAACACGTCAGAGGCCAAGGGGCGGTTCCAAACAAGTCTGACACCAGGGTTTGGTTCATGGTCAATTGACCATGTAACACACAATATGAAAGAATAGAAAAGACGTGAAAATTTCGAAATTCCATTCTGACTACTATACCTTATTCTCGTTTTTCACATATTTTTTTTTGGGGGCGCTTAATTTCACTTACTGAACGCACTTCAAAAATTTGGCAGTAGTGTTGAAGTAGTAAAAAATAAGTAAACACTGAAAGAAACGGAATCTTTTATACGCAAACACGACTCACCCTTGACCAGTTTTATTTTAAATTTTCTAACGGTCTCAGCTAATTTCAACTAATATACGATTCTTAACCTCTAGTTAACGATCACCCAGAAACACTAGTTTAAAAGTTAAATCGTGCATATTAATTAGCAATAAGTGTCTGTCTGCCTGTCTATTTAAACTCAAAAACATTCCGCGGTGATGTAGCACGTGCTGTCCTAATTGGCGGCCAATTATTTGTGTCAAACCGCATGAATTATGGTCTAGCGTAATTTGTGATGATTTATTTCATGCTAACGACCGGATTGCCTAAGAAAAAAAAGTTGAGGTTTCGATTTTGGTTATTATTGTGAACTATGATTTTTAAGCATTTATTTATTTATTTATTCACAGCTACTCACTACACTTACAGTTCCCCAAGACGTATAGTGAGTTAAATAAGTACAATTAGTTGGTAATTTAAAAAAAGGAATACATGCAGATATGAAACAATTTAAATTTACATTGAATATGTCAACTTGAGGGAGCTGTGCAACGAGATCGTTGAGTAGCGTCAGGGCTTGATTGGTCGCCGCGTACCGTGAGGTGCAAGAGTGGACCTCCGCGGTCGCGAACAGAGGACGGGGACGCAACTGTCTGTACACAGTAGACACATAAAAATTACATCTAGACAATGCAGGCGAATTATCAACTTTTCCATTGAGTAGCAAATAATAATGAATTAAGATTGCACATTTACGTCTAAGTTAAGCATTAAAAAATTATAAAGAGCCGAGGGCTGCAGTTTCTTCGCAGATTTTTAACTCGTGGTCATCAATAAGATCCTACCAGTCACACGAATTTTAATCATGGACTAGAATAATCTTTATTGAAAAAGCTTTCACGTAGGTACAGCAAAAGTCTTATAAACTTATGCTACATGTTTATAATGTACGTATCATATTATGATAACAACATTGGAAGAGATTGCATTAGCGATAAGTCCGCCTTTGTACTCCTGTATCTTTTCTTAAATGTATGTAAATGGTTCAATAAAGTGTTCATTCATTCATTGGATGTCGGGTTCCCTTTAAATTCAGTGATAAAAAACCGGCCAAGTGCGAGTCGGACTCGCGCACGGAGGGTTAACCGTGCAAACCTGTAGGTATATAAGTAAAAGTTCACCCATCACGACAATTATAAATGTCAATTTAATACCCCTACGCGTTCACGAGGTAAGGGGTAATAAATTTAAAATTCTTAAAAATATTTTTATTGTATGATGTAACTAATAATTTTCGGTTTTCGTTAATTTATTTTTCCTTTATTCGACTGTGCTATAAGACGTTGCTTCGTACCAAATTTCAAGATTCTGAGTTCACGGGAAGTACCCTGTAGGTTTTGATTTCCTTGCGTGTGTCGAAAATTCGCGGCATAAACGGCTGTATTTTTTTATTGCGTTGGCTTAGAAATTTGATTTTTTCACAGCTGCATGGAACAGTAGACCTGAGTATTTGATATAAATTCCAGCTTGATACCTTTACGCATTCCTAAAGGACATTATAACACCACTACGGAACTCTACATTGCACGTGGCTTGATACGGCACTTGACCACTTTTTTTATTATATAAATAGAGATAAGTCGAAATCAAAATTTCTCTAACAAAACATGGCAGCTAACAGAAAACCCAATACGCCGCCATATTTTGTGACGAATCTCATTCGCATTCGACTTTCTCTCTAAAGGCATGAGAATCGGCGTTCAAACTACCGAACAAGTGCATTATGGACTTTATTTTTTATTTTGTGCATAATGTTCGCGAACAAGCGTGAGTGTTGGGAAATGATACAGTGTTCGATTTATGTAACTTTCTTGCTTCCAAGAGCTCCAAGAAATCGCTATGTGAAGTTTTACAACCACTTCACTTGGTCTGATTCTTCTTACTTGAATTAACTACCAACTTGCCTTTAAGACTTTACTAAATCACACGTATGCAAGGCCGTAAAACACATTATAAAAAAGGATATTATGACATTCCTCCTAGACCTCGAGGAAAGGCACAGACAAAACTGTGTGTCCAAGTTGTATGAAATCTACCGCATTAGAGATACAGATGAAGTTAACAGGGAGACTAAGACCGTTTACATAACAATCCATACTATCCATACTAATATTATAAATGCGAAAGTCTGTCTGTCTGTCTGTTACGCTTTCACGGCCAAACCGCTGAACGGATTTTGATGAAATTTGGTATGAATATAGTTAAAGACCCGGGGTCAAACATAGGCTACTTTTTAACGCAGGCGGAGCTGCGGGAAACAACTAGTCGACAATATCAATTAGGATAGAGGGAAAATACAATCACCGATTTTGAAATTAGGCATTTTTATTAAAAAAAAAAAAATATTTACTAGTACAAAATGAGTACTCGTTATTCATTCATTCATAAATCTAGTAATCATGGAGATCAATCTACTGTGTCTGTAGAACCTGGTATCTGAGCCACCTCTCGGCTTCTGAAGTAATTAATTACCCACTGAAACCCTGCCTTCCGAAGCACATAAAAATTATTCTCTTATCATCTTTATTAAAAGACAGTCAGGCGATTCAAAGTAGCAATATCCTAACCACACTGAAAACAACAAATAATATGCTTCCCATGAATTCACCACGTCCTCCGGGTCTGAAGAAAAGTTCGCCAATTGTATAAGTATGTTTTAGTTGTGAATAAGTTGTACGACAAATGAACGTTGAGGAAAGTTGGTGCTTGAATGGACCGAGAACTAGGCGAAGAAATGTCGGTAAACCTTATACCAGATAGATCGACGAACTTGTCAAATTTTGACAACAAAGCCGGAAAGAGTTTGATGAGGAAAACACCAAGGAGAATGGCGTAGGCGAGATGCCTACACTCAGCATTAGGTGGTGATAGGCTGAAGATAGAGATATTTTAAAAAATCCCAGGAATAAATAGGAAATAAATATTTTCCCCTTTTCTTCCCCTTACATTTCATTTTTCCCCTCTTGAATTTCTTCCCGCTTCCCATCTCTAGCTGAAGAAGAGAAGAGAGGGTTTTGAATAATAAATCTTTTAAAGAAACTCGTGACTTAATGCTGACTTATTATCCACTACAATTTTTTCTGAATATAAGATATATAAGATTTGCGATAAGGCCACCTATTTTATATCCTGTCTTAATATTTATAGTTTAGTATTATATTTTGTTAGGTGCAATAAAGGGTCTTTTACTTGCTTAATTTAAAAGCGCGACTCCATTAGCAATCTACTCTGTCCTCCGGCCATCTTGAAAATAGATCAAAGTGAACTTCAAATGGCACTTAGTTCGAACAATTAGTAGGTTATTTTCCAGGAATTAAACAGTTAAATCATTCGCCGACTGAATTATATATCGTTTTCAACTTTTTAACTGCGTATGAATTATTTCCACAGTGCTTGCGGCGTGCGAATTTCAGGAATGTAATCTTGTAGTTTGTATTGCTAATTGTAATGCCAGTGTTCTTGGCATCACGCCATGCGTCACTTTTTTTATTGAATATCTATTCTAGACCTAATTACATCTGAAAATATTAACTAGTAATTCTGTGAACAGTAGACTTCGCGAACTACCTATGAAACTATAATATGAAAAATATATTTCTTTAGGGTACCTCCCCTACATGTAAAGTGGGGGTTGATTTTTTTTCTACTTTATATTTGTGAGGGGTATCATTTAATAGGTCACGAGCGCGTTGCCGACCTGCCGCACAGCGACCCCTCTGAAGCCTGGCGACCCTACTCACCAGCAGGAACACAACACTGCATCACAGTGTTATTTGTTATTTGGCTGCGGTCTTCTGTAGGTACTTCCCCAGATGGACGACTCCTTATAAAATGTCCTACCTCTCTTAAAATTAAATGTTTTCTCTCTTTCGTTTATGAGATATTTAGCTATAACGTTGAAAAAAAAATCAGAGGTGAGTGTCCTCAACCACTTATGCAAATAGACTCTTGTCGATGGAGATTTTTCTATTCTTCCCTATCATTTGCCAGTTCTTTTATCTTTTAAAACCACGACCAGTAGGGCTATTTTTGAATATGCAAATCGATTGCGAAATCGATACGATTATTCATTTTCATTCGAATGTCAAAAATAGCCTTCGTGGTTTTTTGGTTTGGTTTTGGTAAATACGTTGACATGATTTGCAGTTTGCGCAATCGGCACCATGGTGGCAGAAGCGTGCTTCTGCTTTCGTGTTAATGGTATAAAACTACACTAATTTGGTCCAGTAAGAAACCCTTCGGGTAACCCTTCGAAAATATCCAGATTTTCCATAGGTACATACAACCATACTCGCCGGCGGCGAGTACGACGTAGTATGAACAGTAGCTCGTTTTCCAGGTACCGAAATGTACCTGGGCGCTTCACGCCACCGGTAGGTTCGTAGTAGGCCCTTCAGGCACAATAGTGTCGGCCCTTATGGCATTGAGCGTTTGCTACCGCTCGCGAGTTTGCATTGCTCGCTTGATAAAAGGCAAAGCCCATGGCCGAGGTTCGTCCCAACTGGGAGCCCCTTGTGCATTTGCCGAAAAGGCTGAGGGTTAATAGCCCTCACCTCAAACTGTCCCGCTGTAAATTTTAAAGCTCACAGGAGCTAAAATTGTAGGTCATTCAAAAAAAGAAAGCCCAGTAAGACGCAACATCCACGGCCGAGTCAAAGGCAACAGCTAAATCAGCCCGCGTACACGCTGCAGGGTAGTTGGGGCACGATAGCAGGTGGTCGATCGTTTGCACTGCGCCACAAACGCACCTATCATTGGGCAGACCCCACCACAACCTGCGCGCTAAGCTGGCAGGTTAACTTTGCATGTAATAATCTAATTCTTTTGCGCATACGTCGCCTATTTTCCCAAATGTTGTGATTGATTGTTTTGACAAAATAGATATAAATACATACGTAACAAGTGATATTTTGGCAAAGCATGACTCGCAACACAAATAGGCAAATACGCCATGTGTCATTCTAGCCCTTTGTCGATTACATTCAGAGCAAATTGCTTCGATCCCTCGGGTTAGGCACTTTTTATACTTTCTCTAGGGTGTGTTTTAATGCCATATACTTAATCTGTGGTCATAATAAGTATTTAGGAAGTAAATTATGAGAGATATCTTAAATATAGAGAAGTAGCTTTTTCTATGTTAGACCCCGGGTCTTCAATTATATTCATACAAAATTTTATCAAAATCCGTTCAGCTGGTTGGCCGTGAAAGCGTAACAGACAGACATACAGACTTTCGTATTTATAATATTAGTATGGATAACCTATCTAGGCATTTTTTTACAATGCGAGGCCACAGTTCTCAATTATATTCTCATTGCGCTTCAGAGCCCGGGGCATATCCTTATTCAATTTTCCGAAAGGTTACCTGGAAGAAATTGCTATTGCTATAAGGCCGCCTTTGCGCAAGGTTATTTTTCTTGTAATTGCTTGTATTTAACAATGTATCCTTGTTGTGCAATAAAGAGTTTTTGTATAGTATTTTATTTGGAATCCATCGTTATTCATGGTCCTAGATAGAGTGTCATTGTCATCAGATGTTAATAAGTGCTAAGGTCAAGGTCAATATAGAAATTCACCACAAGACTCTATAATAAAACAAAGTATTTAATTTTTAAACCATCCAAATGATTTATTTTTACATTTTTAACTAGCACAGTCACAATTAACTATTATTACAATAATATATATTTTAATAAATATATACATCAAAATGTGAATTAATAAATGGAAGATGATATGACTAAAATCAGTTAACAAAAAATATAATTATTTACAACGACATGAATAATGACAAATTTAATTTACAATATTTACAACTTTGGTCAAATTTAATGAGAAATTTAAGTCATATTTAATTAGAAAATAGCAAATAATGTGGCATTTGAGAAAATATTTACACAAAAAAAGAAATAATTTACATGTAACTACAGCACATTTCGGTACAAAACTGGCTATTATGTATAAATATAATTAAATAATGATTATAAGTTGACAAAAGTATTATTAAAAATCTATTTTATTTGGTTAATTCATCGCATCATTCAATTTATGAAATCATATCTTTCATATTTGAAATTAATTTAAACACAATCCATTTTTAAATATTAAAATGACAAATTTTATTTATCTTAAAGTAATGTTTCAAATAAATTGTCATTTAATATATAAGACCAATTAATTTATAAAATGTACATAAATAAAAATTATAATGTAAATTTTAAACTGTACCGAAGAGGACCGCTCGTCTTACTTAAAATAAACAATAAATTAAATAAATCTAAAGTCTACAGACAGGAACATTTTAGGTAAATCTAATAAATTAATTAGCTGTGTAGATGTAAATATTGCCATCTAAAATAATCGAAAAGGAATCTATTTGAAAAAGTGACAATTTCTCATCAAAGTAACATTTTAAGTATTCTACAATTTTTTTTTAAGTTTATACAGCAACCATTTTTAATATTGTACCAATTACCAATCTCCTCTTAACTGTAGTACAAATTTCTTTTAAAAAAGCCTCTAACCTTGCCCCTAAGCCCAAATCTAAAATTTAGACCTAGCAATTTATAATGTTATTCATTATCTTATACAAATATATCTTCCATGATATCTTTTATCCATGATAATTCATATAAATGTCTTTCAACTGCCTCCCATTGATATGCTTATCATTAATTATTTCCAAAACCATCAAATTATGGCATTTAAATACATTATCATCACGCCTTGCAGATGTAGACAGATGTTCCCTTGCTATGATCCTTACAGACCTCCCTCGCTTACTCCACGCTCATCTCTCTTGTCATTCACGCTCGCTTTATTGAAATTTAATCTTTTTTTCTTTTTTCTTACATAACATTGATTTCTTCTTCGTCATCGCTCTCGGTGGCAGTAGTATGATTGTACAATCCTTGTGCCATTAGTTGTAGTGCCAATGGATTCCTCTGGCCTGATGCCTTCTTGATTTTCGCACGTTTATTCTGGAACCAGATCTTGATCTGAGCTTCCGCTAAGCCTAGCTCTGCAGCCAGGGTTTGTCTTCTCCGCTCAGTCAGGTATCGGTTTTCGGTGAATTCGTGCTGCACAAAAGAGAAAAGACGTGTTAGATTGAAATCGGGGGGAAATATATATTTTTTCTTTTTATATATATATATATATATATATTCACAACGAAACGTTTTATAAGTTAAATAAAACGATTTATTGAACTAGAATAAAAGACTAATATTTAAAATAGTTTCGAGTAATGATTAGTGTAATCACAGTAGGTCTCACATTTTTATCTGGAATAAATATTTTCGATTTCTGAAACTACCTCAGTTTGCTATTCTTCCGTCACAAAATTTTATATACAAGATTATTTTGAAAACATTGGCCAATTTTTTATTGCGTGTTAAGTAAATTAAACCAATTTCAATAAAAACAAATATTTTTAAATTATACAATAATTTCGACGTCCCATACTAAATGGATTTTTAGTCGTAGGATTTAGTGGATTTAGTTTCACGTACTTTAGACTTAAAAATTGTGCCAATGTTTTCAAAATAACCCTGAAAAATTGTACATAACCATAACATTTCATTTTCAAAAATTATTTCTAAATTTTAAGTTTTTTTTATCTATATTACATATGTTTTATTTTTTAGTTATTATTAATAATTTGTAGATATCTATAGAAATAAATATATTTTACTGTACCAACCTTTAGTCTGGCTAATTGAGCTGCACTGAAAGCTGTTCTTGGTCTTTTTTCTTCTGTGCTCATCTGTTTCTTCGTTCTTCTGCTTCTGGGACCTGAAGACAAAAGAAAATTTCGAATAAGTTTTACGCTTTCAAAAAATCAACACGCCCCGTCAATCGACGCTACATAGAAGAAATAATAAATATAAATTACACAAAAACACACTACAGATTCCCAAAACATTTTTTACAACTTATTGCTAATTTTGTTAATTTAGATTAATTACATTTACAGCGATGAAAAATGTTAAACGTTTTCAACTTAAAATTTCACTATTTGAATGCGGTTCGCATCGCGTATAATCCATATTTATATATTTTAATTTAATATGTAACAACAACCTTAAAAATATAAGACATCATTATTATATGTGATAATTAATGTGATAATTATACAAATGAAGTAATTAATGCAATAAAGATATAAAAAATACATTCAGTATTTTATTTATTCACTTTATTCATGTACACAATAAAAATGCAAAGGATTAAACAGAGGAAAAGACAGTACAAAGGAACTGCTTATTTACTTTAAAGTAATTAAAAACTAAACCACAGACAAGTGACCAGCATAAATACAAATTAAATTAATTACAAATTTACATTACTTATTAATTAATCCGAGCACTTAAAGTTATATGTATTTACCCTACCCTTATACTGGTATGTACTAATTACATTTCAACATGGTTTCACATCAAAATATTTATAAAATGACATTATCCCTTAATATAAGTCTGCCCTGTTATTCCATTAATTAATAACAGTATTCAACCCTTCATTAGGTTACATTTACCCCTTGTAATTTAATTTTAATTACTCTACATATTTTACAACCTATAGATATTTAGATTATTAATTATGTATTGAATCGCATATTATTGATTTTAATTTTTTTAAGAGACATAGACTAATTTAAAAATCCTTTTATGTTAACTTCAGTTGGTTATTAGCTTGATATATCTTCAACATAGAAGCGGTATAAGCAAGTATTGCGTGTCACGGAGATGAAGATGCTGCGATGGATATGTGGAGTGTCGCGGAAAAATCGTATAGGAAACTCCCGTATCCGGGGCAGCCTTCATGTTCGTGATATAGCGGACAAACTTCAGGAGAGCCGCTTAAGATGGTACGGCCGCGTCTTACGGAAACCGGCTAATTATGTGAACAATCGTAACGATCGTACATGTGAAGCGACGCCGAGGTTGCCCTGACTTGGATGGTCGCCATTTAGCTATTTCAAGCTCCTTATTGCTTCGATGTAGGAAGTTAAGCCGTTGGTCCCGACTTTTAGCGTCGTTGCTGTGTCAGCTAAATTAATCTTATTTGTTTTTCTAAAATTAAATCAAAAATGGAGCCCAAATCGCTGCCATCACAGGGTCATGTACCCAGAAGGCTTGCGGTATTTCCTCTCTGGATAGCCATGCTGATCCTTTGACCGAAACATGTGCCAGTCCTTGGGTCCCCGAAAAAATCGACTAGGCGTGCTCTTTGAACAAGAGTTTTGCATCCGCACCCCATGAACCCATAGTCTCCACAGCAAAGGGCACAAATATGTACGGCTCTCCTAGAGCCGCATATTTGCGCCTCTTATTGGACTCTGCCGTCGCAGCAGCCTCACCCGCCCTGCAGGCAGTCGCTCGTATGTGGGATGGTGCTACTGTATCCACACAAGTAGCATCCCACACTAGCAATTTACCATTTCTTTATGGAATGTTGTAATAGGCTACTTGACTGTGTTCACATTTTGACAATATTTTTATAAAAATAACCGATACCGAAAACAACAACAAAATTGGGTAATTAATTAAAGCAGTAATTAGCATTTACAGTTTTCTAATAAAGAAAAGTGGGAGCGTGGTGGGGACGTCTTGCTATCTCTTTTGCACGTACGAAATCAAGTGGCAGTGACGTCACAGCACTATTAAGTGCATCCTTTTCTTGTTTTTTGACAGTTTTCCCTTCCACAGGATTTCAAAGGCTTACAACTTATTTAATTTTGAACGGATTACAAAAATTCTTTCATAATTCTGTTTCTGAAAATAAAATTATTGATATGAAAGAAAAAATAAAAATTTGTAGAATACCCAATTATTTTTTGCTCCTGTGTGCTTTAAAATTTACAGCGGGACTGTTTGAGGCGAGGGCTATTAACCCTCAGCCTTTTCGGCAAATGCACAAGGGGCTTCCAGTTGGGACGAACCTCGGCCATGGGCTTTGCCTTTATCAAGCGAGCGATGCAAACTCGCGAGCGGTAGCAAACGCTCAATGCCATAAGGGCCGACACTATTGTGCCTGAAGGGCCTACTACGAACCTATCGGTGGCGTGAAGCGCCCTGGTACATTTCGGTACCTGGAAAACGAGCTACTGTTCCTACTACGTCGTACTCGCCGGCGAGTACGGTTGTATGTACAGGAGGCTACTGGGAAACGACGATAATTTAAAGCTATATTCACATCACTAAATATTGATATGAGAATCCCCACTCAATTTAAAATAAAAATGGCTGACTTTTACGTAAAAGTCTACTCTAATTAAAAGGGGTGGGGTTTTAAGGAGGGTAATTCACACCCTCGGCCTCGTTACGAAATGTTAGTTTTTCTGACACCTGTTTTTTTTAGTTAATAATTAAACAGTTGTATCGTTATTTGTAATGTAATTGTATGTTTCAGTCACATTTAATTATGTACGTAATTATTATTTCTTTGCACACAGTACAAAATTTGGTATGAATATAGTTGAAGCCCCGGAATAAGTCAAGAAGGTTTGGGCATGAAGGACGGATGAGATGAAAGGAGACTTACGAAAGGTATTTACAAATCAAAGGTGACAGGTCGGTAAGGGCCGGCCTCGGAGAACATACTGCGACCAAATCGCAGACATATTAAAAAATGGAGTTTTCAGGAGTACCCGTCATCGACGAGCGTGTATGACGAGAGTGAAGAGTGTAGAAGAAGCGAAGTCTGTAAGGATCGTAGCAAATGGAAATCTGTAGTCTCTGCCTACCCCTACGGGAAAAAGGCGTGATGGAATGTTTGTATGAAGACCCGGGGTCAAACAGTCTACTTTTTGACGCAGGCGGAGCTGCGGGAAACAGTTAGTTATAATATAAACATAACATTCATAGTTTTTTCACATTATGTATATCTTAATACCGTTAGGATCTATGATTGATAAATAAAAATAAAAAATAAGCTTAGTACATACTTAGATATCAAGTGGATACATGGCCTTTCAAATTCATCCAGATGTGAGTGAGCGAGATGTCGCCTTACATCTTGTATTGCGCTATCTCTCTTACTCAGTCGCATTTGTATGGAATTTTTAAAGATCATGTAACCCCCCAAATAAAAAAGTAAAATACACCTATCCAAATATTTGTACGAGTGGATATTATCATTCTATCCTAACTAATTTATCAAAGCGAAAGTTAGTTTGTATATTTGTTTGTTCGTTTTCCACGCTTCATCTACTAAACCAATCTTCCTGAAATTTCACATACACATAGTCAGGAGTACTGAGTAGGGCATAGGGTACATTTTATCCCAGAAAAATGTACTATTACCGTGGAATTTAAGTACGTGTGCGATGCCGCGAGCAAAAGTAAGTTAAATTGTTTAAATTAACTGAGTACAAACGATATTCTTCGTCTTTTAACACTTATAAAAAATGTTTTTGGCCATTTGCCTTCTGCATTGTGGTTTTTAACCCGGGAACTTCAGGACAGAGCAATATTTCCTCCAAAAAGCATCGTTACTAAAAATTCACGGGCGGAATTTTGACCGTTTTGTTTAATTAAAAACACGAATAAAAAGGTTACTCTGTTTTATCGTGTGATAAACGACAGTACAGTACTAGATGTTTAAACACCATGTAAATTGTGCTTTATGGCTGTGACCATAAAGTTCTTTTGACGCCAACAGCTGAAAGCAATTCGCAACGAATTTTTCAAATTCAAAAGATTTGTGTTCACACCGTTTCCTGTTCTATTCTTAAAGCGATAAAACTCAATATTCATTGCTCACATTCGTTCCAATTTCAAAAACCATAGACTCCGCGTAAACTCCTCTGAAAATAGTACTTAAACTCGTTCGCGTAGAATTCTAAATTCGAACCATTTGGAATATCGTAACCAACCATATTAGACACGTACTAAAGCTACTTTATTGCCGTGTGATAGGGATCAATTCCGTTTGTCGGATTAATGGGAAAAAATAAATTGTAGTACAGGAAGGCACAGAAGTGTTTACGGCCAGTATTTTCCTTCGACGATAGAATAAATTTATAAGACACGCTACTGAATCTGATTGTAGTGATTTAAATGCTTTTGTGGCAATTAATGCATACAATGCAGTGTTGAAATGTGTTCTAAGCCGCGATGGAGCACTAAATACTCATAAATGTTAATGATCTCAATTATTCACTACAATATTTGTATCAAATGTTGGAGCAAATAGCAAGTGCTATTATTAATTTGGATAATAACTGTAGGCGGATGCTAGCAAATATTTCGACATTGGGTATAATTTACGTTACAAAAATCTGCATTATTATTATGCCTGACGTCTTGATTCTTTGAAAATTCTGTTATAGGTAGAATTCGATACCTGATTGTCTGATAATCAAAATGATCCAGTCTTCGTAACGCCCATTAAGCCGTTGGTCCCGGCTGCCGTGGTGATCGTTGAAGGAACCACGTCAGTGACGTCAGAGGCCGAAGGTGGTTCCGAAAAACTGAGACCGTGACTAATACGAGTGAACACCATAACACTTCTACGGTTCGAAAAATAAACACCTAGCAGACACGTTTAATATACGCTCGTTTATTTTTAAAACTGCTATTATAAATACTTATTAAAAATGTGTGTGTGTGTGTGTGTGTGTGTATGTGCAGAAACTCAAATAACACTTTACCACGCGAATCTACAGTTCTTCATTCAAATTGATATTAAGATGGTGGCAGGAAATTAAGTTTTTATATTGATTAATTATTTTCTTGTTATTGTGATCGCCCATGCCATTGTTTAATTCTTATCATATTTCCTTGATTTTTCGATTGATTTTTTATACCATTTTAGTATACTTCGTAAAGTAAATGATATTACAATATTTAAAATAAAAACCTTTATATTGTTCATTCATTTATAAGTTATAGACAATGTATACTTTGAGAATTGTTTTCAGTATTTCATAATATTGGATATAGAGTCTACATCCTTGCTTCCTGAACCTTGTCCTGTCAGCAATGCGCACGTGACACTCCTGGTGTTGTATGCGTCTATAGACTACGGTAACCCGGAGGGGAGCCATCAAACGGGCCGTATGCCTCGTTATCTACAAAACAGTACAAAAGTAGTTTTTGTTGAATAAGAAATAACATAGTATGACATAAAAATCCATACAAATATTATAAATGCGAAAGTCTGTCTGTCTGTTACGCTTTCACGGCCAAACCGCTGAACGGATTTTGATGAAATTTGGTATGAATATAGTTAAAGACCCGGGGTCAAACATAGGCTACTTTTTGACGCAGGCGGAGCTGCGGGAAACAGCCAATACTATATAAAATAATATTAAAAAAATAGGCATTTGTTTAGTTTTACGCGCAAACAAATTAACCCTTAAAGATGAAATTTATACATTGATAGGTATAAGTCGTATTGGCGCAATGTGAGCCAAAGGGGGAAAGTTTGTACTTTTCCCATGGGGTCCCCTTGCCTAAAAAAAAGAATTAGTTCTCCAATCGGATGCCAGGTGGCGCTTCATAAAGAAAAATATTTAAATTATCCATACTAATATTATAAATGCGAAAGTCTGTCTGTCTTTCTGTCCGTCTGTCTGTCTGTCTGTCTGTCCGTCTGTCTGTCGTCCGTCTGTCTGTCTGTCCGTCTGTCTGTTACACTATCACGGCCAAACCGCTAAACGGATTTTGATGAAATTTGGTATGAATATAGTTGAAGACCCGGGGTCAAACATAGGCTACTTTTCAACGCAGGCGGAGCTGCGGGAAACAGCTAGTTTGTTATAAATTCAATTTTTTTTTTGGCATTCTATCACAAATTGATTTAGTGCTATGTTTAAACAATTTTAAATATATTCACTTCTCATGTTTTCGATAGATGGCGTAACGATATTTGTTGTATGAGAGTGCCCAAGGAGTAACCAAGGAAGTTGGCGCGTTTCAATGTATGACGGTTGAATATCTGTATAGCATATATTCTATAGTCTGTGGTTTCAACCATAAATAAATTGCGGACTTATCCTTTATTCCAAATGGTCAAAATACAGTTGTTATTCATTCCAAAAGGTCGCTTGCATCTCTAACTACCCCCAATGAAGTGCCCCTACGAATTTATCCTCCAATTAAGGGTAAAATAAATAAATTATCGCCCATTTATACAAGTTTCCATCGTTAGGGGATGCAGGAATTTTAATGGCAGTAACTTGCTGTTTGTTTGTCTGTAATGGTTTTAAATGTCTCTGTTTGCGTCATTTTAGGGTAAGAACTTACTAATAGAATAAGTGTTTATGTAGGTTACAATGTGTGATTATCTGGGAAATATAAATTGTATCGATTGCCGGTAAGTTACAATTGTAATAAGTGAGTACAATAAAGTTTAATTAAGAGGAGCTCGTTAGTCGAGCGCTACCCGTGTATCCGTTGCGAATGCGCATGTAAAGCGACGGCAGACGCGACCCGTATTGAATTGGTTGCCATTTAGTGATATTTTCTATCTCGATAGATGGCAGTTGTTAGGCTGTGTCAGTGCCTTTAGGCAGCCTGAAAAAATCTGACAGTTTTGGCCACTAACGCGCCTTGAGTCATGTTCTTGTTGGTCTGTTTTCCCTGTATAAAAGGGTTATAGGGGTCAGACGGCAGTCGCTCCTTTGTAATAATCAGTGCCGCCAAATCAAGGACCATAGCTTATAGTGCCCCTAGGTTCGGAAGCGTAAGCTATCTTGTACCTTCACTTGTAAGACCTTTTCTGTAAGACACAGACTAGACTAACACAATGTAAAATTTGGTGATTTAAAAAAAGCCATTGCCTCTACTATGATATTATTATTATTTAAAGTTTTATTTGGAATTTCTTAGTTACCTTACTATACACCAGACGCGTTGTACAGGCCTGCCATACTAAATTGTTAACGCGGTCGCTAGCGTCTGCGTTAGTAAAATATCATGGTAGAGACACTGTATATGTCACCGGAAAATAATTTACCGAAATATATGCGTTAAATAATACATTTCAACTGCAGTTTATTATTTTCCGACAGTTGATCAACTAACTCGTAAATTGATCAACTTACGATTCTTGTTATTTTCCGGTGACATATACATCATTTTGTTAGACCGCCATTTTTTCACGATACTTCAAACAATCAGCTCAACTTACAAGTAACACAAGTAGGTAAGTACTACAAGCTATTCACACCCCGAGGCGGGTGCTCCGGGGGCGAGATTCTTACACGTTCAGTAAGTGATTGCTTTTTCAACAGGATTAATGAATACTTGGATATGGCATCTTATTTTTTTACCCGATTGCGCCAGAAGAAGAGGGTATGTATGTATGTATTTATTTATTTATTTAAACTTTATTGTTCCACAAAGTACTCATATACTTATAACAATTGGCGGACTTAATGCTAAGAGCATTCTCTACCAGTTAACCATTTAGAGAAACGGAAAGAAATAAAATGTATAATTAATTGGGACGCTCTGCGCCTGAATGGCTTGATGGATTTTAGTTTGAGAGGTGTCGTTAGATTCGGATTTACTGTGAAAGTGACACAGGGTTTTGACTACAGGTTAAAATTAATTAAAACCTTAAAACGGTCTAAATTTTGACAGAAACTTGGCCGAGTCGATTATAAGCAAATTAGGGTATTTTTTCATATATATCACAGGGCAATAAGAAAGAGATGCCAAAAGATGCAGCATAATCTGAATTGTTCAGGGTTAGAAATTTTTATGTTTAATGAATAAATTACGAATACATTAAAATGTCTATTGTGTTCGTCTTCCTTTTTAATGAGGATATTTTCACAAATTCTAACTTATCAGTAAGCGCCTTCTGTTTGTGCTCAAGGGAATATTTGAAAGTATGATCGTTATATATCGGCTTGACTTCTTATTACTTTGAGAAGTAACTAAATCCTTAAATCGAATACCTATAATGAGAATATCTTTCTTTAAGAACGACGTGATAGTTATGGAGAATAAAAAGGGAAGATGTACGTCATGCCGGCAATGAATAATAAAAAATTGAATTCCAGACTAAAATATGGACATTAATAAATAAAAATTCAAATTCATGACACTGTTCCAAGTATGATAATAATCCTGATATTTATACGACGTTAAATGTCGCATCTATAGTTTAAGACATCTATGTCACATTACATATTCAATGTTCGATACGAATTTAAATATTTACTCTTTCTTTTCAACCTTAATTCTTTGACACAAAGCTGAATTTCCTTTGTAATCATTCACTAAATTGCTGTAGACCTTATCGTCTGAAGAATAAGGTGTAATTCTCAATGTTACAATAAAGAGCTTATATAATTTTTATTTTACGGGAAATTGGTTTGTATTCCTCAAGTAATAAAGTTTATATTGATATGGAGAGAAAGTTTGAAGATATTATACAATTTGTTCACGCATTGGGTAAATTGATTTTTTTCGTCTGTGGGGGTGCGTTATGGCGCGAAATTACAGGGTTAGTCTATGGTGAAGTAACAGTTATTTACAGGACTTTTGGCGGGAACCTGTGAAGAGCAGTATCAGCGCTGTATTTTATTTTCAAAAAATTGTGTTTTTCTTTAGTGTTTGTGCATATTAATGGTGGATTATTATTCGCAAAGTGTTCGATAACAAGCTTGAGTGTTGGGAAGTGATACAGTGTTTGATTTATGTGATTTTCTTGCTTGTTGCCATAAGCTCCTAATCGCTAAGTGCAGTTTTTCTACCACTTAGCCTGATTCTTCTGACTAGACTTGACTACCGACTAGACTTTTAGAATTGACAAGGGCTTGACGAAACCATACTGTAGGACTTAGGAAAGGCTTTAAACATAGATTAATAATTGGTCTCGCGCGCTCGACTAGATACCGCGCTGTGAAGAAAAATCAATTTCAGAATGCGGCCACTAGCGTCGATTATGGTGTTGCCAGCTACTTGACTGGTGCCCGACCAATGGGAAAATTATTAATTGCTGCGGTCTTGTTACGTATTATAAAAAGTAGCTCAGAAAAACCTTTAAAATGAAATTAAAATAAAACTGCCCAAGTGTGAGTCGGCTCGCGTGTTGAGGGTTCTGTACTATTTTTTATTTTTCTCTATTTGGACCTCCTAAACAAATTTAAAATTATCTCATAGGTTTTCCTGTAATTTATGAATCGAAATTCTGGAATCGATAGTTTCGGAGATAAGGTAGGGGAAATGGTTAGTTTTTGTCTACTTTATTTTATAATTCTAATATTGAATCCTAAAATTGCAGAAAAACTTTCTTTTGATTTATTATTACACAGTACAGTATGTTAAACGTTACTTTAATTTTCTATTTAGCTTGGAACTAATTGATTACTGACTTCTTTTTAGTTGTAACCCGGGTTTAAATACAGATAAATAAATAGAATCCTATTAATATTGTAAACGCGAAAGTTTGTAAGTATTAATGGATGTTTGTTACTCTTTCATAACTAAACCGCTGAATTGATTTTCATGAAATTTGGTACGGATATAGTTCAAGACCCGGAGTCAAACAAAGGCTACCTTTTGACGCAGGCGGAGCTGCGGTAAACATCTTGTACATACAAGTAGATAATATTATCATGGCCTTTTTCCATACAGTAGTGTTGCCGGAAAATACATTACACATCGAATAATAATCGATTCTTTGATAGTTGAAAATATAATCTAAGGTATCGATAGTGATCATATATCGATAGTATCGATATTGATATATTGATAATATATTTCTGTAATTTTTTAAAAAAAAATACCAAATTCGATTAATCAATTATCCGGCAACAATACCCTACGGGGTACCAACTACCTAAAGGCCATATTTAGAATGTTGGTCGGAGTAAAGTGGAAATGGAATCAAAATAGTGATAGGTTGCTAGTCGCATCGCCTACTGATAGGTATGGTTCTTCGATTTTCGCCCACTTCCTCGGCCGGCTTATATGGTCTGCGCGGGAAGAGAAGTACATTCCACGTATTTACTTTTCTCCCAGATCAGCATTAAAGAAATAAGATGTTTGTGGCGTGCGTCCACGTCTTTTAATTAAAAAGGAAGCTATAGTTTTATTAAGTTGTATAGTATTAGTATTATAAGTTTTTTATTTTGATAATTACTTGTAAATATTTTAAATAAACTGCAATACTAAAACTTGTTAATTTTAGATAATTTAACTTAAAAATTTGTATATTTTTAATGTCAACGAACAAGCGGACAAGTGTTGTTTTATATAGATAGCGAATGCGATGCGCGCGCATGCATGTCAGCCGCTGCGATCGGCTCGGACGATGCGCGCGCAGCCCACGCCACGGCGATCCGTGCGTCTCGCCGGCTTGCCAGTCCGAGAACCATATTGCGACTGAACGCACGTTGCTTGCGCTCGCATTCGCGCACTTACGAAAACTCATTTCCCGCTTGATCCGTTCCTTCACTTTTCTCACCTGTATTTTGTGCTTATCATAATCTTTAAGTTGTCGGTGTGGTTGTATTGTATTTGTTCTATTTAATTGTGCTCAACTTTGAATTATAGTGTTAAATTACATATTGACTTTATTTAATTATCCCGCCTCATAGCACAATAGCCTAACACTTATCATACACATTACGCACGCACCCCGCTTTATGTTAAAGACAGACAAAATTGTCAGAAAAAGTCAAAATGACAACATCTCTCTTTTGGAGTCGGGAGTTAAAAAACAAAATATCTAAATAATAAAAATCGAAACCTCGGGGAATTTGGGATTATTTAATACACGGCAACATTGAGCACCGAGCGGTACTTCGCGCCACATTTTAGGGTTATATTATTTTCGTGAGTAATTTATGTCCATATTTCGAAATAATACAATACTTATTGATGGTATGTAATACCAGTATCTTTCATAATTCTTTTAGTATTATTCTTACACAGTTTGACTACGCAAACTGCACATTTTGCGTCTACTTTTACATTAAATTTTATATTTATCTAGACATCCAACTCACTCATCGGTCGCGGCATGACTGACGCGGGTATGCCGCAACCATGCCGGTTTCGGCATGGTTTTAGTTGCGAATTTATGTAGTATGCCGACGGTATCTAGTCGTAGCGCAGCGGAGACCAATTATTAATCTATGGCTTTAAAGGACTTGTATCCATAGACATATAACCCATTACTAAAAAAATCACTATTTTAGAAATGTGTCTTTAGTCTTTACCTGTATGATATGGATTTATTATTATTATTTATTATTTGTCTATTATTATTATTATGAAAGCTGGCTGCTATTTTGTCCAGCGGATCAGCATCGCTATCTAGCGGGGCAACGCAGCCAGCGTTCTTGGCACCATGCCGCACGAGCACGACGATGAATAGTAATTATTTTTTATTTATTTTTTGGTTTAGTATTTATTACGTAGGATAGTTTTTATTTTCTATTATTGTGTATTTTATATATGGTATTAATAAATATATTTGAATTTTCTTTTTTTTTCAGATACCATAGAGTTCATTTCTTTTTATTTAACTACATAACCAATAGCTTGGGTTTTGAATGATTTAGTCATATGGGTTACCATGATGTCTTAATTCCGTCCAAATGCGATTGAGTAAGCGAGATGTCGCCTTACATCCCGTATTGCGCCATCTCGCTCTCTCACTAGCAAATGGAATTAAGAAACCATGGTAATCCACAGTACTTATTGTAATAATTCCTATACGTACTTACATTATAAATCCCGGTATAACCAGTATTCAATGCAAATGCAGTCCTGCTTTAGGCTTCAATCATCTGATTGTCTGATAATAAATATGATTCCCTGATTCAGAAGGCATGTAGGCCTTTGGTTTCGACTGCCATTTGATGATCGTTAAAGAAAAAATGACAGAGACCGAAAGACGGTTTCGAATCTTGACAGCAGTGTATGCGTTGTGAATTGACCTTGTAAGGCGAATCAAACAAATTACTAACATACATTATATAAATACTTTGGCAATATTAAGCTAACATAATGTATGTTACATACAAATACTAAACTCAAAAAATACTATAAGTATTTAAAAACTAGCTGTGCGCGCGGCTTCGCCCGCGTGGAATTCTGTTTGTGTCACGCCTATGTCACTCTCCAGGTCTCCAACTATCTCCACACAAAAAATCACATCAATCCGTTGCTCCGTTTTAACGTGAAAGAAGGACAAACGAACAAACACACTTTCACATTTATAATATTAGTTTGGAGTATGAATTAATACATAATTAAGCCCAAGAAGACTCCTATGAGACTCCAGTGGGACCAATGTCATGACAAAAACGTGGTTCGCAAAACCTTCGCCAGGTGGCTTTTGAGTTAGTGACGCGAAATGGTTATTGTCGATATCGATAATATTTTTTCAGTTAATATGGTAAATTTGATTAATGAAATATTTTATCTTCAATAGGCTAAACAAGCTGAACGTATTTTTTTTTGGAAATAAAGCCGGTTAAGTCTAAGTCGGACTCGTGCACAAGGAGTTCCGTACCATTATCTTTAAAACCGTAAAAAATCAAATATTTATTTTATCCTATTGTAAAATCAACCTCATAAATCGCAGACGTATTAATAAAGGGAGATGTCAGAAGTACCCTTATGATGTATGACAAGAGTGATGAGCGTAGAGGAAGTGAGGGAAGTCTGTAATAATCGTAGCAAATTGAAATCCGTGGTCTCTGCTGCGGGAAAAAGGCGTGATGAAAAGTATGTATGTAATATTTATTGTTATAGCGGCAACAAAAATACATCATCTGTAAAAATTTCTCTATCACGGTTCATGAGATACAGCCTAGTGACAGACAGACAGAGGACGGACTGACGGACAGCGGAGTCTTAGTAATAAGGTCCAGTTGTACCCATTGGGTATGGAAACCTAAAAAAAAACATAATAGGAAGCAGTAGTGCGAAACCAATTTGAACCAAATCATGATGACGTCATGTAGCATGTTTAAAAGAACTTTACTAACTAAAAACATCAAAATGGCCGGTTGTAGCCCATTTTGTGTAACTACTGGTTATTTAACAATCCGTTATTTCAACTTAATGACATAATTGAAAAACTTTAAACGACTAAAGATTTGATGGCTATTAAGTGATTGTCATACACAAAATGATTGTTGTTTGATTGTCTTGAATCACTTATAAAATCGCTTCATTTTATATTGTTTTGCAACATCATAAAAAGTGAAGCAAAAAATATATCTACTACTTCAATAAAGTAAATAAAAATGGTGTTTTGACTTGTTTCTTTCATACTGACATTTTCTTTTAAACAAATAGAATTTCATTCGTCAATATAAGTTCGAATAAACGAGAACAATTACGACAAAATTAAAATGTCATATATACTTTTTTATATTAAAAAAAAATACACAACAATAAAAACCTTAAAAAATACAATGAAAACCTTGCACATGGGAAGATTTTCGTAGTTTAATACATTAAATTCTATTTATAAATAAAAGTAATCTAAAATAATAAGTGATGACAATAGTACGATAAGCTTGAAATACCGACTTATGGGCTATTAATATCGAATCATGAACGAAACGTCATTAAAATGTCATTTTAAAGTAAACCCTTAGATAGCTTTAGTACAATATTTGTTTGTAAGTTTTTTGAGCATTATTTATTTTTTATTTTCTTCTTAGCGAGTCTACTCTAATAAATATACTTGCGAGGACCAAAACTTCACCACCGACAAGGCAACAGCAATTTTTTTATACGATACGTACGTCAATACGCGTAAGGCCCGCATGATGGAAAGCAGTTACCGCAGCCTATTGACTCCTGCAATATCAAAAATATCACGAGCATGTTTCCGACCCTGAAGATATTCTTATTATTATACTTGTGTGTATATTTTCATTATTACCGTGTTCATGTCATATATTTACGTGTGTACACTTTATTGCACCATTTACAAACAAAAGAAACACACAGTTAAATCGAATAAAACAAAATGCGTTCAAAGGCAGACTTTGTCGCTGATGCAATTTCGTCTATAAAATTTTAAAATTTAATTTGTAAATTTGCATTTTCTTCTTATACGACTACTACGATTTCCTACTGGATCGAATCAGAAAAGAGGAGATCCGTAGGAGAACAAAAGTCACCGACATAGCCAAGCGGATTAGTTCTTAGAAGTGCCAGTAGACGGGGCACATAGCGCGCAGAACCGATGGCCGATGGGGCAAAAAGATTCTCCAATGGCGGCCACGAACCGGCAAGCGCAGTGTTGAACATCTACAGACCAAATGGTCAGATGACCTGAAAAAGGTCGCAGGCAAACGATGGACGCAGGGCGCTTACAACCAGTCATTTTGAAAATCATTATGAGAGGCTTATGTCCAGCAGTGGACTGAAATGATGATGATGATTTTCTTCTTATACCGTCATTGAATATCTATCGATATCGATAAATAAGTCGGGACGTTACTAGGATTCTTCGTAAAATCAATTATTACGCTTGTTAGCAGTTGGCACTTTAATTGGGCGATACAAAGTAATATTCTTGTTTGGTACGTTCATTGATCCCGGCGGTTACCGCTAGATGGCAGTCGTCAAGAGAATATTCATTCATTCATTTCGGGTTACAGATCCAAGAGCAATCGATCTTAGACATCCTGGTGAGGAATATTGCGGAACCCACCCGTAAAAAGTTATTTTTTATTCTCTGATCCTTTCTACCATAAGGTTTGCTGGAAGAGATGCAAGGCACTAGCGATAAGCCCGCCTTAGTATCCATTTCTTTTAATTTTAAGTGTATTGAGTGCTGTATTTTTTTCTTTGTATGTAATTGGAGCAATAAAGTGTTTATTTATTCATTCATTCCATTCATAGTAGATGGTTGTCCGCCGGCTAATAGTTTTAACGAACTAACTGGTAGCGGATGCACGTAAAATAATTTAGTAAGTGCTTGTTATAAAGTATAGTGTTGTACTGAATTTTACCCGACTGCGCCAGAAAGAGGGTTGTGTTTTTCTAGTGTATGTATGTATTTAATTGTTTGGCACGCTCTGCAGCCTGAACGGCTCGATGGATTTTAGCTGAGATGTGTCGTTAGATTCGTATTTACCATGTTTATGACTCTGGGTATATCAGAATAATTAAAAAGACAATTTTTTCATTTCCAAGTTACACAGAAAAGCAGTCGGGGGGACTTTTAGCGGGAAGCTGTGAGGAGCAGTATCGGCGCTGTATTTTATTTTCCAAAGTTTGTGTTGTTTGAATGTTTTTGCATAATAATGGTGGATTATTATTCTCAAAGTGTTCAAGAATAAGCGTGAGTGTTGGGAAGTAATACAATGTTCGATTTATGTGATTTTCTTGCTTGTTGCCAAAAGCTCCTGGAAATCGCTAAGTGCAGTTTTTCTACCACTTCACTTAGCATAATACTTCTGGCTCGATTTGACTTGACTTAACTTGACTTTAGAGTAGCTTAACTTAACAACTTCATTAAAACAAAAATATTACTTGTTACTGGCTAAATACGAAAGTAAGAGCCATATTTAAAAAAATACCGACATCTTGTTGATAATGTGTTTCTGTAATGTTTTTTTTTTTTGATGTAATATAGAGTATTTGTATTGTTAAGTCAAATTTACTGTGATTCTTAATATCTCCTTTAAGGTGAAGTGACAACCTGACTCTTTCCCGCCATCATTTGAATGAAACAAAAAAGGCCATTAACAAGTTGTTCAATCGATTTCCCCCGTTTTTTTTTTTCGCCTACAACAATATGACATTAAACGGGGTACTGTAATGAAGAACTGAACCTTTTTAAGTATTTATTGGTGTTTTTGCTTGAGTTTAATTTGTCACAGTTACTTTTGAAGGGATTTAGAAAATTACTTCTGACTACGTTTTCAGACACTAAAAATGTTTGGAACTATCATAAAAACAAATCGAGTAAAATAACCTGTAGAGACTGTTAGACAATTCTCCTAGGATGATGTTCCTTTTGTACGCATTGTGTACATTTTTGAATATATTTTTTTTCAATTTCAATTGGGGTCGGCTATCCATCTTCTTGCACCAATCTTTCTTATCATGCAGCATTTCATTTTACCATTTTTTCCATTCAATGCTTCGAGTTAAATACCAAGTTGTGTACGGAACCAGAAGCAATACATGCTTTCTTTCTTCACCTTCTTTTTCAATCAACACGTATGCAATCATGGCGCGCCAATTAATACGATTCTTAGAACTAAACTCGCAATGTTTGCACTATTGTGGTACAGTTGGAGCAGTTAATATGTTACCTGGAGCCCTATTTTTTAAATATATGACATACTAGCTGTTTTTCGCAGCTCCGCCTGCGTCAAAAAGTAGCCTTTGTTTGACCCCGGGTTCGTTCGTTAGTTCGTTTTAGCATCAATCAGTCCACTACTGGACTTAGGCCTCCCCCAAATTGAAGGGTTGTTGACCCCGGGTCTTCAACTACATTCATACCGAATTTCATCAAAATCCGTTCAGCGGTTCGGCCGTGAAAGCATAACAGACAGACAGACAGACACACAGACTTTCGCATTTATATTATAATATTAGTATGGAATAGTATGGAATAGTATGGAATAGTATGGAAGTATAGATATGTCGAAGAAAAATATTAACGCAGACGCTAGAGAAGGCGTTAAGATTTAATATTTTTTAAGTTTCCTTACTATCCGTCAGAGGCGCTGTACAGGTTTAATAATAAATTTATTAACACAGTCGCTAGCGTCAGCGTCAACGTCTATTAAATGTCATGGTTGACGTACAGATAATTTTTCACGAAGATTATACTCGCGTGCATTGAATTACAATTGCTCTTCAATGCAGAACCGATTGATCCATCAACGCAAATAATTGCACCATTGCTTATAAGTGTACATTGTCTATAAGTGTACATTGTGATTTCCATTAACTTTTTCGTGCACTTATTAACAAAGTGATCCTTTTTAAATTGTGTCCAATTTTTCTAGCATTGTCAAGTTTTAAGTATCAGATAATTTTTATTTAAACAACTTAATTACAAAACATGTAAATGTCTGATCTTAAAAGTTTATTTAACTTGTGATACAGTAGATTATAAAATTTAAATATATATATATATATATATATATATATATATATATACATATATATATATATATATACGTGGATTGTTTGAATTACATTAGTTAACAAGTGCGAAATAAAATATCACTGTTAATTACATATAAAAAAAATATAGAATTGAAAAATATAATAGGAGCTTAGGTTTTATTTCACCATAATCTCATTTTGAGTGGAACAATGGAAAAATTATTTAACAAATATTTAAGAAAAATAAGTTAACAAACTGGTCATGATTTGTATGACAAATTCATTTATATCATATGCTCAAGGACCCTGAACACCATTGTGTCAACAATGCCGGGGAATTGTTTCAGTACCATAATTTACTTACTAAAATGGCGCAGCGACCCAAAGAGAGTTTGCATTTTAGACATAATTTAGTCTATGCTTTTAATTTTCCCGCGTAATTATAGATTCACACGGCCTAAGAGTGCACTCAAAAGCGTGACTCACTCAATATCGAGTCGAATAATTTTTTCATTCGACTTATATGTCATACATTAAAAAAATAGGGGCTCCAGAACTGACTCGAATTTTATGACCAATTCGAAGAGTTAAGATTCCAAAGGGACAGATGCGTGGTGTTTCTCAAAAACAATAAATTTGAGAATGTCTTACAAAAAGTAGCTCTTTGTAGCTTTATACTGAACGATTTTGTTTTAAAATCAATTGAATTGATGCGAAAGTAGTTTTATTAGGACGAAAAAAATATTTGATATCATATTCGTAATGATTTTGCATTACTATGAAATTGAATTACGTGAAGAAAAAAATACTTAAAAGGGTATTTTATTTATAAGTGTAGCTTAATTTGTAAAATTTTATGGATTAAATGTGTTTTTTTTTTATCTTTTATTCTAAATAAAAGGCGATTTGTTAGTACAAAACACTTTTTTGAATTAAAATACTTAAAAAACCAGCCATTTTAGACAAATAATTTTTTTTTTTTGTAATCTATTATTTAAGCCTTGATTAATTTTGTAAAATCTTGTTGGCAAAGACATCATAGAGACAAAAAAAAACATTGTTTTCCATAATTTATTGTTCAATTGAGTTCAAGGTGTTTACGTCAAATGGTGACATAAACGCGGAAAATAATTTTGAATGTTTTAGTAATAAATAAAAAAAAAACCTTAATAGTGAAATGAAAAAGCCATTGTTTTATTGTTTTTTTATTTTTATTTGAGAGCCATTAATCTCTCATGCCATATTTAAAAATATATTTAAAATATGTAAAATTATATTGCATTGGTAATTAAGTTTCGAAGTAGCTAAGCACAAAGTAGGACAAAATACTTAAAAAAACAATCTACCATGAGTCCAATCAATAAAAGTCAGTAAAAAAACTGAACAAAAAAGGTGAATTAGATATCCTACAAAAAATAACTTAAACAAACTTAGCAATATTCAACATTTTCCAACTACATTGTATTCAAATCACACATCATCAAACATTTAAAAAACTTTGAAACGATTTGCTGAAATTACCCGTCGGAAAGATGGCCGCCTGACAGCTGTCAGTTTGACAGCTGAATGGCGGGAAAACGCACTTAAATCGTCTGCACGCAAATTTACGCTTATTAGTACGGCTAGGACATTTATTTTCTAGATTGTTCGAGATTTCAGTACCTTACATTCAGATACCACATATTACAAAATATTATCCCTAGTATTAAAAGTATTTTATTAAGCTGATATTAGCTAAAATATTTTGCGTCTCGTTTTTCCACCTTAAATATCAAATAAGAGAGAAAAGGACGAAACATATTTTAGCTAACATGTGGTTAGCAAATTATTTTTAATACGAAGGTATATATTTGCACTCATGCCCTTTTATCACAATAATCAATTTTATAAAATCCTCTTACAGGCATCAAAATCGTACAAGTTCAATTATTGTTAATAATCTTCTTATTAGAAACATATTAGAATATAATATCTACGTCAATGATCAAGATTTTGTGTTTTTAAAACCCATAAAATAATATATTTTAATACAGCTTGCATATGCCATAATAATCGGCGTTTAAAATAACAATCATCTATTCATATCAAAGTATTACAACAATAGGTACCTATTTCGTCAACAATTATATAGAAAGTGATTTCAAAAAGACATCCTTGAAAATAACGTCATTATGAAAAAAAACGAAACAATGATTATTGCGCAAAAGTGAACATTTATCATGTTAGCTATTTATACATGTACCTATTAGTATTTCCGACCTCTAACCTATTTCGTCACTAAAGTAATTTCCAAAAAACTATACAATTTGCCTAATTAACATACAATCAGATATTAATTATGAACAGTTTTCAAAATTTGTTGAAAACATAAAAAGAATGTATAAATTAATATATTAATACTTAATTTTCGAACTGGCAATTTATTCTGAACTTCGAACTGCCTGTGACATGGGGCTTGTTATTTCTTTTTTATTTAAACAGGCATAAAACGCCAAGAATTTTCCCTTAACCTTCTTACTTAGCTAAATAATAAAAACCGTAAAATTAAAATTAAATCGTGTTACATAGTTAATCGACCATGGTGGTTCCTTTATCAACCACCGAACAACAAATAGGACCAACGAATTAAAATAATTCATACATTTATCTGCCTAGTAATAATTTTTTTATAAAAAAAAATTTTTAATAAATAATGTGACGTCACTAAACTATTTTTCTGTATTTAACTCTATCAAAATCATGCACTTATAACATACAAAATTATCTTTGCAAATCCCATAGATGTCCCTACATCCCTATATAGAATAGTTTACTTGCCTATCAGTTATCGGATGAGGATCGAATGATTTATAAATTGTGCCGCGATTTTTTTTTATACAACTAAGTAGGCAAACAGGCGTAGGGCCCACCTGATGGTAAATAGTTACCGTAGCCTATGAACGCCTGCATCACACCGGAGATGTCATGAGCGCGTTGCCGACCTGTCCGCTATCAGCACAGCGACCCCCCTTGAGCCTGGCGACCCTACTCACCAGCAGGAACACAACACTGCATCACAGTGTTATTTGGCTGCGGTCTTCTGTAGGGTGGAGGTACTTCCCCAGACGGACTGCTCCTTACAAAATGTCCTACCTCTTTTAAACGTAGATTGTGAATTCTTGTTATGTCGCTGCATCTATGAGGGTGGTATTTTCATTGTTAACCATGACTTACAGCGTTTTACGCTTCGAAGCGTAAGCTGACGACGCAACTAGGAAAACACGAAGATGGAAAAAAATGTCTACAAATCTCGAATAAAATTTTTCTCTACGTACGCGTAAATCGACCTCCTGGTCAGACAAACTGACCTGCATTTATGTTATAGTATTCATGATCCCAACGGAACTAGCACATCGTATATTTATAAAGATCTCGTCACCTCCAGAGATATTTAAATAAATCATCATACGACCAATCTTAACGAATTTGTTAATATATCATCCATGTAAATATGTTCTTATAAATTTTTAATATACAAATATTCGTTCATAAAATACAGTCAAAAACATACAAAAACTGACCCCAGAATACTGGCTGCGTTCCCACTTTTTTTTTTGACCGGACCTACAATTTTAGCTCCTGTGACTTTTCAAATTTACAGCGGGACAGTTTGAGGCGAGGGCTATTAACCCTCAGCCTTTTCGGCAAATGCACAAGGGGCTCCCAGTTGGGACGAACCTCGGCCATGGGCTTTGCCTTTTATCAAGCGAGCGATGCAAACTCGCGAGCGGTAGCAAACGCTCAATGCCATAGGGCCGTAACTATTGTGCCTGAAGGGCCTACTGAGAACCTATCGGTGGCGCGAACTGCGTCCCCTATTTGTATCGTCAAACTTAAATCCAGAGCTTATTAAAGATTGTATTCTTAAATGGAGCGCTGTTAGTAGTACCAGTAGAAACAGGCTTACCTATTGTAACTACCTATATATAAATACATTCATTTTAATTGCGTAAAGAACCTACGTTAGGCCGGGGAATACAAAACTGACACCATGACGTTCAAGATCAATTGACCTAGTAACCTTTACGAAATGATAAATTATGATTTAGCGGATGCTGGCATCCGAAATAAAAAAAGCACATATTAAAAAATTTCATAGAACCCCGATAGGTACGGAACAGATAGACATACAGAAGTGTGGCGAGTGGTTAACGCTTATACATAGAGACCGTCCATATGAATCCAACCATGCTACATCTGATGTCAGTTGCTGAGAAGTTGAGTAGGTATCCCGAAGACTTCCACTTGCTCGAAGATCAGTTTGAATATGATATAACTTAGATATACTATCGAAGTTACTGCATACCAAATATCATAACATTCTGATTTGTAGAATTTGGTGGAATCCTTATACTAGTATCAAATGAGCTGATTTGTCAAAGCAAATGTATATCTCATTCGTATGAATTCTTTTAGGCGTCAAAAAAGACGCACATATTTACTATAAATAAATACATAATATTGTAGAGTCTTATGGGAATATATAAATGAAAAGGAAGAAACAAATAACTAAGTTGGCAAAAAGCTGTTGATGTCGAAGTACTTAAATAAGCGTAGCTAACTCTCATTATGAAAAATAAAACTAATATAAGAAACTAAGAATAACAATGAAAACATTAAAAAGGTTCTTTATGACGAAAAAAAGTGACATTGCTCAAATTCCCTCAAACTACAAAAAGATTAACCAATTTTTGTATCGTACTTCTAACAAGACTAAAATTGAATACGGTTAAGCCCGTAAAGCCCTAAAACTTAACATTAAAAAAAAAAAAAAAAAAAATCTATGCCACTTACCGGAACTAGGCCTGTCGCTGTATCTGGTACAATAAACCCAAGCTGGCCACAGATTAGCATTCCCTTGTGATATCTGGCTACTTGTATCTGTGCTTCCACACGTCGAAGGAGCTCCACTTGAAGTAGACGATACTATCGAACTGGCTGAATCTGGCCTTTTCTGCGCCTCTATTATCTTTGGCAATTCTTTCTCTTTTTGAATCTGTTCTCCTATTTGAGAAACAGTCTGCCTCAAGCCGCCTAATGGTGGTAATCGATTAAAATCACTAGGTTCTTTAGATTTCAAATAATCAAAACTGTACTTCGGATAATCGTTGTGACTTTTAGACAAATCATACGGCTTGTACAATATGCTGTGGTTCGGGCCGACGGGTTTTGGTCCTTCGATTTTGTTTGTTTTTCTAATTGCACTCAAACCAAATTCAGGGTGTAGAATATTGCTAATTGAAAAACCTATTTGTGTCGTCGGTTGTACTCTCTGGTTCCTCTTATCAGCTTCGAATCTCTGCTCGTCTATTTCAGGTTTCACGTCAGGAGTTTCTGGTCTGTAGTAGTTCTGATAAGTCTCCATTACTTGGTTTTCTTCTGGGCTCGGCGGAGGCGAATTAGGTTGAACTTTTACTATGGTAAGATTAGGAGAATTTCTTTCATATCTTTGATCAATTGTGGTACAAGTATACTGACTTGGAGGGCAATAATTTTGATTATCTCCATGGGGTCCCGGCACTCTTCCAGAAACAGGGCCAGGACTGTTCGCCTGGTTCGGACTGCATCTGTCTTCAAACGCCATTTTCACAAATCACAATGTCTTTTTCACGATAGTCAACACTCTGTCCCAATCGATTACACTTTAAAAAATAAAATGTCAAACGTGACACTCCGCGTTCGGCGACTGCACCCGAGTGACTGTTCCCCGCATGAGCGTTAATGGACACGCCCTTTCCGAAGCTTTACCCCCTCCACTCATCTTTGTAGGCGTCAACCCATAAACGCTTACAGAGGCAAACACCGCCATAGTCTTTCTTCCGTCTCTTTCTCGCCTCAAACAATTCACTTCTAAAGAAAGGGATAGAGCATCACAATTGATTTAACCTGATTGTGTATTTAGTGTACCGGGTACAGATTTGTAATTCAGTTGTAAATTGCGATTACAGCTCTTTTGCGGGATCATAATGTATCAATAATATTGCGGGTTGCTTTCTGTACGGAATTTCAATTATAGTTTTGACAGAATTATTATATTGATAGGCATTGATGAATTATTGAGTTGACGTGTTGGTAACTTGGATTTTTTAGGTAATTAAGTTGTAGACGGAGTGAGCCACGGCTTATTTATTAAGTAGGCTTTAGGCGGAAATTGATTCGCTAAACTCATTTGTCGATCACGGTAGCCAGGCCAATCTAGTCAATTTGTAATAATTGGATTGGATTCGCGAGGATGTGTTTTTATTTTGGTTACTGTTTTATTGATACTGACATCATCGTAGCTCTGTATAAATAAATTGCGATGTGTGATATAATTTTTGGCGCATAAAAATATTTTTAAATCTTTTCGTTTAAATTCCGAGATGTTATAATTTAAGGCTACACCGCTGAACCGATTTTGATGAATTTCTGTTTGGATAAGTATAGTTAAAGACCCTCAAGGCGTTATAATGGGGGATGAAAATTTGTATGAAAGACACGTATGTATAATATACTTTTGAAACAGAAATAACCAATTTTAAATTGGCTCTAGGGCGTTATTTTTGAAATGCGGAATGAAAATCGTTCGACTCACCCTTAATCCATACTAATAATATAAATGAGAAAGTCTGTCTGTCTTTCTGTCTGTCTGTCTGAAAGGTTGTCTGTCTTTCTGTCTGTCTGTCTGTTATACTTTCACGGCCAAACCGCTGAATGGATTTTGATGAAATTTGGTATGAATATAGTTGAAGACCCGAGGTCAATTATAGGCTACTTTTTGACGCAGGCGAAGCTGCGGGAAACAGCTAGTGTCGAATAAAAATCATTCAATTCACCGATTTTTGTGTGAGTCATACGTTTCAAAAATAGGTCTCCTGGGCATTGCACGTTCAATTATCTTTCGTTGCAAATATTTTTTTGGAGTCAAAACACAAGTTTATCTATGTTGAATCATAGACGAATATAATGACTTTTTACAAAAATCTGGCACGTAAGGTATACCTAAAATTTATACAAATCAAAGACGGCAATGACGGTCTAATAAAAAAGTCATAGAGCCTAAAAATTTGATACGTTAATAGGTCCCAATTATTTTTAGAGCCAAAATAGAGATAACTAGAAATAAAAAAGTTTATTGTATAAAGTATTTGTACTAAGTTAAGCATAAAGTAGACCCAATTTTACTTTTTGGGTAATAAATAGAGTTTAAAATAAATGAATATTTTTGTGCCATAAAACTATTAGAGTAAATAAAAAAAAAGGTGCTTGTCTTTTTAAAAAGAATGGTTTGGCTGTATTTTTTTTTTTCATACAACTTAGTATGTAAACAGGCGTACGGCCCACCTGATGGTTAGTGGTTGCCATAGTCTATGAACGCCTGCAACACCGAAGATGTCACGAGCGCGTTGCTGACCTTGAAGGAATTTTTTCAAGCCCTTTTTGTACCTATATATTCTACTACATACTTATTCATTGAAAAATATTTTTTTTTTAAATTTATGTTTTGAAGAAAATATTGTAGAGTTTGTGGCGCCGCTTCTTCTCCACTTGCGCTTTGGAAGTGGTGGTAAACTTAATATAAGTAAATTGACGTCAATGAGTAATATTTATATCCTATATTAAAAATAAACGATTACATTTCAGATCTCATGCTTAAAATTTTATGCGAATAAATTATTTCGAATTTAGCCTGCGAGCATGAATGCTGTAAAGTTTTTGAACTTAAGGTATAGATAAATACTAAAATCCATACTTCCATACTAATATTATAAATGCGAAAGTCTGTCTGTCTTTCTGTCTGCCTGTCTGTCTATCTGTTACGCTTTCACGGCCAAACCGCTGAACGGATTTTGATGAAATTTGGTATGAATATAGTTGAAGACCCAGGGTCAAGCATAGGCTAATTTTGACGCAGGCGGAGCTGCGGGAAACAGCTAGTAAGTAATAAACTCAATAAACACCGTATTAAAATAGTTTAATTTAATTTGTAACAATCGCGAAAACATAAGAAATCATTTTGGTATACTTAACTGTAATCTATTCAGTAAAAACTTTATCCCTATCATCGAAGTTAAATAAGCCTTTTTTCTACTTCAGTTACTGAATTCGTTCAAAATAACCTCGTACCGAAGCCACTTAAATCTGTCAGACTAACCACAGATAACAAAATATATGCTATAGTATATCGTAATCAAACTAACTGCCTCCGTGGTCCAGTGGTTGAGGCGTTCGCCTTCGACCCGGGGGTCGTGGGTTCGATTTCCACGGAAAACATACTTTGTTTAGGTGTTTCCAGTTCGGTTAGAACATTGTAGGCTTGAATCACCTGATTGTCTGATAATAAAGATCCCGTGCTTCGGAAGGTAAATTAAGCCGTTGGTCCCGGCTACCATCTGGTGGTCGTTAAAGGAACCACGTCAGAGAGGACGCCCAGAGGTAGTTCCAAACTGCTCTGACACCAGGTTGTACATGGTCTATTGACAATGCAAGCTACACGAAATGATAATAATGGCACTAGCTATCAATCATTGTTTGGCTTTTAAGCTATCGTGGTTTAGAATATTGGTGCACTATACATCGAAATAGACAACATCACATATTACAGACATGCTATTCAGATTCAGTGAATTCGTTTATTTAACTAGTTAATTATGGAAAGTTTTTCTCTTATTTGTAAATTGACGTTTTGAAGAAAATGCTGCAGTGGAGTTTGTGGCGCCGCTTCTTCTCCACGCTTTGGAAGTGGTGGTTAACTTAATATGAGTAAATTGATGTCAATAAGTGATATTTATATCCATTATTGAAAATAAATGATTTCATTTCATTTGAGATCTTAAATTCATTGAAACTCGCCAACTGTCTTGGTTACTTAATGGGCACTATCATACAAAATCATTGTTGCGCCATCTATCGAAAACATGAGACATTGTTTTTTTAAAATTTTAAATTAAACAATTTCAACAATAAACCAACTTGTTATAAAATATTGGCAAGAAATAATACTGGTCAATTGCGAGTCGGACTCGTGCGCTAAGGGTTCCGTACCATTGACTATTAAAACCACATAAAATCACGTTTGTTGTATCAGAGCCCCCTTAATTATTTGTTATAACATGGATATAAGTATTCTATGAATATTTCAAGCGTCTACCTGTGGTTCCGTTTTACACTTTGGGCACGAAACCCTAAAAACATGGTGTATTAAAATTTCAGTTTTTTTTCGTTAAAAATTAGCGAGCTTAGTATTTAATTTAAATATTACATTATTGAAGCGCCATCTAATATCAAATAGGAGAACAAATTCTTTTTCTTAGACAACGGAACCTTGCTATTGATTAGATAGTTATAAACCAAAACTCCATCAATTTTGTAATCAAACGTGAAATTGATCGATTTTCTTTAATGTACTGTGAAATTGTTATTACTCTATATAGAGCGATTGAGTTTTATAAATTTCATTATTATTAGCTTTAATTATAAACTATTATACTTTCTGTTTCCCGCGGCTCTGCCCGTGTTATAAAGCTTTAATTACCCCGGGTTTTCTATATGTCCGTACAAAATTTCATCAAAATCGGTCCAGAGGTTTAGCCGTAAAAGCGTAACAGGCTGACACAGACAGACAGATTTTTACATTTATAATATTAGTGTTAATACCTATAAACATAGTAGATTTTGTCTGCGTCTTCGCACGTGTACTTACATCCCACGGGAACAGTACCTCTGTATATTTCCGGGATAAAAGATACCCTATGTCCTTTTCAGTACGCCTAGCTATGTATATTACAAATTTCAGGAAGATTGGTTCAGTAGATGATGCGTGAAGAGCGAACAAACAAATGTGCAAACATAATATACTTTTGCTTTAATAATATTAAAAAAAAAACACATAAAATAAAAATAAAAAAAACATCTTTTATTATCAGATAATTAGGATCCATAATATGTTAGTACAGAATTCTTGCAGTAATTTAGTAATAAAATAATATGAGTAAATAAATATTATGACAATGAGTGGGTTTCAAAAATGACCCTCCTCACCAGGCACCTCCACAGCGGCGACGTGTACCTATCCGCCAGAGTACTTAGGATACTGTTGCGGCTGCCCCGCACTCTGCCGATAACAGATGTTGTATTTTTGCGGATTAGGGCCGCAAACCCATCAATGTGGTATTCGGCAAACATAGCCGACGCGCTGCAATACCGGGGCAGCCCCCAACAACATCCTAAACACATTATTATATAGAACACGCAGGGTATCTAAGGAGCCTTTGGTATAATTTACTTACAGACTACTAGGTAAACTAGGTAGACTATTAGGTAACCATGACATTTTATTGACGCAGACGCTAGCGACTGCTCAAACAATTTATTATGGTAAACCTGTACAGTGCCTCTGGCCGATAATAGGTAACTTAATCCATATTCCGTAGTAAGGGTACCTACTGCAATCTGTGACATTAGAATTAGCATACCTAATACTTTTTACTTTTTTTTAGTAATGGATTTTACGGCCATGGATACAAGTCCTTTAGCCCTTCGTAATGTGTCTATCTTCTTCAGTCCTACAGTATGGTTTCGTCAAGTCCTAGTCAAGTCTAAAAGTCTAGTCAGTAGTCAAGTCTAGTCTGAAGAATCAGGCTGCGAAGTTCTATAAAAACTGCACTAAGCGATTACTAGGAGCTTTTGGCAACAAGCATGAAAATTACATAAATAAAACACTGTATCACTTCCCAACACTCACGCTTATTAACGAACACTTTGAATAATAATCCACCATTACTATATGAATAAACACTCAAAAAAACACAAATTTTGGAAAATAAAATTCCCGCCAAAAGTCATACTTTTTATCTTAGGTAGATCAAAGAGCATTGGATTTAGATACGCTTGGGTCGCACTCGGGAAAGCGCTCAAACGACGATAAGTAACTAATTCATGCAATAACTTAACCCCTTCATATTAGTGTCGTCGGTTTTAAAAAATAAAATGAGAGTTTAAACATTTGACACTTGCACTTATGGTAATTGTCTATTGTCTTTTTTTCTTAATTTTGGACTTGCTTGTTAATGCTTCTGGTGTTGGATGGTAGTCTTCTTATTGTGTTGTCTATGGTTTGAGAACAATGAGTATTTATCTTACAATATCCACATTGAATTTTCGAAAGAAGTAATTTTTAATCTTTTAACTCTGCGGAGCCGAGCATGCGTGTTGGTGACGATCTTGCATGTCAAGCAATGCCTAGCGTGACCTCATAATAATTGATCGCCAGTTTTGGTACTTCTATTCCAGCTTCTCCCTACTTCCAAAGACATTTTTAACCCTTGGCAGTTATCGCTTAATAGCAGTTGTTTTCATGTGTCAGTTTAATGGTAGTCTAAAAATTCTGAATAGATATTATTTTGGCTAGTAACACATTCGTATAATGATTTATATTTAAAAATTATCACCTACGCCAAAAGGTAGCTTTGGTTTCATAACAACCAGTGCCACATTGCCGCCATATTTAAGGATGTGATTAAAAAGAGGTTCGTTTGGAAAAAAATACAATTTATTACTAAACTAAGTAATTATAAATGTCCATAGTGCTACGAAAGCACGTAGCACTATGGACATTGTTTTATAAAATACTTACTCTACACGTCTACATACCTAACGGTTCACTTTAGATTTATCCCAAACGATTGTCGGAAAAAAATAATTAAATAGCTCCACGTACAAAATCGATCGAAAACAAACAGTACGAAATACATTAACTTTCACGACCTTTGCTAGCGTCATAGACAATGCATTAAAAAAAGTAAAAAAAAAACAACATGGCGCTTAACGAGCGGCGTGTCACTCGTTTCCCGCCTAAAAAGCTGTCAACTGTCAATCTCGCGCCATTGTGGCGACGTCTCGGCGCATGCGCGTATGTTTTGATAATTTGTTTACTGAAAGGCCATCGGCATTGTGTTTCATGAGTTGTATGAACATGTTTATCGTTGAATGTTTAGCGTAAGTTGTAATAAATATTCATTAAAATTACTGGTATATGTCCTGTTGTAGTCTTTTGACATCATGAATTCGTGACTTTTCTTTGTGGCAGCAATGCCGGTGGAAATACTGGGGATGTTTTATCAAACATGTGTTTATCTGAAGCTCTACCTATGGAAAAAGAAGTACGATGTTAAAATGACTTTCTTATTGAGATATCTGCATGAATCATACATGAGTTACATTAGTAGTACTCTACTTTAAAAGTGTGGAAAATACTAGTTTCCTGACCAGGTGTAATTTCCTGTTATCTATAGCCTGTCTGCAGTCGACACCGATAGTATTCATTTGTTGCGACTTGCTGTAAAAAAATCCTATATCGCCTTCCTGTTTATTTTTTACATGCAAATATTTAATTTTTAAGAAACATTTTGTCTGTGGTTAGGATTAGGATTACAATTTAATTTAATACAAACCTAAAAATAGCATATGATACACACATAGACAATTTTACGAGTAATTAAGGCCCATGCATGATCACAATCCGAGGATGCAGTGTTAGGCCGCGTTTGACAGTACGAGGTACGCCCAGGATGGCAAAGATTATGAGGAAAAACAGAAAGAACATTGATCACACCTCCTTGACTGAACCATGGTAGAAGAGGCGCGCTGAAAAATGTTGAAGCTCTATTTTTGAAATGAACTGATATGCCAAATAAAACTCGTTTGATATCGAACAAAAATTCATTTGACTCGGCGGTTTCAAAATAGCACTCCTGTCTCGTCGTCGCAGTGCAGCATTTGGGTGCTAATTGACTTACAATCAAGGGTGCCAAAGATCAGGTGAAATAGATAATTAAAAGTACCTTTAATAGGATCTTTGGCTCAGAGGCTATCAGCCAAGGATGCAGCCGGGAAAGCGCTAATATGAATAGTAGTAGAGATATTGACAAGTATTAATTATAAATTTACAAAAACGTCTGATAGATACCCAAAGTAAATCTTGGCTTTCGTTAATAAAGATATTATGGAACAGGTAGACCAGGTGCCTTACCATCATCTCTAATAGCGGGGCAAACACGAGTGAGCAAGCGAGATGTCGCTTTACACCTTGTATTGCACCATCTTGTTCACTCACTTGTTTCTGCCCTGCGTTTAGAGGTAAAAGTAAGGGCCCAACTGTACATGTAAACCCTTGATGGGAGCCCAGTACCTCTACCATGACATTAATGCAGACGCGAGACCGCGTTATGATTCAATATGGAATTTCTTAGTTACCTTACTATCCGCCAGAGGCACTATACAGGTTTGCCATACTAAATTGTTGACTCAGTCGCTAGTGTCTGCGTGAATAAAATAAAGTGACGTACAGATCGACTTATCTGTTAAGACACTACGATGTCACATACACACAGACACGTCAATATTATAACACCCCTATTTTTTCAGCGTGGGCTGAATTAATTCTCCCTTAGAGACAATTTTTGAATCGATATTAAGGAGTTTCTTAACTAATAAGCATTAAATTTATTCTACTAATGAAGAATTTTTTATCTGAATTTGCTTTAATAGCGCTATTTTTGAAAAGCGTGACTCACGTAAAATAGCTTAGTCGAATATTTTTTGTACTATATCGAATGATTTTCGTTCGATAATGAAGGATTATTGTTCGAGATATATGTCACACATTCGAAAATAGGGCTCCTTGCCTAACACGACTCTGCGGCTGAAGTCTAGTCTGCCTGAATACTCTATGGTAGATACTCTATGGCAGTACACATGTGGTGGCGGAAGCGTATTTCTGTGTCGTCGTGTGTGGCCGCTGCGCCACTTTACGACCTCGCTACTGTTAAAGCGACGACAACTGAATTTAAAACATAAAATTACAGGATTTAGCGCGTATCATATACTTCAACAACAACTGAATTATTGAAAAATTCTCCTAGTTAGTTAATACTTGTGTCTAATAGTATGATAGTTTTAGTATTTTATTACTGTGCCGCCTTTTGTTTGTTTTCACTTTTTATCCTATCTAACCTAAGGTTGGCTGGAAGAAATTGCAATAGCGATAAAGCCTTTGTACTCAATTTTCTAAATGTATTTCTTTTAATTTTGTGATTGGTACAATAAAGTACCTATCTATCTATCTAATTATAAAAATAATAAACACAAAAAAGTAACTTCCAGCCAAACAATTATGCAATTGTCTGAAATGATATTTCTCTCACAAACACAAGCTGAGGCATTCCTCTTTTCAAATTTTTAATTTTTTATTCTTTGTCTTTCTTGCTTTCTTCTTTTGTATGTTTATTGTTATTATAAAAATCTGTAATTGTGTGGCAATAAATAACATTTTCTTTGCTTTTTTGTCAATTGCTGACACAAAATTTGACCAAGTAGAAGGCAACATTCAAAGCCAAGACAGAAGGCACCGTTTGTGCATGAGAAAGGACAGAATTTTTTAAATTAATATCAACAAACTACCAAATTCAAAAATATTTATCGTCAAGCCAAGTTCTGTTGCTAAACGGATGGAGTTAGATTTAATAACTGCTTTCTACATGCGAAATCAGTTATTTACAAGTTTCTTTCTCAATGGTTATTTACACAAAATATCGAACTATTAAATAATAAATGGGTGTGTTGAATCATATTTATACGATTTTGATTGACAGCGGATGTTTTACGTTCCGATATTCTACCACAAGTTGATTTAGTAATTTTGATATTAAAAATGACAAACTCTCAGTGTTTTTGATAGATGGGGTAACAATGATTGTCCTAAGAAGTATGTCAATCGAACATCTGTATAGGATAATTTCTATTATATGTGGTAGAAAGATGAAAAAAAAGAGAGTCGTCGCCTTAACTGGTACGCGCCTTGCAAATACAAACAAACAGAAACAGTGCCACCTTCCGAATGATAACAACTGGAGTTCGGTTTGCGGTAATATAGGGCAAGCAACCTTGTCAGCGACAGTTTTTGCATCGGTGACCGTTTTGATAAAATTGATTTTCAAAAAACAATTTCAATTTTTAAATTTTATTCATTTGCCATACTAAATGTTACATAGTGATCACAAGTGCTTACAACTTAGTCAACTTTTACAGGTATTGCAAATATACAATGCAAAATTTTTGCACCTCTATTAATTACAAGTGTAATTAATCACACTTATTTTGTTACTTAACATTTTCTAAACTTTTTCTTAAAATAAATTGGTTCAACAAAACTAGAAAAAAACATTGATTTGTTCATGAATTTTTATCTTGGATAAAGGATAAACAACAAAAATTTCAATGTTAAAAGTATAGGTAGAATGCCAAAAATTCAATTTACTTTTCTAATGATTATGATATTGTTAGTGGCCAGTACAATTTATTTATTAATTTATTATGTATCTCCGCTTGGGATTCACGGGTTGCCCCGGTCCTTTGAGAGGCTTGCGCGGGGATATGGATCCAACGCGTAGAGGCCCTTTGGAGAAGTTGATGTCGTGTGGTGCTCCTGCCCAAACCCGTCCTAGGCTATATCAATAGATGATATTTCCATGAACGGGTCTGGGCAGGAGGAGGAACTATTGCTAATGAGTGAAAAGAATAAAATGGGTTATGGTTATGAAGTTTTGATGGATTTAAACTGGGCTATTGCATTAACATTCATTTATTTATTACTAGCTTTTTGCCGCAGCTCTGCCTGCATCAAAAAGTAGCCTATGTTTGACCCCGGGTCTTCAACTATATTCATACCAAATTTCATCAAAAACCGGTCAGCGGTTTGGCCGTGAAAGCGTAACAGACAGATAGACAGACTTTCGCATTTATAATATTAGTATGGAAATACAGATATGGATGGATACTTACATCTCTTCGCACAGTTGAGCAAAAATTACAATCTACTACGCAGTAATTACGAGTACTAAGCAGTAATAATGCGCACTTCGAGCTAAATATAGGCTGGGAATCGAACCCGGTACTTACTTAGTAGTGCGAAATACGATAAATGACTGACACACCTACTGCGCTTAACGAATCATTTATGAGCTTTTTAAGGACTTGAGAATAGAACACTTCCTTAAGACGACTAAGAGTAAAAATATAGTTCCCTACCTGTTTCCCGCAGCTCCGCCTTCTTAAAAAAGTAGCCTATATTTGACTCCGGGTCTTCAACTATATTCATACCAAATTTCATTAAAATCCGGTCAGCGGTTTGGCCGTGAAGCGTAACAGACAGATAGACAGACTATCGCACTTATAATATTAGTATGGAAGTATGGATGGATAGTATGGATTTATTTTAATTTAAAAAGTAAGTAAGTAAGCAAAAATACTTAGCACCATTAGATAATTATATACTTGAAAGATGTGTTATCTACATCTACATCTACACTATCTACACTAATCTACACTAATATTATAAAGAGGAAAGATTTGTATTTTTGTGTGTATGTTTGTAATGAATAAACTCAAAAACTACTGTGCCGATTTAAAAATTCTTTCACCATTGGAAAGCTACATTCATCCTGAGTAACATAGGCTATATACCGCAGGCGGAGCTGCGGGAAACAGCTAGTATATAATATTATAAAGAGGAAAGATTTGTATTTTTCTGTGTATGTTTGTAATGAATAAACTCAAAAACTACTGTGCCGATTTTAAAAATTCTTTCACCATTGGAAAGCTACATTCACCCTGAGTAACATAGGCTATAAAACGCAGGTGGAGCTGCGGGAAACAGCTAGTCTATACTAATATTATAAAGAAGAAAGATTTGATTGTTTGTTTGTTTGAATTGAATAGGCTCCGAAAATACTAGACCGATTTAAAAAATTCTTTCACCGTTGGAAAGCTACATTATTCCCGGTGAACATAGGCTATATTTTATTTTCAAAAACATTAGGGATCCTTAAAAAATCTGCAAAAATGTAACCCAAGGTGCAAAAAAAGACCTAAAAAATTGCTTACATCGAGTGCGCTGCGAAAACTATTGATGATAGAACAAAATAATGTACTACAACTTTGCAGAACACATCATTATCTACAAAAAATGTCGCGACAGCATATGTCTGACTATTATATTTAAGTCACAATAAGTGGTTTTTTATTTTAAAAATTTAATTAAATTGCCGCCGTTAGAAAAGGTTCTTTATTTCTACCTTCGTATTAATCCTTATCAAAATAAATAACTTCATATTCAAGAATGCTTCAATACCTTTATATAACTTTTTGAATTATTCAATTCGGACTTTCCATTCGAAAGATATCACGAGTTCAAAAAACTATTAGAAAAAAGTCGCGTGGTCGCCGCGCGTTCGCCTCCCTACGCAGCGGTCGTGTGCGGAATAGAATATTTTTTAGGATCAGCCAATTAATTTTTTAAAATAATCACATTTAATTCCCCTGAAAAATTGATCTCGATGGCTCTATGGGCATATGCCTATACTTTCGATCTTCCTTGGAAATACATTCGTACATTATTTATAGGTTACTAGCTTTTTCCTGCAGCTCCGCCTGCGTCTTTAAGTAGCCTATGTTTGACCCAGGGTCTTCAACTATATTCATACCAAATTTCATCAAAATCCGTTCAGCGGTTTGGCCGTGAAAGCGTAACAGACAGACAGATAGACTTTCGCATTTATAATATGGATAAGTATAGATTAGGAACTACTCGGCGTCAGAAAGATGTAGCCGGTTTTGAAACAGATGGATAATGAAGTGTTTATCTTTAACTTACTACATACTTTGTATAACCCGGACGAAGTCGGGGCAGGCTGCTAGTCTTTAATAAAGAATTAATTTAAAAAAAAAAAAAATTAGTATCGCGCTTAATCCTTCAGGAGTACTATTTTTGAAAAATGTAACTCACGCAAAATTGGTGTGTCGAATGATTTTCATTGGACATATTTATTATTTTTTTATTTATTCAAACAATCTACTCCATTAGCGTTAGTAACAATAGCAAGACTTTTCTAGGGTATGAGTGGATATGAGTTTCAAAAACAGAGCTCCAGATGCGATAGAGAAGAATAGAATTTATGTGGTGCCCGTCTGTCGCTTGGTTAGTGAGGCGCTGAGCGGACTTTGTTTCAATGCTTATATCACGAGAATTAGGCATAATATCTGGAGATTATTATTTTCCTTAATTCTTGTATCTTTTTAATAATTTTCATCCCAAGTTCTACCCCCCGTTTTAAAAACGGCTATCGCAAAAAGTATTCGTAAATTTTAATGAAAGAAATATCAATACATAACATAAATGCTACATTATTTAACAATAGAGAATATTTACCAAAATAATTGATACAAAAATAAATGATCCCCTTTATTCACCGGACCATTAACAATTTCAATAAAACGAAATAAACCCTAATATATTTTGAGGTAAATCTACACGCCAATTATTTTACCGAAAGAAAATGAACCGTATTGTCTATGCCTGAAATATCAATTTACAACGAAAAAGCAAAGAAGATACGACGAACAGCCAAATTATGAAAAGCGTTCCATTCTCGAAAGAAATAGATGCGTAATTCTACGCATAGACGCTAGAGTTACGTCTTTTCGTCAGTGAGACTGTCCATAATCCATTTCGTTTGTTTACAATAATCTGTGAACACGAAAATCGGAAAATGGCGGAGCGTGGTGGGAAAACTGACAGGTGTCACTTTGACATAAAGGTTATGCTGGGGTATAATTAAATGTTGTTTCAGAACGCAGATTTTAGTATAAATGATCGCTGTCAGTTTAATTGTGAGTTCAACGGGGTTAATTGTTAGATTACCAACCTATTAGATAGCCTTTCAAAGACCTCATTCAATCATTTGACTAATAACTTTCCAGTTGTAGTAACAACTGGAAAGTACAGCATGAGATTCTCGTGGGTTCAAAGTTCGAGACTTATTTTAACATTATTTTTTTTTCATGCTATGATGTTTGCATAGTATAAAATGAGGAGAAGAAGGCATATTTTAGATTTTTTCATCGCTCGGTTTTACGGCCGTGGAAGCTTGCACTTGACTTTAAAGTAAAGTTAAGTTAAGAGATTTTTAGAAAAACATGGTGGCTAACTACAGACAACCCTATTCGTCCGTTTTTTTTTTTTCGACAAATCTAGCATTCAACATAATTTTTCTCGAGAATTGACGAGTATTACCGCGGACGCTAGCGACCGCGTTAAAATTTTAAATAAGGAATTTGTTAGTTACCTTTCTATCCGCCAGAGGCGCTGTACAGGTGTGTCATAGAATAGAATAATTTTATTTGCATAAAATATGGTTACAGGGATGTTACAGTTTAATTTGGATCTACATAATTGTCATACTTAATGGTTAATGCAGTTGGTAGTTGTTTGTGTCAATAAAATCTCATAGAAGAGTCACAGGGTATAATTTTGTCCGGACTACTTGACACGCACGGTCGTCATAAGCATTCTTGTCTAGGCTTTCAATTTTGACTACACCGTAACGTAATGTTTGTATAGCTTCAAATCACAATGGTGGTCGTTTATCAGTCGGATAATAAACATCGGTGAACACCTGGATTTTCCCAAGGAGTAAACACATCGTCGAGAAAAGCGGGATATTTTGATACTTTTTCCCATAGAAATTTAAGATCTAGTATGAAAGTGAAGCAAAAAACAACCTAACCCGGTTTAGTAAGTACCTGTTGTCTATTGTATTAATTTGTTGTCTTACTAAAAAAAACACCATATGCCTTCATGTGTATGTCTTAAATAAAATTATTTTACAGGGCGAGTCAAAAACATGCAAGTTCTTATTCCGCATTTCCTTTCTACCATAAGGTAGGCTGGAAAAAATTGCATTTGCGATAAGTCCGCTCTTGTACGCATTTTGTTTTATTTGATTTAACTATGTATTTCTTTTGTTTGTAGTGATAATTTATTCATACATATTGGGACTCTTCACACATAACTAAAATGTTCACAAAAGTGTTTGATGACTCTATCTACAGTTTCTTTAATGAACTTTTTGCCGAAGACTACGAAGTCCAACCTGTTGGTTGTCTGGAAGAAATTGCTCTAGCGATAAGGCCGCCTTTGTTCCACCTGTATTATTAAAAATGTATGTGAAAATAATTTATTTAGCAAGTAAAGCACATTGTATTTGTTACTCTGTCCCCCACGATAGATTTTAATTAGGATTAAGGTAAACGAACGAAACTGACAAGAAGGTGTAAGTAAAGTTTATTGTAAAGAGGTCAGGTTTAATGAATGAATGAATGAATGAACACCTTATTGCACCATTTACAAACAAAAGAAGCACATAGTTAAATCCAATACAACTACATGGGTACAAAGGCGAACTTATTGCTAATGCAATTTCTTCCAGCCAACCTTAAGGTAGAAATGAGCTGCGGTAAAAAAACACTTGCGTGAGCGGTGCAGAAAACTTAAATGTACATGCCTTAATGTGGGTTGTAACGTCGATCGACCCTAGTGAGAATCGACCTTTTAAGTTCCGGATTCAAATTACAGTTTGTCTAGAAATACGGACATTTCTTTACAAACTAACCTATAGATGGACACCCTCGCCCACCCTAAATGTCGGAATCATATTTTATAATGTGCCGGGCATTTTTCTTAATCTACTTGTGGTTGGGCAGTAATGGATGTTTACGGAGGGCTTGTAATATAATATACCTTTATATATATATTATAACTTTGAATACAACTAAAACGAGGAGCTTGTTAGTCGAGCGGGACCCGCGTATTTGTAGCGAATGTCAAGCGCGTGTCAAGTGCCGGCGTTACGCGACCCGTATTGAATTGGTCGCCATTCAGTGGCATTTTCTATCTCGAGCTCCTCCGTGCTTCGGAAGGCATGTTAAGCCGTTAGTCCCGGTTGTTATCGACAGATAGCAGTCGTGAGGCTGTGTCAGATGCCTTGGGGCAGCCTGAAAAATTCTGACAGTGTTGGCCACTAACACACCTCGGACATAACCCGTTGGTCTGGTTTCCCTGTAAAAGGGGTTACGGAGATCAGACGGCAGTCGCTCCATTGTAATAACCAGTGCCGCCAAATCTAGGACCATGATTTACATCGTACCCTAGGTTCCGAATTTATTATTATTTATTTATTATAGATTATATTATTACTATTTTTACATACATTACAGACTACATTTACAGAATACTAGCTATTTCCCGCAGCTCCACCTGCATTAAAAAGTTAGCCTTTGTTTGACAACGAGTCTTCATCTGTATTCATACCAAATTTTATGACAATCCGTACAGCGGTTTGGCCATGAAAGTGTAACAGAATAACAGACAGACAGACAGACTTTCGCACTTATAAAATGACTAGTATGGAAGTATTGATAATCAACAAAATCATTGCCTTTCGAAAACATGAGACATTGTCTGTCCTAATTTGCTATTTTAAAACTTGTGCTAAAATGTCGAAACGTAAAAAAATAAATAAAAAAACAGGGTTGTTGGTGATCTCAAAATATCCACGGAAATAAACCCCGGATAAAAGCTAGTAAAAAAAACTCTACAATTCAACATACTGTTTAATCATCCAATCTTTAAAATTTACCAGAAAACTCAGAGATTTCAATCTAAAATAAACTTTTAGATAATATTAGAAACTACCATTAATTAAAGAAGCGCAATAAACTTTAGTTTTTACTAATGCTGCAAGCAATTAATATATATTCGTCGGTTTAAAAAAAAAAAGGAAACGTCAGCTGTCTATGGTATAGAAAAACTTAATAATCGGGGATTGGAAATGTATTCATACAGGGTGATTAACAAGCTAATTATTAAAAATAAAAAACACGACTGACTGCTATACAATTGATATTGTTTTGTCACAAAATACATTATAACATAAAAGGCCTATAGCCTTCCTCGATAAATAGGCTATCCAACACTGGAAGAATTTTTCAAATCGGACCAGTAGTTCCTGAGATTAACGCGTTCAAACACACAAACCCTTCAGCTTTATAATTTTAGTATTAGAAATACATTTTTGAAATCTCCTTTTAACCCTCTTCATTTTGATACCACTCTCGATTAGGTTACTCAAATATATTTTTTCAGTCTGAATTTTTATTGCGTATATATTCCGCCATTTTTTTTTAATGATGACATCACATATGACACTTGGAAAAAGCAAGGAATCTAAAGACACCTCATACGTTAAGCCGTTTTTGACTTATGGTGTAATAAAGAATCTCTCATACATACAAACATACATGAACGCTAAAAACATTACACTCTTTAGTTAATCGTATAATAAAAGTATGGCTATTTTGTGATTTTGTTTTATATCAATATTGTAAGAGCCATCGCATTATATAGCTAAGGCTTTTTTGTTAATTTACCATATAATATTTATTCTTCATTACATAGTCAAAATACTTATATAACTTTAATTTTTTGTTTATATATAACTAAGTAGGCACACAGGCGTACGGCCCACCTGATGGTAAGTAGTTACCGTAGCCTATGAACGCCTGCAACACCGGAGATGTCACACCCGCGTTGCTGACCCTAAAAAAAAAATGTTTTCATAAAATAATGTTGTTACGAGTACTCTACTAGCAATAAGTATAGATAGTACATCTTTGTTACAGCCAACATATGTTTGTATGTATTTATCTATGGTGCAATAAAGTGTTTTTTACTTACTTTGAATTCGACAAAGTTACTAAATAAACGATAAAGCATTTTTAAATGTACCGCGCTACTCTCTATTCAGTGCATTCAAATCTCTTCAACAGTACGCACATGCATTTCTTTTTATCATTCGCATTATTCTTTATAGTATCATAACAATCTTTTAAGAGTCAAGAGAGTATTAGTTATCAATGGCTAGTACAAATATATGATAGCTAAACAGTCTTTTAGATGAATCATTCATTCATACAGAGTCTGTTACATGGCCGGCCCCAACCGCTTACAACTACTAGACTTATTTAAAAAATCATTTTACATATTATAACCTATAGTTTAAACATATATTGTGTGGGCAAATTCTTCTTATGACATTTTCCTAAGTTAAATCAATTAACAGTGGAGAAATAATGAAATTGTTAAAATCTTAAGCAGCGTCCTAACTTAAGTATTTTTGAACAGACGAGAGAATTAGAAGCTCTGATAATTCTTTATTCGATTTTGAAACACCCTGTACGAACCGACAAACTTGCTATTTACCCAAATGACATTCTACCGAAAAATATAAAATTGAGCCCGATCCCAGTGCCCAAATGATCGTAATTAAAAAAAAAAAGAAAACATGGCCGCTATCAACGTCCTTCGAAAAAAATTCCAAATTCAAATGGGGCGCGGCGGGAGATGAAAAAGCGAGACTAATTTCATGCGCTCACGCAGTTTCAAAAATGATCGTTAGAAAGAGAACAAACTATATGTAAGAGAGAGAAAATATATTACAAATGTTTTAATCGCATCATAATTTTGGGAGTATGTTGTTGGGATGATATTTTTTTATAATCCGGGATAGGTAGATTATTTTTGTGTATTGTCGTGATTTTATTTTTCGATTGGCTACGGTCGACATTATGGTTTCGTCCTTTGATCTTTATTTTGGTCCGGTTTTGGGGTAAAGTAATAAAAACTAAATTGAAAATTAAGTTTTAAAAGCATTTGGATATTTAAAAAAATATTAACTTTGATGGCTTAACGACTCAAAGAAGATCTTGGCCTCCGAAACAAGAGATCTCCACTGTTCCTTGTTCAGCGCAACCTCCTGCCAGTCGACTCTTTGGAGGGCTTCCAGGTCCTTCACGACTTCTCTCCAGCGGTACCAACTGGTGTTTTAAATTTGGTTTGGGCGTTAATATGGCACAAACACATTTATAAACATGATGTTTAGAAATAACCAAATATGGTTTAATTTCTTACACTCATTAATTTACCCTAAAATGTTTTACGTTTCACTTTTTTATAATACAGATACAAAGAAAAATATAAACAGACAAAGATAAATCATCAGGCTTTAAGTCCGCCATTTACAATTATAATGTACTAGCTGACCCGACAAACTTCGTACCGCCTCCGAATATATTCACCTTTTAAACCTTCCCTGGACTTCCACAAATAATTCAAAACCAAAAATAGCCAAATCGGTCCAGCCGTCCTCGAGTTTTAGCGAGACTAACGGACAGCAATTGATTTTTATATATGCCTATAGATTTCTTAGATACGAGTACCTTATCTAAGAAATTTTACAATTAGAAAGAAAGAAATTATAAATTTTACAATTTACAAAAAAAGATCATAAACTCCTGTCCTGGAGTCAAGAGTCGATTTTCATAGGTGTGTTTGTTTGTTTGTTTGTAATATCTTTATTGCACAAAAACACATTTAATTAACATACACAAGGTTATTGAAAAACAATATATTTTTTACAAATAATACAAATATATTTTGCTAAAAATGTGGTACACATATAGATATTAAAAAATGTAAAAATTTTGTTGTAAAATAACTTATTTTGAACCATTGATCCAAAATAACTTTGATTTTAATTTTATTTATTTTCCCGGAGTCTTTAACGTTAAGAATGAATGAGTACTGTACCATCAAGATTTTAATTGATGGTACAGTACTCATTCATTCTTAACGAGTGGATTGAATGGTCAATCGACCACGTATCTTGGTGTCAGAATTTTCTACCGTGATATATAAGTGCGTATAACTTATGTCTGTTACTAAACTCCTCTCTGTTTATGACTTCATTACAAAAAGATTAAATTATAACTATTGCCTTACGATACAGCAAACATATCCAATATCTGATAGATATACACCGCTAATCATTTGGTTAAGACAAAAAAGAATAATAAATACTTATTAGAAGGTACATAATAATATTGCTTGCGAGCTAAGGCGTCCATTTTGAAAATCATGTGACGGATTCAAAGATAATCAGGTGCTAGATGAGACAATTATTAATTTATTAAGCATGAATTTAATTGATTAAATCGGCGAGTCGAACATTTTTGTTTTATATCGAATGATTTTCGTTCGATATCGAAAGATTTGATATTAATAATATGGTGGTGGATTTCAAAAATAGGGCTCCTGAAAATTCTCTGTACGTCCGGCGTACCCTGGGCTATCTGTATATAGTCTGGTCGACGACGCTGATTGGCTGATCCTCTCATCACAAAATGGCTAACAACAGAAGTCAATAGATATTATGACTCGACAAAAAGAATTTTATTAAAAACTTTTCTTTGGTGGACTTATTAGTTACTAGCTTTTTCCCGCAGCTCCGTCTGCGTCAAAAAGTAGCCTATGTTTCCCGGGGTCATTAACTATATTCATACCAAATTCTATCAAAATCCGTTCAGCGGTTAGGCCGTGAAAGCGTAACAAACAGACAGACAGACAGACTTTCGCATTTATAATAGTAGTATGGATATGGATACAGAAACTTTGAAACCTTCAAAGCCCAAACACGCTACATATGCTGTAATTGACGAGGAGTATCCCGTAGACTTCCCATAGCTGCAGCGTCATTGAATTTGCTATATCTTATAAATATGTATCACTGAAGTTTAAGTAACCACACCAAATTTCAAAATAACCTGAAAGTTATTGAGCTAATGGCCTAACCGTTATAGCTAAATTACCTATTTCGGTCAATTTAGCTTGCAAATTAAAAACCCGTATGGAAATCGGCTTATCCGACTATTTGCTACAATACCACAGACAGACACACAGATCTAAACGTCAAACTCAAAATTATACTAATCGATGATGATATATAATTAGTCCATACTAATATTATAAATGCGAAAGTCTGTATGTCTGTCTGTCTGTTACGCTTTCACGGCCAAACCGCTGAACGGATTTTGATGAAATTTAGTATAAAAGTTGAAGACCCGGGGACAAACATAGGCTACTATTTGACGCAGGCGGAGCTGCGGGAAGCAGCTAGTATAAAATAAATGGAGCCACATCTAGTAAAATAGCACTATGTATAATTACAGCGTCAAAAAAGCGTCCGCCATGATGGTTCGGATCGCATCAAACGCGGCACCTTTAAAAACTTAATTTTCAACATCGTTAAGGATTACTTGCACCTGGTGCATATATCTTAGTCTAAGCTTCCCGGTTGCACCATAAGGCTTATTATTAGATTTTTTTTTAATCTGTTAAACACTTAGGCGCTGAATGTTTCTCTAGAAATGTTAGTTTTTAATCCGAAATCGACGAGCGTGTATGAAGAGAGTGATGAGCGTAGAAGAAGCGAAGGAAGTCTGTAAGGATCGTAGCAAATGAAAATCCGTGGTCTCTGCCTACCCCTACGGGAAAAAGGCGTGATGGTATGTATGTATGTATGTTAGTTTTTCTCTAGTTGACAGATGTTATGCCCCACTGCTGGGCAAAGGGAAATATATGGCTGGTCTATTTATTTATTTAACTTTATTACATAATAGGCTAGTTTCCTAAAAAAATATAATTAGTCCGTTTATTAGACAATCCAAAAATATTGTTGACGTATTTTTTCATTTAAAAATTAAACACAAGAATGGTAAAGATATGGCGCGTTAAAGTTCCGTGTGTCGTCACAGTGTGCTAAAATTTTTCGCAATATGTAACTTCACGAGCCCCCTAACTTTGATGTGTTATATCTTTATAATTTATCGCTTAATTGGCAAAAGAAAAAATACGTCACTAATATATTTTGATTCCCTAAACGACGGACAAATTTTAATGTTTGTCTTTTGACCCTGGAAACTAGCTATTGTGGACAGCGGGCTTTTTACCAAACAACCAAATGAGTGATGCTAAGAAAGTTAATCGGCAAGGTAATTCGTATCACATTAATGACTAACTCAACTAAAATTAACTATATTTCTAAATTATAACAAATTTGAATTTTGCTTCTTCTAAAAAGGTAAGGAACTGACATTAAGAGGTTTGGATTCGGAAAATATTTCTATACTAGATTTGCCCGCCTGCGTCTAAAAGTAGCCTATGTTTGGCCCCGGGTGTTCAACTATATTCATACAAAAATCTGTTCAGCGGTTTGGTCGTGAAAGCGTAACAGACAGACGGATAGACAGACTTTCGCATTTAAAATATTAAGTATGGATTTTTTACTTAAAATTTATTCTCTTGTTTTTCTTGATTGTCCACCCTTATCCCAGTGCAGATGTACTGGGTTAAGGAGTGATCGGATCTACTAATAGTTGCATCATGTCTTCCTTATACAACGTTCTCTACTAGTCTTACAAATGAAAATAGAACAAGAAATAACGTATCTGTACCTCTATCAAAAAACAGTCTTTAATTGGAGAATTACCCAAAGACTTCAAAAAGAAAGAAAATAACGTCAGGCAGGTGGCATTGAGATAGGTTGAGAGTTTAACTAGCCCTGAGACAAAGCCCTGCGCTCCCTCTCGACGTCCAAGTTATCATTTAGTTTCTCTGTGATATCTCTTCCACATTTTTTCTTCTTTTCTATTCAATAATTCATTCTTTTTTAGAAATTAATTTCACATCAATGATATATATTCTTCATTATTTTAGAAATATAACCTACAAAAACATACGGGTTTCTTTAAAAATAACGATTTATTAACGTCAAAAAAAAAGTAATCACACTGTTTAAATAAGGAACAAAACCAATTAAAGAAAATGCCCGACCTCACTTCCAAGTGAAACGCATTTAATAAGGCCGATATTTCATCGCTTTATCGGCAAAACCGGGTTCTGCGCCCTAATCGGTACGGAGAATAAAAAAAGACACGTACAGCCACGCTTCGTACGAAACGTGTGTAATCAGGCCCTTATGATAAAAATAAATTAACCTCCTTCAAAGCGAAACATAAATTAATAATGTCATCCAAGCTAGGCCTCATGAAAAAGAATAAAATCAACCGCCGAAAGTTGACCTCCCTCTCCCTTTAAATTGTTAAGAGAAAAGGTCACGCGGGGGAAAATTTTAACAACCCCAAAGTTACGACGTTATTGGCCGGTTGCAAGACAGAAAGAGACAACAATACTGTATCGCTTCGGTTTGATTACACCAGCTAGGTCGTGATTGGTCGATTCAAACTGGGTAGAGGGCGTCACCATCGGTTTCCCGCCATAAATTGAGTTGTTGACACATTAATAAGGTGATGTTATGTTTTAATATCGTTTTTTTTTCGCTTCGCTTGCAAGCGCGCGAAATTATAAGCCCTGAATATAATTATTGTTGTTATGATTCTTGTTTAAATGAGCTGCGTGTGTGGTCCCGACTCGGATTGCTTGTATAATTAAACTGTTTTGGTTCGCCATTTTCCGCGCCCGCCATATTTTAATTCACTTTACAGCCATGCTCAGGTAACTAGCTGATACAGCCACTGCTTTTAACGAATATTTTTTTATTGCGTTTCGAGATTTTATTGCGGATTCGATTGGGATTTTATTGAGAGAAGAATGGCGCTTCTATTTTTTCTTTTGGTAATACTAATCTAACTTGAATAAATTCATAATGAAATGCCAATCAATATTATTTCTGCAGTCGTTAATAAAGTGAAGTCGTCAATTTGGACTTATTTCTACGTCACTCGAACCTTTTCTTTGAAAAATATGACTCACCCAAAAATCGGTGAGTCGAATCAAAATCGTTCGAATCGCCGATTATGTTGACATCGAACGAAACTCATTCGATATACCTATATCTTTATCTGCGTGAACAAGTCCTACTTTTCAAAAATAGGGCTCCATGTACACTTTTGGTAGAGTTTTTTTTTTCATTTTACGTATTAAAACGTCTAAGTAATACTAACAATTTTATGGATTATCATGATCTGAAAATAAATGAATAAATAAATAAAATAAAACACAAGTGACAGCCGTAGCGTAACGTAAATGGATTTAATATTTTTATTCCCTCCTGGCTAGGCTGGCAGGCTGGTTTATAGACAAAATACCTTAAAAATTAGGACGTCTATAATATGTAAGTATATTTACCTTGACCTTACCTGTAAAAAGCGAAACATACCGCTCAAAATCAAACTGTGAGCACAAGAATGATTTGTTTACGCTATTGCCAATTTCCAACGGTTTTGTAAAGCAGGCGTAGAAAATCGGCATTCGGAGCCGACACCTGATAATCAATTTGCCACAAAATAACTAATAAAACAAATTCAATTCAAAACATTTTCAATCTTATCTCCAAGTATGAAGGAGAGCAAAAACGCAATGACAAAATTGTACGAATATTTCCAAGAAAATCACCCAACGGAGTAAATCCAATTCATTACATCAAACCGGAACGTATTAGGCATCCAAACTTCCCGTACAAATACGATAACAGAGCTAACCTTATTCCTTCGCTTTAAAGTACACTTTTCTTTAAAAAAAAACAAGCTTGAAAATACTGGCCGAAAACTCCTACTGCGTCGCAAATCGCGCCAAAATATTGACGTTACATTTGACAGTTCAAAGAAAAAATGTCACCGCGTGTCACCTGCCCATAGACAAAGGCGTTTAAAACTTGTTTACACCGTTGCAAATTTGTTTATGGTCATGTCTTCTTTTTTTATGTTGAGGTGTAGAGCCCTTTGTGCTTATTGTTCTATTCAACATTTGTTTGAAATAAAGAGTTTTATTCTACTGTTTCTGGTGTTACACGCGATCTAATATAGTTTGTACTTACTTAAAACACTCACAGCCACACTCAGAGACGTAAATGATTACGCAAATTCTTCAAATTAAAAAACAATCTATAACAATATTTTTTTATTAATTTGTTTAATTTTATTTCGTTTAAATGACAAAATACAAAAGTGCCACTAAACTAAACAATTAATTGCTTAAATAAAAAGTATTAAACCAACTTCTAAATGGCGTGTCGATATCCTCACAACAAAATAGACATATTTATCCCGAGAAGTGCTCTGCCTCTTTCACGGCCTCATCTATAGCGGCCATCAGGTTACCTACTTAAAACTAATAAGCAAAATTTAAAAAAAAAATAGTTTTAATTTGTCTAATTACCTACAAATAATTAGGTGTTTTTGGTTAATTTACCTACAAATAATTAGGTGTTTTTGGTTAATCTTCTGTAGCAAGTATTGTGCTCACGAGGCACTAAACATATTTTTTAAATAAATATTCGGCATCATTTTTATGACTAGCCTGTCTCAAGTAAATTCATCTAGATCAAGCTTCTTCACATGAAATTTGAAAAAAGAATAAAAGATTATAAGCTTGGTCTTAGAAGAGAGGAGTGGTCTATTCTTAAACCGGTAACGACACGACTATTAGTATGAGTATATTTATTTCTTACTAAGTATTGTCTATGTACCTGGTGATTTAAGTTACAAATGTCTGCACTAAAATAGATATTGTACTTTGCGTTGTACTTTGTAAAATCAATACATTTTAATCTAGATAGTAACAGTTAACAGAAACAAACATTACACAAAAAACACTCAATCTCCGCCACAGAGAAAAAAAACAATCGTCACGTCTCGAAAAAAGAAAACAAAAAGTCGTGTCAATAACAGCCAGTATTTCGGCACGCGTGTAATCGAGAACAAGGCATAGACAAGTGACACTCCGCGCGATTGACAGACGAGAACAAACGCATTCCAAATTCGTGTAGTTGGAGAGCTTGTTTACATTTGCAGTGTTATTTTTTAGATAGGCACAAATACCTATAAAAATATTAATAAAATATACTGTGCGACAGTATATTTTATTAATATTTTATTAAGATATAATATTTATCTTAACTAATTAACTTTTAAAAATGCCTGTTTATTAATACTCTTTTTTTTTCTTATAGGTAGAGGTTTCTACCACTAATAAAATTTTGTTATCATAAAATGTAAAATAAAAAAGGACTACGCTAACGCTACGATTTAAAAAAAATACAATATTTTTCCTAAACGCTAACGAGATTGGTTTAATCTTAAGTCCCCAGTATAATCATTTTAGGTCTATAAATAAAACTAATCCTTACGTGAAACATAAGTTCATGTCAAAAACCTTAAAGGTCCACGTAATCACCAGCTCTCAGTCTACAAGTATCACACTGCGCGGCAAATCGATTCGAAAATGGAACACCTTGAGGATTCAAGTTGTTCTTTTACTTTGCAACGGGATACTTGCCAGTATTCGCTGTTTTTTTTTTAATTATCAGCCAGATATTTAGTTTTAAAAAGTATCTTCATAGATTGGGACTTTTGGCGGGAAGCTGTGAAGAGCAGTATCGGCGCTGTATTTTATTTTTCAAAATTTGTGTATTTTTGAGTGTTTGTGCATAATAATGGTGGATTATTATTCGCAAAGTGTTCAAGAATAAGCGTGAGTGTTGGAAAGTGGTACAGTATTCGATTTATGTAATTTTCTTGCTTGTTGCCAAACTCCTGGAATCGCTAAATGTAGTATTTCTACCACTTCACTGAGAATAATACTTGACTCGACTTAACTACTGACTACTTAAACTTCCTTCACTAAACGACTTTTTTGTATAATTTTTACTTGTTACTGGATAAATATGAAAGTAAGAGCCATATTTAAAAAAATCCTTATAGTCTCCATAGTGTCATTGTCATCTCGTCCGCCACCTCCGGTCTATGAAAAGACCACTTCCGAGGCCGAGAAGCGGTTACAAAATACTCCAAAACCAAGCTGTGCAAGATCAGTAATTACTTTGTAGCCGACACATAAATAGGTTGTAGTTCATAGTTCATTTATTCATAAAAACAATATACATTGTGTCTTAAAATACAATTAAAATAATAATAATAAGAATTTGATTTCACATTTAATGTCAATACTAATATCTATCTATTTAAAAATAAATTGTGAGTATATTTCAACTTTGAGAACCAATAAATTCCTCAAGACTATAGAAACATTTTTCTACCAAGAAGCACCTCAGTGAATCTTTGAACGAGATAAAGTCTGGAATACATTTATAATCGACCGGCAATCTGATAGATATCAGCCCAGATATTGTTTATTATTTCATATTACTACATTAAACTTACTAAAACCGATCGCATGCCTGTTTATTCTTTACTAGCTTATTCACGCAGCTCCGTCTGCGTCAAAAAGTAGCCTACGTTTGACCCCGGGTCTTCAACTATATTCATACAAAATTTCATCAAAATCCTTTCAGCGGTTTGGCCGTGAAAGCGTAACAGACAGACAGACAGACGGAAAGACAGACAGACTTTCGCATTTATAATATTAGTATGAATTATAGAACATACTGCGACCAAATCGCAGACATATTAAAAAAAAGAGATGTCAGGAGTACCCGTAATGACGAGAGTGATGAGGGTAGAAGAAGCGAGGGAAGTCTGTAAGGATCGTAGCAAGGACTACGGAGGGAAAAAGGCGTGATATATATATATATGAATTATACAAGTTATTAGTACTCCCGTGTTATTTTGCATACGCCCATGGGAATGGTCTATTCTACAACATAATTACTGTTACATGGCTAATAATATAATCTTTTTACAAACCTATCATAGGAGAGATTAGAGCTAAAACTGTCCATGGGATAGATAATTACTATAACCAGAAAAAACTACAACAAGGATATCTAAAACGAACAAAAGGTATGGCTTTAGTCATAAGCGATAATACGAGCGGATAATCATGGACCGTTAAATTGTTGTTTTTTTCCTTTTTTAAATACAAATACTGACAGCACTTACAGTTTACCAATACGCATGTGACAGACCGACGGACGGACAGCGGGGTCTTAGTAACATGGTCCTGTTTTATCCTTTGGCTACGGAACCCTAAAAAATATACCTTATTAGCTGTTTCCCGCCTATTCAAAAAATACTTTTGGAAGCCCCAGGGTTTTACCCTGGGTCTTCCAAATTTCATCAAAATCCGTCCAGCGGTTTGGCCGTAAAAGCTAACAGACAGACTTTTGCATTTAAAATATTAGCATTGTTATGTATGGATTAGCATGGATATGGAATTATGCGATATAATAAATTGCTTTGAAAAATGAATTGGTACGTTGAAATATTTCAACAGTTGCTACGACATGCCCTCTACGAGCTACAACGCCTACGAAATTCGTAGCACTTGCCTAGCGACTATTAAATTACTAAACAAAAGTTATAAAATCATATGAGTTAATTAGCTTTTACATATATAGTTCTAAAAAGCAGAATAGACCACTGGCTTTCTTTTTTAGATCTACTATTACTTTATAAGTATTTTATTCTTTCTTTAGTAGAAACTAATGCAAGCAACATGATAATTTTGGGTACCTCATGAAGAGTACTAAAGACATCTCTTATTAGCGTAATAAGAGTTTTAAATGCATAGGTTTAGTTAATTACATTTTTGACCTGAAGCCCGATTTCTAAAAAGTATGATTCACGTGAATGGGTGACCCCGTCGGGCCTCACAGGTTCAAAATAGGCCTCCTGATCTCCTTAACGTCATTTGTAATATTTACAGGAGTACAAGAAAAAGAAATGTATTTCATTTTAACTAATTAAAAATTGAACGAAAACGTTTTACATTAAAAAAATAATGATAATAAGGCATAAATTTGAAACCGAAACATATTTTTTAAATATTTCTGAAAACAAATGAGGCGAACTATTTTCACCGCGAAATCCAAAAACTCTAACAAATTAAAAAAAAGACAATATAATCACGACCTAACATCAGTCCTTCGCGGCGTGCGTCCATTTTGAAAACAACCATTGTGTTACCTGTCAAAATATTTCTTTTTTTTTATTAACGACTAGTCCGGGTGCCGGCTTTTGGACGCGCCGAAAAACTTAATATTCTCTTTTCAAATGCATATCTGTTCGATTGTTAAAAATGTTAGATTTGAAAATATTTATTTATGGTTTTCGGTATGGCTGATCTACATAAGAAATGATGTGGCTTATATTTTATGGATTAATATTTCAATCAAATGTTTCGTTATGAAATTTCATTTACATACATATCAATTTTCGGTACGGAATTTTGAAAGTTGGAACAAATTTCAAATGTTGTGTCATACAGATTACCGGGAGGTAGTACTTATTACTTCTTTAAGAGATCCTGAATTATAAAACTAGCTTAAAAGTAGCCTATGTTATATATGGGTCTTCAACTATATTCATACCAAAATTCATCAAAATCCGTTCAGCGGTTGGGCCGTGAAAGCGTAACAGACTGATAGATAAACAGACTTTCGCACTTATGAAGTATGGATGGATGATATAGTATTATGAATCTGTGATACTGTCATAAAAATTTGGACCGTTATTATTATTAGTAAAATTATTTTAGCGTTCTCTTGTTTTAGAGACCAACTTCGCGGGCTACCAAAGTTTATAATTTATTTTATGAATAAAATAAACATTTTTGAAATTAAACATTGTGGGTGTGAAAAATAATAATTATAACCTACATAGATGCAATTATCGAGCGCTATTGAATATTTTTTGCAAACTAATTGGGTATTTAATAAAACGGTATAATTCAGTGCAATATACAGGGCTGGCAATTTTTTTTTATCAAAAAGAATTTTAACATATTCGCTGCCGATAAATTATAACAATGAGTTTTTAATTGTTACGACGCACATGTGCGTTTCCGGCCCTGGATGCGTTAATCCCATATTTTTAAAAGAATCAGAACTTCTATCTGTTATCTGAGATTTCTAGCAGTCAGAATGCTTAGTTACAACCGCCGCACTTAAAGTTGTTAATGACCAAATATAAATAACTAGCTGTTTCCCGCAGCTCCGCCTGCGTCAAAAAGTAGCCTATGTTTGACCCCGGGTCTTCAACTATATTCATAACAAATTTCATCAAAATCCTTTCAGCGGTTTGGCCGTGAAAGCGTAACAGACAGACAGACTTTCGCATTTATAATATTAGTATGGATATGTAAAAATCTCCCTTATCACATGGATCGTGACAGTTGAAATTTTCACAGATTATGTATTTCTGTTGTAGCTTGCATATTATTATTGATGTTATTAACAACATGTTAGAACAAATACTAAAATTAATATTTAAAGAGGCTCCGCTCCGCTATTTAACATGATTTATTGTTGATTGTATTCAGTGTTGTATTTATTTTACGTATGTAATTGGTGCAGTAAAAATGTTTATTCATTGATTCAAGATATTCTTTTCCAAAAAGAGTATAAAATGAATGTTGCAAGCCCTAATTCAAGGCTACCAACATACCAACCTAAATATATGACTTCTTCGCGCGCGTCACTACTTAATAAGATAATTACAGTGTTGCCAGTGCAATTACAATGTAATTGGACAAGATGGCGGCGTAATTATGTGACAGTGGATTAGAGTAACTATTACTTTTACAGCAACGCTAGTATTCTAGTCAATCTTGATATATCTAAATCTATAGCTGTGTTGTATATTAGTTCTGTTAAATGCAGTATGTAAACTTTCTTTACGTTCTTTCATTAGATTAGATAGATTGATAGATAGATCTTTATTCACAAAACATGGTACAATTATATTGGTGGTAACAATTAATTATTAGATTCACATGTTTGCCATATTAAGTGGCGAGCGAATACATAGTAGATTAAATGAACATTTTATGAAACGTAAGCCTAAAGAAACTATTAATAAAAATAAAAACAATCAAAGACAGTGATAAACAAAACAACTTGGCAATGTTTATAGTCAACAATGGTCCAAAAATTCATTGATACTATAGAATGTCCGTTCAAGCAACCTAGTTCTTAGACTCTTTTTAAATAAGTGAATCTCCAACTGTTTTATTTCGTTTGGTAGTTTGTTATAGATTTTTACACACATATTTCACAAGATTTCTTTGTGGTCTATTATTTAAGTCTATTGCCTTATTAAATAAACTAATGTATGTATGTACAAAAACACACGTTTCATATATATAAAGGGAAGGTAATGTCAGCATGCCAATTTTTTTGAATAAAGGTTTGCATGTGCACCTTGGACGGACTCCACATATAGCCCTTACACATTTTTTCTGAGCAATAAATGCTTTAATATATTCCGTACTATAACCCCAGAGAACTATGCCGTAACGCAAAACAGATCCAACAAAAGCATGATACGATGTTATGGCAGTTTTCATGTCAGTAGCCTTTTTGACTTGATAAAGTGCATAAACAAATTGATTAGATAGACCTAAATTTTTCCAATTTAGGTCTTGAACAATTATCACGCCCAAAAATTTTGCACTTGGAACATTATTTATTTTATTAATATTTAATGTAAAGTTGCAATGTTGATGTTTCGAATTATTAAATTGTATGTAATTTTATTTATTTAGATTTATATTCAAATTATTTTCACGCATCCATTGTAAGATTTCGTCAATTGTATCATTAATGTCTTTTTCATGTTCAATTATTGCGTTATTTTTGCTTTTTTTGCATTACTACTAATGTAAGTACTATAATTATAGAAATATCATCGGCATATAGAATACACTTATGATTTGTTATATTAATAATGTCATTGATATATAGAATAAATAAGAGCGGTCCCAGCACACTTCCCTGTGGAACCCCACACTTTATATTTCTGTAGGAAGATATATAAGAGTTTCGTTCATTATTTGATATTCTATTAATTATGACACCTTGATATCGATTCTTTAGGTAGGAAGAAATCCATTGTAGAGCGATTCCTCGAATACCCATTCTTTTTAACTTTTCCAAAAGCCTTTCGTGTGACACAAAGTCAAATGCTTTCGACAAGTCGAAGAATAGTCCAGTCGTTAAACAGTTATTATTTAAACTAGTTAAGATTGAATTCACAAGTGTATTTATATATATATTGCTACACTCTTTATTGTATTATTCACAACTTATACATCTTGACACTAATTTTAACAATGTGTACATAGATGGACTTATCGCAAATGCAATTTCTTCCAGCCTTCAAATTATTGCCTATTTTCTTTCTTCCTGTCTTAGTTCTTAGTGTGTTGGTGGCCAAGATTGTCAGATTTCTTGACACAGTATTAATGCTTGAAATCATTATGAAGTCCCGACGGAAGACTGACTTATGGAAGACGACTTATGCTGAATTGGGTCCTATAATGGCAAATAATGTAAATGTCTTTTATTGTTCTTCTGTTCTATGTAATTGTTTTCAAAAATAAATTCAACTATTTAAGAGTATAAAAAACTCGAACATCAGGGTGTACAAGATGAAATATTTATTTATTTATTATAAGGAAGACCAACAGCTTATATCTATACAATAGGTAAAAAACTTAAGCAATTTAGAAGCCAATTATAGATCCTCACAGATAGAACTAGAATAGTACAACTAACAAACCAAACATAGTACACACATTGAATTTTGAAAAAAAAAAAAAATTTTATGTGACTCTTTCGATTTGAATTAATGTATTTAAGACCGGCCGCTCACCTTGTTCGTTGACCCGCATGATCGTTACAAACATGCATGCCTCGCTAGGCTATCAAGTTCATACATAATGAGCTTATCGTATATCAATAACGCGCGCTCTACAATAGACAATAAAGTTTTATTCTCTCTATGGTTACGCGGCAAATCGAGATAAGCTTTAAAGGTTGTTCTGTCAAAGGATTTTTAATTTGAATGCTGAAATTAACTGTCAATTTGACAGCCACCTTTTCTTATTTGCTTGTATGACAAAACGCCATGTCTTTAAAACACACACGCGACCTAGATTGTTAATAAATAAACATGAATTTTTGACTATCCGAAATAAAGAGATATTATTATTAATACACAAAAGTTTTCTGACTGTTACTTACTAACATTTATGGAATCAAATATCAACAAAATTCGGAGGGAAAAAAACTAAAATAAATTACTGATAATTTGAAATAAATTTTATTTATTTATTTAATTAACTATTTGTCTATTTGTCTTACTCCAATAACATGTAAAAAAACCCAAATATTTTTTTTATCTCAATGTAAAATTAATGTATATCTTTCTTTTATTTTTATTATTTATATTTTGTATAATAAAAGGAAAAATTCGAGGCTGGGTGAGGTCAGAGGTGGCGGAGCAGAGGTTTGGAAGGAGATGGGGGAGACCTTTGCCCCAGCAGTGGGACAATGTATGTTATTTAAAAAAAAATATAAAAGATACTTGTTTAAAAACATTTAAAAAACAATCATTATCATTATTTCGTGGATCATCATTACATTGTCAATCGACCATGCACACCCTGGTGTCAGAGTTAAAAAAAAAGAACAAGATTTCACTGCATATTTTTTTTATCTGTTATTTTACATAAATGCCTTTTATAATTGCGATTAAAGTAAGTTGCGTCCTTGCACTAATTTTATAAATTTTATGGTAATACAAAGCATGAAATAAATATTTTTTGTCTTTATTTGAACTTTATCAGTACATTCATAAATAAACTTTGTATTTTATTAAGTCAGGGGTGTTGTTTCCAAGAATCTGTCTGATGGCTTGGATACATAACACACGGGTACGCGAGCCCGACTTACTCAAGCTGCTACTGAGTCAACCCATGTCCATCCGAGTCAGTAGCATCCTAGTACCTTATCCTTTCCCCAAACCCAACCACATCCCACCCTTCTCTAGCTTAAGAAAACTTCCGATGGGCAGGAGCGTCGGAAGTACAATAAGCCGTTGAAACTGCGCTCGCCAACCCGCCTGCCAATCGTGGCGAGTATGGCAACAACCCCTCAATTTGGGGGAGGCCTAAGTCCAGCAGTGGACTGATTGCGGCTGAAACGACGACGACGACTAAAATACCTTAAGTTAGGTTTCATTATTTATTAAGTTTCACTTGTACATTATGGCCATATTATCTACCAGTGAAACTTATTATCAGTTATGTTTGTAATACCTTTATTGTACTAAAAAAAATATTATACATACACTTCTTCTTCGTCTTTCGAATCAAAATATAATATATAATATAAAATTTAGACTACATAAAATTTGCTCAATACTTTACAATACAGAACATACACTAATAAAATAGAGAGAACAATTTAATAAAGGAAACATAAGTGATAGGATAGTATACAATGACGGACTTACCCTAGAAAACATCTCTACCAGTTTCATCCATAAAAAGAATAAGTGAGTTTGGAAGATGTAAAAAAATATGCTGAACTCATTTTCTTCAGGTGGATCCCTACTTATATGTAAGTATTTAAAAATTGAGTGCATGTATGCGACATATATAATTAGTAGTACCCAAATATGACTAAAATTTTCTAAATATGAATTAACCACATAAACAAAAACAAGCAACAATTAATAATTAAGCAGGCTATTATAATTAACGAAAACAAGTGAAAGCCAATTAAATACTTATTACATGCAAAGAGTTGCGTTCTATATTGAGTCATACCAAACAATCAAATATTCGATAAAATTACATACAATTTCAAACCAATTAACTCCACCAAAATATATCCAATTTTAATACATACCGTAGAACGGAAAATGTTTTTGTAATCTTCAAGCGCGGGAAATTAGTCCATAGAGCCGCGTGAAAAGGATGAAAATCGATATTCGTACTGGCCAGCGGACCACACACGTCGACGCGGCGGGTTATTTAAAAAAGGAACGCTCAAACCGCGCCTCGTTCGTTACCTCATCATCGGCTTCTTTTTATTTTTTTAAAACCTGCGGCTGCGACTAGTTTTATACATAGAGCCTACACACGCCTTCTATATGGGTTGCCAGTTCGAAAAACGAATGATGTTGTTGTACTCGTATTAATAAGGCCCAAGTTTCGACTGGAGGCATAAATTAGGCTGTTTTATTAGGTTGGCGCGCTTCAGATGCGCCGACGTCGAGAGTGTATCGTTTTTATAGTTTTTTAAATATTCTTCTTAAGTATAAGGGTTTCTGCCTTTGAAGATTAGTTTGTTATCGGCCAGTAATAAAGTAGGTGAGGGTTTAGCTTATTTTTATTTTTTTATTACTGGGAATCGGTGGAATTGAATACTTTTTGGTGGGAATTTTCTCGATGAAAGATAAGGTCGGGGGAATTAAGAACGATGGTTTTTTAATTCTGAGGACGATATTTGAGAGGATGTGCCCGACGGTGGCTATTGTCAAGACGTCAGGCAATGGTGGAATTTAGTGTCGATCAAGTTTCATTTATTAACATGTTGTCAACGATAAAATTAAGGACAAAATAGTTGAAAAAAATCTTCAAATTTAGTATGGTTTTCAACAAACATTTATTTTATGCATCGTATGAAAAATGTTTATTAAAAAAGTTGCCTTCTTGTAATAAGTGGTTCTAAGTTAATTGGTAAAAACTGTTTACTAATTAACAAGTACTTTTCGTATTGAAAACTGCTAAATGTTTAACCAAACAATGGAAAACTAATTTAATGAACTTTGGACTCTATCTATAAAAGTATATCTATACCTATACCATAAAGAATTGGCGGTACAGCGGGGAAATGCTGCCAGTATACTGGGTACGTAGCCTCGATGAGGTTCTTTGGAAGATTTTTTTTATATATAATGTTTTTTTACGTTTATACGTAACAGAACATTAAATATTAAAAAAAGAAGCTTATGTTGAAAATGTTGCTTTTGTATTATTGAATTATTATATGTATTGATTACTTTTTAACAATAAATAATCATAAGGAACTACAATAAGCATTTTACACGGGGTACCTACGGCAAAGTACTGGAACTCCCTTCCAGCAGACATATTTCAGGACTCTTACAACCTGGAACTTTTCAAGGCTAGAGTGAATAGGTATTAATGTGCTAGCGAGTTCCATCATAGACCACATCTGCAATTTTAACATTAGATGGGATTGTGGTCATTCGATGGATCTTCTAACATTTAATTTACCTCAAGGTAGCCTGGAAAAGATTGCTTGTACGAAGGCCGCGTTTTGTACTTGTATACTGTATTCGTATAATTTTTTGTTTATGGTAACTGTAAAAATTTCTCTTCTGTAGTGTGCAATAAAAAAAATGTTTTGTTTTTAATTGACGTTTCACAACTATCTGTAAGTAATCAATTTTCAAAAATAAAAATATATAATCAAAAAGGATCGTAAAATTGTAGTGCCCTGCCAAGGTTCAAGACCAATTGTAATACCATGGAGACAATAAACGAATTGAATTGAATAATAATAAAGATTACGGTTTCACTTACCTTCAAAAATTATTATTTCCCACCTCTTTGTTGACTAGTTGTAAAAGCCGTCGGCTTCAAGTTCGCCCTTTACATTATTTTAATGAAGTTAGCTAAATAAATAAAATTGCAGTAATTACCTAGTTACATAAATAAGACCTAGATACATATCATCACGCCTGTCTAGGCAGAGACTACGGATTTCCACTTCGACCCTTACCGACTTTTCCTGTCACCATTGTATTTACCCGACTACGCCAGAAGGAGGGTTAAATACTCTCGAAAAACATAACCCTAATTCTGGATCTACATACTTATGTAGGTAGGTAGGCATGTATGTATTTTCGGCTCTATGGATTTTATCTTAAGAGGTGTCGTTAGATTCGTACTGAGAGACGAGAGTGACACTGGGTACATAAAAATAAAACAAATTCAACAAACAAAAAAAAAAGTTTTTCATTTCTAAATTACACAGAAAGACAGTCGGGTGTTTCAGTTTTGTTAAACTATCGTTATCTTGTTTATAATAACATTTCGTGAGTCTAGTTCCCTCCATCCTTCCTACATGCCCAAACCAATGTTTATTTAAAAAAAAAACAACTTAAATAAGTATATAAAATAGTAAGTAAAATAGGTCGGATATATTCCTCCGCATAGATGGACAGCGACACGGAGGAATATTTCGACGCTTCCTAGCATCAGAAATATTTTTAAGTTTTAGCTCATATGTTGTTACATATTTTTTAATTTAGTTTAGTTTAGTTTTTTTATGTAAAAACATTGCATTTATTAACCAACATTTTTCCCCATGGTAATAAGTACCAACCGAATGACATTTTCACGGTCAACGTCAAAAGAAAAAGAAGAAAAGTCACTTGCACACCAATTGACAAAAATGTCCGTCACGATACCGTAAAAAAATAAACTAATGTTTTCGAAAGTACAAAAAAATGTACATATATATTTTATATAGAGCATCTCAAATACAAAGTAGACAAAATGGCGTTACGCAGCACGATACATCATAAGGGCCGGGCATAATTGCCCGCTAACTAGCACAAATTACCCACATATCTGCCGGATTAGGGTTGGGCTGCTGTGACAGCGAGAACATCGCACAGAAATATTTTCAGAAGTAATGTGATGCAAAAGTAATCTATAGAAGAAGATGTTCTAAGAACATCGGATGATACTTTTGCCTCACCTTTTACATGGCATAAGAAAAACTATAGAAAAATTAAGAATTTTAACCCGTTAACTTTTTAACCCTAAATTTACTTTTCCGGAATCTGGTTAAAAATACCAATAAAATTAATTCACTCCTAATACCTATTATACACTGGCACTCCATCTCGCCTCTTTCGGGAGACGAGGCGACTGTATCCCATATCAGCCACATGATATTTGTTTGTACATACATAGAAAAAACTAAAACTAATAAAAGAATTGTTTAATTAATTTTTGAACGTTAAACTTGTTTCCCGCAGCTCCGCCTGCCTAAAAAAGTAGCCTATGTTTGACCTATGGTCTTCAGCTATATTCACACCGAATTTCATCAAAATCCGTTCAGCAGTTTGGCCGTGAAAACGTAACAGACAGGTAGACAGACAGACTTCCGCACTTATAACATTAAGTATGGATATAATCAGAATACTAACAGCTTAAGTAGGTATTATCGCTAGCAATAACACCCCACCTCTACTCTCCCTGGAGATCGCCATCGGTCTGTTAATGTACTCCAGTGCCCAAAGAAACAGTGACGTAGTCATTTCTGCCCTATTATTTGATGAGGCGGTTTGTTTCGGCCCACATTCTACTATACAAATGGTTTATCGCGACTTACACCCGTATTCTTAAACCTTCACTCAAACTCGACTCAACCTTACTCCACCTCATTGGTATGATTAGTCGTCACTAGCTTCCTTGACCTGAGATGATTTCTCATTGGTGAGTATCGAACTGACAAATACAAGGTTGCTCGAGAGGTACCTTGAGGCGTCCTCGAAATGAAATAAAGTGGATAAAAAACTTTTTTGCCACTTTTGGCCTAGGTATCAACTTACTTTATTTTACTTTTTACTCTATTCTAATTTTAAATTTTTGTGTTTAGAATTGTTATTTTAACCTGTGACGTTTCTCATTGGAGTTTGCTCATGCAACCAACTAAGAATGTCGTTTTAAAGCAAAGTTCGAGGGCTTTCATAGGGCGCCCTCGAATGAGTTTAAGTAAAGGACGTCCTTAGGGTTATGTTTAAGAATTGGGGCTTAGTCTTTGTGAAATATCGTTATTATTATCTTAGTTTTACCTTAGTGTGACACACTATCTTCACTTTTCTATGCCTAGTAGGCTAAACGTGTATGTGCTTAATATTTTCAATGTACAATCTTGAATTCAACATGTTTACAAAAGAATAAATGATTATTGATTATTGTGTAGTTAGTACTTGATATTATCAATATTAACAATAATACTATTACTAATCTTAACAAAAACAATGACCAAAAAGAACGTAAGTACCAGTGAATATAAATATAAAATTGACTATGTAAAAGATAGTATATTTTTAACTTCTTGCACAGAATCAGAGGTCATGGATTCGATTCCCACATTTTTGATAAATACGAGCATAGACATACTCGCCCGTCTTGACATTTCTGATAAAGTTATCGTTATTACATGGAAAATTTCCACAAGCATTATAAAAGTAAATTGTAAAACCAAACGTGACTTAAAATACTTTCGTCTTATTACTTTAGGCTCTATGTTCGTAAAAGTATTTGAAAAACCAATGACAAATAGATTAACTATATTTCTTGATAAAAATAACGTTATAGCTAACTGAATAATGAACATAATGGATTTCAGAAAAATAAATCTACCACACTAGCAGCTTACTCCCTAATAAAATCTATTATTGAAATTAATATTGATAGACAGGTCCCTGTAGTCACCATATTCTTTGACATGTGTAGTGCTTTTGACCTTGTACAACATGATAAACTCTTAGCCAAGTGTGAAAAGTATGGAATTAGCGGACCAGTTTTAGAACGGCTAACTAGCTATCTGGCTAATAGAGAGCAATGTGTTGAGATAAGTACAAAAGAAATTGTTAAAATATATATCATCTTCCTTTTTAACCCAACCATAGTCAAGGATAGTTCTAAATTCGTATTTGTAACCTCAACCCTATTGACATTTCTGTGATAAATGATATGCTAAAGTTTATTGGAAAATAGGGCTTTGATGTTTGGAACGCGATTGTCGTTCTTTGAAAAAATATTTGCATGTAAACTGATATATTGTTTAAGGAGATTTTGAGGAACTGGACCCCTATTTTTTATACATATGTCGAATAAAAATGTTTTGATATCGAACGAAAATCGCTATCGAATAGCGAACAAAAATTATTCAACTCGTCGATTTTGCGTGATTCACAATTTTTTAAAAATAGGGCTTGTAATAGGACTTTTGGCGGGAATTTGTGAAGAGCAGTATCGGTGCCGTATTTTTTTTCCAAAATTTGTGTTTTTTCAGTGTTTGTACATAATAATGTTGGAGTATTATTAGCAAAGTGTTCAAGAATAAGCGTGAGTGTTGGGAAGTAATACAATGTTCGATTTATGTGATTTTCCTGCTTGTTGCCAATAGCTCCTGGAAATCGCTAAGTGCAGTTTTTCTACCACTTCACTTAGCATAATATTTCTGACTGGTCTTGACTTAACTACTGACTTGACTTTATACTTTCTTGACTAAACGACTTTATTGTAAAAAATAAAAACTATGTAATTATTGCGCTTTCCCGTATTGGATCGGTCGCCATTAGTGACATTTTCTATTCGAGCTCCTCCTTCGGAAGGCACGTTAAGCTGTTGGTCCCGAATGCTATTTAGTGATCGTTAATGAACATCGTGATCCTATTGGTCTAGTTTCTTTATTAAAAAGGGTTACGGAGGTCAGACGGCACTCGCTCCAATACTGTTAAATCTAGGACCATGTTTGAAAGCGTACCCTGAGCTCTAAAGCTTAAGCTGAACTAACACAACAGAGAAGCACGCTTAGGCGAAGGAAAGTTCAAGGAAATATTTTTCTAATAGTTTTTGCATTTGGTTAGAGTAGAGCCAGCAACCGTCAAAGCCAAAATAAATTATCCAAAAGATCAAAAGATATTAAAAAAATGATCTTTTTCAAAAGATTTTCAAAAACTGTGGTCTTCTTCTTTTCGTGTCGATTAGCTCAGAATCAGACATTATTTTTCAGAAACATGCCACCTCTATGCCTATGAAAAACAACGTTGGTAAGGGTTGGCCTTGGATATAGGCGGCAAATGCTAAAAACCTTTGTCCAGCGTTGGGAAGGAAAGTGGTTAAATAAAGAAAGTTATGTTTTCTTATGTTTTCGCGATTGTTATTCATTAAATTAAACTATTTTAATACGGTTTTATCGCGTTTATTACTTATTTCTTTACACCTGACGTTTCAAACACTTTACAGCGTTCATGGTCGCAGGCAGACTAAGTTAACATTTGTCTTTGATGTCATAAGATTACAAAACTACCGCCTGAAATTTTTATTGGGAACTATTCCGATTCACGCAGTATTGGCTCACAGTATCTAAGGGTCTTGCAGTCTGCTTCCGAGTTTGCGATTTTATTAAGTTAATGACTGGGTCCCAAGCTGGCGGTACCTGCCATCCATCCTCTCTATTAAAATAAGGATGTTTTTTTAATTTCAATAGCTATTTTTTATTTTATTAAAAGAAAGTTAATTTTGAATTTCGTACAAAGTACAAAAGTAAAAAAAAATTAACTATTTCAATATCCGCCAACCGGTAATCATAACAAAACAAACATAGAGTATAAGAATTTTGAATGTATATGTTACAGCCAAAGTAATAAATCTGGATATTATATATACTATCCAGCCATTATTTATAATATCTACTGAATTTAGACAAAGTGATAAATGAAACAGAATTAATCACATTAACTAGCAAATTTATATAATATCTTCGAAGACTTGGATAAAGTAATAAAACAAGTAGGTATGGGTAAAGATTATACAATTGTATTTTAGTCTGCCTTTATGGACAAATTATTATAATGTTTATTATAATAACAATATCATACACAAAAATTTTACTTTTAGTAAAGTCAATTTAAAGCTTACTAGCCATAACTCTAAAAAAAAATAGAGATTAATAGAAGTATTTGGTATCACTCTTTAAAGACTAATATAATAAAATATTTAAAATCAACTGACATGAATTAACAACAATAATAATATTTAAAAACAACTGACTCATAATTATTATTTATTCTTACAAGGCTCTTGTGACATTTTGAGTTACACATGAGGCTTGACTTTTTAGAAATGCATTCTCCAGTACAGTTACAATGCTGAAATCCTTGGCCGCCAAGATGCGAGTCTTTTTTGCATATTCACTGTAACTTCGTGTTGGGGATCGATATCAACTGTAATAAACGTTTCTTTGCAGATAGTGAATTGATTTCTTGTGTAAAGTTGATTAAGAATCCCATGCTTAGTGCCTAACTTATACATTCCCCCTCTCTCTTGAGAAATTATAACAGCCATAATGTTTCTATCATCGGCTTTGGCACGGTCTACATCAGGATATCAGCAACAGGATATTTTAGCAAAGATAGAGCTAACATTTTATCTGCTTGCTTTTTAAGAGATTGTCCAACAAATTTTCTGATGTCACCAATATCTTTGTTTGTTTCTTTGTAATATCTTTATTGTACAGAAAAAACAAATAATTTACATACACAAGCATGGAAAAACAATAAGTACAATAAAATATCTAAAATCTTATTTCTTTTTATCGAGAGCAATTACTATATCTTTATCACTTTGCATTATATTTGACAGACCTGCAGTATTTCCGTATTTATTACTTTGGCTAACTTTGGCCCGCTATTATGAATAATATCCGAATAAAGTGATTAATTTATCACATTGTCTAGACAATTTTGTTATTTTATATAATGACCAGTCATTATGTATAACAACTATTTAATCACAATGACTGTAACATATACACTAGGGATAAATTGATAAATTGTTGTTTCTTAACAAAATCTTACCAGTATCCAAAGAAATGGCGAATTTAGAGTGCAGTTACAAAATATACAGTTTGTAAAAAGTATACTGGTATTTAAAAAGAGATTTAAGAGAGGTAGGACGTTTTGTAAGGAGTAGTCCGTCTGGGGAAGTACCTCCACCCTACAGAAGACCGCAGCCAAATAACACTGTGATGCAGTGTTGTGTTCCTGCTGGTGAGTAGGGTCGCCAGGCCCCAGAGGGGTCGCTGTGATGACAGCGGACAGGTCGGCAACGCGCTCGTAACATCTCCAGTGTTGCAGGCGTTCATAGGCTACAGTAACCACTTACCATCAGGTGAGCCGTACGCCTGTTTGCCTACTTAGTTGTATAAAAAAAATGACACCTGACATCAAATAAAACACATGCTTGGTTTGACACTAACTAAGCGTTTATTCATCAGCAAGTCCTTAATAGTTCTCAAACGACAAGAAATAAATAAATATAATGTGCCAATAAACATCCCATCCCACCCATCTTAGGCAATACTTAAATCGGTTACTTGCTACGGGTGATCTAAATTCCTATTTTTATAGTTTTATCGTCGATCTTTTATTTCAAAATGTCTAATTTTATATGTTAAACCAACGTGATTGAAGATTAGACTTTAACTGCTGGAAACCAGATTTTACGATCAATAAAACTGTTTTGGTCTGATGCTACTTCTATGGTAATTACCATAGAATATATAATATTAAAGCTATGTGTTTTTGACACAAAAATGAAAAAAATATATACGTATTCGTTATGACAAATTTCGACATGATTTTTGTATGTACTTAATTAAAATTTGCATGCCTTACCTAGGCGAATGTGTTGTACTCGTACCTAAAAATAAATGTAAAAACTTCATGTAACCACATTTATGCAAATAAATATATTTGATTTGATTCAAATTTATAAATTTTAATAGATTATTTTTACGTGTCCACTGTCCATCAATTCTATTCTCCTTGATACGATACTTTTTAAGAAGGAAAAACTAGCCGTTCTAGAACAGTTTTGCAAAGCAGGGAAATGTAAGTAGGTATATATATTTTTAACTAGAATTTGGTTCAAAAGATTAGTACGTAAACATTCATAAATAGAATCCATATATATATATATATGATGTACAAGTAATTCTTAATTTAAAACTTAATTAAATCCCAAGTAATCCATCATATCTCTCATCTTCATGCTACAATAATGAACTATTTAAAAAGAGGTTCCATGTTGTTCGAGCACAATACAATCCAATTTGAAGTTAACTAATCAAAAAAGGAGATACGCATCTTACATACCCCAATCATAACATCATTGCTACAAATCATCGAAAAAAAAATTGTGGTCGCAACCCTCAAAACACCCTACCACAATGTATAAAAACACCAATAACGCTGGCCGAAAACGCAGCTGTTGCGTCTATGAAAAAAATATCGCGGTCTCCCATTGGCCGCTGCGAAATGGCGGGAACATTAACTACATCTGTCAGTTTCATTTTGTCTATGGTCGTAGGCGTAACCTACACACATGTCATGGAGCAATGAAATGTTATGTCGACCACTGTATGTTAATTGTGTTGATATTTAGCTAATGAGCGAAATTTATTGTAAAATATTTGATAGGAATGCATTATTGGAATAATATATCCGGTCTGTACACTGGCTTGACTGGCTGTTTTACATAAAAATGGCATAATTTTTTACCCTTCACTCTAGTTTTCAAGGAATCCATCATTTTTTATGTAGAAATGTGCTTTTAATTGACCGTTAAAGTGTTGAGTATGTATTAATGTATTAAATCATAATGACACTGGGCAACAAGTTTTAATAATATCAGAAGCTAATATATTTACCCGACAACGACGAAACAAAAAAGGAGGGTTATTGTCTACTTTTTTTATACATGTGATTTTATACATTTACTCTATTCTACTTACAATATAGAATGATTTACATTGTACAACTGAAACAAAAACATTATCTAACAGTTACATTTGAAAGCAGAGAGCTTGAATGTGGGTGTACTGAAAGGACCACGGGAACGGTTAGTAAAAAGTTTTTATTTAATTTATTTATATACTAGCTGTTTCCCGCAGTTCTGCCTGCTCCAAAAAGTAGCGTTTGACCACGGGTCTTCAACTATATTAATAAAATATTTCATCAAAATCCATTCAGCGGTTTGGCCGTGAAAGCGTAACAGACAGACTTTCACACTATTAATATTAGTATGGATGTATGGATATCTTAAGAATGAATCAAAAAAAGTACCGAATCGTGTTTATTTTTCTCAAATGATACACATCAATTGCAATTTCATGACATATTCACAGAAAAAGGAGTAAGGTATACTTTTAATAAAGCGAGGCTTAACTATTAGCTTAAATGGGACTGAAATGAGCATTCAGTAGAACTAGCTGTTGTCTGCAGCTTCATTTCTGTGGTTCTTATCAGAATTAATTGCCCGGCTCACTGTAAGATTTACTTCATTTTCTTATTAATATTATTATATGAATATCATAGATTTTAAATTAGCTTGATTTGAATGTACCTGCTATTTCTAAACAAACCTCAGTGGTTTTGTGAAATGCATCTTATGTTAATTTGTTTGTATCAATTTTTGGAAAATGTTAAATAAATAAATAAATAAATATTGTACACGGCTAACGCCCACACCATATGGCATTTCTATCTAATGAATCTAATCATTTCTGTGAACATATCCATTATTCCTAAACCATAGACTAAAGACAGTTTTGTGTAAGTATTATATTATCTGTGGATTGTGGCGCAGAATAACGTCATTCCCCGTTAAACCATGGCTGTACTATACCTGACCGAGCGTGCCCTATCACCCTGCAGACTCCGCAAACACTATTTAAATGGTAATGTGCCCGAATTGGTGACAGGAGGTTGCTTGGAGAGAAGGCATTTTCACGATGAATTTGTACTGAGTTATTCCTATTTTATTTTAAAAAGTGTAACTGACGCAAAATCGGCGAGTCGAATAATGTTCTATTCGACATATGAGTCACACATTTCAAAAATAGGGCTTCAGTTCCTAGTGGATATGTATTATTTTAATTATTGTTTATTCCGGTCTTATCTTCGTGAAACAAAACGTATCAGGTTCACTAGTTTTGAGATCTCAAAAGGATAGCACTTGTGGTTGGTTTTGATGAAACGTTAAAATTTGCACGATTGGCTTCCTGGTCGGAGAGTGAACTTGATCTCATAGGTATATTATAAGGAACTAGCTGTTTTCCACAGCTCCGCCTGCGTCAAAAAGTAGCCTATGTAGTAGGTCTTCAACTATATTCATAACAAATTTCATCAAAATCTATTCAGCGCTTTGGCCGTAAAAGCGTAACAGACAGATAGACAAACACACTTTCGCACTTAAAATATTCGTATAGATTTTATATGTTGTCCATGTAGGCATGACATGACGCAATTTATTTAGAGTCCCATCCCTCCATATTTATCAGAGCATTAGTAAATTCCCGCGCAATAAACGCCGCCATTTTGGCACCGCGTGTTGAAAACTACTGCCATAGACAATTTCCTTTCTTTTTATTTAGGCGATGGCGTTATTGCTTTTGCCCGCTGACTAAGATTTCGGAAATTGGTTTTCTTATATTTTCCGTTTGGATATTACTATTTCTTGCGATACTTTCATGTTTGTGGTTGAACTGGTAACAGTTTTCTTTAGAGAAAATCTCGTTCTGCATTTAGGTATCACAATTCGAATATTTCTGCCAAAGGTGGTATTCAGTCATAGTTTATATCACAGAAATAAAATTAGGTGTATGGGCCAGTTAGGTTAATCTTAACAGTGGCACGCAGGTAACGACCTCCACCTAATCTTATTTCTGTGGTTTTATCGACTACGAAAATTTGTCTATGAACTATGAAATATTTTTTTTTACAAAATTCACTTTATTGCGTACTAACAATATGTTAGTATCTAAGCTCTCTCGATTAAGTATTGCGTAAAAGCGTGAAACAACCAACGTTTCTTTTCATTAAAAAAAACTGAATACACGCCCGAAAATCTACAATTAAATTTGCTCGCCTTTGTAATGTCACCTGCGAGAGCAAAATCACAAATTACGCCTCGATTTACATAGAAAAACCGACAACGACAAAGTAAAAACATTTGTTAGGTCCATTGTATCGCGGAGTATTATATCTTCTCGGCTTTTTGCAAAACATTTATATTTATAACCTTTGTATTTGGGCCGTACTAACAAGATACGTCAAAGTCCCGCCTTTTTATACGATTCTTTTTTTTGAAATGCACTCGGCTGTCTTTTCGGCCAGTGTGCGGTAGGTTATTGTCGTCGGATTTGTTAGATTGACAGTAAATGTGGCGGGAAATTGAAGTACAGATTACGCAAGACTTTTTGACGTGTCAAGTCAATTTTCGGATTATGTTAAGTAAATTTCGAGGTGTAATAAGTCTTGTGGGTTTATCAAAGTGGAAAATTGCGCTTTTGATTGTAATTGCATTGCTTTGAGATTGTGTACAGTTTGTTAACTTTCGCTAAATCTGTTTGAAGAATATTCTTTTCGAAAACTACTGAATTGTTAAGAATAAAAAACAAGCTTAACAGTTGTGTTCCGTTCCATTATTCGGGGTGTGGGCCTGATCTATATGGTCTGAAGTCAATGAAATTAAAATTGAGAAAGAAAAATATACGAATCAGGCTCCCTATTCTGTAATTCATACATTCAAACTTTTTCAATATAAGCCGAAGTCAGCTATTACATTACTAGGTACCGTATTTAGTTTATTCATGTAAAACAGGGTACAGATATGATAGAAAGAAAAGACTAAAACTTATAAATAAAATAAATCCTGCTACTACTACTGTTCAGTTGAACAACAGGAACCATTAGATAAAAATATTGATACAGCTAGCAGAAACTATAGCATCGAAGCATAGCGCACTGAAGTTAACAAACAGACAGTCACAGTCATAGCTTCTATATCGTTAATATCAATATTAATGATGAATGATACACTAACTGCTTAACCAAAGAACAGTTTTCAATAAAGCCTCCCCTGTATACGATGGCAAATGGTCCGCCTACACCCGTGTAATGGATTTTTTAGGTTATGGGCCCAGGCACAAACATTCGCGTTTGTTTATTTCATGTTTACCTGTGAAAGTTTGGGAAATCTGTTAGTTCTTTAGTACTGTTTATTGTTTAAATAAGTAAAAAAGATAGACGTTTTCATCTAACATCACTTAAAAACGGTAAAATACGTAAAATATGTACTTATCGGACCAATTTCAGATTAATCGATTTTATAGTTAATAGAAGGTTTTGGAGACTTCGTGTTGTAGTTGAACCGCGGATTTAACTGCCTCTGTGATCCGGTGGTCGTGGGTTCGATTCCCACGCGAAGCGCACTTTGTTTAGTTGTTTCCAGTTTAGTTAGGACGTTTCAGACTTAAAGCATCTAATTGTCTGTTAATAATCAGAAAGGCGGTTCCCAAAATCTCTGACACCAGGGTGTACAAGGACGATTGACCATGTTATCCACTCGATATATTCATATCGAGTGAATGGATTACATTACATGTATATGTGTATAAGGTCATAATTGATACACACAATACTGTTGTTTTACAAGGCCTCTAAAATTGATCGGATTTTACTAAATTCTTGCGGTACCTCTTGTGCCCACTAGCACAAAATATTTTATACTAAATATTCTCTAAAAATCGCTGTCTCCTGTAACTTCCAAACAGTTTCTGCCACTCCCCTCCCTTTGTTGTGATTGTGAATATTAGCACAGAATGATATTCACGACGTGAGCTGTTTATAAAATATATACTTACTTACAAATCGGGGAGCCGCAGGGATATTTTTACTATTGTGTTGGTAGAACTGTTTTAGCAATCTCCTGATTGCTATTCTTGAAAGAAATAATTAAATTTGCGTTCTATTTCTCGGGTATGTTAGATATGATTTTATTTACGTGCATTCATTAAAAAAAACACAGAAGTCTCTATGAGCAGTTCCAAATTTAAATGTAACCAAAACTGGCCAGGACTTTTAACCATAATAATCAATCATTTATTTCTTGTAAACATGTTGTACACTAAGGTCTTTTAAGTATAGTTTAGATATGAAACAAACATGCACCTCTACGGCATACAAGAATGAATAGGCATAATATGGTGCAATAAAGTGTTCATTCATTCATTCATAATGGCCGCGTCATATTTTAGGTTATTACATCATGCTACATAACATAGAACAGTAAATAAAAGAATTTAAATGTGAATATGTTATTTGGTAGGTAAATAATAATAAAAATTAACCTGCCAGTATCGTTTAAATTAGAATTAAAAAGTTATGAACCATGAATACTTATTACTTTTGTTATCAATAAAAAAATCTGAGCATTTATTTATTAATAACTTCATGGCAAAGATTAAAATAAAATGTTCTTACAAATATTGGTAATCTTTACCAGTCAAAAAAGTATAAGACAAAACGGAATATACATGTATGGAACAACAGAATTTTTGTATTGTATGAATTTCTATAACATGTCAACAATCTAAAATTATGATGTCGTTAGTGGAATCTACTACAGAATAAACCAAATAAGACCTATTCTAGTCAACTTTTACGAAAGGGAGTGGCCTATCCTTAAGCCTGCTAATCTCTTCACCTACATAAAACAACCACAAAATTGACAACCCCTCATATCATCCCTTGCGAAACCGACAACTGTTTAACCAATGCGTAACGTCCCTCGGGACTTTCCGGGATGACGCCCGATAACACCCGAACGGAGGTAAGAATATTATGGAGAGGATATGTAATACCTTTTCCGACGTTTCAACCGTGTTGCGTACATGGTCGATAGACAATGCAACCTACACGAAATGATGACCGTGTCACATCACGGAACGACTGGCTCAGCATTTCTACAGCTCCATAATTCCAGGTATATACTTGCAGGTATAGGTATTCTCATTGAAATTAATACTGTAATTTATGTTTTAAATATGACTGCGTTATCTTTTAAATGTATATTTTTTATAGTGTTTGACACACCTTCGTCTAAGCGTATTTTCCTAGTTGCGTCCTCAGCTTACGATTCGCGACCTAGGCCTAGACTTATTTTATTTTTTAGGGTACGCTGTAAGTCATTGTCCTAGATTTGGCGGCACTGCTTATTACAATGGAACGACTGCAGTCTGACCTTCGCAATATATTATCATTATACGAATAGGAACATGATTCAAGGTGTGTTAGTGGGCAACACTGTCAGATTTCTTCAAGCTGTCTAAAGACACAGCCTAACGACTGCCATCTATCGATAACACCTAGCCCAACTGCTAGACGTGCCTATCTAGGCACGTAGGAGCGCAAATGCCACTAAATGGCGACCAATCCAATACGGGTCGCGTCTCGCCGTCGTTTGACACGACAATTCGCTCGGCTATCGAGCTCTTCCTTTGTCTGACATACCTATGTCCTTAGAAAGAGATTTCCCATCCGCCATTTATTTTTCCCACTGGAAGGAACGTGGCACATCCATATACTTCCTTTCTGAACTCCCGAACCCTTAATCCTGTCAGTTGTTTATAGGTGTCGCCACTTAGGGTCTTTCCCTGGGGCCGAATTAAATAGGCATTTGTATTGTTATGATGGCAATGGAAAGATTTAGGAATAAATGGAATTAGAGAAATTCTGGGGGAGCATATTCTATATTATTTATAGTCAAACATGATAGTGAACATGAGTTTTGAGAGAGAATTGTGTGTGAATTAAGAAAGTCGAATGATTTTTGAATCTACCGGTTTTGGTACTTACTTTTCAAAGATAGGGCAGGGCTCCAGTGCCTTTACCGTGAGATTTTTTTAAGTAGACGCTAGCGAGTGCGTAAGGATTTTTACGAAATTAGTTACGAAAATCCCAAAATATTTAAAAAAAATCTTTAAACGGGCATGTCAAGTCAGAATTTCAAAAAAATACACTTCCATATTTAAACTAACGATAAGTAGCTACTTCTCTTCAAAAATGCCCAGCAATTTATTACAAAAGCAGCTCATCATAAATTGGTTTAAGTGTTCGAGTTTCAAATTACAAATTATACAACACGCAAACGCAATACCGGTAGCAAGAAGGGATTATTCAATGCAAAATCCTTTGTTTGGCCAACAAACAATTGACATTACAAAGATGTTATTTTAAACTCTATTCTCCTAGCAACAAAAGCGAAAATCTCTATTAAAATTACAAATGGCACGCGCCATTTTTCAAACAAATTTTACAATAACTACCAGCTTCGAAAGATCTATTTTACTTGCATCCTGTTATTGTAATAGAGCTCAATTTTAATTGGATATTTGAATAACAAATCTTTCGTACTTAGACCTTTGGTTGTAAACAATTTCTTTACAAAGGGAGATCAAATTTTAATGTGGTTTCCGCCATTATAGCTTGAGCTGTTGTTGCCAACTTTCAAAGAAGAAAAAAGGGTCACTCATAAAATGGATTTACTTTTGTTTTATAACAATACAAAATTGTTTGTATTGTATTTAAGTCATTACTTTGACCAGTTTGCGGTTGACAGCTGATGTCCGAGGTATCTTTTTATTTACAAAACAAATTCGTACCCACCATTTTGCTTTTGGTGCGTTTGAGTTAGCCGCGCGCGGGAAAATGTGACAGATGTCAAAATTGACCATAAATAAGGAGTATTTTTTTAGAAAGCTGTACACATTGTAGCTTGGCGGTCAACCGTTTCCTGCAAAGGTGAATAGTATTGTCTGGTATTATATTACATATTTAAACACGTGTCTTGGAAATAACTGATGAGATACAAGACATTTGTATAATAGTCTTGTGGGCTTGTGGGCACTTATATACAAATATTACTTACCTAAATAAATGTATGAATGGTCGTTTAAGAGATTCGAGCATTTCAATTGTACATTTAAAATTGTACTGTATGTAGAGTCTATTGAAACTTTTCTTACTTATTTAATAAGCACATATTCTACTCTCTATTTTAAAAATTACAGAACCGATTTTCATGAAACTTGCATTGATAATCTAATTAAGAGTACAAGTAGTCCAATAAAAATGCTGAAATACATAGACTAACATGAACATTCAGACCAACATTCAGTAATACAAATATTTGCTATTCGTACTACATACGTACATGTAGAGTTGAATTATCAAAACATTTTAAAACAAAATAATATTTAAAAAAAAAACCTTTTAGCAGTAGGTAAAATGAACTGGTCTCTACATAATTGGTAATAAGGTTAATTAGTAAATATGGCAAAAAAAAAATAGTGGAAAGTTGTCATAATTTCTTAAACTTTGTTTTCGGATAATTGGTTCTATTTTATGTTCTATAATATTTTTTAAATAAATCCATATCCCATACTAATATTATAAATGCGAAAGTTTGTCTGTCTGTTGCGCTTTCACTGCCAAACTGCTGATCGAATTTTAATGAACGTTGGTATGAATATAGTTGAAGACCCGGGGTCAAACATAGGATACTTTTTAACGCAGGCGGAGCTGCGGAAAACAGTTAGTAATATATAAAAAAAACCGCGCCACAAAAACCTCGTAGGGTTTAACTGGGATCCGGTGGGTGGTAATCTCGTCATACATCGGTATATTTGTTTCTTAAGAATTTTCATGCTAAATTTTATAATTCTTAGCATTTTATCTAATTGTTGGTCGTGTTTCCCAGTTAAATCTGCAACTTACGCTTGAGGACTCCGGGCCGCTTTAAACCATGGTAGCCAGGCGGTGGTTATTACATTACAGCTAATGACGTCTGACCTCCCAATCCTTATTGTTCTGGTAGCAGTAGAATTAGGTAATTATATGTTATACAATTTTATTTTGTATAATAAATTTTAAATAAGTATATAAATACCCTAAGGTTGGCTGGAAGAAATTGCAATAGCGATAAGTCCGCCTTTGTACTCAATATTCTAAATGTATTACTTTTAATTTTAATTTTGTGATTGGTACAATAAAGTGTATATCTATCTATCTATCTATCTATAAATAGTACCTACCTACGAGTATATCCCCATAATCCGGGTGTGATAGCAGCCAATACTATCTATAGACTTGCTGGTTGTTTTTCTTCTTTAACCAGACTTTTCTAGTTGCTGAGGTATGTATTAAACCTAATGAGAAGCACCATAAGTTAGAAGACCAACATAAAATGCGATATCACTACTTACCTAGACGAATGTCCCAAAAGTAACTGCCAAATGGTTAAAAAAACATAACAAGTTAAACTCGTCTACTCCTATGATTACATTCAAAACCATAGAATCCTTCAGGTGGCCCGCAAAATGTACAATGACATAACAAAATTACAACGCTTCATCGCCCTACGCGACGCGTTTCCTTTGGCCGAAAAAAAAAAACAATCCGTCACTCTATGGTCCCTACAATGGCGCTATTAACGTCAAAATATTTTGCAAATACGTACGCGCCCGCAGGGAACCGCTTTTAACTCCGCCGACGTTTTCGAATTTGTACTAGATGGGCTCTACATTTTTTTTTTTTAAGCTATAACTGTAGCGATATTTTTTGTGTGTAATTTTCAAGGACGTGAGTAAAGGCTTTGTACTGAGAAAGTGTTTTTGAAATAAGTGTTAGAAATGTTTCAGTCTGTTGATACTATGACCAAATGTAACTAAGTACTATTAACTACTAATACTGTGCTATGACTTTGAGAAGTTCTGAGGAAAGGTGACTTCGAACACCAAATTGAGGTGTTGGAGGCCAAAATAATAGACTTTATCAACAGTGGAAATGCTCTTAAAATGTTAAGTCAATGATGATGATTGCCTTAGGTATCACACATATGATTTTTTTGTTTTATTTAAATCCTATGTAAAAATTACTTTTACGAATGTAAATATAAATAAAATATAACACATTTTTCAAGGCATTCGAGTCAAAAGACCTACACAAATTGGTCAAATGCCACCCCTAAGGGCCATCCTACACCCAGTGGGATACTTTTGCGCACGCCGAAAGTATCTATTAAAGTTACTTTTGCGACAGGTAATGTCATCGTGTGAATACACCTCTACATTGATATTTCTTGAAAAAGACCGCCATTCCGTGGGTGGCCCGGACTGGACCACAGACTAAATGAAATTGTACCAATTGATGTTTAATTGAATATACGTACTAAGGAATCTTACTTAAGTTAACGAGTGTCATTTAAATGCTATCCAAAAGGTTTACGTGATTTCTGAAGTAACGAGAGGCTTAGGCCAATGTTGAAAAGCAATCTGAAATTTAATGCTCACTTTTAGAAATCTTCTAAAAAGCTCTGACTTAAGAATAGTCCAAGTTGTTAAGGCGTCTGCTTTTGACGTTGTTTCCAGTTTGGTTAGGACATTGCAGGCTTGGATCACCTGATTGTCTGATAATAAAGAAGAGTAGTTTAGAAGGAACGTTAGGCCGTTGGTCCCGATTACCACTTAGTAGTCGTTAAAGAACATCATGATCCTATTTGTCTGGTTTCTCTATTAAAAAGGGTAACAGGGGGTCAGACGGCAGTCGCTACAATATAATAACCAATACTGCCAAATCTAGGACCTTGATTAAAGCGTACCCTGGGCACAATAACACAGTACATAAATTTCTTAAACTAATTAGCATGCAATGATTTATGTGTGCCACAGCAGCACAAATAGGCTACAGCTCAGTGATATGTTGCTCCAGAGAAGCAACCGCTGACTTTCAGCTGTCACCTCTTGGATGACACGAACAAGCGCAGCCATACTAGCAATACGAGGCTCAGAAACAGTCGGAAAAAGCACTTAAACAATAAGATCAGCAATAATACACCTAAGAAATCAAATCTCAATTAAATCAATTACACAATCGACCCCCATATAAAACTATAAGTATTGAAGCACTAAGAACGTAAGAACGCAATGGAGTTCTACGCACACGGCAAGCAAAGCGGACAGAAAATTCATTTTTGAGTTGTTCTAAAAGATATAATTTGTGCTTTTTTATAAACGCGTACTTGGAGTTTATGCTTCTTATAGGAGGTGGAATGTTCCAGCACTTTGTTGCCGCGTACCTAAAACTTCCCATAAAAGCGACAGTTCGATGTTTGGGTACATGTCAAAACTACAATGACTCAATAGTACGCAACTGAATTTACGTTTAAACAATATGAAGCAATGACGATGACAAGTGCATGACTACCATGGTTTTATAATAAAATAACCTACATTTTCACTTCTTCATCCTAGCGCTTTTTCGCTTGTAGCTGGTTGCGAAGTCCAGATTCTGTCAGAGTGCGCCAAAACGTTAGCTAGCTTCACATCCCAAGTCATCGCATTATTTATCAATGTGATACTACTAATATACTTCATATTCTTGACACGTCTGTCCACATATCCTATCATTGCTATTGTATTTTACCTTGCTTGTGTTAATGGTCTGTGTATGTGTAGTAAATATGTTGAACAATATATGTGTAAGTTTATGTTTTGATATCTATAATTATTATTTTTTTGTTGACTTCTCAATCTTTAATTCAATTTTCCGAAAGGGTGCCCGAAAGAAATTTCTATTTCTCTTGTAATTGCTTGTATTAACAATGTATCCTTGTTGTACAATAAAAAGTTTTTGTATTGTATTGTATTGTATTAAATTAAGTCTGCTTAAGCTTCAAAAAAATATTTCATTCCCTCGATATCCATTCAAATAATACAACTGTGACAGACCCTGTTTAATAAACATTACAATTCGACAATTTTGTAAAAAAAAGTGACAAATTTATAGACTTTTTTGACAAGTGCTGTTTAATAAACCTTACAATTGTGTTAAAACATAACAAGCAAAATCCTTACAAATATTTTCATTACAATTGCTGTATAATAAACCTTTACTTATGTAGAAAACGCCTGTACATTTTGACGATAAATTGCATCTACAAATTTTTAGTCGTAACCTACAATTTACTATAATTGACATCGAATTATTGAATCGAGAAAAGCTAGTAACATCTAATAATAAATAAAAAAATAAATAAAAAAAAATTTTTTGCGCCACAACAAAGTTTTGGAGAATAATCACAAAACTAACGGTAGTCATCGTAATTTACGAAAATAAAGACAAATTTTATCACTTCAGCGAGTTTAAAGTATAGGCTTAATATAAAAATAGAGAAATGAAAATTTTGCTATTTCAGATCAACACTTATGTCACTAATAAACACATACATACATACCATCACGCCTTTTTCCCATAGGGGTAGGCAGAGACTACGGATAAATAAATAAATAAGGCCATATTTAGTATCTAACGATCAAGTTTCCGCATTAATTGGTCTGATGCACAAAATTGTAAACTTTTGACACTGGGTCAGGTAGGAACCCACTAAAAATGAAAACTTGTTGTGCTTTTAATAAAGCAGTTACAAATTGTCACCTGTAAAGAAAAAATCATTATTGAACAGAAAATTGTAAGTTTGTAGCTACAACTTGACAATTTTGAAAATTTTTCACCATTGTAAATTTTATTGTAAGTTTTTTTTTTTTTTTTTTTTTAACAGAAAGACTTGTTATATACAATTACAATTTTTAATGTTACAATGAAACCTACACGAAATGATTATGATGAATTCAAATTTTCTTTACATTGTAGATATATATCGATATTATTTAGCTCATAAAAATCCTCATTAATACTTGTTTACAATTCCATCCTCAGCTTTTTATAATTACTACCAAACACTAACCCATACATACACACACATACATAAATAAGCCTTATCATCAACCGCAGAAAAAGGCATAAATACATTTTTAATGTCTTTACATAATTTACCAGCTGGAAGCCAGTGCCGCAAAAAAAAAAGTAGTCTTTTAAAAGGGACCAATGAAAAATCGTTTCGATACGTGCCCTACCGAAATTTTAAGACCATTTAGATTAGGAATGGGTTGACTCTTTCAACGAGTATTATTTGTTTTTGTAAGTTATGTTCCAGTGCTGGTTAAATATTTCTATTAATTGAAAAAAAAAAGCCACGAAACAATAGTATCTTATGTGTATATATTCATTCTAAGACCTAGAGGGACCGGAGGGGGAGATTGCTCATAAGCAATCTCTCTTATACTCGTATCTCTTATTGTTATTGAACAAATAAAATTCGAACACCAACGAGTTATATTTATCGATATTATGTATAACATCACATCTCTACTAAGTGACCAAACCGCCACAGCGGCTAAATCTTTTAAAATAAGAACAAATCCCTTCGAATTTCAAATGTCTTCCGATAAATTTGTTGGGAGCATTCTTTTTTTAATAATTTAAGACGACATTTAACGAAGTGCGCGATAAAGTGTTTACCAACTTATTTGCAGCTTGCGGCCAGTTTCATATCTTTATTTTTTATTATAATACAATTTTATACTGATAATTCTTTTTTTTAAAGCCATCCTAGCTGCCATTATTCTCTTATCGGACAAGTTAAATGTTGATAAATGAATGTCATCATTAAGCTTTTCCCTTCGCCTTTGACTGCATGATTTCAATCATATTTACTATTTCTGGTAAGTCTCATTTTATCTACTTAGTATTAAGTGGTACTAGGTTAAAGGGTGTAAGAAATAGGTACCCTATCTTATCGTGCGTATGGGGTCCTATATTTAGGAAGCACGTCGAACCTTAGGGTCTTTGAATAATTCAACCAGGGAATAATATCTATGATAATATGATACCTTAGATAGTACTTATGTAGATACAACATTTTTTTGTTTTAAAAACAATATAATATCCATTCAAGTATTCATTGAGAAATTTTGTAACATTTTGACATTAAAAAAAAAACTGACGGTACGAGGCACGCGACTCTGTCTATTCTATCTTCACTTCTTATGCAATACCCGGAATCGTGGACAGAATTCGGGATAGGGATTTGCTTCACAGAATTTGTTTGCCTATTGGTTTGAAATTTAAAAAAAAAGTGTAACTTACTTCTGATTAGTAGTTAATCGATCCATATAAGAAGTTGTAAGTAGACAAACCGACGACCATAATCCATGACATTTCAATTTAGCAATTTCCTAAAAGTTATTTATATTTAGTTTAAAAAAAAAAACATTTTTTTTTGTTTTTGCTGGAATCACCGCCAGCTGACTTCGAAGTAATTTCGACCTACGTAGGTAATTTTTTACACAATAAAGAAAGAAAATAATAAAAAATATAGATGAGTTACACCTCGCATAGACAAAATAACTTAATTGACTGATTTGAGATAGACATGGGACACGAGCGCTTTATACAGACAGCCAAAGTCATGTTCACTAAAAGCCTGGCCACTACGGGTGACATCCGTAAAAATTGCCGCAATTAAAAGAAAGAAAGAAAAAATATAATTCGAATTCCGAACGGACAGAAGACAATGGCCCATTAGGCGCGTAGATAAGTATCTAGACGACCCAATTGTAGTTCCTTTTTTGAATTTGAAAACGCTGTTTGTTTTTTATTTTTTTCTTTTTCGATAGTGTGGTGTCGATTTTTGCGGCCAGCGATTTGGAAAGCCAAAATGTCGATCCAATTACGCACTGATTGAATTCAGTTCGAAATTCGAACGGATTTGAATTGCCGATGAAGTGCACGAGTCGCTTGTTTATGGCACAGTTACAAAAAAAGATTGGAATTTCAAAAATTGCATTTAATATTATTATCCATTTTCATATTGCTGTCTCAATTATTATTTAAAAAGATACACTAAATGGATTAATTGCATGACTTTGAGGAAATATTTACAGCTTTTATTTATGGTTTGAATAAATAATTGTAAATAAATAAATATAAATTTTATCATCAAAAATTGGTAAGTGCTATTAAAAAAACTTATAAAGCACTTTTGCGAGAGAGTGACATCTAAAATAGTTAGATACCTATATTAAAAATTCAAAATTGTGTTCTTAGTCTTGCTTGGTCAAAAAAGAAAGATTCTATCGCTAGATGACAGTCACGTTAAATTAAATACTTTGAGCCTTTGAGTATTCGTAATCCAATTCGATTACCGTACGTCACTGCGTATGGAGAGATGTACGATATCGATAAGCGCTAAAATATTCTATAAAAATTTAGACCTAGGCATTATTTAACGGTAGGCTGGTACTACAGTTTTCATTACCCAATTGCACCTTAAAAGCAACGAGCAATTTAAGACACAATAACAAAGATAAATGACAAGATGTGAATACGTATCTATGCACATTTTATATTCAAGTAGCGCACTTTGTCCGTCTGTTCGTACGCGATAAACTTAAAAACTACTGAACAAATTTTCTTGCGCTTTTCACTGATAGATAGAGTAACTATCAGGGCTAATTTAGATATATAAAACATTCAGACTTTTTTAATCGAGTGAAATATGACAATTTTAATTGTACAAGTCAGAAAAATCCAGGAGTTTGACAGCTCGCGAAGCAGGAGCGGGGCGCTAGTTAACGATAAGATTGAAAAGCTTATCTCAAGTGACTTCAAATATATTCATGCGTTTTTACCACGAAGTGCAATGAAATGAAACAGTCCTCGCATTCAGGTGCAAATTTCACTCCTTCTCTCTATATGGACGACAATTGTTTAGTAAAAAGAGTTTATTCAAATAAGAGAATACGTATCACCATTTAATTCTAGATTAAGATCTCTGAATAACGATCGCTTTTTTTGCTGTTAGACTTATTCATAGCTTTACATACTTATACAGCTCGCTTACGAATGTTCTAGCTTATTATGTCGCATTTATTAACTTTAAAAATAAATAATAGCAAATAAAATTTGCTAATTTCAAAACAAATTAAAATGTGACATTTAAAACCATATTTTACGATGATAATACTGGCAGTAGCACTATAGAGAAATGTAATCCGATGCGAATAAAAAATAAAATGTCATATAGAACATTTGAATTTGGAATGGCGCGGAGACCGCACACGTTGAAAATATGCGCGATTCGCGATCAGGCACGTAGAGAGCAGTGAATGCCAATTAAGCTAAATGGATCATCATCGCACTATGCAGTCGATTCTTTGTGAAATTTTATTTGAAAAGGCTTAAATTTAAAAGAGGATTAAATTCTGTTAAGTTTATGTGTACAACTTAAATAGCAACTGAAATGCTGTAGGTAGGCGCCATGCTGCAAGGATAAATATTTGATTTTAGTTAATAATAATATTTGGTTGGTCGCCCTAGGTATCGATGAGGTGCTGAAGGACCTGTGGAGCCTAGAAGTGAGCGATTAGCGTCAACTGGTGCAAGACTGCTAGAAGCTGTAAGTGCTGTCAGTGTTTGTATAAAATAAATAAATAAATGGCGCCTTCTCGTGTCGGAAGCCAAGATCCACTCTGGGTTTCTGCGCCATCAAAGTAAGAAGTAATAATTTTTAGTTTCAAGTTAGTTTTAGCCATTTTCATAATTGTTAGTACATTTGAATAGTTTATTGATCCAATACTTCAAATTTCTTTACTGGGTGAAGCTCTGCATCAGATATTATCTTGTGATAAAGTTTGGTACAGATATATTTAACCGTACTACAATTTACCTTAATTTGAGACCCTTCTCTGATCTCAAAGTCTCCCAATAATTTCTTCATAATTATTGTCTAATCCGCGAAAAACGGATCCAAACGTAATTGAAAAATAAACATCCATTATATACATTAATTCAGCGGAATTAGTTATTTCTGAACGAAAGACGAAGTCGTGAAGGCTTGGAAGTCTAGAAGTAACAAAGAGCCGACTGGCAGGAGGTTCCGTTCAACAAGGACCAGTGGAAATCTCTTGTGTCGGAGACCAAGATCCTCTTTGGGTCGCTGATCCATCACATTCAGTTAGTAATCTAACACGACTCATAAGCTAAAAATATGGCAACTTCTTATCTAGCCAACATTGCATCAATAAATCTTAAAAATAGTTTTTAAAAATACTTTCATATGCAGAGGCACGTAACCACAACCCTATAGCCGCAAAACATTCGCGCCATTGTTAAAACGTCACTATGACATTTGTTTTCGCGCGCTCCGCAACCATAGATAAAGGGTTTATTTTTTTAAATTAGGGTGACAAAGCATTCAATGAAACTAATTCTTCCATTTCTATTCGCATCACAGACGGAAGTCGTTCTTTTTTTTGGTATAATAACACTATAATACAACAGATAATGCTATTTTATTACTTCCGCTAGGTATTTTGTTAATGTTTCTGCCTCAGTAGGTTTGCGGTATTAGGTAACGTATGTAAACAAAAGGACGATTGTAGATATAAAATAAGCTATTACATGTTAGTGTCAATTTGAATCGCTTGTTTGGAATTCGGTTGTCGGGTTTGAATGTTTTATTTATTTACATTTAAGTATGTTTTTAAATGGTTAGTTAAATAAGGCTTTAATGTTTTTTTTATATTGAGTTTGGTTTGTATGTGTTTAGTAAAATTCTTATTAAGTAATTATTTTTATTTATGCTTAGTACATTTTCTAAATATATTTGTAAGTAGCTGAAGATATTATTTTTTTAATTTAGTCAACATTTTAAAATAATCATTGTATACATTATATAACATGTTTTTGGAAATTAAAAAAGCTTATTACGTACTCATTTTCGCATACTTTTTAGATTTTTTTTTTAAACTTTCGCATTAAAACGTGATGTTGGCAAGATGAGGTACTCAAGGGTTAAACATCAATTAAAGCAAGATTTATAGAGGAAGACAATCACATTTATTTTACTAATTATTATACATTATTATTCTTTCATTATTTGGATATAAATGGAACTTTTAATTAACTATCTAATAAATAAAAATTAAAATAAAAAAAGGTGTTTTGCCCTGTCTTGCCCCAAAGCGGTGGTAAGATGGAGTACTCCCCTGAGGTAAGATGGGGTAACTAAAATTATAAAACAAAATGATGATTAAGACAGACATGGATAGCTTCGTCGTCATCACCGTCGATTCCTGCACAGCTGTTATGTGCCCATTTCCCACATTGTGAGCATGATATCCAACCTTCAATGGAAACGGAATACTGTTCCATAAAATACAAACACATCGCGTCTTCCCCTTGTTCACTTTCATTCTCTGATGATGAGACTTTTGGACGTTTTGCTTTTTTCGCTGTCCTATCTTTTCGATTGTTATATTAGATTTCTTCTGTTTTTTTTAATTCATCTCTTATCTTTTTCATTTTTTATTGGCTACTTGTAATTTTTATAAAGCTTTATTAATATAAAAAATAAAGTATATGTAAATAGTAAGGTATAATAGTACATGTATTAGTTAGGAACGTTAAGATTTCTGTAAAAAAAAAAAATACAATGTTATAATCACAAGTTTTGATGTTGCGGGTAAAAAGTAGTACTGCATTCAACAGTAATTAGAAGAAAAGCTATAAAATTCTTAACAAAAAGTAAAGTTAGAAATAAATACAAAATACAAAAATTGACAGCGGTATTGTATCACGAATTTTATCGATTAGGAGCCGTGTTTAAAATAAACAGTTCCAAATAGAAAATCGTATCGTCATGGTCAAAACGAGGCTGTAACAGAACGCAATAAAAAAAGAACTAAATTTGTTGGTGATTGTCTACGGTCGACTGCCGGCGGATCCCACGGTGAAACGTTTTACTTTGTCTAAGTAATTAGTTTATTTAAATAAAGCAATAAGTACACAGATTTAACATCTAACAAAAATGAGTCTTTGTTACTTGAAAAAATAAATTCATTCATTCATTTAAAAGTAGGTAATTTATTTATTTATTTATTCACAGCTACTCACTACACTTACAGTTTCCCAAGACGTATAGTGAGTTAAATAAGTACAATTAGTTGGTAATAGACAAAAAATGAATACATGCAGATATTAAATAAATGCGGTTTCTTTTTCAGCACTTTTGGTTTGTCTATGGTCTGGTCTATAGCTGGATGGCAGTTGTTAGACTGTCACAGATGCCTTTGGGCAGCCCGAAAAATCTGACAGTTTTGACCACCAACACCTCGGGTCATGTACCTGTTGGTTTGATTTTCCTGTAAAATATTTTTTTTTTGTTTGCTTAGACTCAATCGCTCCATTAAATCTATATTGTACCGCAAGTAAAAAAAAATTATACTTTTACAATTGGCGGACTTCATGCTAAAATCTCTCCCAGTCAACCATTAGAAAAACAGAAAACATATGTGCGGCGCGAATTATCTTAAAAATACAAATGAGAGCAAAAAAACACTTACTGCTAAATAAACACACATAGATTTACATACAGTATTCATAACTATACATATACATACATAAAAGAATAGTTGAAAACGGAAAAAGGTGACGATGGTTTAGGGTGATAATAAGCTAGAGAGGTGAATTTTGACTTTTCTTTTGAAAGCGAATTTACTAATCAATCAATCAAATATTTAATCGCATAAAATGTAGGTTGTACAATGATGTTACAATATATACAACCCATATATACAACCCAAATACATTTTACCTTTGCAACAGGTGTGCAAAATAATACAAAAATACATAATTATTAAATAACAAATTCAATTTAATTACTAATGTCATACAATGTCAAATTCAAGTTCAAAAATCAATAATAATAGCATTATTACATATTAAATAGTAATGATTAAAAGTGTACCCCAGAGCCTAGACTCTTGAATTGAATATTCTACTAATTTTTATTTTTTCTTTCATATCAATATTTTTATTTCCAGAAACAGAATTATGAAAGAATTTTTGTAATCCGTTCAAAAATAAATAAGTGATAAGCGTTTGAAATTCGGTGGAAGGGGAAACTGTCAAAAAACAAGAAAAGGATGCACTGTGTGAGCTGTGACGTCACTGCCTCTCGGTTTCGTGCGTACAAAAGAGATAGCAAGACGTCCCCACCACGCTCCCACTTTTCTTTTAGAGAAAACTACGGCCTTAATTAACAACCAATTTTGTTGTTGTTTTCAGAATCGGTTACTTTTTAGTGTATATTTTGTTTAGTATAACAATATTAACCAAGTATGAATACGGTCAAGTAGCCTAGCTGACGAATAAATAAATATATAATAGTATACCTACGTCACAGAATTATAAATAGTACTACAAATTTAGTGTAACCCATTTTTACATGGAACCTACACTATTATGAATATAATCCGTACTTATATCAGCAGCAGGCAGCTTTTTCAGGCTACCTAAAATCATCTGACGCAGCTTGCGATAACAACTACGAACAAGAACACTTTTTACTATTTACTAACATAAATAACACAGACAAAAGAAATATCCAACTTAATGGGATGACATGTAAAAACAAAGCCACAAGCATATTGAACCAGTATATAGTTTAAAAAAGCCGGCCGGCGCCGCGGGGCGATACATAGCTATATAAATCATAGCGCGGACTATAAATAAAAACATTAGCCGGGATACCGAGCTAAATTATCACATTTGTTATACTGCGTCGATACAGGGTGTTTCGTTTGGGTATGAATAGTTTAGTCTATGGATTTTATTTGGAGACATTTAGAATCTATACAAATACGATAATATTGAAGAGTTGCATATTTGAATTACAAGATTAAAATTACAAAATCCACAGGTAAAACGTACTTATTCAATTTCAATCGGAATATGGAGAATCAGTGCCTCCACCATGAGATTTTATCAACGCAGACGCTAGAGGGATTTCGTATGACTTTCTTAGTTACCTCAGAACTATTCGCCTGGGGCGTTGTACGGATTTGCGGTACAAAATTGCTAATTTAGCTGCTAGCGTCTTTAAGAGTGCGCAGCGACCCAAAGTGAGTCTTGGCCTCCGATTAAAAGGACCTTACAAAAGGATCTAACCTGCGGCACCTCCTAGCGCCTGCGTCAAGAACATGGTAGAGAAACAGAAATTTGTGCGGCGCAAAAGGTTTCATGAAAATAATAAGTATACTAGTAGAGAATAAAATTACTGCGAGCGAAAGAATAACTGAATATTACCGATTAAATTAAACTATTTTAATACGGTTTTATCGCGTTTATTACTTATTTATTTACACCTGACGTTTCAAACACTTTACAGCGTTCATGGTCGCAGGCAGACGTAATAAACGCGATAAAACCGTATTAAAATAGTTTAATTTAATGAATAACAATCGCGAAAACATAAGAAAACATGAATATTACCGAGTTTAATTAAACTCATTTCACGCCATTCAAAAGTTGAGATGACATTTTTAACATAAATTTTTAGCTTTCATTATCAAACCGCAACAAAAGCAGGTTTTAAACACCTTGTTCTCAGAATAAATGTCATATATTCACTGACACACAAGAACGAAATTACCACATCCTATATAGTGTAAAAACAATAATCGTCAAACCACCGCCGCCTTTCAATACGTTAAAAAAACGTCACCCGTCCCGCTCTAACACATCGCTAATAACTGTACCTATCTCTCTTACTCCCGAAATGGAAGGCAAAGAAATTAATAATTTGTGTAAAAACTATTTTATTTTGAACTTTAATTTGGTTCGGATTATGCGGCACGGTAGTCCCAGTTATGTTGGATGTTCGGAATTATTTCTCTAGCTCTACGAAACACATAATTTAAGCGTCGGTGTAAAATAATAATTAACTTCGGTCGGAGCAGTTTTTACTTGCTGTCAAAATTGAGTGAAGGGACTCCATACTTTGGTAGAAAGGTGGATAATGATACAGAATTGAATTAAAAACAATTTTTTAAATGAGGAACGATATCTAAAAATTGTAATTTAAAAAAAAATGCTTATTTGCGTTATCAGTTTTTACTTTCACTTATTTTTTTAATACATAATAATAAATATTTTTTTAATAGATTGCGGCTCAATCCGAGAATCGAGAAAAGCAGACAAGATGTAAAAAATACCTAAATTTCTATGCAGTATCTTTTCGACAGGATCAAACAAATTATCCTTATTCACAATAAAGTGTTTATACATTCGCCTAGATTTTAAATTCATACTTAAGTACTATGTAAAATTTAATAACGTTTTGATTATCATAAAATGCATAACGTGTGCTTCGTAAACTATATTATATATATACCTTCCTTTAAACCTTTTTTTTTAATTATTATTATTATGTTAAACTTTTTTATTTATTTATTTCCTTTTGGTATACACTGTACTTATAAAGTGGCCTTTTGCGTAAGATTTGTTTCTTGTAATTGTATCCTTGTTGTGCAATAAAGATTTTTGTATTGTAAGTACAATGAAAACTTAACATTAAAAAAACTTGGTACAAGGGTTACTTATTACTATAGAAATTTCTTCAAGAAGACCCGCGACAGGAACTTCGATAGAAAGAGGCAATATGGTGTTAAAAAATATAGGCTCTATTTAGAACTACGTTTAATACGGTTTTTATCGTTTAATTAAATGTGTAAATAATTTAACTAAAAACGATTTACGGAGAACTAATCAAAATATAGGTTATCTATATCTTACAGCCTGGCCACGGGGCAATCCGCCACGGCAAATTTCGTCGCGATGCCACTGGCGACTAAAAGAAATACGAGTACAAAGGCATTTCAGTGCACAATCAGTGCTGTTTCCATGGCTTTTTAGTATAATTGTTATGTATTTGTTTCTATATCACATAACATACCTAAACTTACATACCTAATTACTTTAATCATAGTCACCCTACTATCAAATCCACCGCCATATTGGATTGTTCTTTTTTTTATAATGGCGTGGTCATCTCTAGCCGCGGGATGACTATATAATCTATGGTCTACGCGATGACTCTATATTATCTATGGTTTTTATATAGGCCCATATTTAATTCGTGAGAAGTGTTCATCAAATGAAAATAATTTGAAGCACACATGTCTTGAAATGTAATGGAGTCTAATATTATGATGTTTAAAAAAAACATTTGTGTTCTAAACTAATTTTCTGTCTCCATATGAGATCCTTTGTTAATTTTGTCACGTAAGATTGCCTTTATGAATAAAAATTATTATATAAGAATCTTATCGAAATATTTGTTGACTACCTAAATATTTTTTCTTTTATACAATTAATTAGGCAAACAGGCGTACGGCCCACCTGATGGTAAGTGGTTACCGTAGCCTATGAACGCCTGCAATACCGGAGATGTAACGAGCGCGTTGCCGATCCTGAAGAATTTTTTTCACGCACTTTTTAATTGTTTTCGCGATTGTTACACATTAAAATAAAGTATTTAATTTTATCTCGTTTTTAACTTATTTATTTTACACCTAACAGTTTCTACAGTTCGTTTTAGTCTACCTGCGACCGTCTTTGAAATGTTAGGTGTAAAGTAAATAAAATCACTTATTTTGCTGCTTCTTAAATACCTACAGAAAGATTTCATGAGTGTTGTTGAAAATATTAATAAAAGTCGTTCTGCCATAATCATAGTCATGAAGGTACTTAATAAACGGGATAATTTAATATCTATAAATTTTTAATTTAGGAAGAAGTCTGAAAATTCCAGTCGTCAGATAGAAATTGGTGCCCTATATTTGAAAAGTGTGATACGCCCAAATTCGGTAAGTCAAATTCAAATCATTTATTGCATTTCATATAGTACCTACACCAACAGTTCCCAACTATGTACACACACTGCTTTTATTATATACTAGCTGTTTCCCGCAGCTCCGCCTGCGGTATATAGCCTATGTTACTCAGGGTGAATGTAGCTTTCCAATGGTGAAAGAATTTTTGTAATCGGCACAGTAGTTTTTGAGTTTATTCATTACAAACATACACACAAAAATACAAATCTTTCCTCTTTATAATATTAATGTAGATTATAGTGTACAAGTGTAGATGTAGAAGTGTAGATATATTTTATGGTCAAAAGCATCATTTTAAAAAAATAAAAAAATACCTTATTATATACCTGAAAGTAAACAAAAAACTTAATGAAAAGATTTCTATCGCGACGTTTCTAATTCAAAAGGTAACATTACAACTACAATAATATAATAGACGCGTCAAAATACCGTAAAATAAATGACATTTTTTATCGAAAACATTGAAAAAAAAACACAAATTAATTTATCAAGAGACGATGGAGTTTTGTTAGACCACCCACGCCACGCAAAGTGCCGCCGATTCAAAGATATATTACAGGTAAAACTATTGATAAAAGAACGCCACTACAAAGTCACCGAATGTCGTAAATTTTATACAAAATGGACGCGTGATGTCAAAATATTTTGTGGGGGGTAGTTTTTGCGTGTGAATTTTGGTATTTTTTTTAGTTCGAGTACACGCTGATTTTTTGAATAGGCATACCTATGTTGATAGTTTGTAAACTTTTATAACAGAAGGTAAAGATTAGTAGTAACACTACTACTGTTTATCCATACTAATATTATAAATTCGTCGAAAGTCTGTCTGTCTGTTACGCTTTCACGGCCAAACCGCTGAACGGATTTTGATAAAATTTGTATGAATATAGTTAAAGACCCGGGGTCAAACATAGGCTACTTTTTAACGCAGGCGGAGCTGCGGAAAAAAGCTAGTTGTAATAAAACAAATGTAAAATTTTCTGAAATAAGCTAACATTATATACAAATACCTTCGTTGATATATACTATAATTATTTATTTATTTTAAAAATATTTTACATGTGGAACAATTAAATTTGGGTTTTACACTTAACATTAAGTACAATTGGAGGACTTAATGTTAAGAGTATCCTCTACCAGTTACCATTGTTGACTTCTTAAACATTTGACAAATATTTACAACAGTAGGTATTTTGTTCGTTGGTACGTGCAACTGAAAGTAAAAACTTACATTGAAAAAACATTTAAGGAATAATGAAATGAAGCCATATGTGAAAAGCGAGAAAAATTGTTCAATCGATACAAATGTATTTAGTTAATTAGCTTTTATAGCAATTTATAACACAAAATACAAAATGTGGACTAGGGCATTCTCTGCCTGCCAGTCAATTTAAGACTTCTCGGGTTCCATTTTTTTTTTATTGCTTAGTTTCACCATGCCGTAAAAATTTGGCTGGTCATTAAAGTCATCTGTGCCTCTACCACGAGATTATATTAACGCAGACGCTAGCGACAGCGTTTTGATTTAACATGGAATTTCTTTGTTACCTGGCGATAAGCCAGAAGCGCTGTACAGTTTTGCCATCCTAAATTGTTAACGCAGTCGCGTCTGCGTGCATAAAATTTCACAGTAAAGGTACTGTACATGATCGAAAAACATCGATAACCTTCTCCGGGAAGTCGGTTCATCGGAAAAACACATCTTTAACATTGTCGAAGAGTAATAATCATCCAAAAAATACAACAAACATGATTCAATTATTTCCTTTGACAACAGACATGCCAATTGACCTACATTCGGCAAATTATGTCCAAACTGGACAGTCCAAATAAGTCCTTATTCTGTGGTCAGAATTGTAAGAAATGCGTCAATTTATCAACAATTTGTGGTCAGACATATGCAGACCACAGACAAAATAGCGAGAGAACAGATTACTAATACTAAATCAGTAGAGTCGCTCAAGACCGGGGTATTTTTTTATATATATATATATATATATGGCTTTTACTTTCGTATTTGGCCAGTAACAACTAAAAATTCTACAATAAAGTCGTTAAGTCAAGAAAGTCTAAAGTCAAGTCAGTAGTTAAGTCAATTTGAGTCAGAAGTATTAAGCTAAGTGAAGTGGTAAAAAACTGCACTTATCGATTTCCAGGAGCTTTTGCCAACAAGCAAGAAAATCACATTAATCGAACATTGTATCACTGCCCAACACTCACGCTTATTCTCGAACACTTTGCGAATAATAATCCACCATTATTATGCACAAACGCTCAAATAAACACGAATTTTAGAAAATAAAATACAGCGACGATACTGCTCTTCACAACTTACCACCAAAAGTCGGGGTGTTCATTTCATTCTCATGTTGAACTGTACTTTTTTTCAATGTAGCTTTTACGAGACGTATTTAGCCACTAAGTAAAAATTATGTAACAAAGTCATGCAAGTCTAAAAGACAATTCGTTAATTAAGTTATGTCAGTTATTAAGTCCAATCAGAACAATCAGGCTAAGTGATATGGTAGAAAACCTGCGCTCAGCAATTTCTAGAAGCTTTTAGCAATCTGCACTCAACATCAGGTGGGATCGTGGTCAATTGCTGGACATTTCAACATAAAAAAAAATCATAATGATTTCTTATGTTTTCGCGATTTTTATTCATTAAATTAAACTATTTTAATACGGTCTGCAGTCTATTATGCAGTCTGTGAACATGCTCTAGACAAACCCAACCACTATATGAGTTTTGATAATCCTCAAGTCCTTGCAAAGGAAAACAGATTCATTCCAAGGATGTTACGTGAAGCTATTGAAATTAAAAAACATCCTAATTTCAATAGAGAGGATGGATGGCAGGTACCGCCAGCTTGGGACCCAGTCATTAACTTAATAAAATCGCAAACTCGGAAGCAGACTGCAAGACCCTTAGATACTGTGAGCCAATACTGCGTGAATCGGAATAGTTCCCAATAAAAATTTCAGGCGGTAGTTTGTAATCTTAATGACATCAAAGACAAATGTTAACTTCTGTAAAGTGTTTGAAACTTCAGGTTTAAATAAATTAAGTAATAAACGCGATAAAACCGTATTAAAATAGTTTAATTTAATAAAAAAAAATCTTTTCCTTTTAATAGAACTACGAATATTAACATTAACTCTATTAAACTAAATTAAAATGGGGTCTCCAGTACCTCAACCATAAGATTTTATTAACGCAGACGCTAGAGACCGCGTTAAGATTTAATATGGAATATCTTAGTTACCTTACTATCCGCCAGGGGAGCTGAACAGGTTTGCCATACTAAGTTGTTAACGGAGTCGATAGCGTTTGCGTCAATAAAATCTCATGGTTGACGTACATCACAGTACTTTTTCTGTAACCTACAATAATTTTATCAAATTATGGACCGAAAATTATACTAATTTGGTTATCGGATTTCGCGGGGGCAACATGCTGGACAGTCGAAAACGAAGTCCCTTACTTAGTTTTACAGATTTACGTAAGTATTTTTTCGCCTCTCCTAAGATGTGCTTAATAGCTGTTTAAAAGTAGCCCATGTTTGACCCCGGGTCTTCAGCTATATTAATACAAAATTTAATCAAAACCCGTTCAGCGGTTTGGCCGTGAAAGTGTAACAGACAGACAGAATAAAAAAAATCTTTTATCTTTTTATAGACAGACTGACTTTTGGATATTGGATACGTGCACCATTCCCCGCACGTACCTGTCATCACAACCATGGTCAATTTGATGTCCACCGTGCTAACTAACCTACACTACATGGTCTTATTTTATTTACTACGCCGGCTTAACAACAAACATCAAATTATGCAACTAACTGGCATTATGCCTGCTAAGACCTGTGCTAACGCCACGCCTGTCGAGCAAAGACTAGCCCTACTTTTACTGACGGGTATGCTTTATTGCACTACCCCCGCTATTTATGACCAATATTATTGCCAGCAAATTTACACGCGTTACAGGGTATTTAAACACCAAACAAACTTTCCCCGTATTTTTTATATTTTTTATGAATAGTTTACGGAGCAGACGTCCAGCCTTCCAGTAAGGGAGAGGCACTTGGAGAAAAAGAAGAATAAGTGTTAGTTAAGCCTACATTAACTGAAATATGTTTAGTCTCTATCTGTCTTATCTATATTGGACATGAATATATTTTAGTTAACTTGGACTTAACGAACGTTAGTTAATTTTCATAAATAAGGGGAAGTATTGTAAGTTATTCATATCTTTAATTCAAATTGGGCAAAAAAATAATAATTTAAGCAAGAATTTTTAACTATTTAAGTAAACAATATCTAAATAAATAAAAAAAACCTTCAAAAAGGGCGTGAAAAAATGCTTCAGGGTCGCCAACGCGCTCGTGACATCTCCGGTGTTGCAGGCGTTTATAGGCTACGGTAAGCACTTACCATCAGGTGGGCCGTACGACTGTTTGCCTACTTAATTGTATATAAAAAAAAAGGAAAAATTAACATCATTAACATAAGTTAAAAATTCAGTTCATAATAATTTCTGCCATATGGTCAATTGAACATCGTCCGCCCTTACGGTTTTGTTCTTTTAATGGTACAGCGGTGAATTTATACTTTTTTAAATTTTATGATTATAATGTATTAAAACATGAAAATTATATATCTTGATATTGACCACTGTCAGTAGTCTGTTTTTCATTTATTATAATAAGTATTTTGTATGACAGATTACAGAATAAAGGTTGTATTATAAATATATTCTGTAACTGTGGTTGTACAAAACGGCAAATAGTACCTACCTTAAGTAGGCAGCTACCAAACCAATCATTATTGTTGTATGTATGTAAAAAGGTTATTGTTCAGAAAGAACGTTGTTACAACAAAATTGAATACAACTACAGGCGGCCTTATCCCTCATAGGGATCTCTTCCAGTCTACCCACCAATGGGGAAAAAATACACTACAATAGATACGATATGGATTAAAGTTTTACAAATTAATCTAATATTACAAAATAGAACTTACTTAACCTAAGCTAATTTTACTGCAAGATTAATATCTTTTTTCTATCTTTTTTTTATACTTGATATATCTTCCGATGTAGCAAAGGTATTGGAGGAGGATTGAAGAGCTCGTTAGTCGAACGCGACCCGCGTATCCGTAGCGAATTCGCGTGTCAAGCGACGGCGTGACGCGACCATTATGGAATTGGTCGCCATTTAGTGGCATTTTCTATCTTAAGCTCCTCCATGCTTCGGAGGGCACGTTAAGCCGTTGGTCCCGGTTGTTATCGATAGATAGCAGTCGTGAGGCTGTGTCAGATAACTTAGAGCAGCCTGAAAAATTCTGACAGTGTTGGCCACTAACACACCTCGGGTCATGACAGACAAAATGTTAGACACTACTTACCATGAAGTGGAGAATGGTAGATGCAGATACAGATACAGTTTCTGTAAAATGTAAAGCTTTAGAAAATGATGACGATGGCTATAAATTGAATGCCACCGCAGTCAACAAAAAATATATATCACGAAAAAGATGAACAGCGGAGTGCTATTTTTGAAAAGTGTTACACGCAATATCGACGAGTCTAAAAATATTTTTGTTGAAAACTTAATGATTTTCGTTTGATATCGAAGGATTTTTATTTATTTATTTAAATTTTATTGTACAAAATATATAATTGTATTATATCACAATAGGCGGACTTAATGCTAAAAGCATTATCTAACAGCCAACCAGCTAAGCTTTATTTTTGTTCGTTATCGAACGATTTACATAGGCTGTACACACTCGCGAGACAACCGCGAGACAGAACGAGGCGAGAGTGTACATGGGACCTCTCGTAGTGTCTCGGAGTCGCTCGGGGTTCCCTCGCCCGCTCTCGCTCCGATGTCGGGTTTTCGCACGGAGCATGGATTTTCGGATCGAGGAGTCAAAGGGCCTCGCGGATGTCTCGCAAGGCGTCATGCCGGCTGTACACTCTCACAGATCTCTCGTTGCTCATTCGGAGCAGTGAACTCCGAGAGGATGGCCGAAAACGTCGAACTTGCTATTGATGTTGTTGCATGTTGCATTATTTCAGCTAATTAAATCAAATAACAATATTTACTTCCATATAAATTGCTGTACTACATAATCAATAGGTTCATTTCCAATAAAGCATGTGTGAAAAATAAATAAAAAATGTCGATGGTTGGTGGGGAGGGTTACAGCCTGCATTACATATATGTTACACATTTCAAAAATAGGGCTCCCGATCTGAGAAATTTCGATGTAAGTTGTGGCAACCACAAAAGACCGAAATGAGTGGAAAGTGGACACTGAACACCAGTTGCGGTGGCGGCCGAAAAGAAAGACAATGCCCGGCAGTTGAATATTGTTATACATGCATAGCTAAAAGAAATTTTTATGATAGACTTTACATGAGTAAATGTTGAGTTGCTGCTATTATTTCGTTGATATAACTCTTAAAATTAACTGTATTTAGATTATTATTTCATCTTATATATGTAAGTATATCATGTAAATACCATAAGTAAGTTTATTATCATTACAACTTTCTGCATTTATAGCTATATATTTTTAATACCCACATGACGATATCTGTTTAACCCAAAGGTTGACTGTTAGATAATGCTTTAAGCATTAAGTTCGCCTATTGTGCTATACAACTGTGTTATGTACAATAAAGTTTATATAAATAAATAAATACAATAGGAAGGTACTAAATTTGATAGAAAATCGAATATTTACATAAGTGTAAAAAGTAAAACCTAATATTTATATTATTTACTAAAAAAACAAATAGCTGAAAAATATATTTTAAACTCGATGAGTAAAATTTTTTGGAGTTTATCGTGCTGCCATCTAGTGTCGGATAGCTTCATTAGTATGTTACCTTAATAGCGCCATCTGCAGTCGAATAGCTGTACTATTTAATAATTGTTTTTTAGTTTTGATATAACATACAAGATGGCGCTTTATAAAATAGTGTTTGATATTATCAATAGATGGCAGCACAAATAACTTTACGAAATAACACCTTAAAACTTCAATAGATGGCGTTAATAAATTTTAAACAATGTTTACCAATAACTTTTTTATATTTTACATTATTAATTACTTTATCGATCGTCACCATGATCGTCACAGACAGGGTAGATCGTTAACATTGACGATCGGATAGGTTGACTATATTGTACAAGAGCGAAACTTTTTTAGTGTGTTTAGTTTGTGAAACTTCATTCTAAGTAATTAAGTAAAAACGGCCGTGTGCTTGAATGCCAACAGATATTTTTCTGTTCCGTTATTCTTATTTCTGTATGTATTTAAGCTTCAAAAGTTACCTAGTTTGTCGCAGTCGCAGATATTTTGCAGGTAGGTCGTTTATGGTGTATTAGTACAAGATAAATCGACATTAAAAATAAATTTGTTTGAAAAAAATATTTTTTAACGTATTTCGTCCCACCGTTGGGCAAATGTCTCCCTCTCTCCCACCAAAACATCTCATGAAAAACAGAATAATGAATTTATTCCCCCTGATGACGGAAATTAATAAAAAAAAAAACAAAGTACAGTGTAACGTAAAATATATTTCTTAAAAACTAATTTACAATATCGATATTAATTAATAAGAAAACTGTAAACAATTAACTAAAAATATTAAATATCAACTTAACATCTTATTTTTCAACGGTAATCTGACTCGTAACGTAACGTAACTTTAACATTTTATTTGTCAGTTATCAATCAGGAGCTCTATTTTGAAAATATATGCATGATTATGTCGAATGGAAATCGTTCGATATCGAAAGAAAACCATTCGGCTTACCGATTTTGCTAGAGTCATGTCAGAATATTTTCAGTTAATTTATTTACATCTTAATAGATAAACATATCTATAATTTAAATTGCTTCACCGCGCCGCGATTATATACAAATGCTACCATTTTGAATAATTTATATTTATTTCTATAAACTATTTTTATTAATATATCGTTAACTACCACTTTAAAGCAATCAACAAAATATTACAAAAACTAACTTAAACAAATTCGAAGTACGAAGGAATGTTTTAATATATAATATTAAACATTTAACCAATAAAATATAATGATAAATTTTCTGCTCGAGACTTCGCCCTCGTGAATTAACCCGAAAACCCCGTAGGTTGCGCAATAATGCTTAAAGAAATTAGAAAACTTGTATAGATTCAATCTCATAGAAGTGAAGGAACGAGGTCCTATCAACACCATCCATTAATCTCTTAAGACAATCTATATATATATATAAATCAATTGCTGTTCGTTAGTCTCGCTAAAACTGGAGAACTGCTGGACCGATTTGGTTTAGAATTATTTGTGGAAGTCCAGGGAAGGTTTAAAAGGTGAATATATTCGGAGGCGGTACGAAGTTTCCGGGTCAGCTAGTGTCTTAATAAATTCGTTAAATTGAATAAAGAATAATAATTTATGATTAATGTTACAATATTTCGAAAGATTTAAATGATTTGAATATGATTAAAACAGGAATCGGCAAAAATATTGTGTTTTAACAATTCCTAGAGCCCAATTTTGAAAAGTATAACGCACCCAACATCGTTAAGTTCGACTTACCCTATGTCGAATAAAAATCATATAACTCAAAGATTTAGTGATATAATTTTCAAGAAAAAGGCTCCAGAGGTTTGTTTCGCCAAAAATAAGCAGGAATTTTACTACACGGAATTGTATTCTAGTAGCGCTGCGCTATCAACTAGCACCCAAACATAAATTCTTTGAAATTCAAGTTTACGATCAAACTACGAAATGTACAATAAAATAAATGATTTTACTGCCAAATAATACACAGGGCGAAATCACATATAATTTTTAACCACGAAATCACTGAGAAGTCTTCCCTCTCTTTTTCTTCTTCTTCTTCTTCACCTCCGTATAATCTTCCACAATATTTCCGCTCAAATCCTGATACCCGTCACATTTCTGACTTTCGTAATTCGGAAAATTGACACCTTCTGTCTGTTGATAGTTCTCCGAAAAAGTTTCAGAGAATTTCGTGCTCAGAGTTTCGGAACCGAAGAATTTTGAGAAATTATCGTATTTTAGATTTTGATATTTCTCGTTTTGTGGGTAAATGGTGCTTATTATGTTGGTTGCTATGGCGACGGGCGAAGGTGGGTACGCGCCCTGTTGTAGCGGTCAGAATTTCAAATCCTGAAAAAATAATACTTATGGCTTATTTACCTTAGCGTCGAACTCAAGAGACGTTAAGGACTCCTTAGGCAAATTATTTAAACTCGAATAAAAAACTTATCCCTTAGATAGAGAATTTTATATATCTTTAGATTAAAAAAAAAAACACCAGTCAACGAGCTTGTGCGGAGAAAACAATAATATTTGAAAGTGCAACTGTATGTTGTAAATTCAAGTTATTTATTTCCCAGATATATAATGATTAAAGATATTGTAATAGGCTACTTGACTGTGTTCATACTTGGACAAGATTTTTATACGAAACATTTCCCTAGAGAAAGATGGCCGATTCCGAAAACAATTAATAATTATCATTTAAAATTTTCTATATTAATAAACTGTCTTGCTATCTCTTTTGTGCGCACGAAGCCGAGTGGCAGTGACGTCACTGCACACACAGTGCGTCCTTTTCTTGTTTTTTGTCAGTTTCCCCTTCCAGCGAATTTCAAAGGCTTATAACTTACTTATTTGAAAACGGATCTAAAAAAGTCGTTCTGTATTTAGTTTCATATGAATGATAAAAATATCGCAAAACTCAAGGTCGCCCAGAGAGCTATGGAGAGGGCGATGCTCGGTGTTTCCCTACGAGATCGAATCAGAAATGAAGAGATCCGTAGGAGAACAAAAGTCACCGACATAGCCCAGTGGGTTCTTTTAAGTGGCAGTGGGCGGGGCACATAGCGCGGAGAACCGATGGCCGATGGGACAGAAAGGTTCTCGAATGGCGACCGCGTACCGGTAAGCGCGGCGTTGGACATCCACCGACCAGATGGTCCGATGATCTGAAAAATGTCGCAGGCAAACGCTGGATGCAGACTGTTGTTAACCGATCATTTTGGAAATCATTGGGAGAGGCCTACGTCCAGCAGTGGACTGACTGCGGCTGAAATGATGAATGATGATGATAAAAATATATTGTAATCTAGCACGTCCTACCTTAATAGCTTGCGGAAGGTCCGGGAGCTTCATGTCGCGCAGCTGTTGCGGCAAATTCATGCTTTTCACAGCCGACACAGCGCGAGCCGGAGCTGCCGATATTCCCGCCTGGGAATTAACACATTTCTATAATATATCACACACAAATTTTACTTTTTTTTCTAATGGTTGGCTGAGAGAGAACGCTTTTAGCATTAAGTCCGCCAATTGTGAAAGTATTTTTTTACTTGTGGTACAATAAAGATTTATAAATAAATTAATCCATACTAATATTATAAATGCGAAAGTCTGTCTGTCTGTCTGTGACGCTTTCACGACCAAACCGCTCAACGGATTTTGATGAATACAGTTGAAGTCCCGGGGTCAAACATAGACTACTTTTTGACGCAGACCTATTATGAACTATACTTATATTAAAAAGCTGAAGAGTTTGTTTGAACGCGCTAAACTCAGGAACAACTGGTTCGATTTGAAAAATTCTCTCAGTGTTGGATAGCCTATTTGTCAAATCGAGAGGGGCTGCTAGTTTTCTTATAAAATTGTAAAGCGTACATCAGCATTCTGCATCTTATTGTGCTCGTACAACCTGCACAGTATATCAGCCATATTGATCTGTAGCACTACACCGCCCATCACCAGTTCAACCCCATGATAGTATGGAATTATGACCACAAAAACACACTATACTAATATTATGAAGCATAGTTTATTTAACTGTATCCAGTTTGTTTAGGACACTACAGGCTTGAATCACTTGATTGTCTGTTAAAAATGATGATTCCGTGTTTCAGAAGGCACTTTAAGCTGTTGGTCCTGGCTGCCATTAGGTGGTCGTTAAAGGAACCACGTCAGAGGCCGAAAGGCGGTTACAAATAACTCTGCAATCAGGGTGTACAGGATCAATTGACCATGTAACCAACTCGATATGAATGAAAGAACGTAAGAGTATATTTTATTATACAATTTTAGACTATACCTCAGCCTTCTGCATTTTATTCTGTTCCTGCAACCTGCACAGTATATCCGCCATATTGGTCTGCAGCACCATGCCGCCCATCACCAGTTCATCTAACACCTGGTGGGCAGCGTCGGCGTGAAAGATCAGGTCCAACTCGCATACGTTCTCGAAGCATTTGTCTAATGTTTCCACGAACACCTGCAATTTTATAAATTTCACACATTTATTCATTCATAAGAGTTAAGCCACTGAATTATAAATATTACTAAAAAACAGAACGGACACTCACACCATCCTACCCGAAACAGATACTGCATCGAGGCCAGCAGATTTAAGGGAAACATCGAGAGCAAAACAATGCAATGATGTCGCTTCTGCCGCGCGGCCGCTGCGACGACTATGACGCAGATACCGTAAATAACCAACTACAATAACCAGCGGGGATCAGACTCGACGCTATATGCTCTATTAAATCAAACTGACAGATGTGCTTTGTCCCTATATATTTATTACTAGCTGTTTCCCGCAGCTCGGCCTGCGTCAAAAAGTAGCCTTTTTGTTGACCCCGGATCTTCAACTGTATCCATACCAAATTTAATCAAAACCCGATCAGCGGTTTGGCCGTGAAAGCATAACAGACAGACAGACTTTCGCACATAAAAAATTATTAGTATATTAGTATGGACATACCTGGATTAGGTCTAAAATACCAAGTTCGCTCTCCGATGAATCCACGCAGAATACAAAATACAATGTTGCATAATGTCTATAGATCAACTTGTAGTCTGACCCTCCGATGAGGCTGGAAGAAAGATAAAATTAATAAATTTAACAAATTTTTATTTGTTAAATAAATAAATATGTTTTAACAGTACTGGTGGCGGTATTTTTAAGATATAGTATACTAAGACTGTAGCAAGTGGAAGTCTGTGAGACACTCAACTCCTCAGCACAGCAACTGACAGCAGATATAGCATCTATGGGCTCATGTAAACTCATTTATAAGTGTTTAGTAGAAAATGCAAGTGGCCACAGTTATGTAGTCTATCTGTTTCGTTACTATCGCGAATTTTCGTGAATTTTAAATTTAAACTTATACTTTGCTGCAACAATGTTTATTTGTTTTTATGTGTGTAAATGTTGCAAATACATACCTACTTAAAATTATCATTCGATGAGAAGTTAGAATTTAAAGTTTCAGTTAATCTTAATAAAATTTAAAGTAAACAAAATGTTCTTTTTTTATACAACAAAGTAGGCAAACAGGCGTACGGCCCACCTGATGGTAAGTGGTTACCGTAGCCTATCAACTACTTACTATATTTTCTTCCTAAAACCACGTACCTGCCCCCTTCCAGGAAATTACACACATTGTCGTCTCTCTTAGACACTAGCTGGAATGTCTCCTTTATAATCTGTTGCTGCATGTCTTCATTCTGTAAAATCAAAAACTCCAGTAACTATTGTCAAATCAAGAATGTCGGAACTTCACCAACTCACACCTGCCGCTGAAAGCTGGTTAAATAGCGTAGACCAGTGCAGGGTGAACGCCATACGCAATGATGATGATCATAACAAGAACTCAAAAAATAGCTAATAAAATACATGTAAAAGTAGTTTATCTGTTTAGTACGTTCAGACATGTCAAAGTTATAATTGTTATCAGTATCTCTTCATCCTAGCGTGTATTCCTAGTTGCGTCGTCAACTTACGCATTGGAGTCTAGGGTACAATGTCATAACCCTAGATTTGGCGGCACTGGTTATTACAATGGAGTGACTGTCATCTGACCTCCGTAACCCCTTTTACAAGGAAACCAGACCAATAGGAACAGAAACCTGAGGTGTATTAGTAGCCAACACTGTCAGAATTTTTCAGGCTGCCTAAAGGCATATGACAAAGCCTCACGATTGCTATCTATCGATAACAACCGGAACGGGACGGACCGGGAGATGACGCGATACAGAATGTAAGAGACATCTGGCCTTCTCACTGGCATTATGATGAAATTAAGAGACCGTGGTAATCCACAAGGAGAACGAAACGACAGACATTTTTGCATCGATCGACAGTATACTAATACTATTCTGTTATATTCTAATTACACCCAGGGACGAGTAATACGTTATAGTAGATTATTTTATGCGAGAATTAATTAGGTTTACAAAATACTTTCACTCACAAAATATTGATAAAACTTGGACAGTCGTGGTTTTCCATGGTTGTTGAACACGAGTATTGCCTTAATCATAATTATATGTAACACTAATAATAATAAACTATATAGGTTAAAAGCTAAGAATTAGAGCATCTAAATCAATTAATCAAGTTCAAATTGTTTTTAGAAGTAGGTACAGAAACAAGATCGATTGATTTGATTTGCTTTATTTTCATGTAATGACATTTTACTTTTTTTATTTTTTGACGTTTACGAATTTCGTTTAAAAACCATGTTGGCTCTTTTACACTTCATGTGTCCGGCATGCGACAATTCGGGCCGTTCCACTGGGACGTACACGGTCCGTTCGTCCGGCGGCGGCGCGACCGGTCCACTACACCACTTAAATCTGGCAACACTATTAGTAAATGAGCGAACGCGTTGCGCGGTGTCTTCACGAATGTCACGAAAAGAAAAGCCGTAAAAATATACATTTATTGTGTGAAATAAACTGTATTTATTGTAATTTACGTTGTTTATTGTGCTAGCACTCGGATGGAATCTCATTATTGCAAGCCGGACGCCGTGGAGACTGTAAACAGGTCAGTGGTTTAGACATGTACAAATGTCACTGTTGTCTTTATTTGGAAGCCGGGAGTCGTGGTTCGCTCCAGCGGTGTCATATGGCTTAACGAAGACAACTTATTCTAAACTTAACAAGCGTGCAAAAATAGACTCGATACCTACTTAATAAAACGACTAATTAACAAAAATCTCTCCATTTCGTTGCGCTTCAAAAGTTTTGATTTATTACGATCCGAGCGAACTGAAGTCTCGTTAAAGACTGTTATAAAGGTCAACAAGGCTCAATCGTTCTCCAAAGTAGGAAACTGGCCAGTTTTTGTCGCTACTATACTCTCAATTGAGTCGGAAATTGTTTTTGTACTAATGTTTTGGTTAAGGTATTTATCAACAGTAGAGTGACGTCGCGTGCATACTTACAATCACTTGTTCTTTAGATCAGTATATCGAAAGCCCTGTTCCCCTTGTAATGATCCTACACTTCTGGCAGTTAATAGCTGTCACTATTATTATTTAGGTGATCATTATTTTGTAAACAATCTATAAACCTTATGCAAATGCAAATAAAGTTATTCTATTCTATGTTTATGCCCATTTAACCCTATAACGTTATATTAATTTGACACATTTTGTGTCTAGTTCACACTTAATATTTGTCACCAAATTGACTTCTTGGTGCTGGGGCATGTATGACAAATTATAAATGGATATCATCACATGTGCTGTGTGGTTTCACCAACACATGGTGTTTATGATTTATATTGCTTATAACCTGCCCCAAGATTAGGGCTAACGACCGCAATTTTTTTTTTCAAATTCTACCATTAAAGTTAGAGAGGTGTTCAAACCTAACTGTTAAGGGAGGCGATTATCACGTCTTAAGATATAAAGTCCAAGGCGTAATATCTCAAAAAAACGTGGAAGATGTCTACTGGAAACCTTGTGTTTGTATTATCATTATCGACATCTCTCAAGTGGCATTTTTCTACTTCCTACATGCGAAAGAATCATTGTGGATTTGAACAGTATTAAATATTCAATAACAAATTACTTAGTACATATTTTTTATAATATAATTCTAACATCCACAACATGCTGAGAGTTTCCACAATAAAGGAGGAAATAGACTATTGGCTAAACGTTACGTTGGCTAATGTCTCATAAAACATCCCAACAAATTAGCATCTGATTTGGTTAACATCGGCTATTGTAAACTATTGAAGTGATTTGATATACAGGAACTTGATGCAAGAAACTAAGTAGGATTGCTCCTTCGGGGAGCAACTTTTACCAGACACATATAATCAACAATTCTGCTTATAGTCAACGACTGATTGCTGATACTTATAAGACAGAAAATAATAATAATATAAGAACCTCGCACATCACCCCATCATTCCCCTACACACCATTGTAAATGCCAAAGAGCAGGCAGTTTTTTTAACTACTGTTGGCCTTTGTACAATCCTAATAGAGAACAACTTTTAGGATCAACCAATTAATTTAAAAAAATAAAAATAATTGGCTGATCCTAAAAAACCTGATATTTTGTTTTTAAAATTTTTCTCTGTTCCCTATGTGCCCAAGCAGATCTATGCAATTAAATGATTTGTTTTGATATGTGCTAAAATTTTCCACCCTTGGGATTGGCATTAACTACCATGGGGTGTGTCAAATTCACTAAAGTCCATACTCAATGACCAAACAAATTCTTGAAACACAAATAGAAAATCCTTTGTAAATTTTACAATTAAATTACATGATCAATCGACCCTGTAAACCCTGGAATCAGTTTTTCAAAACCACCCTTCGGTCTCTGACCAAACGAAACTTCCGAAGTTCCGAATGCCTGCCATCTATCGATAACAACCGGGACCAACGGCTTAACGTGCCTTTCCTAACACGGAGGAGCTCGAGATAAAAATTGCCACTAAATAGCGACCAATCCAATGCAGGTCGAGTCTCGCCGTCGCTTGACACGCGCATTCGGATACGCGCGCCGCACTCTGCTATCGAGCTCCTCAAGCTAGGACGAAGAGAATAATAGCTACATTTTTCTAAATACGTTCCCATACATCGATGCATACATACCACGGAGCAATTACAAAGAGGAGATTAATAAGCGTTTTGTAAGAAAGTATTTGTGAGGCTACACGGGGCGGAAGGCAGACGTGCGGGGTGCTTGGTTTCGGCCGTGGCTCTAACAATGGAGCACAAGCAATGACTCTCCGCTCCGCCCACTTTTGTGTCGGCGAGGCGCCAATAATCACATCACTGCGCCATTTCAAAAGGCATCTTTTTGTAATTGCTCCGTGATACATACAGTAGATAACAGTGTGTGTATAAACAAGTGCAATTTACACTAACACCTGCTTTCACCCGCTTTCTACGCCTCATTCGCACACAAATCATGTTTTGTACGACGTCAGTTCTACCTAACGTAAGGACGCGATAAAATGCCAAGATGTTCTTATTAAGTTCAAATATATTTGTTTGTTACCACAGATTATAAAGATCTTATAAGTAAGGCCGAAGTGACGTTGCTGTTTCTTTAATTTTCAATGTTGAAGTGTCATAAAAGCTAAATTTTGTGGTAGGAGGTTTTCATCCTTTTTTTTAAATAGCTATTTTATGCCCCACTGCTGGGCAAAAGCCACCCATAAATTATGAAAAAACATAATTACTAAGTTCATAGTAACTAGGTATTTTGTATCTTTCTCATCTTTTGCCTTCATCTGGCTAAGGAGCCCTGGAGAATACATAGAAAATGTTGGAGGACCTATCCTGATTTCGAAATCATTGAGTAACTCTTAACTAATATAGATTTAAGATTTTTTAGATTTTAAGAAATAAACAAAAAAATATATAACCAAGACAGTTTTATGACCAGCTAACCCACATTTAAGGCAACTCGATCAAATCATAACCTTAATAAAACAGAGCTTGTTTGATAAGCTGTTATCAGCTAAAGCGGGATTTGAACCCACGACACGACTGGCCCCTGACAACACGAAGACGCAAATATTTTGATTTTTCTCTCTTTACGCAAATTTTTACGCATATTTCTATAAGGTTTTTATCTCCTTCATCCTAACACTTTAAGCCCAGGCTTACTATCATCTCTTAAATCAGGGTAAAAACGAGTGAGTAAACGAGATGTCGCCTTACAGCTTGTATTGCGCCATCTCACGTACTCGTTTCCGTCCTACTTTAATAGATGGTAGTAAGCCTTCAGGATTCGCCTATAAGCTGACGATGAGTCCGCCTTTGTTCCTCACTGTATTTCTTTTTTGGTGCAATAAAAAATATTTGTATTGTATTGTGTAATGCATTATTACTTGTTCACTTCGCTCGGACGTTTGCATAAGATAAATTGAGATTCGTTACACGTCCGTGCGTCTACTCTATAGCAAAATTCATGTGTACCTACGCCACTACTACATAATAAATGATAAAAACGTGCAAGCGTAAAACTGTGTCACAAGGTGAACAGGTCATCATCCTATCCTATAATCGGCCGAGGATTCGAAGTCGTCTCGAGGTCAGGGCACCAATGTCATTGTTATTGATGACTTCACACTTTCGACACCACCGACGAAAATGACAGAGCCGGCTCTGCGGGCAAGATAAAAAATTGGTTATGAACAAAAGTTATCGTCCCAATGATTGTTTGATTGTACTTACTTACACCGCTGGATCAGCGACCCGAAGCGGATCTTGGCCTTCGAAACGAGAGAGCGCCAGAGTGGTCTATTCTGCGATTGTATGCTATCATCAAATTCTACAGTACAATACAAATACTCTTTATTGTACCAAAAAATTTCTACAGTACAATACAAATACTCTTTATTGCACCAAAAAATAAAACAAAACAAATATACATGGGAATGAGGTACAAAGGCGTACTTATCGCTTCTGTCTAAGTATCTTCGTGGTCCAGTGTTTAGGCCTCGGACGCGGCTGTCGTGAATTAAGATTCACACAGGAAGCTAGCTTTGTTTAGTTGCTTCCAACCAAATTGGAAACTGGACATTGCAGGCTTGAATCACCAAGTCAAATCAAGTGTTAACTTTTTTGGTGTTTCGAAAATAAATTATTTTGATACTATTTTTTACAAAAGTCAGATATTTAGTAGAACGTAGAATAGTACATATTACAGAAAACTGTACTTACTACTATATGATTTTTATGTTTCTATAAGTATAAGCGACATAGGCACCGTATTGTACAGAAATGGATCGATCAGACTCGAATAGTCCGAAATCGATTGAAGCCTGAATAATACATACATTTGGAATGACACGGCGTATGTATATAAATAATTTTTGACACTTGTAGATATCAAGAGACCTTGACTTTAGGCAGCTTGGTGGGTTACCATGGTCTCCTAAATCCACGCAAATGCTAGTGCGTAAAGCAACATTTATTTATTTATTATTTATTGATCTTAGGAAGATTTATAGCTTCTTCACAAATAGTATGATAAATGTTAGCCTAATTGCCAATAACAAATCTCCACAATTATAAATACATGACGATACTATAAGATTACACGACAATAATTATAAGATGACGCAATAAAGAATGTTAGGCGTCATCTCGCTTATTATCTTACATTTGGACAGTTTTAAGAGACCGTGGTTATCCACCATGAATAATCTGACACACATACGAATCATGATCCCTGATAGAGGCTCAGTTGTAACATCAAGTACTGCGATATTACGTTTCAACCGCAATCAGTCCACTGCTGGACTCAGGCCTCCCCCAAATTGAGGGGTTGTTGCCATACTCGCCACGCTTGGCAGGCGGATTGACGAGCGCAGTTTCAACGGCTTATTTTACTTCCGATGCTGTTGCCCATCGGAAGTCTCTTAAGCTTGGGAAGAGTGCGATGTGGTTGGGTTTGGGGAAAGGATAAGGTACTAGGATGCTACTGACTCGGATGGGCATGGGTTGACTCAGTAGCAGCTCGGGTAAGTCGGGGTCGCGTACCCGTGTGCTATGTATCCAAGCCATCGGACAGATGCTTGGAAACAACACCCCTGACTGGGTTTGCTAAATTAAAAATGATGTAATGGTGATGGCTTTAAGTCATTTACATTCTTTGTCATCATTTACATTTATTTACAACTTTAAATAAATAAAATGTATACTGACCTCTACCCTTTTTACCTTTAGCAGTTTTTTACAACATCCACGGAAAAACTTTGAAGTGGTCTATTCTCAAGTAGCAGTACACTGCAAATGAGTACTCAATCTCAATCAGTACTTACATTCTTTTTCACTAATTTTCTTTACACTAAAAAAATGTTTCAGGAAAAGTGGGCTCAACAAGTTTTTGCTTCAAACCACATTTAAATGAAAAAAGAAATCTAATCCACAGATAACAAAAGGGCGCTAACAATTTGTGTAACGAACCGTTCTCATTTGAAATTGGATCTGATGCTGTAAAAACACATCCTTCCTCCTTCCGCATTGGTTGTTGTCTTCCCGCGCTTTTTCATATAAAACTGTGGGTAGGTGATCCTATCTGTCAGTCGTGGGGTGGCAGTTGTCCCGCGTGCTTGTGTTTAGTGCTCTGGATATCTAAAATCTTCACGTAATATATATTCCGGTGAGTGACAAAGATAATTGAAAATAACAAAAAACTTTTTGCGAAAAATCAATTGAAAAATATCAATTTAAGGATCGCGTCCTTCAATTTCAAAAAAGCTTTGACCTTGTAACCAACACCCACATGCCAAAAATGATTTTTTTCTATACTTTTAAGTGGCAATTGATTCAGATCAGATTATCCTACTATTGCACCCAATTTGGTACAAACTCTTAAGATTTTTTTTTCTTTTGTTTACTTTCACAATATTAAAAGAAAAAATTGGGAATAATCCCACATGACTAGTCATCAACTTCAGAGTGAATAAAAAAAATCTATACTTAGTTTATTAAACGTCTTACTTGAATCTAGCAGGAAGGACTATTACATCAAAATTTCCACTGTATTTGATTAATTAAAGAAAATGCAAAGCACATTGAAGGATAACCTCGATAGGCCCTACCTTAATAGTTACCTTAACGAAGACCTCGGTCTAGGACAGTTTGTTACTAAGTCAGGAAGGAAGAATAGTAACATGATCATTTCCGCCACATTCAGTCCACTGCTGGACATAGGCCTCTCCCAATGACTTTCAAAATGACCGGTTGGAAGCAGCCTGCATCCAGTGTTTGCCTGCGACCATTTTCAGGTCATCGAATGTTCAACGCTGCGCATTACACTTTAAATCAAATCAAATAATTTATTTGTGCAAACATAGGCGCGCACATTCTTACGTATTAAGTAGTCGTGAAAAATCTTTTTTGTGAAAGATTTTGGCGCCAAAATGTGCAAATCGTGTAATGGTATTAAAAGAGATAAAATAGTTTTCAAAGCTATATGTTCAAATTAATTTCGGTTCGGTGTGTGAAATCTCGAAAATTGTATACCTATTATACGTACATTTTTAGTTTAGCTTTTTTTGCTAAAAAGTTTGTTTGTACACAAATGTATGGTTTTCTCAATATTACCATACTTTGCCATTTCAGAATATATGTATAGAATACATTAAGTATATCACAATCATTATTTGCATATAAGTCTATAAAATGTCATATATTCATAGTAACTTGATATATGGTGTTTTGTACAAAATTTATGCCACCAACATAGATTCAAAGGTTCTCAAACTGCGTGACCACCTTATCCTTTCACGTAGTGGTGCGTAGTTGATTTTAAAGAGAGATTATGAGCTAAAGTATGGGGAATAGATGAAAATAAGCTTCCTTTGGTGATAAAAGAGCTGTCTTCGCACTCTTTCAAATCTTGGGTTAGGGAATACTACGAACGATCGGACTTGGGCTGAGCTTACTGTTTTTATGTGTAATTGAATTTGTATGTTAGATGTAAGTCTATGCACCTAAGATTTCTTTGCGTGTTGTGCCCTCTTCTGTGCCCATATGTCTATGTCCTATGTTAGTTTGGTTGACTGGAAGAGATCCCTATTTGGGATAAGTCCGCCTTTTGTTGTAACCTGTATTCTGATACTATGTTCCTTGTGTACAATAAAGATTTTTACATACATACAAATTAAAAAATCTCTCAAATTTTAGGATAAGGTTCAATATTAGCAGATAAAATAGGAGCGTTTTAGAATCTGCCAATTTTATTTAAGGTCCATTGAAACCCGCGCGACTTGCGAGAAGTCCACAGAAATAAGAATCGATAGGAGTAGTGCCTTAGCGTATGCCAAAGTTAACTGGCCCGCTAGAATACAATATAAGTTTATTGTTCCCAGATGGGAAATCACAAAATTGTAATATTAAATCATCGTTTACAATATGGAGACAAAGGCGGCTATGACACTTCTATGTACTTACTCTTATTTCTGTGGGCGTCCCGCCAGTCGCACGGGATTCGTGTTTTTAAATAGACCTTTAATAGCTTTTCTATCCCACTGCTTGGCAAAAGCCCCTTCCACGTATCACTATTCAGCGCAATGTCTTTTTTTAATTCTCGTTTTCGGCCTACCTCTCCTTCTATATTATTCTTCTATATCTTCTATTTAATCTATTCCATTATATATTATACTAGCTGTTTCCCGCAGCTTCGCCTGCGGTATATAGCCCATGTTACTCAGGGTGAATGTAGCTTTCCAATGGTGAAAGAATTTTTGAAATCGGCACAGTAGTTTTTGAGTTTATTCATTACAAAAACATACACACAAAAATACAAATCTTTCCTCTTTATAATATTAGTGTAGATTTATTTCATTGGGTATTTAATTTAAAAATAATATGTGTTTATTCCTCTGAAAAATTAACACAACTTTCCTTTATCGCCGTAATCGGGTAAAAAGATTTAACTCTTGCATTTGCGACAAGTCCGCCTTTGTATTCATTAACTTAAAATTACAAACTGTTTTAACCTATTCATCATCATCATCATTTCGTGTAGTTTTTTTACATTGACAATCGACCATGTACACCCTGGTGTGGAATCGCTTCTCGGCCTGTGACGTGGACGTGGTAACTGTTATAACCTATTTAATCTATGTAAATGGTGCATTAAACTGTTCATTCATTAATTCTTGTCCACTTTGAGAACCACTGCTCACCATAACAACTTGATACCGGTCTATTAAATACAATCGAATATACATTCTGTGTTGTTTGTTCGTCATGCGATGCCCATTATGGCGAAACATATATGTTACAAATGGACGATTTGTATCGTATAGTAGCACCAAATGATATTTGAACCTTGTCAGAAAAAGAGGTTTCTTGTTTCTTTCTTTCTCCTGCCCTTTTTCCATCTCATCTCTCCATCGAGTCGTCCATTAATTACGTGATGTTTGAAAAAGAGGAGGGTGTTGCATAAAATTGTAGTGAAAAAAAAATCACAATGTTGTTCGTTAAGTATATACATATAACAACTAGCTGACCCGGCAAACTTCGTTCCGGCTCCGAATACCTTAAACCTTTCCTGAACATCCACAAATAATTCAAAACCAAAAATAGCCAAATCGGTCCAGCCGTTCTCGAGTTTTAGCGAGACTAACGAACAGCAATTGATTTTTATATATATAGATAATATATTTATGGACTTATAACTTTTTTATTTTCAAATATTTTTTTTCATTTATTTATAATATGTCGAATAAACAATGCTGGACTTGCCGATAATGACGAATGAAAATTCTTCAGGACGCGTACTTTCATCTCATCTCCAACATATGTCCAACTCACCTTCTCGTTTATAATTAGTTAGGATTTAGTATTCAAAACATATATAATTACAGATTAAAACTAAGGCTACGTACGTGGGTTAAGTCGCTGATAATAATTAATAAAATAATAAAAACAATAAAAATTACACTACACTAAATACCCTAACATAGGGTGCGCCGACCGCTTATCGTGCAAAATCGTAGATCTTTGATCGTGTCTCGTTCGACCCACATAGTTATCAGTTGTAAACCTATTAATAATAAAGCGTGTAAAACTGGTTCTATAAATAAATGGATTTGTTTTTGTATACGAAACTTGCGGTGGCGAAGTTTATATCAACAATATATATGTTGTTTTCTTACATTTTCGTAAAGCAATTTGGGTGTTTTGTTTTTCTTGTTACATCCTAAGATAATGCTTCAGAGCCCAGAATATTCTGTAATCTAAAAGATATGGTAAGACTAGTTACTTCTGACGACTACCATTTTACCTCCCCAACTCTTTTTGCAGGGAGACCAATGGTAAGTGTTTAGTCGCCAAAACTGTCAGATTTTTTATGCTGCCTAAAGGCATATTACCGCTACAAACCACTTACTCAGGCTAGAAATCTAACTGAGACCAATCCAAGTTCGGCCACGGTCACAGGCTTATAGCTAGAGCTTCTCAACATGGCGAATGTAAAACTTTCTTTTTATTAGCTGTTTATTTAGTTTGGGCAAAAGTCTTCTCTCTCTGTTTCCATACCTCTCTTCATTGATGATACCACCCTTTGGCAAACAAAATCTCTTAAAACAAAAAAATATTAAGTAGATCATTAACTTATCGTCCACATAGTTAAAATTATTCAATTTCGCAAAGAATTGATTAGTTTGCTAATAGGTCAATATTATCCTCATTAACCGGAAAGATTACGTAAACTTTAAGCCCAATACTATTAAAATTTTAATATCCGTAATATATTTTGGTCGATATACTTACAATTATTAAAAACCGGTTGTTACGTCCGTCTGTCCTTCAAACGAGATAAAAAATTGACGGTTCGACGACCAGACTTAAATTTTAACTCTGCTTACAAAGGTGCTGAGAAAAAACATATTGTTTTTACACATTATTTATATTTATTTATTCAGACAATCTAGTCCATTAGTGTTAGTAACGATAGCAAGACTTGTGCTAGGCTTTAATACACATATACATACATATCTCTTATGTAATTTTGTAATTTTAATTTATTGGTGCAATAAAGAGTTATATTTTAGTTGTATATTATATGGTAAATTGAACACAACAATATTATCAGTTCTGTATGTTTTTATCCCAATACGGTCGTGTAGAAATATTTGTACTACAGTCCAGTACAGGCCCTTATGAAAATTTAAATGGATCTTCGATTTGCTAAGGAGTAGCTGAAAAAAGAAGCTAATTAAAAGTAATAGAAATTAGATTAACATTGGAAAAGGGCTAAGGTTGAATGAACATTAAAATGTCAGTCACACGGAGAAGTTTTCCTCAATCCACTAGGACATGACATTGTCACGGGCACTGACCAATGTCATATCCATACGTTGTGATGTATGAAAACGACCTTGGGGATGGGAATATACAAGATGGTCTGACAGCCTAGATAAGGTCACAGGAAGATTCTGGCACGCTTTAAACAGGCCTGTATGGTGATATGTTAAACATATTTTATGTCTGACGTGATATGCCGTTACCTAGTTCATCGTCCATGGTACTTCAACGTCATTGGGAGTTCATATATGATCAAATGTCACTGATAGTCAACGAGCCATTAAAGCAGCTAAAAGTAGCTTTCATCTCCGACCTATTTTAATTCCGAAAACTGTCATTAAATTAACTAACTGTCCTTAAAACCTAAAACGATTGACTGTCGTCGTTACAAAATTGAACACAGAATGGATTTACGCCGAGCTGGATATTTACGATATAGGATTTCCCAGAAATAGATTTAAACTGTGGATTTAAATGGCATAATCAGGAATTCGGTCTAATCGATCAGTGATAAAACATTGCAAATGTCACCATTTGAAATAACATATTTCAGGAGAATTTCCAAAACATTTGCTTAATAATGTAAATGACGATTCTTTTTTTAACAAATTAAACGATTTCGACCTTCACCCTCGTTATCAAAAGTTAAACATACAGACGTTACAATACATTGCTGAAGAAAAGTTTACGTATTCATTCATCGGCGTGTCCGATGCGTTACGAATCTTTAAAACGCGTCACGTCACGGAAATAGCCGGATAATTCTTTTTTCCTAAAGCCTCTGTCAGCGCGTAGCTAATCTATGTTTTTGCCGCGACATGCGCAAGCGACGCTGGTTTGTGGCATGGCGGTACAAACAAATTAAAGATTCACAAATGTAAACACATGTCATAATCATTGCTTTTTGTCTTTGGCCCTTTTTTAGGGTTGGCGTCATTACACCATTAACCATGAGAATAACACAAATTTTTATGTTTTGTCATTTCAAATTAAGTTCTTATTTCTGCCCTTCATTCGCCAAGTCTGATTTTATAAATTGAGTAGTGTGTGTCTGCCGCGGAAAGACACGAAAGGAGAATGGTAATTAAGGCAAAAGAAGTTCATTCAGTCGCATAAAAGTACTTTTATGAAAATTATAAATACTGACTGACGTCGTCGGTCTGGGGGATTTTTGAATAGAAGCCATATGTCGAATAAAAAACGCTCAATATCGTTCGAAATTATTTCAAATAACTGATTTTGCTTGAGTCGCACTGTAAAAAATAGCAATCCTGGTGTAGCCTTAAATAAAGTTTCAAAACCGCCACCTATCGGCAACAAAAGAGATTACATGCGCGAGGTACCTCTGTACACTGGTTATTGTGGCTTAGGCGTCGGCGGGGCATAGTATTGTCGTTATTACGAGGTAGACTAACGGCGTACGTTATCGCTTGATAGCTTATCGTAGTAGCGGTCGCAACGCGTGCGCGTGCGTCGTACGCGTGTTCTAGATTTGAAAATTTTACGTTCGCATTTTGAAATATTGGTGCGATTGTAATTGTGACGGATTATCAGAAGGACGCAATTGGTTTTAGTGAGTGTGTGTGTGTGGAGGTTTGTCACTTTTAATTATTTTTTTTAACTTTCCGTATCAAAAGGGTTAAACGGGGCCCCATAGACTTCACTGTCCGTCTGTCACGAGGCTGTATCTCAGAAATCGTGATCTGTTGCCGCCATAACAAAAAATAAAAAATGGAATAAAATAACTATTTAAGGGGGGCTCCTATGCAATAAACGTGATACGAGTACTTTTGCGATTTTTAATTTGGTACCGGAAGCTTTCGTACGCGAGTCCGAGTCGGTATTTTTCTACTATCTATATTTGAAAATCATAATCTGTGACTTCAGGATTCCGTTTTTACACTATGGGAACCCTTTATAGTTTTGTATGTATTTTGTAGAACCAAACACTTATGTTTGTATGAGAACAACCGCAAACTTGCATAACTTGATTATGCAATACAAATGCAACCTCCATGCCATGCATTATAGCGCATTGAGTTCATACAATGGCCAGTTTACGTGATTGAATTATAATTAATAACAATCAGACAGACATACGTCCTTGATGGACCATCTGTTCGTCTGTTTACTCATTTTTCTTCGTCCAAGCGTGTTCCCCAGTTGCGTGCTCAGTTTACGCTACAGAAATTAGGGTAAATTTACACAGATCCAGTGCTGGCTATCCAGTAGCGAATTTGTCTATGTTAACACGCTCATGGACGCGAAATTGTTTGGGTGTGTGTGTAAATTTCGTGTCCGTGAAAGCTACTGGATCCGTGTAAATGTGGATCTAGAGTTGGCGGTACTGGTTGTATCTTAGACTGACTTAAAATTAAGATTGAAGATAATTTGAGAGAAAATTCCCATTTTACTTACTCTCTTAAGCCGCATACCACATGAGCAAATACAAACAATATAGTATTATGGTATGCCAGTACTTACATGGCAAAATATTTGACATTTGCACTAATTTATTACCACCCATCATATACGTATCATATTTTAGCGTTGCTTGCCAAACGTGAGCAAATAGACTACTCGGGTTCCACGTTTGATTCCAAGAAGGCATGATATCCACATTTCGTAGAAATCGTATTAAAATCGTGATATTGCATTTTTCGGACAAAAAATCGCAAAGAGCGAGACGATTAGCGCACTAAGAGTTCCGTACCTTTATTGATCCTTAATGAAAGTCCTTTTCGTATAATTTTAATAAAGCGACCTATTTTTTAAAAGTATGACTCGAGCGAAACCGCTGATTTGAACGATTTTCATTTGACTCACCTATTTTGGATTAGTCATATTATTTTTCAAAATTACTATCGGCTTCCCTATCACAGAATAGGCTAGTTTCCAGGGTCAAAACACAAACATTAAAATTAGTCCGTCATTTAGGGAATCAAAATATATTAGTGACGTATTTTTTTTCTTTTGTCAATTGAGCGATAAATTATAAAAGTTTAGGAGTGACGTCACATATTGCGAAAAAGTGTAGCACACTGTGACGTCACACGGAACTTTAACGCGCCGTATCTTTACCATTCTTTGTTTAATTTTCAAACGAAAAAATACGTCTTCAATATTTTTTGATTATCTAACTGACGGACTAATTATATTTTTTCAAATTTAAAGTCAAAATAATTTATTCGCATAAAATAGGGTAAACGTGAGATCTTAATGAGGAACAAGTACAGCCTATTTTGCTATTTCAAAACAGCACGCAAAAATATACAAGCATTATTATCACACATTTTACAGTTGGCGTTCGTTTATCATTAAATTAAAATATAATTATTACAATTTTAGTATAAATACATGTCTTTAAAATTCAAAATAGTTTATTTGCATTAAAATAGGATTTTTAGGAAACTAGCCTATTTTTAATACCTAGTCAGGTATTTAATTATCGTCCTTTACTCCACGTTATTAAGCATCAATACCAGTTCCGTTTTAATACTTCGTTGTACAGAACCCCGAAAAACTAAATAATTTGCTCACGTCGCATACAGACTCCTAATAGAAGGAAAAGTGACGCCATCTTTTATTTCGCTCGCACACTTACAATTTTCCGACGCTCACTTCGTTATTTCGTTTAACGAAAAATGATTAATGGCAAATTCTTAATTTAAACCGCATGACGCAATAGCAAAGTTTAATTTGCATATAACATACTCCTTATGCTATTGGCAATTTGGTTTATTTTAACGTGATTTAATTGTTTACGGTTTGTATTTGTATTTTTTGCAGACATTTCCTACATCGCTGTGGTAATTTACCAGTAGAAGCTGTGCTATATCCATACTAATATTATAAATGCGAAAGTCTGTCTGTCTTTCTGTCTGTCTGTCTGTTACGTTTTCACGGCCAAACCGCTGAACGGATTTTGGCGAAATTTGGTATGGATATAGTTGAAGACCCGGGGTCAAACATAGGCTACTTTTTGACGCAGCCGAAGCTGCGGGAAAAAGCTAGTTATAAATATTTGTGTTATATCAGGATTGGAAACTAAAAAAAAAAATATTCTGAAAGAGTTTTTGATTTATAAATAAATATCGCACCATGCATGTTGCGTATATTTATGTATGTATGTAAAAATCTTTATTGTGCACAAAGAACATAGTAACAGGATACAGATTATTAAATTAGAATTTCTATTTCAGTCTGTCTTTATATCACTTATCGTTTTGCCTTACTTAGCTTAGCTTTTACTATAAAAAGTTTAAGCTTAAAAGTATTTTATTCGTTACTTTATTTCAGTGTATAGTTCAACATTTTTTTTTCATAGCTTCGCGTCGACATAGCATAGCTTTAACTATAAAAAGCCCTATCTTAGCGATTGTATTCGTTACATCATTTCAATGTATAGTTCACCATTTTTTTTTTTCATCGCTTCGCTTCGACATAGCGTAGCTTTTATTATGAAAAGGCTTAAATACGACCGCTAGGTCGTATTCGTTACGTTACCTCGAGTGTGTAGGTATAACGCCCAGAGATATCGCGCGTTATTATCACATAAAATTTAAAGTGCAGTGTCGGTTAAGAGCTTAGTAAGGACGCATGTGAGTACTATATCGATTTATTTTTTTTCATTAGCGCCGGTATTAACGCCCTTTGTTTATTAGAAAAGTTGGTTTATTCTCTCTAGATCTCTATAGGTGAGGCCGAACATGTGATTTTTTGTTTTTTTTTTTTACGATCGATTTTTTTTTATTTTTTATTTGTAACTTACTGAAGTTGACCGTTAAGTGTTGTTGATTTAATCAACTTTAAACATCCACTTAACATTTTCGACTAAAACCTATGGACGAAGATTATCGACTAAAAACCTAAATGAGTTTGATAATTTAAGCGCAATTATACTAATCGATTCGGGTCAACCAACTCTTCAGGGTTGCTTAACATGTACGATCGTTAGTAGAGTACCAAAGGCCAATGACCCTATGAAACCCGCATGCGGTCTATGATAGTTACAGATGCAAACTTTGAGTAGGTAAAATAATTAATGCTGGCACATTTGCTGGTTTTTTTTTGTGGGGTTCGATTTTTGAATTTCATTCGCGTTCCATTTTTGTATCAATGTAATGTAATTGAAGCTAGCGCTGAATGTTCCGTAGTATGTTTCGGTTTTTGAATATCAAACACATTCGAAATTTGAAAAGCTGTTCGAAACTCCAGTTCGAGTAATGTCGAGTCTCGTTCAAAGGATATTTTGCAGTACCTATGTATTATGCGAACGATTTTTACTATTTTTTTTACCTATTTTCCAGTATTCTTTGCGAAATATAATGGGCATTCGAATACTTAAGCCGTGCGTGTGCGTGCATAGATTAGCCGTACATTAGTGTATATAGGTTAGGTACCATGGAGTAATTACAAAGAGGAGATGCCGTTTGAAATGGCGCAGTGATATGTTCATTGGCGCCTCGCCGACACAAAAGTGGGCGGAGCTTGTCACTACTCGTTCAAAAGCGTAGCGAGAAACAGATCGCGAGCTCCTAAGTGCATCAAGATTTTCCACGGCTATTTTACAAATTTAGATTTTTTTATATATTTACGGCTTTAAGAGTTATACCTCATATTTAAAACGTTCATAATTTATGAAATATCGCCATGTTTTTAAGATTGGAACTTCGACGTACTAGTGACATCTATTGACAAGTACTGGATAATTTGTAAATAACGTAGTACTGCTACTTTTCGTAAGATGGATATCATTATGTATGGAGCCACGGCCGAAACCAAGCACCCCGCACGTCTGCCTTCCGCCCCGTGTAGCCTCACAAATGCTTTCTTACAAAACGCTTAGTACGGCATCTCCTCTTTGTAATTACTCCATGTTAGGTACAATACAAAATCAGCATAATGATGTCTAAAGTTTTTGTAATTGTTACACAAACGATTAAACCATTTTAATACGGTATTTAACGCGTTTATTACTATAACTATAACTAGCAGTTTCCCTTAGCTCTGCCTGCATCATAAAGTAGCCTATGTTAGACCCCGGGTCTTCGACTATATTCATACCAAATTTCATGAAAACCGTTCAGCAGTTTTGGTAATAGTTCTGCATGCTGTAGTTTGGCCGCGAAATCTTAACAGACAGAAAGACTTTCGCGCTTATAATATTAGAATAGAAGTATGGATATATTTTATACTTAACGTTTCAAACATTTACAGCGTTCATGTCGCAGTGACATTCATACATTGCATGATCAGTGTCAGGAGTACTATTTTTGAAACGTATGACATTGTCGAATGAAAATCATTCGATATCGATCAAATATCGTTCGATAACGAACGAATATTATTCGACTCGAAAGTTTTTAAAATACTACCATTTTTATATTATTTAGTAAATTCATGTATAGTAGGTGAAGTTAACGTCGAGCGTTCGTTAAAGTTATCAGAAACGCCCTTAAAAGATTGATTGATAAAGCTTTGATAACATGACGTTAAATGAGGAAATACTCAATAGATAGAACACTAGACTTTGATCGATGGGATACATTGTTCGAGGCTCGATAATGGTAAATACCTCCTATGGCGGCTAGAGATGGGCGCCTTCCCGGAAAATTTCCCATTTACTACCGGAATTTTTAAAAATTCCCGGGAACAAATGGGAAAATAAATATTGTTTCCCTTTTTTCCCCTTACATAAGTGTTGTGGCTTAAATTTTTACTTATATTATACTACGAAAGATCGGACTTGAGCTGAGCTTACTGTTTTTGTATGTAATTAAATTTGTCTATGTATACATTGTACCTAAGATTTATTTGCGTGCTGTGCCCATATATGTCTATGTCCTATGTTTGTTTGGTTGACTGGTAGAGATCCCTATTTGGGACAAGTCTCCCTTTTGTTGTAACCTGTATTCTGTTACTATGTTCTTTGTGTATAATAAATATTTTTACATACATACATACATACTTTATAAGCTTAAATCAAACATAAAAAGTTATCTGAAATAATATACGAAAACACTAAAATATACTAATTCTAAAGAGTTTCGCGCGATTTTCATTGGATTCACCGGTTTTGTGCGAGTGAGTCGCCGTCATAAATAGGACTCATATATGTCGAATGAAATCCGTTCGATATCGAACAAAAGTTATTCGCCTCGCCGATTTTGTGTGATTCACACTTTTCAAAAATAGCTAAGGAGCTCGTTATTCGATGGCGACCCGCGTATCCGTAGCGAATGCGCGTGTCAAGTGACGACGTGACGCGAACTCTATTGGATTGGTCGCCATTTAGTGGCATTTTCTATCTTGAGCTCCTCCGTGCTTCTGAAGGCACGTTAAGCCGTTGGTCCCGGTTGTTGTCGATAGATAGCAGTCGGTTAAGCTGTCTCAGATGCCTTTGGGCAGCCTGAAAAATTCTGACAGTGTTGGCCACTAACACACCTCGGGTCATCCTGTTGGTCTGGTTTCCCTGTTAAAAGGGTTAAGGAGGTCAGACGGCAGTCGCTCGCATTGCAATAATCAGTTCCGCCAAATCCTAGGACCATGACTTTCAGCGTACCCTAGGCTCCGAAGTGTAAGCTGACGACGCAACTAGGAATACACGCTAGGATGATGACACTTTTCAAAAATAGAGCTTCAGGTCATATTTAATTAAAATTCGTCTCGTACTGATTCTTACTTTACTACAACTGTATTTAGTATTTTTGTATGGATATCCTAAGTTACCTTACTTCAGCTTCTTTGCGAATCGACTCTAGCAATTCTATTTCAATTACGTTAATTATTTATTAAAACTTTATTGTACCACAAGTAAAAATACAATTGGCGGACTTAATGCTAAAAGCATTCTCTCCCAGTCAACCATTAGGAAAAACAGACAAAACACAAAGCGGCACAAGAAAGCTTCGTGTGATATTACAGAAAAAAAAAAGAACCCTACAGCTAAATAAACATACATAGATTTACACAAATAGGGAGTATAATATACATACATATATATTTAAAGATTTCAATGCAAGAGATATTGTGATTCTGGTTTATAAGTTAGAGATAATTCATTAGACGTTATCCGCCAGAGGCACTTTACGAATTTCCATTCAAAATCATCTACAACAGGCGTTTGCAAAAACCTCTCAAACAAGTCGCTCATAGTAACTTGTTCTGTTATGTTAGTACAACATTTCGCAACAGAACATGGCATTGAAGAACCCCCTTTTGTTGATTGGCAGCTGTGCAGACCTTGTGACAAGATTCGATTCTCAAATGTATTTGTTGGATTTTGTATGAAATTTCCATACAAAGCGTTGTAAATTGTTTGACTTGGCTGAAACACCTGTCACGCCGCAATTATCCATACTTAATATTATAAATGCGAAAGTCTGTCTGTTACGCTTTCACGGCCGAACCGCCGAACGGATTTTGATGAAATTTGGTATGAATATAGTTGAAGACCCGGAGTCAAATATAGGCTAATTTTTGACGCAGGCGGAGCTGCGGGAAACACCTAAGGGATAGCGCGCGGGCATACAATACGCTGATGGCAGAAAATTTGACCTGAATGCATTTCGTTACCCACCTCTCTCTATTAGGTATTAGGGTGTGAATTTGGGTTTCCATCACAGCACTTGATAACAACCCCAAAATTTGGAAAAAATGATAAACAGTTACATAGCAATATAATCTTTATTTTCAGGTAGATTTTTATTAAAAAACGAAAAATAATTATACTTGTTTTTGATATGGAAATATAAAGCCCAATTATATTATGCACACTGACATTTTTATTTTACTGTATTTCTGACTAGGCAAAATTTTTGAAGTGATGGTAATACTTTGGGAATACAGGGGTATTTATTTATTGTGAAGACCAATATAATCACTAAATGGAGTTTGAATACACTTTGAGAAGCTCGTTAGTCGAACGCGACCCGCATATCCGTAGCGAACGCGCGTGTCAAGCGACATTTTCTATCTTGAGCTCCTCCGTGCTTCGGAAGGCACGTTAAGCCGTTGGTCCCGGTTGTTGTCGATAGATAGCAGTCGTTAGGCTGTGTCAGATGCCTTGGGGCAGCTTAAAAAATTCTGACAGTGTTGGCCACTAACACACCTCGAGTCATGTTCCTGTTGGTCTGGTTTCCCTGTAAAAAGGGTTAAGTTGGTCAGACGGCAGTTGCTCCATTGTAATAATCAGTTCCGCCAAATCTAGGAGCATGACTTACAGCGTACCCTAGGCTCCGAAGCGTAAGCTGACGACGCAACTAGGAATACATGCTAGGATGATGAATATAATCACTAAATAACAAGTCGTAAATAATATAATTTCGCCGATATTTGCACCTGATAACTAACAGTTTCCGGCGATACTGATAACCAAAAAAAGGGGTCATAGACGTTCAAGTTTGAAAATTAGAAAAAAAAAAGTTACATCAATAATATTTACACAAAATTGCAAGCACTTATTCTCGTGGGAAGTTATCTATTTCCTGTTAGCTACCTGCGATAAAGAAAATCAAATAAATTTGTGCGAATGACGAAACTAACTTTTGCCCGTTCTATTACTCGATGTCTCTACATAACTTGGAATCTTTAATAACCAAAGAAACTACATTCCTAAACCATCAGTGATACTAAAAATTATACATTTTGGCAATGAAAATTGGGTTTTATCTTTAACAAAACTTATTATTGTTAAAGATTAAAACAAACATTCGAGAAATTTACAGAGTAGAGAGCATAGACAAAATATACAAAAGGCTGGAAAATATAGCCATTTATTTTACTGTCTATGTTTAAAAGCAAGCTATATTTTGTTTCTCCAGACATTTTCCATGCATACAAGGTCAACAATACAACATATAACTATATGAGGCACATTAACCTTGAACTTGACTGGAGACGTCGCCACCACTGCGCTAGTGCCGGATTTAGAACACAATGGTACCCTAGTTTACCAACCCCAATTATGTACTGTCGAGCCATGAATGTGTTATAATATTATAATATGTGCCTGGGGTACATCCATACTAATATTATAAATGCGAAAGTCTATATGTCTGTTACGATTTCACGGTCAAACCGCTGAACGGATTTTGTTGAAATTTGGTATGAATATAGTTGAAGACCCGGGGTCAAACATAGGCTACTTTTTTGACGCAGGCGGAGCTACGGGAAACAGCTAGTTACTTATAGAAGACGGTCCTCAAAGTAATCAAGTCTGAGGCTGAAAGGCGGTTCCGAAACACTTCTGATACCATGAATTTGTATGTAAACCACTCGATATAAATAAATGAAGAAGAAGCATGGCATAATAATTTTGAAGTGCCTCCGTGGCCCGGTAGATGTCTGATTAAAGTCCCGGAGTTAGCAGGTTCGATTCTCGAGAGATACTTTGTTGTTTTTAGTTTGGTTCACTGGACATTGCAGGTTTGAATCACCTGATTGACTGATAATAAAGATGGTGATTGGTTCGAAAGGCACGGCTGTCATCTAGTTGTCTTTATGGGTCCGCTGCGGTTCCAAAAAACTCTGAAACCAAGGTGTACAGAGTCTTTTGGTGATGTTACTCGTAGTACTACTCTATATGAATGAATCTCACATAATAAAAACCGGGCATAATCTAGTCGCCTATATAACGGTCAATCGCATTAACTCGCCGATTTCACCTACCCGATATCGATACTACAATCCTAATTTATCGATGAAGACTAATCGATTTTCCGCACTCATTTGCAAAGTTGAAATAATCGGTTAAATGGTATAGGCCATCGCCCTCCGTAGTCAATTATTTGTTGTACAATAAATTTACGAGACAGTACCCCTACCATGAGATAATTCTAACGCAGTCGATAGCAACAGCGTTCGGCCATTTCCTAAGAAAAGAAAAAAAAAAAGAATTATATAGTAAGGTAACTTACTATCATGATGATTATGATGATAAGCAGTGATCGGATAATCGAGGGATAATTTACCTAAACTTGATTTTTATTCCTACGAAAGAATAATATTAAGTTACTTAAAGTTGTTTTTACAATTTCGTAAACTTATTAATTTAGGAAGGAATATCCACATTATTCTTTCATGGAGAGAAGAGGTGTAGAACCGCCCGATTATCCGATTACTGATGATAAGTAAGGTAACAAAAAAATTACTAGAAGGAAGAAAGGGAGTACCTAATCTGTGCTAGAAGATACACATTATATACATAATTTTAAGAGCTCCTTCATTGTTATCTGTCTCTGTCACTAGCAAATTTTTAATTCTATTTATATATATATATAAATTTAATTCGACACGACATTTATTTGTTTCATGCCTTGCCCTAATCCCTTGCGGGATTCACGTCAGTTTGAATAGAGCTTATTGCTTGCATGTATGCGAAAAAATGAATTGAATTGATAATATTGTATTGTAATTTTATAAAATCACATGGTACAGGTACTGACCACAAGAAATAGCGGTAGATAGCGTCCAACGCAGTGAGATCGACGATTCGACACGGTGTAATTGACCGTGACGAATTGGCCGATTTGTGCCGCTTGACGCCAAGAGGTTATTCCCCGGAAGGCTAGGTCATTTTAATAGATCTGGAATCCTTTTTGAAATGTATGACATATATATGACGAATGAAAATCGTTCGATATCGAAAATTATTCGCAGATTTTGCGCGAGTCACACTTTTTAAAAATGGCACTCCTGAGTACGAGATTTGATCAACCAACGAATCTTTTTATTTGCATAAACAAAGACACTAAATTATTTTATTTGAAAAGTAAAAATTTATTCTATATTTGTTTTTTATTTGTAGACCGTATTACATACAAATTTGTAAAATTTTTATTATAATTAACATATATTGTCCCAATTTTATCGTCTTTGTTCTACTCAAAGATTTAGAAACTTTTTGAATCTAACGTTCTACTAGATATTATATTGATCGCGGGGCAGAGACAAAAACTTTGAAATATACCTAATCAATTAATTCATTATTATAATAGTATTTTACTCTATTTATGCTACAGATATAACCTTAAAAATAAAAAGGTTGTCGGAAATTTTTCGCTCTATAATAATAAACTTAACCGCCAGTTACGTAATAACGTGTATTTCTATTTCCGCTATAAAACGGCTTCGCGAATGTTATGAATTTTAAGGGCCGACTATTATGCAAATACAGTTATAGGATAGTTTCATACACACTGTGTAGTAGTCATATACACTTACATACAGGGTTCCCAGGCCAAACTCTCGTCGGAAACTATTTGCTACTTTTATCATACCTCAATCACAAACTAACCTCGGTAGAAATGCGCCATTAACAAGAATGCTTACAAGCTATAACAAAGTAAACAAAAAGTGTGACATAGATATCCACCACGATTCTCTCTCGACATTCAAAAGTAAGATACTTCAGTCATTTACACAATAATTAAATTAAACTATTTTAATACGGTTTTATCGCGTTTATTACTTATTTATTTACACCTGACGTTTCAAACACTTTACAGCGTTCATGGTCGCAGGCAGTCTGCCTTTTTAACCGTATTAAAATAGTTTAATTTAATGAATAACAATCGCGAAAACATAAGAAATCATTACACAATAATTCTTGACATGTTTAACGTGTCTCTTTGTATTGTGCTTTAATGTGACACATCGCAATACCTTATCACTTATTTGCCGACTTTTCTTCTATTGTTAGTTTAGTACTTTTGGATTTATTTATTTTTTTGAAAATGTTGTGTTCACCTTTAATTGGGTTGCTTGCTAGATAAAGTACCTATTTGGAATATGTAAGATAATGTGAACATGTAACCTGTAGGTGTGTGTACCTTGATTGAATAAATAAATAATAAATAAATTTTCAGCACTAGTAAAGATCTAAGGTTATCTACAGCTACAGGGTCATTTTGATCATTGGTCAAATTTTTAGTGTGATTAATAAGTGTAACTAAACCACTTGCAATAAAAAAAAATGCTGAAAACTGACAAATTCTTTTCGTCCTTCAATACAAATCTAGTGAACAGCTGGCAGGAAACTGGTATATTTATTGTTCCACATGTAATAAATACTTAAAAAACAATTGGCGGGCTTAAATGCTAAGAGCAGTCAACCATAAAACTTACACCGCTGACTCAGCGACCCGAAGTGTATCTTGGCCTCCTTATGAAAGAGCGGTAGAGTGTTCTATTCTGCGCGATGTCTCGTCAATTATTAGCTCCCGTCTTTCGCAGCCATCAGCTTGCAACATCATAATTCACATTAAATTAACTAAACTATCTTAATACGATTTTTATCGACCGCTGTTGCTCAGACCCGGGGTCATACAAACTTTTTATGCTCCGCCTGCGTCAAAAAGTAGCCTTTAATTTTCTTTATAAAAACCATATTAAAATAGATTAATTTTGTGTGTAATAATCGCGATAACATAAGAAATCATCATAATTTAGTCATAATGATATCAATAAATAACTTTAAGTCAAATCGTTGGATCCAAAAGGAGCACAACATACTCTTCAATCATCACGTACCGAATACTGTGCCAATTGACCAACTGGTTCAAGGGCGAGGATTTGACATTAAAAAAAATATATCTTATTTATTACCGTGTCAACTACGGTCATAAGGGAGAAATCTATAGGGTCTACTCAATTAACTTTTATTATTAATATCAAAAATTTCAGTACTTATCAAAAGTTATAATTTCCGTGGTATTCGAACCCACGACTCCTCGACTGTAGAAAAAATGGCTCATTCTTAGTATTATGAATATACGAACACTCATTAAGTGATATATGAATATCTTCAAAATAATCAATTTCATTCAATTCTGAATTTATGATTCTTACAAATTTTAAAAATAAAATCCGATGAGACAATTTCCTTTATGTTCATAAGTACTTAATTCCTAAAATATATTCATGATACAACAACCAATGCATTCAAGTATAATATGACATTCTGAGAAATTGAATCAATCAGACATTTGATAATTAATACAACATTCTCTTTGTTACAGATCTGAAACCGTCATATGACCAACGTTCTCAACAAATGGAATAACTTAAATATAAGCTAAATATAGTATAACTTTAATATAAGCGGAAATATGTCGCGACACATAGTTACAGTTTGTATGTTTTGTCTGCTGTGTGCAGCACACACGTGCGGCTCACATATAGATATACAAAACGATGGTGTGTTAACATACGACCCTAATATAGAAGCAGATCATGTGAGTCTGGTAGAAGAGAAACGGAAGGTGGAATTTAAAGTTAGATATCATCAGAAATTGCAAAAGATTAGACAGAAAGATAGAACGAAGAGAGATGTTAAGACTAACCCAAATTCGTATTATGTGGAGCAAATTTTTAGATTGTACGGTGATGATGCCAGTATGACAATGAATATGAGTGGTTTTAATAGGATGCTAGACAAGTTGGATCTGAGTAAGCTGAAAGTGGGTAGGGTTGAGACGAATAAGAAGATAACGCATATTGGACAGACTGTTGCTGATACGGAGATTGTTAATGTAAGTACATTAACTTTTTATTTAAATTATTGTTGATAAACTAATCTAATCTATTTGGCTCGAAGCCTTCAATTCATATCAATTCATTCAATGACCTGTCTATTTTAATGATGGATCAGAAGAATTTTCTAGAACCCGTGACGTATATCCCATACAAGTTTATTAATAATAGTTTGGTTTAGACACCATACCTTCTTCGCTTTGACTACTGTAAATACAATCTTTCTAAAGCTGACAGAACAAAATTCATTTACCTGCAACTTGTATTGGACGAAATCTGCTTTGAATTCAGAAACTAGATTTTCTAGATGTTAAGTAAAACACTTATCTTTTACAGTGTGTAAGCAGCAACGAATTAATAAGCACAGTGAACACGCGTTTAAAACCACACGATCACCACCACCATGATGATGACCACGAATCAGACGCAACAGTAACGGCAAACACGTTACAAGACGTCTGTCCCATACTCCTGTACCACAAAATAGCCGACAACGTCCTAGAATTAAACAATTGTATAATAAAAACGAATCTAGATAAAGTAAACAGAAGAAACGATGACACGCAACTAGATATAGCTGAAGCTAAGAATATGTACGCAGTTTGGTTGTATTCGTCTTTAAGTATAGCTGCAATAAGTGCTTGTGGACTTTTAGGTGTAGCAGTGATACCTATAATGCACAAGACGTATTATAATCATCTATTGCAGTTTTTAGTAGCGTTAGCTGTAGGTACTTTGTGTGGTGACGCTTTATTACATTTGATGCCGCACGCTATGAGTCCAATGGAGAATGAAGACGCAACGCATTCTCACGATGACGGCATGTGGAAAGGATTAGCCGCCATGTTGGGAGTTGTATTCTTCTATTTCACAGAAAAGGGTCTTACAGTAGTCGTAGAATGGAGGAAACGTAGGCAGAAGCTGGAAGATGATAAACTCCCTTCGAGAGTAAGGGTTTTGAAAGACGATAACAACGTTGGCGGTTGTTCAGGTTCGAATAAAACGTCATCGAATTCTTTGATGAAAATTTTCAAAAGGGAAGATAAAGGTGATCCTACAACGAAGACTTGTAAACATAAGTATTCGGAGTATCCGTATTGTTATGATGAGATTGATACGGACACACATGACGATCATCATTTGAGGGACGGACAAATTCCTCCAAGTCCTAAACCTAAGCAGAATAATTCTGTTAGTGTGGTGTCTTCGAATGCTTTGAATGCTGAAGGGAAAGAGGAGCCCACGGCTAAGGATTGGCTTTTGAAAGGGGAAACTCCGGCTGTGGTAGAGATGAACAATATTAAGCATAAAGAAGATGGCGTTAAGGATTTGAAGGATGGGGACAGTTATACTGTTATTTTGAGGTGAGTGTTGCAATTTTTATTTTAAACATAAATTAGTCGTCCCATTTACTCTTCCTCTAAGATTGCCTATAAATGCGAAAGTCTCGTCTATCTGATCGGTCTTTCCCTCTGTCTGTTACACTTTCACGGCTAAACCTTTGAACCGATTTTAATAAAACTTTGTACGTATGGATATATTTGAAGACCCAGGGTCAAATATGGTGTAGTTTTTGACGCGGGTAAAGTCGCAGTAATATTTTATACATCAGAAAGTTTGAATGAAATATTTGGGTGTTTGTTACTACATACACATGCTAATCGTATTATGATGAAATTTGGAACACGCCTACGTACAAAGGCGACTGAAAATATTTTAGTTTGTAACTGGTTACGAGAAAAGAGAAGAATTTCTTCTTTTGTAACCGGTTACAAAACTCAGTTACGTAGTCAGCCGAAAGGTAGTTTAATACATAGGATACTTTTAATCTCGATTCCCATAGAATCCATACTAATATTATAAATGCGAAAGTCTGTCTGTCTGTTCCGCTTTCACGGCCAAACCGCCGAACGGATTTTGATGAAATTTGGTATGAATATAGTTGAGACCCGGGGTCAAACATAGGCTACTTTTTGACGCAGGCGGAGCTGCGGGAAAAAGCTAGTAGGAAATAAAAGTTTGGTGTGTACAGCGCCATCTAGGATGACAATTAACATATTAAGAATCTAGATGGCGTGTTGACTAATTTAAAAACCATTAGCGTTCCTTTGGCCACGCGGGCAAAACAGCTAGTCGTGCATATAATCTTACAAGTTAACCTATAAGACTACATGAAACATACAATTTTATTACTCCGTACCCAAGTACGGTTTCATTATTTATTTTCATAGGTCGTAAACCACAAATGTGATGGGAGCATTCATTTTATTATCTCCGACATTTGTATTTGCGTATTTCTATATATTTCCTTACGACATAGGTAGGAACTTATTTTTGCCTTAAGATTACATATTTTACATTTGGAAAATACATAATCCGGACGTTAGTGGCATCTGACTTCTGAAACAGCCTAACGACTGCCATCTATCGATAACAACCGTGGCTAACGGCTTAACGTGCCTTCCGAGGCACGGAATCATCTTTATTCTCAGACAAACGGATGATTCAAGCCTACATTTAACCTAACCAAACTGTAGACAACAAAGAATGCTTCTCGTGGGAATCGAACCCACGATCGGGCGGTTGTCATTTCGTTTAAGGGACAACGTCAAAGGCCGAAAGGTAGTTCCGAAAAACCCTGACACCGGGACGTGCAGGGTTAATGGACTATATAACCAACTCTATATGAAAATTCCCAATTTATTGTAAGGTTTCGTATCCAGAGGGTAAAACGCGACCTTATTACTAAGACTTCGCTGTCCGTCTGTTCGTCTGTCATCGGGCTGTATCTCATGAACCGTGATAGTTAGACAGTTGTAATTTTCACAGATGATGTATTTCTGTTGCCACTATAAAACAACATACACTAAAGACCAGAATAAAATTAATATTTAAGAGGACTTTCATTCAACAAACGTGTTATTTTTTTGCGTTTTTATAGATAACTAGCTGTTTCCCGCAGCTCAACCTGCGGTATATAGCCTATATTACTCAGGGTGAATGTAGCTTTCCAAAGGTGAAAGAATGTTTGAAATCGGCACAGTTGTTTTTGAGTTTATTCATTACAAACATACACACAAAAATATAAATCTTTCCTTTTTATATTATAAGTGTAGATTTGTGTAGATGTTACGAAACCCTTCGTTCAAGAGTCCGACCCGCATTTGGCCGATTTTATTTTGGTTGAAACGTTTTCAGGGAGCACTCCCGCGCACACCACGGCCACTCGCACGCTCACGGCCACGTGCACGCGCCTCCATCATCAATGTCCTCCGTGGCGTGGATGGTCATAATGGGCGACGGACTGCACAACTTCACAGATGGCATGGCTATAGGTGAGAATATCCATACTAATATCACACCTCGGACACCATGGCATGGCTCTAGGTGAGAATATCCATACTAATATCACACCTCTGACACCATGGCATGGCTCTAGGTGAGAATATCCATACTAATATCACACCCCGGACACCATGGCATGGCTCTAGGTGAGAATATCAACAAATTTTTATTTAAAAAGCGGGCACGTGCGCACATTTTGGACTCGCTCAGTTAATGAAAACTTCTCAATGTGACTTGACTTCATCATTGATATTTGTGTAGGTATATGTATATATAGGTATATATTTAAAATGAAATAGTATTTGTGTATGTTTTATGTATGTTTACGTAGTGTATAAACTTAAGCTTTTGATAAAATCTGCTCTATAAGTAATACATTTTTCCCCCTTAACTTTTTTGCGCCAAACTATCTTTCCGTTTCTCCCAATGGTTGACTGGTAGAGAATGCTCTTAGCATTAAGTCCGCCAATTGTTATAAGTATATGTGTACTTTGTGGAACAATAAAGTTTTAATAAATAAATAAATAATATCCATACTAATATCACACCCCGGACACCCATGGCATGCCTATAGCCATGATATAGAATTAAATGAATACATAAATCATTATGTATAACGGTCAATTGACCCCGCAAACCCTGGCGCGTCTCACTAATTATTCGTTGGTTACAGGTGCAGCGTTCACGTCGAACATCGCCGGCGGTTTTTCGACGGCCATCGCGGTCTTGTGTCATGAACTGCCGCACGAATTAGGTGTGCAATTTTGTTTTTAAATTTATTCATATCGAGTGGTTTACTCGGTCAATTGATCCTGTATCCTGTTTTTCGGAACCGCGTCTATGTGTATAGCAAAACATTTGTATATTTTTTTTGCGAATGCGAATATAAAAGCGAATATTCGTTACATCACTTCGTATTGGGGTAGGTTGTGTAAGTATTAATCATACTAATATTATAAATGCGAAAGTCTGTCTCTCTGTCTGTTACGCTTTCACGGCCAAACCGCTGAACGGATTTTGGTGAAATTCGGTATGAATATAGTTGAAGACCCGGGGTCAAACATAGGCTACATTTTTACGCAGGCGAAGCTGCGGGAAAAGCTAATTCTATATAAAAGAAAGCTTTACGAGAACACAATCGAGAGAGGAATCGAGCGTGCGGTCTAGGCTAAGATCGGACTGCGGTGAAAGACCGATGCAGAATGCAGCTGCGCGAGAACAGTAGGCCTCCCACGTCACACGGCTAAGTGCGAGAGGTTTTGCTATAGTAGCCCGCACGCCCGACTTCATTCATGCATTTATTATTATACAATCTAAAATTTTTAAGTAAAATGTATGTATGCAAAAATTTATACAATAAAAATATCAGTAATATAAATTAATTTAAAGAAAGTAGGTCACTGCAACATTTTGATTGCATTTGTAGCTTGAACTAAACTCCTGTGGCACTTTCTGCTGTTTAAGTAGCCCGTGAAACCATTTTTTATAAGTTTCCAGAAAGATCATAATTACTCCCGAAGAGTAAGAGAGATACTATCTGTCTTGTTTCTTCAGTTTCTCGAACCACATATAGAAGTTGCGAGAGCGAGACAAAGCAATATACCATAGCGAGACAAGCAATACTAGATTGTTCGTTAATTGATTCCCGTATGTACTTTTTTTTTCTTTTCATATGGCTCTTACTTTCGTATTTAGCCAATATCAAAAAAAAAAATTAAATTGTTTAGTCAAGAAAGTCTAAAGTCAAGTCGAGTCAGAAGAGTAAGGCTGAGTGAACTGTTTTCACAAATAAAGATGATTTGAAGTGGTAGAAAAACTGCATTTAGCGATTTCCAGGAGCTTTTAGCAACAAGCAAGGAAATCACATAAATCGAACACTGTATCACTTCCCAACACTCACGCTTGTTCTTGAATAAAACAAATTTTGGAAAATAAAATACAGCGCCCGACACTGCTCTTCGCAGCTTCCCGCCAAAAGTCCCCCGTATGTTACTACTTACGAGAAGTTTCCGCGGGCAGGGCTGTTCAATCTTTTCCAGTGGTGTGGTGGGATCGCGTTATCGTAACACTATTCTTATTGGTCAAAATGGTCCTTTTCTCACTACACACACTCCGGACACTCCATACAACGGCGCCGAGATTACAACTACTACGATTCGGTCGCGTACGCACGCGCGTCAATGTGACTGATGTGTGAGTGTCACTCGTAGGGTTGGTTATTTCCCATGTCTGCGTCATAGTGGTCTGTCGCGGCCGCGCGCCGTAATGTCATCCTCGCATTGTTTTGCTCTCGATTTTTACCCTAAATCTGCTCGGCTCGGTGCGGTATCTGTTTCGGGTGGGAGGGTGTGAGTGTCCGTTCTGCACGTTAGCACTATTAATAACTCTGTGACATTGCAGCGCTTATTTACGTTTAAGAGAGGTAGGACATTTTGTAAGGCGTAGTCCGTCTGGGGAAGTGCCTCCACCCTACAGAAGACCGCAGCCAAATAACACTGTGATGCAGTGTTGTGTTCCTGCTGGTGAGTAGGGTCGCAGTGCTGATAGCGGACAGGTCGGCAACGCGCTCGTGACATCTCCGGTGTTGCAGGCGTTCATAGGCTACGGTAACGACTTACCATTAGGTGGGCAAACAGGCGTACACGCCTGTTTGCCTACTTAGTTTTATAAAAAAAATTATCTTTATTGTACATTAAAGAAGCAATGATTTGATTTGTTTCGTTTCTCACGCAGGCGACTTCGCGGTCCTCCTCAAAGCGGGCATGTCAGTCAAGCGAGCGGTTTGCTACAACATCCTGTCGTCAGCGTTGTGTTTGCTGGGCATGGTGTGTGGAGTGCTGGGAGGAGACTCGCCGTCCGCTACGAGGTGGCTGTTCGCGATCGCGGCCGGCACCTTCCTGTACATCGCGCTCGTCGATATGGTGAGATCACAAAGAGGAGATGCCGTTTGAAATGGCGCAGTGATGTGATCGTTGGCGCCTCGCCGCTCACAAAAGTGGCCGGAGCTTGTCACTACTCGTTCAAAAGCGTACCGAGAAACAGATCGCGAGCTCCTAAGTGCATCACGACTTTTCACGGCTTTTATACAAATTTAGCATTGAGTAATTGGTTTCTGTTAAATAAGATTTAATTACGGCTCTAAAAGGTATACCTAATATTTAAAACGTTCATAATTTATGAAATATCGCCATGTTTTTAAGATTGGAACTTCGACGTACTAGTGACATCTATTGACAAGTACTGGATAATTTGTAAATAACGTAGTACTGCTACTTTCCGTAAGATGGATATCATTATGGTTGGATCCACGGCCGAAACCAAGCACCCCGCACGTCTGCCTTCCGCCCCGTGTGGCCTCACAAATACTTTCTTACAAAACGCTTATTACGGCATCTCCTCTTTGTAATTGCTCCATGGGTGGAGATCCTCTTACCAAACTATGTGTTCCGTTCTCTCACACAAGTGAAAAATATCCATGTTGCTACCACCTATCGAGACGTCTGTCACGTACATTTTTAATTTATAGCATAAGTTTAAGACCTTTTACTGTACCTACGTGGTAGCTTTTTCAATTTAGATATATTTTGCCTTCCTCGATAAATAGGCAACCCAACACTGAAATATTTTTTTTAAATGGGACCAGTCGTACCCGAGATTAGCGTGTTTAAACAAACAAACTGTTCAGCTTTATAATATTTAGTGTAGTATAGATTCTACTGGCAGAAAAAATGGTACCTAGTAACATGAACGAAGATATGTTTTAAATCAATATCTATATATATATAAAAAATAATTGGTGTTCGTTAGTCTCGCTAAAACTCGAGAACGGCTGGACCGATTTGGCTATTTTTGGTTTTGAATTATTTGAGGAAGTCCAGGGAAGGTTTAAAAGGTGAATATATTCGGAGGCGGTACGAAGTTTGCCGGGTCAGCTAGTATATAATATATATATTTATCTTCTAGCAGACATATGGTGACATTTTTTTTATCATAATCATAAATTTAAAAGCTGGGCTCTTGTCGATGGAGCTTATTCCATTTTTCTCGATTAAAAGCGAGATCAAATCAAATCAAATCAAATCATTTATTTGCATAAAATAGGGTAAGTTTACAATGCAATAGGTGGTACATAAATTTAAGTAGCAATCCTATTTAGCCATTTTGAACAGCATGCAAATTTATTTCGCAAGTCATTTAAATTATTAGCACACATTAATAGTCAAATAAGATACAAACACGTTAAGAAATTTACAGAATAAAATGAAATGTCAGTATTTATTATTATCAATGTCACAAAAATAATTTAAGTAAGTTTACTGTTAAAAAACTCTTTAACAGAATAGTAGCATTTTTTTACAAGTTTTTCATATAGTTGCGACTTAAAAGAATTTAACTCGAGCTCCTTTAAAGTATCTGGCAGTCTATTGTAAAATGTTACACAACTATTATAGCAATTCCTATTAAAATATGCAGTGCTTTTACTTGGTACAACTAGTCTATTTTTGCGTCTAGATGGTCTGCCAATATAATTATCTCTCTGGTCAAATAAGTCAGGATAGGTCTTTACAAATACACAACATTCATAGATGTACATTGATGGGAGCGTTAGTACATTCAATTTGCGGAACAGTGGTTGGCAAGAAGTTAGTGGTGTTACACCAAACATAGCTCGAATGCATTGCTTCTGCGATATAAAGACACGGTTAATGTCAACTGAGTTTCCCCACAAAAGTAAGCCATATTTTAGGATTGAGTTAACATAACCGTGGTAGGCTGTTAACGCAGTCTTTAAGTTTACTTGCCTCGCTAGTTTAAAGAGGGCAAACACAAATCTATTTATTTTAGCACATACTTTATTAATGTGCAGTTTCCAGCTACACTGGTTATCAATTAAGATACCTAAAAAGAGCATCTCGTTTGCTTCCATAATAGGTCCATTATTTGTTGCTATGTCCAATATATTTGTCTTCTTTTTTCTATTAAAAAAGCGAAGATACCTTGTTTTATTAATATTTACCTGCAAATTATTTGTTTCAAGCCATTGTATAATCTGTAGTACAGTAGAGTTAATGTCTTCATTAAAGTTAGTGTCATCTTTTTCTGCTATTACTACTGAAACATCATCGGCGAATAAGTTACATTGATGTTTTGTTACATTTGTTAAGTCATTGATATAAACAATGAACAGAAGAGGCCCTAAAATTGTACCTTGCGGTACTCCAACCCTATTTATAAGATGATTCGACTTAAATGATGTTTCTTCATTTAATTTATTAGTGTTGGTAATTTCAACATATTGAGGTCTGTTATCCAGATAGCTTTTGAGCCAATTATAAGCTTGTCCTCTGATACCACACTTCTCACATTTGCTTAATAGACGTTCATGTGATACAAAATCGAACGCTTTGGTCATGTCAAAAAATAAAACTACAGTGTCTACATTTTTGTCTACATTTTCAGTTACTGTTTTAATAAGATTAAATGCTGCTAGTGTCGTCGATTTGCCTTTTCTGAAGCCATTTTGTTCTTGTTTTAGAATTTTAAATTTTTCTAAGAATTCAATTAATCTCACATGCATTGCTTTTTCAACTACTTTATCAAAAATACTTGTTAGTGCTATTGGTCTAAAATTATCCATTTTATCTTTTTCTCCTTTTTTATGGACAGGTTTTATCACAGCAATTTTAAGTACGTCTGGAAACTGGCCTTTTTCAAAAGTGAGGTTTATAAGAAAAGACAGGATAGCAGACAGTAATGGAGCACAATACTTCAAAAGTTTAGTAGGAAACTCATCGTATCCAACTGAACTGGAGTTTTTTAAAGACATAATCAAATTAAAAACTTCTACTTCAGTAGTTGGTCGCAAAAATAAACTATTGCATGATATATCTAAGTCAAAGCTGTCTCATCACATAAGGATTAGAATTGGTATTATTATTTGTCATATTAATAAAGAAATTATTAAAGTTATTACAAATCTCAACAGGGTCAGAAGTCACTTTTTTGTCATTTTTAATAATTTGCTTAATAAATTGTTTTTTTTCGCTAGGATTGCGATAATTTTTAATTAAGTTCCATGTAGCTTTACCAATATTTTTAGAATTTTTTAAATAAGAGATATTATTTATTCTTTTTGAATGGTTTATGCATTGTTTTAATGTTTTAGAATACAATCGATATTTAATTTTGCTAAGCTTATCTTTTTGTTTGTAGTATTTAAACCTCAATTCTCTTTTGGTTTTACATGACTTTCTCAATCCCATTGTAAGCCAACTAGGTTTATGTGATTTACTTTTTTTTTATTTTATTCTTCTAATAGGAAAGCAGATTTTGAAAAGTATGGTTATTATGTCATGAAAACTATTAAAAGCAGTATTGACATCTGTTGATTCATATACATCACTCCACGATAAGCGTGATAGATGCTCAGCAAATTTCTTCATGTTATCTAAACTAAGATCTCTTTTAAAAATGTAGGATATATTTAAAGGAACTTTAACTTTATCAATTGGAAAGCTAACTAATTGACAGTTTTGATGATCCGATAGACCCAGATGATAGGTATCACCAATAGCAGCTGGTATGTTAGTAATAATTTGGTCCAGGCATGAGTCACCTCTCGTTGGATCTTTTATGTGTATAGTCATTCCATAATTTTCAGTAATTCTGATAAACTCTGATTGTGATTTATTTACTTTTAAAACATCAATATTAAAATCACCTGCCACTACAACTTTCATATTTTTTTTTACGCCTTAATTTTGATAATAATATTTCTAACTTACTAAGAAATATATTGACATTTTTTTCCACGGGTATTCTGTAAATACATACAATTATAAGTTTTAAGTCAGGGATCTCTATACCACAACATTCAAAGGCATTGCGAACTGCAAGATCTTTAATGAAGGGAATTATTTTAAAAGTATAATAATTCTTACATAAGATGCATGAGCCACCTCGACGCATATTTTCCCTGGAATATGTGGCAGCTAAGAAATAACCAGGTAACTTTAAATTAGTTTCATCATGTATTTTCATAAAAGATTCCGTAATGCAGATAAATTCTACATTTTTACTATTATCTCTTAATTCGTCAATAGCAATTTCTAAAATGTCAGATTTACTTATAATACCAGCTATATTTTGGTGTATAATAGTCAATATAAAATTATTCATATTGTCATTAGTCGCGAAAAAATGTTGAATCAGCTTTGTTAATAGTGGGTCCACTTTTTGATTGTTCGAAATTTGTGCAGTTATTTGGAGGTTTGCGGCAAATTCTAGGGAAGAAATTCAGAATTGTCAGTTGTTTATATGATAAAGTGGTATTGGATTTATCGACTCTATATTTTGGAACCTCTAATTTCTTGCCAATACCCAAATATGTTCTCAATTTATTGTAGTCTAAATACTCTCTATTGTAATACATGGTGTCAATAAAAATATTTATCTTAAAACATAGTTTGGTTAAAAAGTTTTTTCCCGAATAATCCAAATAACTTAAATCTAAAAATGTACAATTGTTAAAGATATTGCAATGATGTTTTAAGGTGTCATTCAACATTTTATGATTCAGGTGCAAACAATCTTTAACACCAAGTACAATTGTCGTTACATTACTGTGTGATTTCAAAAAGTAACTGAGTTCACTACATATTTTTGTCGGGTTAGTATCATTTTCACCTACACATATAATAATTATATCGTTGCAGTCAATCTGTGTTCCGCCTATGTTTAGGATTTTCTCAGCTGTAGCATATGGTTTTACACAAGATCTTATTTGATATTTCTCATAGGCTGACTCTTCTCTTGAACTATGTAATTTTGAAGCCATTCCAATACATTGTTGTCCACCAAATATATATATATGTTTATCTTTACTTGTTTTGTCTGCACTTTTGTGATTGTCATTAGTATTTATTATATGATCCAGTGTATTGTTTTCATTTTTTGCAGTTTCATTACAAAGGTCAAAGTAGTTTTCATTAATCTTTTCTGTTTTATTTTCAAGTTGTTGGATTGTTGTTCTATCGATATCTTTGGTTTTCTTCTTTTTCATTATTTTTGGTGTCGATGTGGGTGTTGGTCTCGATGGTGGTTTAGGCGTAGTACGACATATTGTTTGTAGCTGTTTAATTTGTAGAGCATAGTCAGAATTTTTTTCTTTAAGTTTATTATTTTCTATAATGAGGTTTTCTATTTCTTTGTTTGCACTGCCTAATTTAATTTGTAGATCATTAATTTTAGTTTCCATTTCCTGATACTCTTCCTCATTTATGATATTTCTCTCTGGACAACTTCTATTCAGCGTGTCACATCGAAGAATAGAACAGTCAAGTTCACTTTCATCACTTAGGGAGTCGAAAGAGTTGAATGTCTCCACATTTGTTACCATAACTGTACTGTTTTGTTGTGTCGCTACTATAGTTGTGTTTGTTTTATTTTTGTTGGATGGTTCGGAAGGTTTTGGGATTGAAGTACTAGGGGCACATAATAAATCATCTGTACAACCTGCATTAATTTGAGCAGGTACCTGTGTATCATCCATTGGTGAGCTTAAGAGTACAGATTTTGGAGCACCTATTTTACCAATAACGGGTGAGGGCTTTTTACATGTTGTTATATTAGATATACTGTTATTACTGACTAGTATTTCTTTTGTCTTTTTTATACAATTTTTACATTTCCATTTTCTTTTGGATTCCGATTCCATTATATTCCATAGTTTTTCTGAGAAGCCTGCGCATTCAAACTCGTAAAAATTAAGACATAAATAGCATTTCAATGTATTTATCGAATCTATATTTTTCTTGCATTTATAGCAGATAATGGGATTACACTCAATATTCTTTGTTTTCTTCGCTTTAGAAGACATGTCCATATGATAGTTAGGAACCCAGTATCTATGGTTAATTTGTGTCAACGTCAAAACTTTCAATGTCACTCCGTCCCTTCAAAATGTCACAGCGCTATATGTCAAATAGTGTCAATCAATCAATACAGAATAAAGCCGGTAGGTTGATACACCGGTTATGATGTATTTTGTAAATTATGTGCAAATTAGCTCCAATTGGTCAATTTTTAGTCAAATATTCAAATTTCATACGGTTATTTTATCATACATTCAAAATTTCAACATTTCTGCATGCAAATTTATGATGTGACCGTGATATTACAGTGTGAAATATTATTCCATACCTTAAATCATATCATGGAGCTTCTGTATAAGACCTTCCTTGTGCTGTAAGTTTCTTTATTTTTTGATTACTTATAATAAATACACAGAACAACAATAACACCTCTGTTCACGTTGACAACCGGAAGCAAACTAATCCTTTAGTTTTTCTTAGAAGACAGATTAATGATTAATTGCTGAAAAATAACTGATTCATCACTAACTAAATTAACTAAGGTCGCTAAAAGAGTTATGCTCGGTTTTTCACAACGAGATCAAAACAGGAATGAGGAAATCCGTAGGAAAACAAAAGTTACCGACATAGCCCAGCGGATTAACTCTTTAATTTGGCATTGGGCGGGGCACATAGCATGAAGAATCGATGGCCGATGGGGCAGAAAGGTTCTCGAATGACGACCACGAACCGGCAAGTGCAGCGTTGGATATCCACTGACCAGATGGTCAGATGACCTGAAAAAAGTCGCTAACAGACGCAGGATGCAGACTGCTGCCCCCGGTCATTTTGGAAATCATTAGAAGAGGCCTATGTCCAGCAGTGGACTGACTGCGGCTGAAATGATAATGAATTATACCAAATTGGTTTTCGAAATGGTAAAAATCATCCCAACTTATTCATTATTTTTCTTTTCCAGATGCCAGAACTAAGCACTTCTCACAGCAAGGAAGGTACGCTCTGTCAGTGCATACTGCAGCTAATGGGGCTCGCTACAGGCATCGGAATCATGTTGGTCATAGCTTTGTATGAGCATGACTTGAAGAATTTGTTCGGCTGAGTCTGTACGGACTCTGTTTCAAGGGTATCGGAGATGCGTTTGATAAAACAAGTGATTAAACAAAAAAAATGTGTAAAAATAAACAGAAAATCTGTACGGACTCTGTTTCAAAGTTATTAGATAGTGTTGAAATAATCAAAAAAAACCAGTGCGCAAATAAACTGAAAAAATCTATCAAAGTTATTGAATAGACAGGAAAATAGTGCTTAAAATAAAAAAATGAAGATATTGGTGAGAAAATAACAGAATACATGTAGTGTAAAAAGAATACCATGTGCTGAAATGGATAAAAAACCAGTGCTAAAATAAAAGAAAATAAATACCGTGTTAAGTAAACAGAAGAAATAAAAGAAAAATGGTGCCAAAAAATATTCATGGGAAAATAGTGTAAAAATATGCTAAGACCTAAATTAATAGGTGCAAAATTGGGCATGTGTATTTTGAAAAAAACATTGTAATTTACTAAAAATACAGCTGCAAAAAAGTTAAAAAATATGGTGCTAAAAATTGGGGTATAATCGGACTTAGAAGGGCCTAAAGGGTTGGTTTGATGTAAAACTTTTTTGTCAGCTAAATGTATATGTAAGAAATAATGTTATGATCAGTGAAGAACTCATAATATTGTGTCTAAAAGATAAATATCTAAGAATATTTTGGCGCATCTCCTTTTTTTACGAGGAATTTTATAAACTATCTGAGGATTTAATACTGTGATTGGCTAATATTTTTGGCAGTTTTTCAAATTTGACCTAAAGTTTCACTAGCGCCATCTACGAATATCAAAACCGTAAGAACCCCTAAAGTGAAAAGAACACTTAACCGTTTTTGAGAGACGTTGAAATGTTTAAAGTCTAAGAAAGTGACATCAGTGAAATTAGTGACTTTATTTCGAGATTTTTTGGCAAAATTGTGACCTGTTTTTAGTTGACATGATATTTGTATAAATATGTCAATGGAAGTTTCGAGTAACTTTTTAACCGATTACGCAAAAAAAAAAGATTATGTTTTTCGAGGGTATTATGATTGTTTGTTTTTAAGCACATTCTGTATCCTAAAACGCTGAATGATCAAGGCTGGAAAGTTGTTGAATTGAAATTGAATTGAAGCTGTTAGTTAGATTGTTTGCTGGCTAATCAATTTAATAATTTGTGAGTGACATGGGTGCAATTCTTTTATGAAACATTTTAATTATTTCATCAGCAATTCAGAATGTGCATACCACATATGGGAATTTACAAGAAATATGTCAACTGTAAATTTTTTACATCATAGTGTACAATGGAAAAACAAAAAATTGACCAAAAAGTAATCTATTGGAAAATGTAATTATTTCAATTAAAATTTACAATGAAATGTGCTTAATTTATTATTAGTTATTTTTAATTCAATAATAGCAATGCATACATCAGAGAAGACGAAAATCTAGATCACCATTGAGAGTTTGTGACAAGGTCAATTGACCCTGTACACCTTAGTGTCAGAGGTAGTTGAAACAGCCTCTTAATGTGGTTTATTTGTCAATAACAACTCGTGAATATTGTTATTATAATTATAGATTTTTGCAACATTTATTTTATTAATATTTTCATATAAAGCTCTATTCAAACTGACGCGCGACTTATGTAACGACCACAGAAACAAGAATATATATACAAGTGCCATTAGCAGCCCATGAAGTAATTACAAAGAGGAGATACAAAAGTGGGCGGAGCTTGTCATTGCTCGTGCTCTATGGTTGGAGCCAAGGCCGAAACCAAGCATGTCGCACGTCTGCCTAGCTGAACAAACGCTTTCTTACAAAACGCTTATTACGGCATCTCCTCTTTGTAATTACTCCATGAGCAGGCCAGTAAACTTTGGCACACGCTACGGCACTTCTACCGATTCTTATTTCTGTGGGCGTCTCCCGTCAGTCGCGCGGGATACGCGTCAGTTTGAATGGATCTTAAATCTTCCTGATAATTAAATGTTTTTATTGAATTAAAAATAATATGGATGTGAATTGAAATCGTGTACTTAGCTCAACATTTACTTAATGTAAAGCATTTTTTTTTTTCGAATATGTAAATTAAGTTAGGTGTAAATATATGTTAAAGTTTGTTCTTTAATTCAAGATACTACATTTGTGTGAAGAACGAAAGGTGAAAGTACTAGGTAGAATTGAGGAATATATAGTTTTTTTCCAAAAGACAAATGATAAATTCTTATCCCTACACACATGTATTACTTTCAAAACACCGGCTAAACATTTACACCGAGTATTTTTTCGACTTTCCATAGAAATCTTGTCATCTTATCAAAAATTTTAACACACTGTAAAAATTTGTCTGGTATTTCAAAAGTCGCCATATTAATGTAAAGTAATTGTCTGTTGGTATGTCTGTTACGTTACACATTTGATTTGAACAAATTTTCGATGGAGGTCCTATGGTAAGGTGTTTTTGGCGCTTTAAAAAATATAATATTAGGTCCATCCAATTATTTAATAAACATTTGTATGATTATTGTATTTCTTGCCATTACATATAAAATTCGGAAATTGTTAATGAAAAATGTCGTGGTTTTGCGAAAATGGAAAAGTAGAATTGATTATTCAGTATTTTTATGATATTCATAGAATCTTGAATTAAATAACTTTCTAAATCAAGAATATCTTGAAATGGTTCCTTCTTAAGCTTGAGTTTGGGTGCTAATAGCATTCTTAGAAATCTAATTTTCAATAAAATTTAAGTGAAATTTAATCTTTTGTTTTAATTACTATCCTGAATGGATAGTAATGTTATATACTAACCACCCTATTTCATAAAAAAATCCATACTAATATTATAAATGCGAAAGTCTGTCTGTCTGTCTGTTACGCTTTCACGGCCAAACCGCTAAACGGATTTTGATGAAATTTGGTATGAATATAGTTGAAGACCCGAGGTCAAACATAGGCTACTTTTTAACGCAGGCGGAGCTGCGGAAAACAGCTTGTGATCTACAAGTCCAACTCCACATTAACTAAAATATATAAAGTCACTTTCTGTCTTATCTATATTTGATGAGAAAGAACAAGACAAATCATATTTTAGCTAATGTGGGCATAAAGAACGTTTGTTAATTTTTATGGGGGTAGTTGCATATCTGGGTGTAACCATGGTGTTTTAAATTCAGTGAGATTGAGTAAGCGGGATGTCGCCTTGCATAATGTATTGTGTCATCTCGCTTACTCGCATTTGGATGGATTTAAGACACCATGGTAACCCACTAAGTTCCCCCCACATTTTAATTATGCCATAAGTGCCTTATCAATGAAGAAACGAATCGAAACGAGTAAAATCGCTCCCTCTCACTCACGCAATAGATGCAATTATGTGCAAGTGGGGTGGAACGACTTCCATCACACCATTAGCAGTGTCAATGAAGAAACAAATCGAACGAACGAAACGAGTGAAATCACTTCCTCTCACTCGCACAATAGATGCAATTATAATGTGCGAGTGAGAGGTAACGCCTTCCATCGCTACAATTGGATTGGTTTATTGACACGGTATCTACCAGGAGAACATGAGCTTTAGGTTAATTTTTACTTCAATCATCCTATCTTGTTAAAGCGCCTTTACATTTTGTGAACTTCTTTCCCATATTACCAGGAGATCATAAAGTGTTAAGAGTTATTTCATTAAAGCGACTCATTATTCGTGTCTAGCGTTTTATATTAGGGGACCTTCTTTCATACATTACCAGGAGAATATAAAGTTGAGGAGTTATTTTGTCTTTTATAACGTATTGGCATCGTGAGGTATATTATATCTCTCTCAATTTTACCAGGTACCAGGAAAACATAAAGTTGGAGGAGCTATTTCGATTCCAATCTCATTAGAAAGAAAATACATATTTTTAATTGTAGGGCTCTTCAGACTTCTTGTTACCAGGAGTAACTACATAAAGTTTGGAGAATTAATTTAATTCCCCACTCATAGTAGCATCTTTTGAATTGTGGACATTGTGGCGCATACCTGAGAATTACCAGGGGAACATGAAGTACGAAGAGTTATTTTGATTCCCCTCTCAATAAAGCATCTTTGAATTAAGTGATTTCCTACCCATATTACCAGGAGAACATAGGGTTGAAGGAGTTTGTTTTAATTCTATCGTTCACAGTCACACAGCCTTTGAATTGAAAGTCGCATCGGTCATATATCAGGAGAACATAATGTTGTAGGAGTTATTTTTATTCCCCTCCTATTACAGCGCCTTTGCATTGTTGGTCCTCTCCCCTTATTACTAAGAGAACATAAACTGGAAGGTTCATTTTCATTCCAAACTAATTATAGCAACTTTTTAATTGTGGGTCGTCTCTTCGTATTACCAGGAGTACATAATATTGGAAGAGTTATTTTAATTTCCCATTTATATAGCAACTTTGAATTGGGTGATTTGGTACCCAAATTACCAGGAAAACATAAAGTTGGAGAAGTTATTTTGTTTTTTATATCGTCCATAGCCTTTGAATCAAGGGGCATATGTACCAGGAGAGCATAGAATAGTAGGAGTTATTTTTAAACCCCTCCTACTACAGCTTGCATTGTTGGTCCTCTCTTATTATCAGGAGAACACAAAACTGGAAGATTAATTTTGATTCCAAACGAATTTTAGCAACTTTTTAATTGTGGAGCGTCTCTTCGTATTACCAGGAGTGCATAAAGTTAAGAGAGTTATTTAGTTTGTAGCTTTGTATTCTTATGACGTCACAGACAAATGTTAACTTTGTTTCAGAGGGTAGTCTGCCTGCGACCATGAACGCGGTAAAGTGTTTGTGTAAGAAATTTATTGTAAGAAAAATACATAATTTGTAACAATAGTTTATTTATTACAAAATCATTGCATACACATGTATAAATTATTTGTATTCTTAAAAAATTTTTGAATATAATATCGTTTATGGTGTGATTCTCTTAGGGTCCCTCGGGAACATAGAAGTTTTTCTGATGTTGTCCAAACCGAGGTACAGCATCACTACTCGCTCCATTCCGATGCCGCCGCCTGAAAAATAAATTGAATGAATGAATGAACACTTTATTGCACCATTTACATACTTATAAGAAAAAATACAGCAAAGAAACCAATTAACATTAAGAGAAATGAGTATAATATGTATTACCAGTTGTTATACGCGAAATTGCCTAAAAAAAGAATCAGTTCTATTATCTGATAATAGATGTAAGTAGCGAATATTCCAATAGGGAATATGCATGAATTTTATTATTTTTAAAATATAGTTAACAATATTATATGCTCAGAAAAAAAAACGCATTATAAAACTTAATATAAAAATCATAAAATATGATCGTCAATATAGAATTTCAAACACCACCATTTTTCGCAAATAAATAACAACTGATACAAAAATAAAATATTCAAAATAATATATATCAAAATAGTATCTAGGACTAAAAAAAAAATATTTTAACGGTATTTAAACATGCATATCACCTATTAACCCGCAAATGGCTAAATTTAATTCTGAATTTTTATAAACGCCATTGTTTACATCCGACGTATTTTTAAAGGAAGTAACATGAATTGCAATAATTTTAATAATAATTTTTAGACCCAAGAATAAATAATAATTTAATGACAATTTAAGCTTTACCTGCGTGCGGTGGACATCCCAATCTAAAGGACTCTATGTAAGCTGCTATCTTACTGATATCTGTAACAAATAGTAATCAAAATTTTAAAGTGTTCCTATATTTTATAACAAATTAAAAAAAACCGAACAAACATTTTGAAAAGCAAAAGAATCGAGCATTCGGTACCATTTTGTTTTACATTAAAACTCTGAGATTTATATCTGTCAATGTCAAAGGTGACATAAAAAAAAAACAAATACCTGCCCATCGTTTTCCATAGTGACTATAACATGGGAGCTTTCAACAAGGGCGTAAAAAAATTCCTTCAGGGTCGGCAACGCGCTCGTGACATCTCCGGTGTTGTAGGCGTTCATAGGCTACGGTAACCACTTGCAATCGGGTGGGCCGTACGCCTGTTTGCCTACTTTAATTGTATAAAAAAAAATTTGCATTTCAGTAATTCCATACAACTTTTCCGCCGGCAATTTCGGCGGGAAGAATGATGTACTTTCTACCCCGACCTTGAGCAAGTAAGAGCGTACTTTACGAGCAAGTTTAGTATGAAACATGGAACAGTTACAAAGAGGAGATGCTGTAATAAGCGTTTTGTGAGAAAGTATTTCTATGATTGAATTTTCTAGAAGCTATGATTGAACGTGTCCAACGGAGATTTGCCCGCTCGTTATACAAAATGTTGTATGGTTATTATCCTCTCTTGTATCCGTCTCTGTTTGTTACTGCCACGGTAGGACTAAACACTCTTGAACTAAGACGTAAATGTGCAATCTTAATTCATTATTATTTGCTGCTCGACGGAAATGTTGATAATTCGCCTGCATTGTCTAGATGTAATTTTTATGTGTCTACTGTGTACAGACAGTTGCGTCGCGTCCTCTGTTCTCGACCGCGGAGGTCCACTCTTGCACCTCACGGTACGCGGCGACCAATCAAGCCCTGACGCTACTCAACAATCTCGTTGCACAGCTCCCTCAAGTCGACATATTCAATGTAAATTTAACTTATTTCATATCTGCATGTATTAGTTTTTTGTCAATTACCAACTAATTGTACTTATTTAACTTACTATACGTCTTGGGAAACTGTAAGTGTAGTGTGTAGCTGTGAATAAATAAATAAATATTTGTTTAGCTCCACTTGGCGGAAGGCAGCCGTGGCTCCAACCATGGAGCACGAGCAATGACACCACTGCAGTGTCATCACATCACGGAGCCATTTCAAACGGCATCTCCTCTGCAGTAATTGCTCGATGGTATGAAACAACAATCTTACCAATTCCGTGGTGTTTTGCTCTCTCAGTGAGGAACTCCGGGTCGTGTATGCGCTGCGCTCCGCTCAATATTTCTTCGCCTCTCATGAACATGTCGTATGAATTAGACCATTTCTGAAAAAACCATATTATCCATTATTATATACTCTCGTATTAAAAATCATTTATTAAGCTTATGTTGGCTAAAATGTCTGCCGTCTTGTTTCTTCACGCTAACATGTGGTTAACAAATTGTTTTTAATACGAGGGACACTTATTATAAGTGCGAAATTCTATCTGTCTGTTGTAGACATGGGTAACTCCGGACTAGAAGATTCAAATGAGCCGATACACCGACAGGAGCCGATTCCCTTAATTAGTCCGAGCAATTCTTATCGACTCCGGGAGTTATTGAATCGCATCGTGTTCTTGATACCTTTCGTGTCACGACTCGTATTAGTACTCGTGACTTCGGTGCCATGCGAACGGGTTTTCTCCAAAGCTGGACAAATTTTAATAGATAAAACGTTCGAGACTCACTTCGACGAAACTGAGCCAATTATTATTTTTGAATCATAATATGTAAACAAGCCGATTACACATTTTTTATAAAAAAGTATAATTACCTGGTGTAAATAAAATAAAAACATAGAAACAAAAAAAAAAACATATAAAAACAAAAACAGGAATAAAATAAAGAAAAACAAAAAATAACAGACAGACATTGTATAAAGAATTATTGTATATAAAAGCTGATTGTTTTTTTAAGTACGCCAATTTAATCCACATAACAGTTTTCATCTTACGAATGCTAATGTACGGCTGACGAGACGATGCAATAAAAATACTTGAGTGGTATTAGATTTACAGTCCTAAGCCTGTAAAGTACGAAGGGAAATCAATCGGTTTACTTTGCTTAAGATTGACTCTATTGAATCAACAGACTGTGATTCCACTTTCCAGTACCGGTTTTAATAAATTCTGTATTGAATTTGGTACCAGAACGGACGTCCGTGAGCGGGAGCCGATAAGGGACTCGGGAATAATTATGAAACACGAGTCGGACTCGAGATTACCCTTGGCTAGTCTGTTGCGCTTTCACGGCCGAACCGCTGAACGGATTTCGATGAAATTTGGTATGAATATAGTTGAAGACCCGGGGTTAAACATAGGCTACATTTTGACGCAGGCGGAAACAACTAGTTTAAAATAATTAAAAAATACATTAGAGACAGTTTTATACATATAAGTGCTGACTGTTTCCCGCAGCTCCGCCTGCGACAAAAAGTATCCTATGTTTGACCCCGGGACTTCAACTATATTCATACCAAATTTCATCAAAATGAGTTACAGTACCCTAAAATATTCAAATTAAAATGTTAACTTACCGGGTTATTAGGGTCAGGCATTGTATAAAAAGGCCTGACAGCCAGCGGATATTTGTCCAGAATATAGAAATCGGTGTCGTATTTAGCCCGCACCAATCTACCGAGGAGTTTCTCATCTGGCGTTGACAAGTCGTCTTCTTCTCCCATTGTTACACCTGAATAATATAAAATATCGATTCAATGATAATATAACCTTTTACGGTCAAGGTCACACTGTGGAATTCCCTGCCACTGACTATTCGACGTCTGACGTCTCAAACACTGACGTCTCAAACACTTGACCAGTTTAAGTCGCAAGTAAAGTAGTTCTTTCCTTAAGCAATCTCTTCCAGGCAACCTTAGGGTAGTTTGAAATATAAAAGTAAGCAGAGATACGGTATGGTGCATTATGAACAGAACAACGCTAGGCAGAATAACAGAAATACACGATACATGAATAAAAAATAAATAACTATATACATATATATAACTACACCGTGAAATTTGAGTCGTTTTGGACCCATCGTCCAGTGACTCCATTCATGCAACCGAACAACTTTCCCCAATATTGCTGTTCTACCACAGCTATTTCCAAATTAATACTATTATTTTTTAGGTCTTTTTTTTTAGTTTTTTAGACAGAATGACATGTTTGAGACTTGTTTTACATTTTTAAACTTTGAAAAAAAAAGGTTTTTTACATTTTTTTCGTTTTTTTGAGTTGAACCCGGAACCTCAACATCAGTAAATAAGATATCCTAATTCTCACCAGCTTCCTTCAACATGTCAATGGCCTGCGGGAACTCCAGTCGTAAAGGCGGATTAAGGAACTTGAACGGCGCCTCAAAGTATTTCTTTTATTTAGGATATTTTTTGTTTTTCAGTCAATATGACATTTTTGAGAATTATTTTGTGTTTTTTTTTCACTTAATTTTTTTTATATATTAATTTTGGGCTCATTATTGCAGTTTTTTTTTCATATTTTTTTCCAATTAAATCAATCCTTAAGCTCTTATCCAGCTTGCCTTGACGGGGGATCGAAACCGGAACAGATCAGAAAATAAGTAATTCTCACCAGCCTCCTTCAACATGTCAATCGCCTGCGGGAACTCCAGTCGTAAAGGCGGATCAAGGAACTTGAACGGCTCCACTTTGTGCTGCTGTCCTACCACCGCAATTTCTGTTGCGAATCTGAAATATTTTTTTTTTATTAACATGCTGAATTTCTTATTTTTTTTGGGTTTATAATTTATTTTCTTTCTTTCCAGCGTTATTTTAAAACCACGTTAAAAGCGTTATTTTTGAACTAACTGGTGGCGGAAGCACGCAAAATAATTTGGTAAGTGCTTGTATTTTAAAACCGCTTATTGAGAGTAAGTTATATGAAAATAAATCATTTTCAATAAGAAATATATTTGAAAACCAAGAAAAATTTACGTCAGTAGATTTCATCTCTCACCCCCTTATTCTCAAACGTTTGCTCAAACTCGACTCAACCTTACTCCAACTCATTGATTTGATTTGAAATTTGAAATCAACATAATGAACGAATGAAATGAATGGTTTTTCATACTTACTGGTCCCTCAACCCCCTAAATATATCGGTGAAAGTCTGCCCTATCGTACCCACGACCTCGTGGTAGTGGTTCTTGAAAGCCATCTCCAAGTCCAACCCTACGAACTCCGTTAGATGACGGTGAGTGTTAGAATCTTCAGCGCGGAATACCGCGCCCACTGTGAACACCTGCGTACAAATTCATTTAATTGAATTGTATTGTACAAAAAGGCTAGTTTCCAGGGTCAAAAGTCAAACATTACAATTAATCCGTCATTTAGGAAATCAAAATATATTAGTGACGTATTTTGTCTTTTGTCAATTGAGCGATAAATTATAAAGATAGCGTTAGCTTCAAAGTTTAGGAGTGGGGGCTCGTGACGTCACATATTGCGACAAAGTGTAGCACACTGTGACGTCACACGGAACTTTAACGCGCCATATCTTTACCGTTCTTTGTTTAATTTTCGAAACAAAAAATACGTCTCCAATATTTTTTGATTATCTAACCGACGGACTAATCATATTTTTTAGAACACTAGCCTATTATACAATAGACAATTAAAAATATATATTTGTAAAAAAATTTTAGGTTTTAAGGCCAAATACGAAGCAAACGACATTTCCCATATGCAATATTACTAGGTTTTTATAATTAAAACTTACTTTTTTATACATCTTTTTATGGATTTCCCTATACTAATATTTTTATGTACAAATATTTTTCTCAAATGTCTATTTACAGAGATATGGGAGAAAAATAATTTTCATATATAATTTCTTAACACGTTTTTTAATGGTTATAGTGAATTATTATAAAAGGCGGTCACCTTGTGAATGTACTAAACACACCTACAGAACATGTTTCAAAGTTTAAAATTACTTCAGGTCAATGTTCTAGTAAACAGAAAAACATGAAATTTCGCTATTTGTATAAAAAGTAACGCAATATAAACAATTTTCTTTATCAACAAGCTATTTTTTCGCACAAACCTTATCAAAATCGGCGGCAATAGCCATCTGCTTGTAAAGTTGCGGACTTTGCGCTAAATACGCCGACCCCTTGAAGTAAGACACGGTGAAAACGTTAGCGCCGCCTTCCGAAGCGGCGGATATTATCTTTGGCGTGTGGATTTCGACGAAACCTGGAATATTGAAACAATTTTTTTAATACAATTAAGTAGGCAAACAGGCGTACGGCCCACCTGATGGTAAGTGGTTACCGTAGCCTACGAACGCCTATAACACCGGACATGTCGGTGACGAGCGCGTTGCCGACCCTGATGATGTTATAGTCACTCATTAAATGACAATAAAAAAATTTAGTTTTTGGTCTATTTTTAGGGGTACAGAACGGAAACTCACACCCTCCCACCCAAAATAGATACCGCACCGAGCCGCGCAGATGGGGAAAAGTCGAGAGCATAATAATGCAAGGATGTCGCTTCGGACGCGCGGCCGCTGCGACGGCTGTGACGCCGATACGGTAAATAACCAAACGAGTTACACACACATTGACGTGTGTGCGTACGCGACCGAATCGTAGTAGTGGAATAGGTATCGCGATCATCGCTTTTGTATGGATTGTCCGGGTTGTGCTATTACTAAGACCTCGCTGTCTGTCCGTCTGTCAACAGGCTCTCATGAATCGTGATAGTCTGTCACATAATGTGTTATTTTTAAGCATTCTTCTTTTTAAGATAGTGGATAGATACTACATTACATACTAGTGAAGATGTTGAAAATCTTATCTATGAACCGAAATATACTTCGTGGCGAGTGACTACAATTCAAACTACCGAGCGAAATGAGCGATTAATTAAAAAAAAATAAGTAGTTCATAGGTATGAATAAGATATTAGTAAGAACTAGCTTTTACCCGCGTGTACTCCTCCTTTAGGAACATAATGTTTTTCCAGGACCAAAAGTAGCTTATGTTACTCTCCATCCTTTCATCTAACTCTATGCCGAAAATCAAATCGATTGGTTGCTTAGTTAGGGCGTGAAGGAAGAACAAACAAACAAACACACTTTCGCATTTATAATATAGTTAGGAAGTTAAGATGTCTATAAAAACTTACACACTTGAATCACAAGCGTAGCGAGTGATCCCAATTCAGACTACTAAGCAAAATGAGCGATTTATTAAAAAATATAAATAATTCGTACCTTTGTTACTGAGAATGTCTTTAAAAAAACTGACACACTTGAATCACAAACGTAGCGAATGATCCCAATTGTGACTACTGAGCAAAATGAGCGATTTATTACATTACTAGCTGTGCCCGCGGCTTCGCCCGCGTGTAAAACTCCTTTGGGAACATGATGTATTTCCAGGACCAAAAGTAGCCTATGTTACTCTCCATCCTTTCAACTAACTTTATGCCGAAAATCAAGTTGATTGGTTGCTTAGTTAGCGTGAAGGAAGGACAAACTAACAAACAAATGAAGTATGATGTGCATATATATATATATATATATATATATATATATATATATATATATATATATATATATTGGTCTAAATACTCGTATTACACATAATTGTATGTCCCTATATATTTGTGATTTCCAACGCTAGTGAAGAGGTTAAAAATCTCACCTATGAACCTAAATAAACTTGAATAGCGAACGTTGATAGTGAGTGATTAATTTAAAAAAAAAAAACATAAGTAATTCATACCTTTCTTAGTAAGTATGTCTCTGAATAACCGACAGACGCCCGCTTCGATTCTGAAGATAGCTTGATTAGCCGGGGTCCGCAAATCCAACACTCTGTTATCCAAACGGGTGTCTTGGTTCACGCGAATTTTCAGGGCTTCTGGGTCCTGTCAATTTTAATTTTTTATCATATCAATGCTTGCACATCTCTTGAAATGTTTACTGTATATACCCTGTTGTACCAAAATTAAATAATAAATTGTGTATAGTGTAATATGTGTGGTAGTCTATTGAACCGTACACCGAAGGCTAAATTCAGAAAATAATGGACAGCAAAATGCTTAAATGTGTTATTTATTACCAATCTCGCTATGGTTTTGCTGTATTAAAAAGTTAAAAAAGCTGAATTTTTAAAATCTGAAAAACATGCGTACCGTTTTTCAGATTAGAAAACAAACTTATAAAAAAGGCATTTTTTTTAAATACAACTAAGTAGTCAAACAGGCGTACGGCCCACTTGATTGTAAGTGGTTACGGTAGCCTATGAACGCCTGCAACACCGGAGATGTCACGAGCGCGTTGCCGACCTGTCCGCTGTCAGCACAGCGACCCTACGTAGGTATAAGTTATGAATAAACTGGAGGCCGATTAATTCGTTCGTTGTCATTTCATTGGTTTGGTTTAGGTAAAATACTTTAACGTCATTTGCAATTACCGCGATCGGTCTTCTGGAGAACAATTTTTGAAATGTATATGTCGAGTGAAAATCGTTCGACTCACCGAATTTCAAAAATAGCATTCCTGATCGATTCAACTGCCGCACCATGAGAACATGAAGAGCAAGTAGAACCCTTGTACCTAGTTTTTCTAATGTTAAGTTGCCAATGTTACTATATGTAGTGGAATTTTCTCCTTCGTGCTTCGAAAGACACGTTAAGCCGTTGGTTCCGGTTGTTATCGAAAGATAGCAGTAGTGAATCTGTGCCTGATGCCTTTACGCAGCCTGAAAAAAATAGACAGTGTTGGCCACTAACACACCTTGGGTCATGTTCCTGTTAGTTTGGTTTCCTTGTAAAAAGGGTTACGGAGGTCAGACGGCAGTCGTTCCATTGTACATAACCAGTGCCGCCAAATCTAGGACCATGACTTACAGCGTATCCTAGGGAAAACACGCTCGGACGAACAAGTACATACACCGTGAAATTTTAGTCGTTTTGGACCCATCGTCCAGTGACTCCATTCATGCAACTGAACAACTTTCTCCAAGATACATGGGTCGAAACATGGAGTAAATTTTTGGACCTCCCATATAAAATGTCTCATCACGTGACCTAACTTACCATGGGAAGTAAAAATTTGTTTTTCATGTTTCGAGCTATGTTCCTTGGGGAAATTTGTTCGGTTGCACGAATGGAGTCACCGGACGATGGGGCCAAAACGACTAAAAGTTCACAGTGCATATAGTAATTCCTACGTTGATATTTTGTATTTGATCGTAGTTTGATATTTTCTACAAAATCGTTAGTGTAAAAGCGAAATATGATAAATATTTTAATTCATAACATTACGATCGCCGTCGGCATGAAATACTTTCTAAGTGTATCTATTTAAGGCCAATTTACGGTCTATTAAAATGTGTAGATGAAATAAATAAACAGTGACTCACATCGCTGATCTCGGGCCTAGCCGCGTCTTCGATTTGCAAAGGCAGTTGTGCCCTCGCAGCAGACACGGTCCACACTTCAGAAGCTAACAGTTCAACGTCCTTCACGACGCACGATTCTATCGGAGATGCCGTTTTCGCGACCGTCGCTCGCACGTCGATTATGGACTCCTTTGTGATGCTGTTGGAAAACGAAACGAACTTTTTTCGATCAAAATCAGTCTGAGAAAGAAAAAAAGGATCAAAACACAGCTGTCGGAAAACCGCGGCAATAGGCTAGTTTCCTTTATAAATATAATTAGTCCGTCAAAAAATTAAATCTGCGCGTTCTGTACGTCAGTATTAATAAGTATGTAAAATAGCTTGAAATATGTAGAAATATCACTAACTTGCCCACAAACTTGACCATCGTCTTGCTGACCTTCCGCTCCTCACTGACGCTGACTAACAGCTGCACCGTGCTAGAAGTCTGACGAAGCACCGCAAAGCACTGCTTGCCTTTAGCTCGGGATGTTTGGAGACGAGCTGGGAAGAAAAATTACTAATTAAACAAAATACTCATAATTTACTACTGCTAATTACTGTACAACACGTCTCTGGAATGCTTTGCCTGAAGATATTCGCACTGCTCAGACTATAACCAGTTTCAAGAGTCGCTTGAAAGAATACTACCTCTGGCTTTGACTTGATACTGCTGCTCCCACCCTAACTGAACTGCTTCTCTTTCAACTCGTAAGGGTTGACTGGAAGAGATCGCCTAGCAATAAGTCCGCCTATGCTCATATTATGTTGAAGTTTTTGTAAATGTTAAATTGTTTGTTACTGTATGTGGACAATAAAGATATTTTGTATTGTATTGTATTAAATTACAAATAGTGAAGAAACATGTGCCAGTAAAAAAATTTAGATCAGGATACTAATAATTACAGTAGAGATTACAAGAAAAATAATTACAATAAAGAGTTTATAACTAATTAGTTGTGTACGGCTTTTATTTTGATAAATTGCTTTTTTATTTTAAATAAGTTTTGTTTTATTTTATATAAGTGATACATAATAAGGATTGTAGCATATGGAAATCCGTAGTCTCTGCCCACCCCTACGGGAAAAAGGCGTGATGATATTTAAGTATGTAATATATGATACATTGTATTCTGACATTATTTTGTGATCAACAATCCAAAATGAATGTAAGTAACAATGCTCTTAAATATATGTTAGTAACTTTGCCACCTCATTTCCAAATTAATGAACATAATTAATTATTAAATAAACATATTAATTTCATATAAATATAAATACTCCTCAAACACACCGCACCAAGGCAACGTGCCCAAAACACTCAATCACATTGCTGCCTCTCTCCTCGCCGCATAAGTCCCTCGCTCCTTATAACGGAAGCAACATCATTCTGCTCGGGCAGTCTTCACTCCGATCTTGAAAGTATTCATTATTGGTGTTGCTACCGTTACGTTAGGTCTCCGACTTCGTGCCTAGAATTCACGACTTTAGTTCTCTTGTAAATTCCTATTTATATTTCACCTGGAATCATCATTTCCAAATAATTAACTTTTCCCCTGTTGTATTTTCGTTAACTAGTACTGTATCGGTTTGTAAACTGCTTAATTATAACTTAGCTCAAAATCTTTTATTTCTTTAATGTCCCTAAAAGTTCTAAATAAAGTTTAACGTTATAACTCGATGACTACTAATTAGTAAAGTAGTCGTTTTAAAGTACTAATTAGTATTTAATAGTGATAGTTACTACATAAAATTCGCAAATTTATTGTTTCTGTATGTGGTTATTGACCGCATACAGATATGCAATGTGAAATTTTAGTCGTTTTGGACCCATCGTCCAGTGACTCCAATTATGCAACTGAACAAATTTCCCCAAGGAACATAGCTCGAAACATGAAAAACAAATTTGGACTTCCCATAGTAAGTTAGGTCACGTGATGAGACATTTTGTATGGGAGGTCCAAAAATTTACTTCATATTTCGTCCCGTATCTTGGGGAAAGTTGTTCAGCTGCATGAATGGAGTCACTGGATGATGGGTCCGAAACAACTAAAATTTCACAGTGTATTTTATTGTATGTATTTGGTTTCGGTCCTAATTTGCTAAGTAACCCGTGTAAGTCTACCTGAATTATAAACTAGTACTATCTAATTTGGTCCAAGTGTGTACCAGGGGTACGCTGGTACTTAAAGCAACATGGTCATGGTCCAAGATTATCATTATATTATTTAGATTAATATTGATTATTTATTACAATAGAGCAACAGCCACCTGACTTCCATTACCCTTTTCAAAGAGAAGTCAGACCAATTCGAGATTTTGCGATAACTTCTGGTTACAAAAATAGAGCTATGGCCACCCAACTTCCCTTTTCACATTTGCCATCTAAGTAAAACAATGTGTTACACTCACAAAGAGTAATATTGCCTTGCAAGCCCAGCTAGTCTATCGTGCTAGTGTTGCTACATGATTAGATGGAGAGACTCACCTCTAACCCAGACCTCCTTCCCATCAAGAGCAACCCCCAGATCCTTGACATCGGTGTACACTCTGTCTGTAAACTCTCCAGACGACTGGATCAGCTTCCGGACTCCATACAGCCCGGATGAGAAATCCGGTTCTTCTGATTGTTGTGGTTGGGATGAGGCAGCCTGAAATTATCAGACATTTATCGAGTGGGTTACATTATCAATCGACCCTGTACAACAGAAATACATCATCCATAAAATTCTACTATCTGACTATCATGGTTCATTAGACACAGCCTGACAGACGGACAGCTAAGTCTTAGTAAAAGGGTCCCGTTTTACCCTTGGAGTACCCTTTGGGGATATCCTAATAAAGCTTTGGGTACGAACCTTATGCTCAGCCTTCTTTTGTTGTTTCTCAGCAGCTTTTGCAGCTTTCTTGGCCGCCTTCTTACTCGCCGCATCTCCCTCCATCACCGGCTGGGGCTCCCCTGACACCACCATTGTGGGCACTGTAATAGAGTATTTAGTAGTACAATAACTTAATTTAAAAACTACATAATGCATAATTAAGGTAGGTATTAATTTTTACTGATTTTTTTTTTTTTTATTTAGGTATTATAATTTTACCCAAGTTTTACTAATTATTTCAAGTAAAACAACAATTTCTGCTTTTAAAGACACACTTTAAGTTCGCAAACTATAAAAATGAGTAATTATCATTGCATTTAATGCAATGTTATGATAATTACTGTTTGCAACAATCTACTGTAAAGTAAAGAAAATTCAGTCATCCCATCAAAATGCATGTTAATTTAATTTAGTATCGACTTAATTTGATCTTTTAATTTAAATTCAAGTCGAATTTAATTTGATTCCTTATTTAATTCAATTCAAATTCAATTTATATTATTTATTTCATTTCCAAATTCAATTTGGAATATTTGATTATTTGCTAGCTGACAAAATGTTTATGAATGCTGTGTTCACCTGTAATTGGGTTGCATGCTAACACATTTCTGGGAATGTTTATTGTATGTTATTACATGTAACCTGTTGGTGTACCAAATTGAATAAATAAAATAAAGTTTCGTCATGCATTTTAAATTAAGATGTGATCTCATTTAACTTACCTGTTCAACAGAGTCACTTGCTTTGAACCGCAGTAAATGCCTAGGCAGATAACCAGCTCCGTTACTGATAAGAATTTGATTATATTATAATTTAAAACTTATTGCAAAACACTTGCAACCTAAGTTATAAATTTTGATTTTGATTGATAGCACACAGCACCTGTTAGGTCACCTCGGCTGTCAACAATGACAATTTCAGACGTCATTTTTTTTTTATGACAATGTCATCTGTGCGGTACGAAGAAATTTTAATTATAAAGTCAAGCAAAGGAACTGGCCGGAAGTGGTATGTGGTGGATCCGCACACCACTTTTTCCATAGTTTTTATTTCACTCTATATTAAATCTTCTTTTCTATCACAAAAAAACGAAGTTCTTTTCCTATACTATCTGTAGAGAAGTCAAAACTTCACAATTTTGACTTGATTTATTTGCAAGTAAATTCAGTAGACTTGATTGGTGTAATGTTTAAATTTTTTGTTCAAGATGCCCATATTAGCTGGCCCTAATTCTATAGAAATTAGGGCGAAGTTTTTATTGTTAAAATTAATAAAAAATAAAACTCGAAATGCCTGTGTTTACGGCAAATATTCCCAGCTTATTGAAGGTTGGGGATCGTATAGAAATAGGAGGTAAAATAAAGGAAAATGCCAGAAAGTGAGTAATGGATTTCTCACAAAAACTCATTCTATGTCACTGTAGCTATTTAGAGTTTATTTTTACTGTTTGTATAAAAGAATTCCATATTAAATTACAATGTGACAACGATCTCTATAACATGCTATTGCTATAGGAGTAGATAAAAAGACATACGACCCAACTGATACTGATCCACCTAAAGTGATCGTCTATACGTAAGTAAAGCTCTAAAGTGGTCACCGCAGCCCCTAGTCAACACCAAGCTTATCAAATGTGCATTGCCGACCCTTGAGAAATATTTTTCCTTCTTTTTCTCCTCATTTGTGGTTACTGGGAACCGCGGCGTGTTAAATCATTTAGCTGTGGGCAAGTGTCGTCACACAACTAAATAGCCTATTAACCCTTTTAAAATTTGAAGTCGAAATTGCCTATTAACACTTTTAAAATGTAGAAGGCGAGCACATAGCGTTGTGAACCGATTTCCGAAGGCTTAACTTTGCCACACGAGGCACTTCTACCTATTCTCATTTCTGTGATAGAAACCCTCCATACGTCGATTGTTCTAGAATGTCAGTGAACTTGTGCGCCCAAGAAGGCGAGGAGCCTCGCGACGTGGTCCTGCACTTCGACGTCCGTTTCCACCGGGACAACATCATCTCCCTCTCCCGGAAGAACGGCATCTGGATCGGCAGCGGGAATTACGATACCAATTATAACATGTTTGTGCCTGGTTAGTTACTAGTTACTACTCAGTACAATAAGTAAGTCAGGGGTGTTATTTCCAAGCATCTGTCCGATGGCTTGGATATATAGCACACGGGTACGCGAGCCCGACTTTCCCGAGCTGCTACTGAGTCAACCCATATCCATCCGAGTCAGTAGCATCCTAGTACCTCATCCTTTCCCCAAACTCAAACACTTCCCACCCTTCCTTAGCTTAAGAATACTTCCGATGGGCAGCAGCGTCGGAAGTACGAAAAGCCGCTGAAACTGCGCTCGCCAACCCGCCTGCCAAGCGTGGCGAGTATGACAACAACCCTCAATTAATGGGGAGGCCCAAGTCCAGCAGTGGACTGACTGCGGCTGAAACGAACGACGACTCAGTACAGTACAATACAACATGTTATGAGATTCAATCTATAACTGTGGGAATATTTAAAAACTCTCTGAAGGGTTTCAAAACGGGATTTCGCCTCAAAACTAAACTCACAGAGGTCGAGAAAATAAACAACCAATATTCTTTATTGCACCAAAAAAGAAAACATTAGTAGATAATGAATGAATGAACACTTTATTGCACCATTTACAAAGAAAAGAAACACATGGTTAAATTCATTACATTTTAAATGGGTACAAAGGCGGACTTATCGCTAATGCAACTTCTTCCAGCCAGGTAAAAAAACATTTGCGTGAGCGGTGCAGAAAGCCTAAATGTACATGCATACCATAGATTAATAATTGGTCTCGCGCGCATAGATTAATAATTGGTCTCGCGCGCTCGACGCGCAGCGGAGACCAATTATTAATCTATGATGCATACATTAAGACGCATTTAATATACTTACATAAATAAATAATAAGAATAAACTTACAAATCTTGTTCGTTTTAGCAGATCTTGTTCGTTCAAGCATGTTTTCTAGTTACGTCCTCAGCTTGCGCTTCAAGGGGGGTTACCATGATATCTTAATTCCATCCAAATGCGAGGGAGTAGCCGAGTTGCAGCAATACGGGCTGTAAGGCGACATCCCCCTTATTCACTTGCATTTGGATGGAATTAAAGACCATAGTAACCCACCAGTCTAGGGTTTACATTTGGCGGTACTAGTTATTGTTACAATGGAACAACTGCCGTTTGACCTCCGTCTGTCTCTTTTTAAAGGGAAACCAGACCGACAGAAACCTGACAAGAGGTGTGTTAGAGGCCAACAATGTGAGATTTATTCAAGCTCCCTGAACGCATCTGACTCAGCCTAACTACTGCCATACAACGATAACAACCAGGACCAACGGCTTAACGTGCCTTCTGTAGCAAGGAGGCGCTTTAGGTAGAACTATGATTCCAAATGAACCAAAATTCCACTAATGGCGACCAACCCAACATGGGCCGCGTTTTGCAGACGCTTATTACGCTCAATCGTACCGGATACGCGCGCCACGCTCGGCTATCGAGCTCATCAACACTACTGTAACCATTCATGTACACCATTCGCAAATAATAAACGTAAGTACTTACATAGTTCGAGTTCCCGTCTGGTCTACTGATCCCAGTCCAACTAGTGACCAAGTGGAACGGTTTTGTCCATCTTATCTTATGAGACAACCAGCGAGTTTCGTCAGTTCAGCATTGATTGCCTCTGGGGTCCAGGGGTTAGAAATTTGCCTTAGATCTGGAGGTGGTGGCCTTACTGAGGAGCAACTAAATAAACTTGAGCGTCTCCAAAATCTCTTCATTCGTTTCGTATATGGCCTTCGCAAATACGACCACGTTTCCCAATTTCGCGCTGATCTCAAGTGGCTCCCTATTCGTCGTGGTCGAGATTTACATATTCTGTCTTTACTCTTCACAATCCTTTTTAACCCTTCCTCGCCCAGCTATCTGTAGCCTATTTCAATTTCGTGGTGATGTTGAGGATCGCTCACTGCGCAGTGCTGAGAGACTTCGCTTATTAATTTCAACTCATTCTACTCTGGTTCCTTCGCTGTACAAGCCGCTTGTCTATGGAACTCGCTGCCATTCACCGTCCAGTGCGCCGAAACGTACTTATTTTTCTTCTAACTCTTTTCGACACCTACCGCGCACTATTTATAATATCTTTACTCAATTTTCAGTAAGGTTGCCTGGAAGAAATTGCTATTGCGATAAGGACGCCTTTGCGCAAGGTTATTTTTCTGTATTGTATTGTATTGTACTGTGGTGGGTGTATTCCCATGGGAACCACACTTTGTTTAGATGTTTCGAGTTTGGTTAGGACTTTCCAGGCTTGACTCACCTGATTGTCTTGTAATGATTGATTACGTGATGCCGATGAAAATTTGATTCTGTGATAATTCCAGGCACGATTTTCCGAATAGTCTTCGAGGTTAAGGACACTGACGTCATCACCATCTACTGCCAGGGGAAGTTCCATTCAAACTTTCTGCCGAAAATACCACTCACCATGGCCCGGTATATCGTCGCTTGGGCTGATGTTGAGAGGATCACGCACTGTTTCTTCCATTTCGGGAACAAGGTTTATTTGACAGTCTAAGCTTTCTAGCATTTTCCCTTCTCCATGACCTGGTAGACGACCACAGAAATGTGATGTAGATAAAAGTACCATTTGTTGGCTATGTAAGCCTCTCGAGTCCTATCTTTATATGGCGAAGCTTAACTTTGGCACACAGGAAACTCCCACATGGCACTTTTTCTAATCTTATTTCTGTGTGTTTCCCAAAGCAACCAGCTGAGGATGCAACAGGGTAGTCGCTAGGATCAAGGTTTTACCATTTTCCCCAATTTCGGAGCCCGTCCGTTTGAACGCAATGTTTTTTTTCATCGGGATAGAAAAGAAGCTGTTGGTCTGGTTCCTAATAAATAAATATATCTAACAGGAATTACTATATAAACTGGTCCATAAACAAAGATGTGAAGAACCTTTCAGTCTCAAGCCATGGTAGCAATCCTGGTGGCTTACTACCTTACTACCATTTAAATGTGAGTGACTTAGGTAGATGTCGCCTCACCGTATTGCATGGAAACAAGAGACCATAGTACCTTCTGGCGCCATATAAGGAGAAGACTGGTAATGCCGGGAAAAGAGGAATGCAGTATTATTTTTATGACTGATCGCCTGCCTTGTTCAACGTGCAGGGGGACGAGTGACCGCCTTTTAATATACCGGAGGCTTACCAACATCTCTTAAAGCATGGCAAAACGAGTGAGCAATCTAGATGTCGCCTTGCAGCTAGAGATGGGCAGCGGGAAGAAATTCAAGAGGGAAAAAATGAAATGCAAGGGAAAGAAAAGGGAAAAAATAATTAATTCCCATTTATACACGGGAATTTTTAAAAAAATTTGGAATAAATGGGAAAATTTCCGGGAAGGCGCCCATCTCTACTTGCAGCTTGTATTGCGCCATCTAGCTTCCTTACTCGTTTCTGTCCAAGAGGTGGTAATAGGTATCTAGAAAGTGATCATTTTGCTGTAATTTCATCATCAGGCAGTGAGTGGTGATGAGCCGATAGCTACAGCAGCGTATGCTCCCGCGTCACCGCGACCCACCATAGTTGGGGATGGCAAGAGGTGGTAGGTATAGACATTTTTTTTTTAAACCACAAACGCCTATGCCATGACAAAGCGGTTCTTTTTTCATTAAAAATTGGTTCATCATTGGATCATCATCTAGAGCAGTGATTCCCAAAGTGGTCCAGGTGGACCCCCAGGGGTCCACGGGAGACTTGCTGGGGGTCTACGTAGGCGTAAACAAAAAATGGGGGTCCATAAGATGTTAATGGGGGTCCACGAAAATTTATCTGCTTTTGATAGTAAAGAGCAAAAATGTGAGCATAGTTTTTATAAGGGCCTACCTACATTGTTTTAAGTACCTATCTAAGCAGATAATATTTTAATAAGGCAAGCGACTGTTACTTGTCCAAACTTGTGTATTCGATATTACGTACAATTTCGTGTACAGACTTGCAAAGCGCTATCCGCCCGACAATGCTTAATGCTTGTTCAGACATGAACTTGATCAACACTATAAATACTTGATGCCAAAGGCAACCAAACGCATTCATTTGTTTCCGGAATTTCGAAAACAAGGCGGAATTTGGAAAAAAGTTGTGAGAAAATTTATATCTGTGTTTGCTAGTGCCGGAGAAAAGTAAGTAACCTACCTTTTTTTGTTATAGTACTTAAGTATTTTGTTTACGTGTACTAGTCGGTTGATCACAACGGCCTGTATAGATAGGTAACTTAGTAACTTACAGATATTTTAATTGTCCTCTTTCGATTTGAAGACAAACACAGCACGTTTTATTCAATTGTTTTTTCAAGAGAGAAGCACTGCCTCTCTAAAAAGGCCGAATAAGCAATATTGCAGAGCAATTAATTTTGTAATTTTTCTTGCAAATAACTACTAATTTTATAAAACAGTAATTTCATAATCATGTTAAATTGATTTTGAAGTAACTATTTTATCAAAACTATTCCTTTTCGGAAAGAGCGAGCGGTGCGCGGGCGACGGGAAAAGGGCGGGGCTTGAACTTCGATGCCTGTTTGTCACGTTTTAACAATGAAGCCGCAGACAAAAAATACGCAAATACACGGAGCGCGTGAACTCATTGATTTAATAAAATGTTAGTTATCGTTTTTATGGACAATTTTGGGATTTCGACGTTTATTTTTTCCTACACAAATATGATCAGTATTCGATACTGAGTACACTAATTTTTATTTATACTATTAAAAATTAGTGGTAAATTATGTACTTTAAAATTGATACCGTTTTGTGAAAACGTTTGTATTTGTCTCAGCGGTTTATTAGTTGGTCCCTTTACAAGCCGTAATTCTATTTCCGCGTGCTGACAAAGGCTGCGGTGTGATACCTATATTCAGAAAAAAACTTGGTTACTAAAACATTTTTTTTACAGGTAAGGTAACTGACACGAAACATGGCTACAGCAAAGAAAAAATGTCGACAATATAGTGTCGATTATTTGAAATATGGTTTTGTTCCATCAGAGGCAGACAAACAATTGCCCATGTGCCTATTATGCAACAAAGTTTTGAGCAATGACTCTATGAAACCATCAAAGCTCGAAGATCATCTAAAAAGGTGTCATACTGATAAAATAGGTAAAGATTTAAAATATTTTCAAACATTGAAAGAAAAATATGGAAAGAGACCCACCATGCACAGTATGTTCGCTTCAACATCTCAAAGTAACGATGATGACGGCTGGACGAGTCAACGTTACCCAGTAATGAAGCATTACTATTGGCATATGTCCGATTTATTGTTGAGGAAGAAATTCACGAAGAATTGCTATTTGCCAGAACTTTGGAGACTGACACTAAAGGCGAATCAATATTTAATGTCCTGAGTAATTTTTTTACGGAAAAATCGATCCCATTTACAAACATTATTTCAGTGGCAACAGACGGAGCTCCTGCAATGGTCGGGCGATATCGTGGGTTTATAAGTCATCTCAAAAGAATTATACCAGGACTTACAGCTATTCATTGCGTAATCCACCGACAACATCTTGTGGCAAAACATTTAAGTGACAGGTTGAACCAATCTCTTCATTTTGTAATAAAAGCTGTCAACAAAATCAGAAGCAATGCATTGAATACACGTTTATTTGCTCAATTGTGCGACGAAAATGATGAAGACTTCCAACGACTGCTCTTACATACTGAAGTACGCTGGTTGTCGAAAGGTGCATGCTTAACGAGATTTTACTCTGTTTTCGATTCCATATTAGAGTTCTTAGAAAGTAGAGATCCAGATTTAAAAGAAAACTTGATCAAATTCAAAGCAGACATTGCGTATTTGACAGATTTGTTTAAAAAATTTAATGATATTAACTTGCAGTTACAAGGGGACAGCCTGAATTTAATAAAAACAAAGGGGATAATTTCGGCTTTTCTTGGGAAATTGAAATTTATGAAGCAAAACATTAGTCGGCGCGAATTCTCTCAATTTCCAAACTTGTCGCAGGTAGAATGTATTGATAAGGATATCCATACCTACAGTCAACATTTAAGTGCCCTGCATGATGACTTCAAAACCAGGTTTGAAGATATACTGACGATGGATATACCACCATGGATAATAAATCCATTTGATGAAACGGAAGTGGCCAATGTTGTATTACAAGAGGAGCTGCTCGAGCTAAGCACTAATGAGGAGCTGAAGGTGAAATTTAGAAAAGGCTACCCAACATTTTGGCTGCAAGCAGAAATACCCGAAAAATATCCTGGACTGTGGGAAATCGCAAGGAAATTTTTAATAGCTTTTCCCTCGTCATATCTTGTCGAAAGGAGTTTTAGTGCCGTTACAAACCTCTTAACAAAAAAAAGGAGCAAATTAAACATCACAGAGCGGGGGGATTTGCGGTTATTGCTCACAAAAATAAAGCCAAACATTGATCGTTTGCTGACACTCCATCAGATACATCCTTCCCATTAATTAAAATTATGACCTGAACCTATATTACCTTAATATTTTTTTCTTGTAATTCTATTCTTTTAATAAATAAAGTGATATAAAATGTACCATTTTTCGTTTTTATTTTACATATCGAAATATAGGGACAGAACTCAGAAGTGACACAATTTTTATTTTTTGGCGACTTTAAGAATGTGGTAGAAATGTAGCAGCAGGGGGTCCACCGAAACCAGTAAAATTTTGAAAGTGGTCCACGAGAAAAATAAGTTTGGGAACTACTGATCTAGAGGTACATTGCTGGACATAGGATGAAATTTAACGATTTGCGTCATTTCTACTTTATGGAATAAGATGGTTGTTGGTATAATACTTACAACTTGGTGGGGAAGATTTGGTGTGGACATCGGTGGTATTTCTAAGATATCCATTAGAATATACCGATTTTGGGTCGATCTTCAGCGACTAACAGCAGAACATCATCTTTGGGATCAATTAACAAGGTGTTATGTAGATTTTTGTCTATATTCTCTGTACCTCTCGGATCTCTTTGTTAAAAAAATAAACATCTTACCAAATGTATCCTTTCAGCATGCGACAGCACCCGAAAAAATCCGCACCCGGTTCCCCGCACCTCAAGAACTCCTCGAATGAAAGCTCAGACGACGAAAAACCAAGACCAAAAGCCGAAGGACGAGCGGACAGATTCTTTTACGAAACGCTAATGTGCCAACCTGAACATCAATTCCTTCAAGACCCTTCAAAATATCGAAGAGATCCAAAAATAGACTACAATAGAAAATATAGAGATATGACTGATACAGAAAAAAATGACAGCGAAGATTACACTGAAGAGATTGCTTCGAAAAATATGGATTCGTCCGTAGCCGATTCAGATGAAATGGGCACGAAAAAACGCGGCAGGCGCGGGAAGTTCGCGCCATTTGCGCAGGTTGTAAATTTTATGGGAAAGACGGGGAGGAGAACTTAGTGTTGTGCCTAAAAGATCGATTGTTTTTCGATTGGTGATGTCTTTTTTTGTGTGTGCTAGTAACTCTTCTCTGTATGTTTATTTTTTATTGCGATATAAATTCTGTAGAAAAAAAATTGTGTTTCATTTTTGGAATTTTAGCCATTTGAATATTATCCGTTGTCTGTCGTTTTGATTGCAACTCAATGTCAAAAGTTTTTGAAAAAACTTGGTTGTTAAATGTGGTTTCTTATCAAACATTTTAATTAATTTGAAGTCTGTGACAAGTGCTGACTTAGGAAGAGGAGGTTCACGAAGACAGATTCATGCCCAGACACTTCACGACAGCTGATGATGACAATGATCGATCATGCTAAGTACAATATTTCGTTGACTATATATTTTTCGTATACTTGGCTGACACAGACTTCAAATTAATTCAATTGTTTGATAAGGAACCACATTTAATAACCAACAACTAATTGATTATTTTTTCCTTTTCAGATGAGTTTGAAGTCTGTACATTTTTTTTTTTTTTACTTTTATTTCATCCTTTTTAGTTTTAAATGCTCAAATGGTAGTGAAATATGAAAAATTCCCTTGATTTTCCCTAGATTCCATCATCATCAGAACCTGATATGATGACTTAAAGACCATCGGGAAAGTTCCTTTTAAAATAAATAAGAATCTCAGTAATCAGGTGAGGATACAAAGAAATATTTTCCTACTCCTTACCATCACCATAATATGGTGACTACTGGACGTAAAGGACTAGGTTCAGAAAATATATGAAATATGTGACGCGTGGCTAAAAAGTTTCAGGTTTGCCCCCGGTTTATCTGGTATCTCATCATCAGATCCTTACTTAGTGACAATGGGATGAACTGGGGAGTATGCCCTTTCGTATAAAAAAAATATTGTAAAAATCGCCCCACAATTGACGTAGTAGAAAAAAATACATACGCACAAACATAGAACCTCCTCGTTTTTTGAAGTCGGTTAAAAAAACACAATTTGCCGTTAAAAATAATTAATCCAAATAATTAGGATATTCACACACCTATTATATATGTATATTACCTACCAAAATTAAAACAAAAAAATTTGACGTCTCATTTATTCATTAAATAATTAAGTATATCCCTTACTAATCATAAGATTTTAAAAAAATATTGCCGCTTATAAATTACTTACAAAATTACTACAACTAACTAGCTATGAAAAATAAACACGAAATAAAAGCAAGGTCTTGCACAGGTAATAAAAAGATTATCGATAAAACGCAATTTGCATGCTTAGTATAGACCCCACTGATATTTGAAACCCAACAGTGCCAAGAGTGAAGTTACTTTCACATGAAATAAAATTCAGATATCAGAATGCCGGCTGATTTCCTTTTAAAAGAAAAACATAAAAATATTTTCAAAGTATTTTCGTTTCATTTAATACAATCTGAATTACTTAGATGTAAGGTTGTAACAAATATAGTAGATATCGATATGTCGATAGTTTTTGTCGATACATTATAACTAAACATGGCCTTTTTGCATCAAAACTGTCTACCTTTTTTTAAATTATCGACACGAAAACATTTTTATCTATAGTCGATATAGAATAAATATCACATTTACCATTTATTATACAGGCAATATATCTCATCATAAAATATTAGCTTTTTGATAATGTTATTGCTTGTACGGTCGCGTAAACTTAAGACTACACACTTAAACAATGTCAGCTTTTTACAAACTCGCAAATGAGATCAGCATATTTCTCTTTTACCCCTATGTGTAGAAGTTGTGGCTTCGAAACCAAGAACAGAGATTCTCCATCAATTTCGTGTTCTTGTAACAATGTTGTGGTGTCGTCCCATTTGTATTTTGTTAAATGTAAACAGAGCTCATCGACCTGAGAAATACACATAAGAATATGCTATTTAATTTGTTCAATAGTTAAGATAGAAAAGCGAAGTCTTCATTTGGAGACTGTCCAATTTTTCCTTTTTATTGAAAAAATTATGACTCGTGCTAGAGGTCGCATGTCTAAACAGATATATGAAACTTGACACGCGTGTTACATAATTTTTTTTTTATCGAGAGATATTTTTGATTTGGGAAACAATAAGGCAAAAGAGTGGTAAATTGTGCTGTATTTATTTCTGAACGGATTTTTACGAAACTTGGCACTCTAATCCTTGATTTATTTCAATTTGTTTTGTCGCGAGAAAGATGTTCGCGATGTCTACTGTTCACAGAACTACTAGTACAATATGATGTGTGTTTTACGACCTCAGGCTCCGATAGAGAAAATTACTTAAGTATATCTACTAAGCTAGAGTATAAAATGATCTTACCGTCCATGATTTTACAGTTGCTGTCTTCAAATCTATGAATGGGTTATCTGGAAGAGAAAAGAGAACGTTTAAGTTTTGTTGTAGTGTAGCACTTAAACAACCTACACGAAACTTTAGGTTACATATTTTTTTAGGTTATATTGGACCATGTACACCCTACTGCCATAGTCACACATACCTTTGAATGCATTTAATCGATTATCGAGATCGACTTAGATTCAGTTTATACATGCCTTTTTAAATATTTATTAACTTTTTTTATCGATACCGATATTTTTATTTTCAGATACAACAAAATATATAGCTTATACGGTAATATGTGCGATAAATCAGTGTAATTTGCACCACTAATGGTACTATCTTATGGTACAGTACAGTACAATTGGAATAACATTAATTTATTTGATACTAGCTTTTTTCCCGCAGCTCCGCCTGCGTCAAAAAGTAGCCTATGTTTCACCCCGGGTCTACAACTATATTCATACCAAATTTCATCAAAATATGTTCAGCGGTTTGGCCGTGAAAGCGTAACAGACAGACAGACAGAAAGACAGACAGACTTTCGCATTTAAAATATTAGTATGGATATATTTACATTTTTCTATCATTTTATAATAAAATACAACAAAATATGACTAATCTGATTCTTGTTATTATGTTCGAAATAAAATGATACCAACCTTTGTCTTCTTTCGTCCTGCCTTCTTTGAGATCAGATATTGGCAGTTCCAGACAATTTCCCTTGAGCATTTCATCCACTTTGACCACGTCTCGTTTCTTTTCAGCAGACGTGTTTGTCGCTTTGATTGGATCACGAATCTGAAATTTCATTTCAAGTTGTTACTTTAAATAGGGATTATGGAACCTTATTCCTTCCTATTATCCACCACAGTGCGATTGCGAAGCTTCTTCCCACGTGGTAAACGAATGCCCTCTTCGCCGTTTTCCCGATGGCATGACGGAATTGTACAAACTCTCCTGGATGAAAATATTTGATCCAAGCAGGAAAAATGTCATATTCAAATGATGATGTCTTCTTAAGATGTTAAATGTCTTAAACTGAGTTTGGTTTCCAGTTGCATCCTCATTTTTATGGTCTGGATACGGTCAAATTCAACTCTTCTATCAGATTTTAGCGATAACCGCTGAGACCGGAAAGGTATATGTACATTACCGCTACCTAAGCAGGTAAATGCTAAAATGATAACGATAGGTTGCTAGACAATAAATAAACTAAAGTCACTTACCGGAAACGCTGCGTTAGACTCCTGAATGACAATACCATCTAAGACATGAGTGAGTACGAAATCTTTTTCTTCTTTCTGGTCTTTGGTATCTTGTGCCTTTACATCTTTAATTTCTTCAGTCTTTGTATTTACAGCACTTTCGGCTTTCTCTTCGATCTCCTTTTTAACTTCTGTCCTACTTAAAATCTTTTCTTTTAGCAAACTTTTGCTCTCTAATTGAACTTCGTTTTTCTCATCGGTGTACAGAATATTTTTAGTATCTTTTAAAATGTTGATATTAATTTTATTAAATTCATCTTTAGGAGGTCTTACTCTAGCTTGCGGAAACACTGTATATCTTATTTTGTCTGCTGAAGTTTCTAAATTAGTCTTCATTTCTTTGTCTTTTTCGGAAGCAATGTTGTCAATTTGTTTGGAGACTTCTTTTGATTTTACATCTTCGTTTTTGATAACATTTACTTTAGTATCATTCACAATGACAGCAGGCTTCGGACGGTGTACAGGACTAGTATTAACACCTATTTCCGCAGATGTAACAGGGTTAGAAACAGGTACTCGTACTATTCTAATAGGATTTGATGGTGAAGCTGAATTGATATTAACAATCGCAACTTTGTTATTTAACTCATCTGGTGATTCACTTTTCCTTTTCCTATTTTTCAATTCCTCATTTATTTTCCTTATTTCTAGATTTGCATTTGGAGCGACGGGTTGAATGTTAATAGGATTTGGAATTTGTGGTGTTGTATTTGGAAAATTTCCATTTGGTCTGATGGTTCTGTATTGTGGTCTAGGTTGTATTGCTCTATACATATAATTTGGGGCTACATTTCTGACATTGGTTTGTATTTGATTCATGTTTGGAATCATTTTACGCACCTTTGTTTCGTTTTGTGTCACTGTGTTTACACTTCGTGCATTAGCCATCACACTAGCGTACGACTGTGGTGTACTTTGTATATTTGTTGTATTGTGATTACCTTGTGTTTTGTCAAATTGTACATTACCTTGTTGCATTGGATTAACAGTCATAAGTTGTGGCCTTGTCATATTTATTTGTTGACTCTGTTGTCCAGGATTAACATAAACTTGCCTTTGATTAAGCATTTGTTGATTTTGCATTGCTTGAACATTTTGTGGTTTGACTATTTGTGGTGAATTAACATTTGCTATTGGTATATTAGGATTTATGTTTGGTTGTACTTGAATATAGTTAGGTTCATTTATTCTTTCGTTTTGTTGGACAGCTTGCGTTGGTATATTTGGACCAACATTTGGTGAACTTTGCAATACATTCGTAGGCATCATATTAACTTGATACTGCCCCATGTCTTGAGTTTGGGTCATCATTGGTTGCTGTACAATTTGCTGGTAAGCTTGTTGGAAGTAAAGTTGGTTTGGATCTATTTGTTGTTGGACCGAAGGCATATAGTTGTTTGGTATTTGCTGGACGTATATCACCTGGTTCGGCATCTGTCTGTTTTGGACCCAAGGTGGTGGATTTTGAGGGTTTATGTAGAAAGTCTGATTTGGATGCATTTGGTCCCCTGAAAAAGATATTTGTAAAAAATAAAATAGATATTAATTTAGTTTAAAATAGATCTATCTGGGTCTGTTAATTTCATAGTTACAAAACTTTATCATTTTCATACTGTTTCTAAGAAAAAAGCAGGAAATCAGACCCTCTGCCACTGCCGAGGCCCGGTTAAGGAGAAGACGTAAGAGGTGCTGAAGTGACTTTGCATCAAGGATACCGAAGACAGTGTAAATAAGAAAAAACAGGAAAGTGGAACCTGGGCTCCGCAGTGGACAACTGAGGATGACACATATTAAATGACTAAGATAAGAAGGAGAGAGAGTAGAAGAAAGAGAAATGGTAATAAAAAGATATAACTTATTAAGTTGCATCAGCATTTGCGTCTTGTATATAGCTAAGATGAGAGAGAGAGAGAAAGTTAGAGAGAGAAAAATTAAGAGAAGAGGTAACAAATAAAGACAGAACGTACCAGATTGCATCAGCATTTGCGAGAGAATGAGAAAGAGAGATAGTAATAAGGAAATATATAACTTACCAGGTGGCATTAGCATTTGCGTCTCGTAAACTACCCTCACAGGACATAGAACCATCTGCTGTTGCCCAGAAGGCTGGCACCTATACGAAAAACTTTTCTTTAGCTACTGATAGAGATGTTCACTCCCATAAGGAAAAGTCATACAAGATCATGTAAAGCCATTTATTATAAGCATAATCGGCCTAAAACATTAATGTACAGTACAAACTCCAATTTAATTTTAGTTGTCCAAATTTTGATAGGAGTTTTTTAAATAAAAAGAGGTTCATATTCAAGAAGTTACTTAGTTTTTTCATCAATTGGATTGTTATTTTTTATTAGCAAAAATAAGACCACGCAGGCGAAGTCGCGGGCAATTAATATTTATAAAAACACTCACCCCGGTTGATTTTGGTCAGGCATTTGCTGTTGCATCTGTAAAAAATGTATTTTAATTTTAATTAATCAATACAATACAATACAAATACAAATACTCTTCAAATCAGTCAATAACTTCTTGTAACAATTTCTCTAACAACACTAAAGAATTTTATTACGCCAAAAATACTAATGTATTAAAAAAAAGCTAAGCATTATTTTTATAGTTCATTTTTCTTATCGATTACGTTATTTCCCAACACTAGTGTCAAAATTCTTCCATGAATTTTCAGGCTGCATTCTTCGCCCGAACATGTTTACGTCACATCTTTAGCTCGCGTTTCAGAGTAGGTAGGCGCTTTATCATGGTAGATATGGCAGCATTGGTCAATGGAGCGACTGACGTCTGACCTCCATAACCTTTTTTACAGGGAAACCAGACCAACATCACGGAATAAATAATACTTCTATTAGTAATAAAGTACAACCGGAACATGACCCGAGGTGTGAGGTGTATTAGTGGCCATTGTCCTGTGTTTTAGGTTGCCAAAAGGCATCTGACACACCCTATCGATAATAACCAGACCAAAGGCTTCATGTGTCTTCCGAAGACGAACTAGGAAAAACACGATTCGGTGAATTTGTTTAAATCTGAGATTAATAATTGGTCACGCGCGCTCGACTCGCTAGTCGTAGCACCGCGGAGACCATTTTCTTTTTTTAATTCAACTAAGTAGGCAAACAGGCGTATGGCCCACCTGATGGTAAGTGGTTACCGTAGCCTATGAACGCCTGCAACACCGGTTACTTCGATTTTTGACACGCGATGACTTTGATCTAAGCGACAGGTTATTTTGCATGGTCTTAGTTGGAGTCCAAATGCTGATGCCTACCATTTTTTAGACAACTACGACGTGAAATTTGAGTCGTTTTGGACCCATCGTCCAGTGACTCCATTCATGCAACAGAATAAATTTCCCCAAGGAACATAGCTCGAAACATGCAAAACAAATTTAGACTTCCCATAGTAAGTTAGGTCACGTGATGAGACATTTTGTATGGGAGGTCCAAAAATTTACCCCATATTTCGACCCATGTATCTTGGGGAAAGTTGTTCAGTTGCATGAATGAAGTCACTGGACGATGTGTCCAAACGACTAAAATTTCACGGTGTATACAGTAAATAAATACAAATCTCGAATTTAACTTCATCGCTAAGGAAAATCGGCCTGCGGCCTGACCGAAGCAGGGGCTATTTTCGAAATGTGTGACATTAATGCCGAACAAAAATCCTTCGTTATCGAACAAAATTTTTCGAAAACGAACGAATATCATTTTAAAAAGGGTTCTTGTCCCTGTACGAAGTCTGCGACAATGTAAGTGGCGGAGTTTTGGCTGTGGTAATTGTTGTTTTATACAAGTAAGTATGCAAACAGGCGTACGGCCCACCTGATGGTAAGTGGTTACCGTAGCCTATGAACGCCTGCAACATCGGAGATGTCACGAGCGCGTTTCCGACCCTGAAGGAATCTTTTCACACTCTTTTTCATTTTCTTCTAAAAATATAGTCGACTCGCTAAGAAAGAAAATTCATAACCATCTGATAGTCCAATAGTTTATGTAGACCTGGATGTCGTAAGTGTTTAAATGCGCGGGAAAAAAATTTTTCATTCGAAATGAGATTCTAATATTCCTTTGGTCGTCTATTACAACTACCACTGGAAGAAATGGGGTGGTCTATTCATAAGTCTGAGACCACATGTCGTGCTATATTTGAAAATTGTGACGCACGCTAAATCGAGTCGAATTATTTTTGTTCAACGAGTCATTTCAAAAATAGGCCTCTTCTCATGGTCGGACATCGGTAGGCCAGAGAGGTTTTCGCATGACTCAAAACTAATTTAAAATATAATTATTGTTCCAAATGAATTAAGACATTTTGAGATTTAGTCCACCTATTTCTTTTGGCAATATGTCTACCTCATCCCTTACCCTCATAAATCATTCAAACAAAAAAATATATCCAAAGAAATACATTATACTTTGTTATCCCGAAATCGTAAACCGCCATTTTTGTGAGATACATGGTTTGGACTTTATGTCAATTGGTTAAAGTACATAATCGCTTATCTAAAAATTCAAGGAAATTTGGTCCTTAATTTTTACGACCTTTAGACGATTTTCAACCTTTAACCCTTGGACATAAAGTGTATTTTACAGTGTAGTTGTAAGGAATAATAATGTCTCCCCTGGCAGATATGGCGGCGGACATATTTGTTTTTTTCTATTGTGTTAGTGATGTGACTCGTAAAAGATTGAATGTTGTTATCGATTAATGATTTTATTGAATTATTTTTACGTATATATTTAAATGCTTTTTATTTTTGTTGTGTGATTTCCTTTTTATTTAAATTTTAAACTAAAAAAATAAAACGTTAGGTATATCACAAAACTAACTAACACATTTTGTTATTTTGCAACTTGTATGAATGAGTAGTGTACCATACATACCATCACGCCTTTTCCTGTAGGTGTGGGCAGAGACTACGGATTTACGGATTTTGATGTGTACCACTACCAAATAAAATAAAATAAATTAAATAAATTGTTTGAGGATCCAATATTTTATTGCGAATAACCGATTAACTATATGATGTCAAATCCATAGTAATAATTTATTTAAAAACAAACAATTGTGATTATTATTATAAAGTTTAGGCTCATAATGAAGGACTGTATATTTACGTAGTATTGATAATAATACAAAACGAAACTAATCAACAAATAAATAACATAAAACCTCAACATAAAAAATATGAACTACTCAACTAAAAGGACAAAATAACCTACTTAGAATTAAAAACACGATCCTATTTTTTTTATAAGTCATGTGCGTTATATCGATACTCGATAAATGCATCGATAATGCACATCTCTAATGTAAATATAGAGCGCTCCAGGGGCGAGCGGCGAGCAAATCTCTCCGGCTTCACTATAAATAATCAGTTTGCGAGAAAGAGACAGAACTATGTATTTGAATGGTGTTAGAAAGTGACGGAAGATAACTCGATCAAGGTAGTCTCGACTTTGAGACAGCTCGATAGGGATTTTTGGGTTTAGTGTTATAAAAAAGTTTTGAAGTAAAATGCAATGTTACTTTCAATTGTGTTTCAACGAATAATTTCACATATTGATGCTATTTCACTGTACATGTTATGTCAAAAATGCTCATGGCAAATGCTCGTAAAATTTAATGTATAGCTCATAAAAATAAAAAAATCTAGGTCATAAATTAAAACGTTAGTCATAATATGAATTACCAAATGTCGATCAAAACAAAATATGGCGACGTAATTATATTCATTCATAATTACAGACGGGATGTGACGTCACACTCGAAAACCAATCCTATCACAGAAAATATACACCACTGTATACACATACACTTAGCAGTAACAACGAATATGAGTATTATTAGCCATAAACTAGTTTAGAAGACACATTCAACTCTTAAAATATAGATATACCATGCAAAATGTACTTACCATTGTGATTTCCTGTTATTTTGCCACCAAAAACGTGTCTATACTATAGTAAACGAATTAAAAAGGCACGAACACGCCAACTCCGGACATTTTACCACACAGAATGGCTGAACGAATAACGTAAAAGAACCTCTCTTTACACCAACCCGTGTACTACAAAACCCCTAAGATATGCCCAAATAACGATAGTATCGCTCGTTGTGAACAAATCCACGCAAGCAAGTATCGATTTTATGACGATCCGGGGAACTTTGGTACAGAGCCGCCCTAACCAATGATAATGGAGTGAATACAAACGCACCGCATTGGACGGGACGTGTTTCGAAATTCAAACACGTTCCATGACCCCGTTATCCTCTCATCGTGTCGATCGTACGTGAGAAATGTGTTGTTGTCTCTGTCTTACAAATGATTTATCCCCACTTGTAAGAACAGCAACGTTTTGCATTTTTTTCTGCTTCAATTGTAAAGGTTAAACTAAAGACTCGTTTGAATAATTTGTGAGATTTAATAATAGACTCAGCATTAATGAAAATAAAGTTGAAAATGCATTTTTTTTGCAAATTATGATAAATAGTGATGTCACCCACAGAGAATGGCCGACTGATATAAAATTCATTTGGGCCTATCTTGCAATTATTGTATTATAAATAAATGCATGAGTAGGGTATTATTGGGGATTTCAAAACAGGTAGTTTTCATCACACCGCTCATTTCATTCGCTCGGTGTGATGAAAACTACCTGTTTTGAAATCCCCAATAATACCTTTGGTTTTTCAAAAAATATGGAATATCAGTCAACGGCGCTTGGTAAAATGGTATGCATAAGTAATAGGATAATTTGACTCACCTGATCCGATTGCTGTTTGTTCACACTACACTAGATTGTTACATTTTCACACTAAACAACTTTTAATAGTATAAATATATTGCAACCAAAATACATATTACTCTAGTGATTAATAATTGATGAACAAGGAAAATCGTTTGCCCAGGCCGATTGCTCATACCGATGATCAAATTGGTTGGCATCTTACTAACGATCAGTGTCTCAAATGATCTTCGGGACGCCCTTGGTAGACGCCGAGTTATCCCATTACTGGCCTCGATTAGGTCGTACCGTTCACCGTTTGGTTGGTGGCACCCAGTAAACTAGATTACTCTTTATCACCTTTTAGGACATTGGTACTTGAATAGCCAGGTCAATGGAAGACACTGATTTTCAACTGGCCTCGATTAGGTCGTACCGTTCACCATTTGGTTGGTGGCACCCAGTGAATCTCAGTTTAAACCATTAAATATGGACAATTCTGTACCCACCGCGACCGATATTGAGAATGTCTCGCTTTCTGATACATATTTACCAAATTCGACTGTTGGTATCCGGGAGAACAAATATTTCCTTTATCAAAAAACAAAAGAGGCTTTTCTTTAATTTAAAATAGGAATTCAATAAATTTATCCACTTCGTTTCGTAACAACGATACACGATCATGGTTATTACGGTAATGATAAAAGGAGTAAGTAAGAAGCACATTGTGTAAGTGTTGTGCTCATAGCATTTTGTTCTATCGATAAAAAAGAATTGACTTTTACTAAGTACTTACTTGAATAAAATCTAAGATCGCTAATCAATTTATAAACTATTGTAATACTGTGGTTATTTGTCCGTAGTGTAGTATAACTATTACTTTAGAAGACATTTTCACTTACATATTTATAAATAATAAGTAAGTATATGATATTACTGTATAATAGTAATGAGAAGTTATTGTATCGTTTCTAGCTAACCCAGCTAACGTTGTTTTGCACTATAAAATAGTTTACAACCTATTCTCAGACATACCTACTGAATACACATATAAAATTTCATCAAAAAAGGTCAAGCAGTTTCGGAAATTATCGATAAACTCTAGTTCAGTACTAGTGCTTGAATTTTGCTCAGTATGCCGACACCTGTGTACAGCCGACGGCATATAAACCCGACCAAATGTGTACTAGGTATTACCATATGTAAAAGTACATTTTTATCTGCCTACGGCTGTACCTCCGGTTTCATATTCGTAACTTATGGCTATTCGCACACTACAACGTCTTTTATTAAGCGGGAAAATAACCACTTATACACTTTATGATGATACGATTACGATATTATCTTTTTACCGTTTTTGGAATATTTTTTAATATTTTGTACATACAGCACTTTATAACAGAAATATGTCAAAAGTTTATAATTACTCGAAATATGAAGGAATAACAGTAACTCACAAAGCGTTATACTCCAACCAAAATTTTTTCTATGCACATCAAGTAGTAAATTACTGTAAGAATATAAAATCGTACCCGTAATGGTAATCGTAACCAGTCGTATCATTACACCGCTAAGCAATTTGCCGCGTGATAATTATCGTTCTGTATGTGACGAGCCTTTCAATAAAAACATAACCCTCTTTGATAATGGGTAGCAAAATAAATGATTATTTATAATGACGCAAGTAAATAGTAACATGAATAACATGCCTACATATAGTGCATATGCATGCGGCATACTTTGAGTATTCGATTTCACAGGAAATTATGCAATACTACACGTTGTTATTGACTTCTATATTTTTAATATTGAGATATTAAATTATTTATCAATAATTATTAAATTATGCTGACTTTACATTAAATGTAGTGGTCATCAACATTTTGGTACTTAAAATTTTTGATGGCTTTGCATATTTTCAAATAAAATATATGTACCCAAGTAAAAATATAGCTTTTATTCTTGGTTGACCATTCCTGAAAAAAAGTAGCGATTAAGCAAAAATCTACTTTAAATTCGCGCGTACCAATAGTTGTGAACTTTAAATATTTTCATAACTGAGAGAACGTTGTTCGACGCTGTCGTACCGCCCGCCCTGGTTGCGAAGCCCGCCTACTGTTGTTCCACCAGCAGTTAGTCGGTTGCTGAGTGCTTGTGCCAGCTGCCTGCCTACGCGCCTACCACTGTGCCGCTCAGTTGTCCTGCGTGCCACCCACACTTAGAAACACGAAGATTCGTTGCATTGCAATCATGTTCGTAAGTTTTTTAACATAGGTATTATTATTATTAGTACATTTTAAATCATTTCATTTTTCTTAACATACTTATAATATTCATTTATGTGTAAATTATCTTTAATAAAGTAACTATGTCTAGCGAGTTATTAAATGATTTATCATGTTTATTTCAGGTCCGACTCTGAGTATTACGATAAACGTTGCAAGCAGGCTAAGAAGAAGCTCGCTGAAGATTTCACCTCAGATTCCGAAGAAGTATCCGCTGCAAGCTTGATGTATGTATGATTGTTGTTTAATGTAATTTCGTTATCTATTCCCAGTTAGCAATCACTAGTTTCTCGGCTGTGTGTTCTCAGTTGTGTGTGTGTGTTGATTATTCTAAATTGATAGTAACTACGTGTGTTTGTGTTCAATCAAAACTTTATACTTGTAATCTCCGTGGTGTAATGGTTAACATACCTGTCTACTGTTCACGAGGTCCCGGTTTCTAGTATAAGTAATTGTATGTTTTGTTTCCAGTTATAAGAAAAAGGAACCTAAAGCTACGAAGCGGGTGATAAGTCGAGCACAGCCAGCATCCAAGGCTAAACGCCTGAAGAAAGCTTGGCAACTCGACAGCGACAGCGAGGAGGAAGCGGAAGCCCAGCGAGCAGCCGCCGCTAAGAAGATCCCTCCGTTGCTGTCAGTGCTGTCGCGCCGTGTAGCAGACGGTGTCCTGCGCCGCACTGCTAACCTCGCTGGCGATGTCTTTATAGATTTAAAAGTATACAATGTTGCTGATATAAAGAAGGTCGATCCCAAAGACCGTTGGGAACACGCGGTAGTCGCGCTAAAATTTCAGGGGAATTCCGATTCCCCTCAACTGATGCTCACAAAGGAGCTTATTAATAAGTGCAAGCCCCTCTTTACTGAAGAGGGTAAATTTTTTGCAACAAAAATTATTTAGTGTGCGAACCATTCTATAATTAAGTACCTATTTTATGTTATATACAAATAAAAGTTTTTATTTCATTTTATTAATATACTTATTTTTATTAGGTTATTATGCCCCGATGCCAATTTCGTTTTTTATAATTAAATAACTTGCAATAATTAAATAAATCTAAACTTATTCTGTTTTCCATTTTATTCATGAGTTTTAATTAATTTTTTATCATATTCTGATATCATCTTTTAATTGCAAGTAGTCAATTAAATAGAACAATATCTTTAATAAGCAATCACTTAGTTTTAAGAATAAGTACAATGGGGAAGGGAACAGTATATTGTACAGTGTGTGATATATCTGTTAAGTCTAGCTCGTTATCTGCACACTTGCGAAGTAATATCCACAAAAACAATAGTTCAATAGAAGTTAGTGAAGGTATTGAGAAAGTAAGTAGTGCATTCAGAAGTCGAATCGCCTCATATAGAGTGAGACCTCTAAACGCGGACCGTGTGCTCGAGTCTGAGTCAGACTTGTCCCCCGTGTCCCCCGCTGACTTCTTGCGCACACTTCGTTCTCGTGTACACCAATTGATTTCGGCTAGACAGGCTACATTTCATTGTATAAAAGTTAACTTTGAATTTTTCGCGGAGTTTAATTTACCTAAAAATAGCACCACCGACATAAAATCATTTGCAACCCAAAACAAAATATTTCAAAATGATTGTGATTTTAAGGATTATTATTCTAACATGATTGACATAATTTCAACAAAAATTTCTGAATTTCAGGAAAAAGATTCTGGGTGGACCTTGATACGTAATCTTTACTTAGAGGTCAATATTAATAAATATAATCCATTGAGAGTTGGTCAATTTATTGAATTGCCGAAAAGTATTAAATCTAAACGCGCTTGTATTAATATACAAAATGGGGATGCGTTATGTTTCGTGTGGTGTGTAATGGCAGCGCTATTTCCCGCCAAAAATAACGCGCATAGAATAACCTCATATCCGAGTTACGAAAACATACTTAACATTCGAGATATCAAGTTTCCGGTCGGCTTCAAAGATATTCAGACTTTTGAGAGAAATAATACTCATATAAGCGTTAACATATACGGTCTTGTAAATAACCATAAAGTAGTGGGACCCCTTTACAAGACTCGACAAAAAAGAAAGAACCATGTGAATTTATTACTTTTGGAAAAGGGAGAAAAAAAACATTATTGTTTAATAAAAGATTTAAGCAAATTAGTCAGATCACAGCTCACAAAACACAAGGAAAAAATTTATTTTTGTGATGAATGTATGATATTTTTTAATAAAGAAATATTATTCAATTCTCATATTTGCAGCGGAGTACGTACTGTTTTGCCTGATTCGAATACTTACATCCAATTTAATCATTATGATCGGATGCAAGATGTGCCTTTTGTAATCTACGCAGACTTTGAATCATTGTTAGAACCAAAATATGGTGACAATAAGCATAACGTGAACACTACAGTCTTACATAAACATGTGCCTGCTGCGTTTGGTTATTATATTGTTTGCTCGTTTGATAGCTCTCGCAATAAATACGTATCGTATCGCGGGCAGGATTGTGTTGACAAATTTCTGAAATATTTATTTGAAGATGTTACGGAAATTAATAAATTATTGAAAGAAACTATTCCGATGATTCCATTAAGTGTAGAAGAGAAAAGACAATTTGATACTGCAAAATACTGCTTTATCTGTGAGCAATTACTTTTTGACAACAAAGTAAGAGATCATTGTCATCTAACTGGAAAGTTTCGCGGGGCCGTTCACTCTTATTGTAATCTTAAATACAGGTTACCAAAATTTGTACCAGTATTTTTTCATAATTTGTCTGGGTATGACAGTCATCTTTTTATTAAACAGTTGGGAGAATCTCAGGGCAGAATTAAAGTAATAGCAAAAAACAAAGAAAATTACATATCTTTTACAAAATTTGTGAAAACCGGTCGTCAGGAGTTTTTGCCAGTTCGATTTGTGGATACTTTTAAATTTTTAGGTACTAGCTTAGATAAGCTTGTAAGCAACTTGAATGAAGCCAGTTTTGTCCATTTATCTCAATTCTACCCAAAGAAAGAACAGTTTGATTTACTAACTCGTAAAGGTGTTTATCCTTATGAATACATGACGGACTGGAATTGTTATAAGGAAAAGAAATTACCACCGCGAGACTGTTTCTATAGTACTATAATAAATGATATTGTTTCAGAATCCGATTACAATCACGCCAAAATTGTTTGGTCAATGTTTAATATTAAAAATTTAGGTGAATATACTGATTTGTACTTGAAAACAGACGTAATATTACTAGCAGATGTTTTTGAAAAATTTCGCCAAACTTGTAAAACTAATTATAGATTGGATCCTGCATTTTACTTAACCGCACCAGGTTTGAGTTTTGATGCAATGTTGCTTAAAACAAAAGTCAAACTGCAACTAATAGACAATCTAGAAATTATCCGACTGATTCAAAAAGGTATTCGCGGTGGAGTGTGTTTATGCCCTACAAGATATTCCACAGCGAATAACAAATATATTTCCGGGTATAATTCGGAAATACCTGATAACTTTTTGTTATATATCGATTGTAACAACCTGTACGGTTATGCAATGTGCTCACATTTACCATATTCAAATTTTGAGTTGATGAATCAAGTTGAAATTGGAAGTCTTAATATTGTTAACGTACCTAATGACTCAGACTATGGGTATATTTTAGAGGTAGACTTAGAATATCCGGATTATTTGCACGATTTGCATAATGATTTACCATTTTGTCCACAGAAATTTACGCCCCCAGGTTCTAAAAATCCTAAATTAATTCCAAATTTGTATGACAAATTTGAATATGTTATTCATTATATACATCTTAAAACATGCTTAAAAAATGGTCTTATTTTGAAAAAAATTCATAGAGTGGTCAAGTTTAAACAACAACCATTTCTGAAACAGTATATTGATTTAAATACAGAATTTCGACAAAAAGCTAACTCTACATTTGAACAAGATTTCTTTAAATTATTAAACAATAGCATTTTCGGTAAAACGCTAGAAGATACCGAAAAAAGAGTAAACATTTATCTAGTAAATCGTTGGAACGATGATAGAAATAAAACAAAAAAGTTCTACTCCGCTGAACAATTAATATCAAGACCTAATTTTAAGAATAATACAGTGTTTAGTGAAAATTTTGTAGCTGTACAAATGAAACCTGAAACTGTTATTTTAGATAAACCTATTTATATAGGTTTCACAGTTCTAGAGATATCCAAAAATCATATGTATGATTTCCACTATTCGGTCATGAAATCATTTTATGATACAAGGTTAAAATTATGCTATACCGATACTGACAGTTTTTTGTATTCAATAGAAACTGAAGATGTATATAAAGATATGAATATTTACTTTCAATCATATCTCGATACAAGTAATTATGATGAAAATAATAGATTTGCTATTATACCTAAAAATAAAAAAATACCTGGTTTATTTAAAGATGAAACAGCAGGTTCTCTAATAATTTCCTTTGTGGGACTTAGGTCAAAGTTATATTGTTTAAAAACCGAAAACAAAATTGTAAAAAAAGCTAAAGGAGTTAAGAAAGCAGTTGTAAAAGATCTAACTTTTAATGACTACAATGATGTTTTACTGTATAATAAGATTGTGCGTAAAAGAAATATATTATTTAAATCGCTTAAACATGAAATATTTACTCAAGCTGTAAATAAAGTAGCCTTGTCTTCAAATGATGACAAAAGAATTATACTTAAGGATAAAATTTCTACTTTGGCATGGGGACATAACACTCTTTTATATTAGAATATAATTTACTAATTGGCTAGTATAAGTGTATGAAAATTATTGTAAGTCTTCTTTAAATACTTTATAGTTTTTTTGTTATAAAAATATATTAAGAATAAATAATAAATAAATAATAAAATGTATTTGAATTTCCTTTGTCATAACCTTGATATCATGTTTAGTGCCAAATATGCTGATAATTCAATAACTCATATATATTCGATTCGTGTAAAGACATGATTGTTTGCATCACCTTTTATTGAAATGTCAGCATAATATGATAAGGCTTGCGAAAATGAAAAATAATTGTTTTGTCAGGAGTTTGAAATCCGATATTCGAGTTTATATTGCATATCGTGGTCAGTCGCGTTAAAACAGACGAGGTTCTAACACGCTGCACATATCAAATCTATAATTTACAAAATTGATCGGTATTGCAATGTAAGTATTACAATCAAATTTTGTTAATTATGATGTAAAATGTTTAGTAAAAAATTAAAATATTCATTGTTTTACAGATCATGTCTGACTCTCAAGATACAATGATACTATTCTCTCAAGATGCTCAGGACCCTTATGAACAAGCGGAGGAGTATTACCAAGAAATGTTAAGAAATAGAGCAGCTGAAAAACAGAAGGAAGAACAACGACAAGATTTGTTGAGAAAAAAAATGGATGGATTGTCAGCATCATCTTATGTTATCAGAAAAGAGCATCGAAAACCCAGAAAAGTAATTAAAATACAAGTATTTGACATAGAAAATGACTTGGTAAACAGAGATGTTTCGGAAAAAATGGTATTAAATGCACAGTATCTCATAAAAGACTCCGTCGACGATATTTTGGATCTCACAGAAAATGTTATTAATAAAATCGCAAAAACATTAGCGAATGATAATTTTAGTTTTAATTAGTATGTAATATGAGTTTTATAAATATTTTGTAAATTACTTTTTTAAGGTTTCTATAATATTATTACGTTTTATCTGTACAGAACAATGTCTTATTTGTAATAAAGAAAATTCAATAATTAGTTACTTATATAGTTAGAATGTGATTTATATCAATAAATATTAAATCAATCATTTTACTTTTAATTTTATCCTTTAGGCTAAGAGTAAAAATATAAGCTTTGTTTATGAATATAGAATAAAGAGTAAACCAAATTTTGTATGTTAATCAAAAAACTCCATCTATTAGCATTTGACTGGATCAAATTAATATTTACTTTTATTCATTTAATGATTCAGTATAAACGCAGTAGATGTCGCTGTTTTAAATTTTTATGATGTAGATAGAGTAATTATAATCACAGTAGAGCATCACCAAAAACTGAGACTAGTTAATATTACGGCTTATAATATTTCTTACACATTAATTTTTTTGCTAAGTCAATAAATGAAAAAAAATATTAATTTAAAAAGTTTTATTTAAGAGATTAATTTTGGTCATTACAATATACAATTATCATAATACCATTTTTTAATACAAATTACATTTTTTAGTGCACACACTTGCTGATGACTGAGACAGTTATACTTAATTTCAGGTTTACAATAAGTTTTATATAATATAGAGAAATTGGGGCTGCCTTCTTCTTCGATATCCAGTAAAAAACAATTTTTACATAAATTACTTATCCAACTTTGCTTTTCACGCCCCTTCATTATCACTGTTTTATCTGTTAAAATGTGTTTAATTATCCTTTTGAACTCTCTGTAGTCGATATAGCCTTCGCTCCAAGTTATGCCTCTATGTCGCTCAATCCATCGAACGCGTTTCTTTTCTTCTTTAGTTAAATATGTATATGAATAAGGAGGTTTTACTAAAAACACTTCAGTAAACTCTTGGGTAGCTATTGCTAATTCTTTTAATATAAAGTAATTATTGTCATCTTTAAATCCTTGGATATCAACAAAAACATATGAGCTCATGATATCTTTTTAACAATGTTACTCAAGGGCTTGTACTCAAATATACAGTCGTTTAATATCAAGCAATATGCTGCTGTCTGATCAGGTATTTCTTGGTCAGTTTCTATTTCAACTCTCACATCTATAGAGCCCTTCAAAGTCTCTTGTTGACGGGAACAGTCGATTACAAATAATGGAGCAATATCTTTGAATTCTTTTAAGCTCATCAATGGTTCTGCTCGACGGCCATAATAAGACTGTTGAAATCTTGAATATTGTTCGTATAATAAAGAAAACTTATTTTCTGAGAAACTTATGTTTAATCCTTCGTAAGGGTAATACGACGAATTCAAAAATACTCTAATGTCACGAACATTACAATGATCGAATTCTGCCATTGACATTTGTGATTGATGTTTACGATTGGTTTGTAACGCAATTATAACGAACCGCGGTTTCTCAGTTTGCGATGTAGTTTTAATTGCCCAAGTATGTTTGCGAGTTCTGGGGAGTAGTGGGTACTCATACAGATCCCAATTCCGAAAAGCTAATGTTATAGCACGATCTTTTTCTAGATGTTTCAATAAATTAATTCTTTCACGATCTGATACTTTGACGTGTGGAACTCGCCAAACTATTTTATTAATAACTATATCGTCAACAATTTCTTCACTATTTAATTTTAATGCATTAAGGTTGCTGTTGCTTCTTAGTAACACTAACTCATGTTTACAATTTATTACGATTTTCTCATAATCTTCCGCGAAGCCCAATATTCTGTTTAATGGTATTGAAGCAGAGAATGAGCCGTTATGAACATTAGTTGTACCAGTAGGAGACCACCCCCACACTTTTGCAGATTTAGATTCATTTTCATTTAAGGAAAGATATGATTTTATGGTTGTAGTAATACCAGCATTTTTTATTCTATCTATTTCAACTCCATTTAATTCATACCGAATGTCTTGAAATAGAAATAATGCAGGATTATTGACAAAGCTAACACTTGACAGTATTTCTTTAGTTTTACTATTGTATAAGTTTGCTTTACCCTCAATATACAAAGTGCTGAGAGATGGTAATATGTTCAAGTCTTGTTGGTTAATAGGTATTCGGATTTCATCATTCTTGTTGAAACTCGTCACGTATGGCCTGTATGAATGAAATTCGAAACTTTCCACGCTGTTGTCGTAGGCTGTTGGTTGAGATATATTTAAAATATTCATTTTAATAACCCTACCAATTTCAAATATTCTTGGTTATTTTTTGAAAGTTTCTTCTGTAAAGACTGTAGAGGTCTTCTTTTCTGAGATGTTTTCTTGAAACTGACTTGAAGAGAAGATGGAACAGGGTTTTTATTAAAATTAATCATTTTCTTCTAAAATGTAAATACAGCTGAACCTCCTCACCGCGTAAATTGATTTGATTGTTTTCAGCGTCCAGCAATCTTATATTAAGATCAGTAATTGAATTTTGATTGATTGGGAAATAGATTATGTTCTTGGGAATTTCAATAATGCGATAACCAGGTGGTACGTTGGGTACAAATTCATGAATAATATGACTAGCTTTTCCGTTCACAAAAGATCCGCTCACTACATCGCATTCGATGCGCACGAGGGTAGTTGATATAATGCTAACAGGATAGCGAGATTCGGTAATTTTATTAGCTTTCACAGTCTCTCTTCCGAATCCCAAAATTCTACCAATTGAATCACGTTTTTCGAAATGAACATCTTCGGAACAGAAAATGTTAGTTTTTAGTGTATTGTTGTTACAAGTTAATTTAAAAGAACCATTTTTAATATTACTTTCTAAAAAATCTTGAATGTCTTGAAGTTCATAAGATCCTTCTGGGATCTCGATAACTTCATTTCCATAGTAGAATTTATTATTTCTCTCGTCTATATTAGGAATCGAATTAAATGTAGAAAAATATAAAAGACCGCATTCATAATCTCCACGTAATTCTAGAGTCGGTGAATAGTTTGTTGTTAAGGAGCCTCCCACCCCAGTTATGGATACAGTGAAAGACATGTTAGTACTGATATATTTTTTTATTTATTATTCACTTAAATACATTTTTCCAAAAATCTATTAAAAAATTCAAACAATGATGTCCACAATTCGTGGAACCGAAGTTCTGATGTTGAATGTAATTATACTTAATTGACGTATTTTGCAAATATTTTATTAACTCTAATGGTGGTTTTAGATTCCCAAAGCTATCAAAATATTCAGAATACTTATCAAGCTTCACGTAGGCTACCCAGTGAGTTCCAGGGTTGTTACAACTATCGAGGTTGAGTATTGCACACTCTATTTTTCTCGGTTTCGTAGGCAAAGTATCTCTCATAAACACACCACGAAAATAAGGTATATCGTTAGCATACTCTAATAAATCGAAATTAGTAAGTGGTCGCTTGGGTAGCCGTTCCATTAGTTTTTTGGACCTTTCAGATATAACCCTGCTCCTTTTTTGTTCTGCTTGATGTATAGTCCTTTCCCAAGAGCAACTGCTTCCATCGTTTTGTTGTGACGCTCAGACTCTTGAAGATTCTGTTTAGCGGCTTTGTAATCATTTACAGCTTTTGCTATACCTGCTGCCCCGCCAGCTAGTGAACCGAGAGCCGACAATCCAGCAAAGATTGGAATCAAAGGCAAAAACCCACCACACTTAGGAATGGGTATAAAGCGTGGTAAGCGCATACCACGTTTGTTTGTAAATATTTTTTTTGCAGCTGCATACGCATATTTAATAGCAGTGTTTTTATCTTTACATTTAATTTTTTTTAAACCAGAATGTATTTTTTTTACAACTTTCATAAATGATTGCGCTCCTGCGCCTGCTTTTAGTTTAGCTTTCATAGCATTTTTTACAACCCAGGAGGCGATTTTTTCTCTTTTACCAGCATTTTTGGATTTTAACCTTTGATTTGCCATGTTTAGAAGTTCTAAATCAGCGTTATGTCGAATGTTTATATCTCTGTTATTATAAGCAATATCGTGATACATGCACGCTCTGTCTAACTCGTTAATACCTCGATCACCTCTTAATAACCTTTTCTGTAATTTTGTTCCTGGACCGCAAAACTGATATCCAGGTAAATGTAGTTCAAACGGTAACTTATCAATTAAACTGTTAATAATACCACTTCCTTCCTTCATGAATAAGCAGAAACTGATGTTTAACTCCCCATTACTTGACTTATATTACTGCAACAGTGCACTTTTGTCAACCCAACTGTTTTCGGAATCACTAAGTCCTAACCATTTTACAAACAATTTAGTTCCTTTTCTTTTTATAACTTTTTCAATTAGATAAAGATCTGGAAACTTAGTCTTCTGTAATTCGTAATCGTAAAATGTTCCTAAAATAAGTTGCTTATGTCTGTCTTCTATTTGATAAGTTGGTGGTTTCGTACAGTTAACTTTTTTAACTATAAATATTTCAGTTGACCAGTTAGGGGTATAACCTTTGCTGAAATCTCCTTTATACTTACTAATACGAACATGATCACCAACATGAAACAGAGATTTCGTGATATGTTGTTTTTGAGTTTTATTTATATTAGCCTTAACCAAAGTCTGATTATACTTATTTACGTCTATTGGTTTATACTTTGTTATTCTATGAGGTGTGATGTTATAACGTTGAACAACGGATTTCAAATTACTGCCTAACCATTGATACCGCCCGCAAAGACTAAATAATTTGTATAAATGACCTTTTAGTGTTCTTATTACTCGTTCAACTATTGATGCTTTTTTTACAGAATAAGTAGAATAATGATTTATTTTATATTTCTTCATCAATCTTTGAAAGTTTTCGTTGTAAAACTCCTTACCTAAATCTGTTTGCAAATTACTAGGTTTTCGGGTTGATTCAGTCAAGATGTGCTGCATAGCATTCGTAACACAGTCTTTTGTTTTTGCTTTTATGGGATCAACCCAGACATATTTTGATAAAGCATCTATAACAACTAATACATATTTGTATCCTTTATTGAACTGTGCATATTTTTGTAAGTCTATTAGATCAGCTTGCCATAAATCGTCTATGCCTTTTATGATCGTACAACGACGCGGGAAATTCCTTCTCGCTGATCTATGGAGCTCGTCAACTATGTTTTGTTTATTCATTGTTTATTTAACTTTGAATTCGCTGAATCTGTATCAATTTTTGTATAGTGCCTGGAACTCACATTAGACGAAACTACTTTTTCCAAAACACTAAGATAATTTTTTAAATTCGTTTGGATTTGTTTTAGTTCAGCTCTTAAATGTTGAATTTCTTTATCTAAGTAGGCTTTGTTGACAGCGTCGTTGTCTTCCTCTGGATGTAATAATCCCTTCAATCTTGCTTGTTTTAGATTATAATCTCCTGTTTCCGATTTTGTTAATGTATTGTTAAGACTGTCAATATATTCAGAAAGTCTTAAACGCTTATGAATGTGGTGACCAAATTTGTCTATATTCATTGCAAAATAACTATAAACATCGAATATTATAAGAAGACTGCTCAAATTACTCAATGCATTCTCTTTATATAATTTTATCGATGATGTTTGCTTCCTGTAGTTCCTTTAAAATATTCTCGATACTGTCCTCGTCAATTTTATTTGAGAACTGAGATAATACTGCTTAATTTTCCTGGTGAATGCTCTTTAAGTTCTACATTCACAATCCCAGCTTCTTGTAATTTTGTTATAATTTCAATAATTTCGTTGTCTAATCCAGTGTTGCCAGCTGCCCGAGATCCTAACAATAATTTTAATCGTTCTACCAACTCATTCGGATCATTCCAATAAACCAAATCAGTATTTTTATAAAGATTTTTCAACAGTTTCATACCTGCTCCCTCTGAAAGACTCTCGGTACTAGTAGTTAGAGTTCTTGTAAATTTAAATAGAGGTTTAATGATGTTAAGGTATTTGAAACCTTTGTTGCTATTAATAGGTTTCTTCGGGTCGTAGTTACGTCTATGAGCATTGGTTTCAATAAGCAGCAATTTATAATGTAGTAAATCTTCTTCTGTTATTACATCCAAGTTTGGTACTTTCTTAAAGAGTAATTCTTGTAAGCCTGGTGACTTTTTAATTATATGAGTTCCTATTTTCCATGTTAGGTCTTGATCAAAGATACGTGTGTTGCCTAGCAAGACTTTTCCGCGATCATGTCTGATCCCAAAAGGAATATCGGTTAGTACTTCGGATGTCCAAGACATCATCATATCATCAAGATAGGTATGATCTTTAGAGCTCGGTGATGAGCGAAGTGATTTGAAAGACTCGTCACTTATGTTATGTTCGGAGGGTGATACAGTAAGGGTTTTGTTAGAATTATGTTCAAGAGAATCAAAGTTTTCTTCATCGTGCTCTTCCTCGTCAAATGATTCATTTAAATTTTCTTTACTAAAAAATGATTCTTCATTTTCACTTAATTTCTTTATTTTCCTTTCGGGTTCTTCGTTAGTGTAATTGATCTCTTGTTCTTCTTCATATTTTCTACTTTGTTTACTATTTTTACTTGAAAGTTGATTAATTGGATCAACTATAGGTTTGAATATCGTTTCTAAAGCCATATTGTTATCATTTTTTGTATCTCTTATCATACGAACCTTTCTTTTTACAGCCGCTGCGGATTTCACAATTTGTTCTTTTAGATTTTTTTCCATTTTTATAATCCGTTCTTGTTCAGATTCTCACATAAACTGAGCTGTTATCATCATGACAGTTTCTTATGAATGCTAATCTATAACTATAAATGTATCAAATTTCATCCTGTAACATCCTTTATTTCGTTGACAATCCTTATTTATTACAACATAACCATACAGGTCCTTCCATACAATGGAACACAATTCACGGAATTGGTGCCATGACATATCAGAACCCACGTGTTCTTCATAAACGTGTTTTAAATTTACATCATCTTGCTTGAATAATACAATGAGATTGGAATTATCTCTCACAAGTTGCTTCGGTATTTTGGTATAAGTTTGATTAAGATAAAAAGAGTCAATATTTTTATGACGTCCCATAGCGAAATAGTCCCGTACATTATTTTGATTTTCAGAGGCAATATCGTCAAATATTATGATAGAGTTTGGAGCAGCTTCCTGCGGATTCAACACTTCAGCATTATGACTATATTTGTAAAACGATACCCCAGGCACCATAGTTAATACTTTTTCTAGAAATAAGTATTTTGGTTGGTATAAGGATTTTGAATACACATACAGATTATGAAATCGTAGACCATTTTCATGCAACAATAGGCTTATCATTAAATTTGTCTTTCCACAATTGGATGGACCGCATATAATGCAACGAATAGTATTCGGCAATAAGTTACCGTGCCTCTTAACCCCATTCGTCAGCGTAGTAGGGCAAATACATTGTAACTTTAAGGATTCTCTTTGTTTTATAAATTTCATAATTAGACAGTCTATTCAACTTGACTGTTGCCTATGCTATATCTTGACAAAATGAAGCGTTATAACTTTGCAATTATATTTATTTTATTTTTAGGTAAGGTGTTTTATACGAGGGATCATAACTGAAAAACCAAAGGTATTATTGGGGATTTCAAAATAGGTAGTTTTAATCACACTGAGCGAATGAAATGAGCGGTGTGATGAAAACTACCTGTTTTGAAATCCCCAATAATACCCTACTTGCATGTCTGTCCATTTACTTTATTGCTTGATCGGTCGAATAAAGTGTAAGGCAAGTTTGTTTTTTGTTATTTTTAGATTTGACCAAAGTAATGAAGGTGTAATGTCAACTTCGTTGTTCCGTCGGAAAACAATGTCGTGCTGTATTTCCTTTTGTTTCTAACTAGAGTCTGAAACTTCATTGTCATAAGAATATTAGAAATTCATGGTAATCTATAATGAAGAAGGAAAAGTTTTAGTAAAATTAATATTTATTACCAGTTCAAAAGAGTTTGTGTCGAGTGTTTGCGATAAGTGTCGACCTATTAAAATGTTCACTTCCTAAGAAACTCTTTGATTTTTGCACTTTTTTTTATATGTAGAAATAAACAGGCATTAATTTCTATCTAAATCAATAGTACACCTTACACAAAAAGAAGTTATCTTTTAATTTCCTAAACCCTACGTATTAATAAAATATCATAACAGATAGTTATATCACCTATTGGAAGTTGGTTCTACAGGCCAAGGATGCTTGGAATCACAGGCACGAGTGACGCAAGCCTGCTGTCGACCTAAAGAACTCTTTACCATTTCCATTAAATCATTCATTCCAAGTAGATTTGTCAGAGGAACAGCCAACCGGTCATTTTGGTAATTGTTAGGAGAGGCCTATGTCCAGTAGTGGACTGACTGCGGCTGAAATGATGATAATGATAGAAACAGCTACCACTTTTACTTACAATGATTAAGCTTTTATTATTAGATAGATACAGAGCTGTTAGACATTTTAAAAGTTAAAAACCTGTTCTAAGTAAGTAGTGTTCCTTTTATTAAATCCTAAGACAGAAGGACAGATTGAGTCATTGAGTCAGAGTCGACTCGCGAAGGAGAAGAAGAAGGACAGATATAAATGGGGAGAATTGGGAAAAATAAAACTTCTTTCACCTGTCAGATAAGTAGAATAGAAACGTTTCCTACCATGGTAATTTACGTTCTGTTTAAATTTCAACATGCCTCAAATTTTATTAGTATTTTTACATACCTACCTAATATTTATCATCCTAACGTGTATTCCTAGTTGCATCGACAGCTTACGCTTCGGAGCCTAGGGTACGCAGTAAGACATGGTCCTAGATTTGAGGGAACTTGTTATTACAATGGAGCGACTGCCGTCTAAACCCCGTAACCATTTTTTAGGGAAACCATCACAATAGGAACAATGAACATGACCCGAGGTATGTTAGTGACCAACACTGTCAAAAATTTTAAGGCATCTGACACAGCCTTACGTCTGCTATATAGCGATAACAACCGGGACCAACGGTTTAACGTGTTTCCCGAAGCACGGAGGTGCTCAAGATAAAAAAATCCACCAAATAGCGACCAATCCAATAGTGGTCGCGTCACGCCGTCGCTTGACATGCGCATTCGCTACGGATACGCGGGTCGCGCTCGACTAACGAGCTCTTCCAAACCTCCATTTTTACGTTATATTATACAAAAGTTTTTCAATGATCTGGCAAAGTCATAGGCTTTAAATAATATGAATTTATACAGAATTGTAAATAAAAAGGGGAATGGATGACAGTGCAGCTCATTCTATAAACCAATGCTGCCATATTTTTATATTGTCTTACTAAATTATCAGCTATTGATCGTCTTCCTAATACTCGTTGGTCAAGCGCGACCCGCGTATCGGTAGCGAATGCGCGTGTCAAGCGACAACGTCACGCGCCCACTATTGGATTGGTCGCCATTTTAGTGGCCTTTTCAAAGACGTAAATGGGAAACTATAATTTCATACTCAAGCTAACATGTATGACAATAAAATAAATATCTTTTAATTTCAGATAGTTAAAAGGACAGCTTAAATACTTTAATAAATGGAAATCACTCTCAGATGCAGGGATACGAAATTTATTGACAGGCTGACAATTTAAAAACTGGCCCAATTTTTGCAGAGTATTTAATACGTACCTATCCCAGAATTCAGATATCGCTGGGTGATGCGGTGCTGATCTGCGAGAGTTGGGAGGGAACAACTAGCAAGCCACATAGTATGATGGAAATGGAAAAATGCTTAACATACGATGGCGACACTGAAAGTCTTTAGAACTGACCACTTGTAAACAGTATTATAAAAAAATAAGTTTAAATTTTGAAAATGGAACTCTTGGCCAATATTATTGAGTATGTATTTTATTAATTTGTCATTTGTTTTACGATTTGGCGGCAAATTGAAAATTGTCCGTGTCATGTCAGCATGACATTAACGCGAGGAAATTTTCATGCAATGATTTTTTATGACTTTCGTTGTCATTTAAGTCAACAAGAAAGTTATGATAGACTTCGATTGGCCTTTCACGATGAAACCCCATCTCGTGCCACTGTTTACAACTGGTTTAATGAGTTCAAACGTGGTCGCACTAATCTCACCGATGATCTGCGTGAGGGACGGCCTTCTACGGTGACGACTGAAGATAACATCAGTTTTGTGCGGCGTATGATAGAGACTGACAAAAGAGTGACCTATCAGCAGATTCGGGCAAGTTTAGGCATAGGTATGAGCCAAGTGCACAAAATCCTGTATGAACATTTAGCGGTTAGGAAGCTTTGTGCCCGGTGGATACCTCACGATTTGACCGAGGCCCAAAAAATCCGTCGTGTTGATTGGTGCCGTGAAATGGTTCAAAGATTTAACGGAGGTGACTCAAATGCTGTGTTTGACATACTTACGGGTGACGAAAGCTGGATTTACTGTTATGATCCCGAAACCAAAAGACAGTCTGCTCAGTGGGTGTTTCCTTCCGAGGAGTTGCAAACTAAAGTGGAGAGAGGTCGAAGCGTGGGGAAAAAGATGGTGGCCTCGTTCTTCGGAAGAACCGGACATTACGCGACAATTGTTTTAGAGGATCGAAAAACAGTTACTGCAGAGTGGTATACTACCAATTATTTGCCACTTGTCTTGGAAAAAGTAAATACCTCGTAGTAGGATCCTCCTTCACCACGACAACGCCTCGTCCATGGTGTTAGCCATAACACCATACATGAAGTGATGCTGATGATAAGTTGAGGATGGTGTGGAGATACAAAACCACGTCACATAGTAAACTGGTTTATTGCTCTTGATAAATGTCACATCTTGATACTTGGGTGTGACGGGTCCTTTCTCGACGGCTGCTCGATAGTATCTCAATTTGTATTGATAATTGATTTAAAATGAAAAGTAAAAACAGCTGACACGCGACCTGCATGTATGCGGCCGCGTGCCGGCGAAATGTGCGAGGTAAGCTCGTACAAAGATAATAATTATAATTACCGAGTGGCGAGTCACCGCCTGCCACAATTGCCACAAACAGTCAGTAGGATCATGATTATGGCGGGACGGTCATTCCTGTAACTTCATTTGATGGAGTGACGACGTCTTGATGAATATTTCGATGCTCGTTTACATTATGGGTTTCTAAATTTTTTCGGTGTTACTTCTAATACTTATTTATTTATCTGCGGGAATCGAACCCGCGACCTCTGGGTTAGGCACTGGACCACAACTGGAGCTACTTCCAGTTTTTCATTCGTATAGGTGCAACTTTCATACTTCCTTTCAAATATTTTTTGTAGGATGTGTAATAAATTCATACTTCCATACTTATGATCCACACTTCCATACTAATCCATACTAATATTATAAATGCGAAAGTCTGTCTGTCTTTCTGTCTGTCACGCTTTCACGGCCAACAAAAAGTACGTCAAAAAGTAGCCTATATTTGACCCGGGGTCAAATATAGGCTACTTTTTGACGCAGGCGGAGCTGCGGGAAACAGCTAGTATTATAAATGCGAAAGTCTGTCTGTTACGCTTTCACGGGCAACCCGCTGAACGGATTTTGATGATATTTGGTATGAATATAGTTGAAGACCCGGAGTCAAACATAGGCTACTTTTTGACGCAGGCGGAGCTGCCAAAAACAAGAAGCTAGTAAGTAATAAAGATGAAATAAACTAATGACAAAAAATACGCCTGCTCAATGACGGATGACCTTTTTGGTTGAAAATTCCACCAAAGGTGGGGGGGGGGAGTCAGACGATAGAAACTCACATGAAAAGATCAAGTCCACGTCGTTCTCTCTCATTTCTTCAAGCCATCCTCCTGCCCAGACCTGTTTATGGAAATGTCATCTATTGATATAGCCGAGGACGGGTTTGGGCAGGAGCACCACATGACATCAACTTCTCCATAGGGCCTCTACGCGTTGGATCCATATCCCCGCGCAAGCTTTTCAAAGGACCAGGGCAACCCGTGAATCCCAAGCGTAGATACATAATTACTTTTAAGTAAACAATAAGTTTCCTACTTACAATAAAATGGTGGCGTGACTGCTTCCGACACCCACCTTATATTGAACATTTTTGATATTAGACACAGAATGATTAATTTAACAGTACTAACGTACAGAACGGACACTCACACCCTCCCACCCGAACAGATACCGCACCTCACCGCGCAGATAAAGAGATAATCAAGGGATGCAGACAATCGAGAGCAAACCAATGCAAGGATGACATTTCGGCGCGCGGCCGCGACCGAATCGTAGCAGTAATCTTGGCGCTGTTGTATGGAGTGTCCGGGGTGTGTCATAGATTTAAATGTAGGTAGCCGGAAATTGTTTTTCATATAAAAGCTACTTGACACGACACGGATTTCTTATTTTATGTTTCTCTCATAACAAGTGTGGGGGTCAACAATTATTTATTCATATCGAGAGGGTTACATGATACATATTCGAGGAGCTCGTTAGTCGAGTGAAACCCGCGTATCCGTAGCGAATGCGCGTGTCAAGCGACGACGTGACGCGACCATTATTAGATTGGTCGCCATTTAGTGGCATTTTCTATCTTGAGCTCCTCCGTGCTTCGGAAGGCACGTTAAGCCGTTGGTCCCGGTTGTTGTCGATAGATAGCAGTCGTTAGGCTGTGTCAGATGCCTTGGGGCAGCCTGAAAAATTCTGACAGTGTTAGCCACTAACACACCTCAGGTCATGTTCCTGTTGGTCTGGTTTCCCTGTAAAAAGGGTTACGGAGGTCTAGACGGCAGTCGATCCATTGTAATAACCAGCTCCGCCAAATCTTGGACCATGACTTCAGCGTACCCTAGGCTCCGAAGCGTAAGCTGACGACGCAACTAGGAATACACGCTAGGATGATGATGGGATCGAGAGGGTTACATGGTCAATCGACGCTGTACACCCTGGTGGCAAGGGTTTTTTTCGGAACCCCCTTTCGGCCAGTTAACGACTACTTATTTAATGGCAGCCGGGACGTGGCTTAACGTGCCTTCTGTAGTCCGTACTGGAAACGACTAAATAAAGTATTCTTGATGGTTCCTGTTGAAAACCATCCAAATATGTGTTTTAGTACTTCTGTAAAACTTGACCATTTTCGTAGTTATAGTAAAAGAAAAAAGAAATCCAATTTTTTTTTTGTGAAAATTTGGCGGGTGTGGGTACAAGCTAATAATAGAATAAAATAACCAAAGATAGTCAAAAATCATTTATTACATAAATTATCTACACGTATAATAATTTACAACAAATATTAATATTTTCCTAAAATCAAACAAATAATATTCAAATTTACGTATTACAATTTAACTTTTAGATTTTGGCTTCATTTTTGGCGCTTTAATAATGGATCCTATGCTTTTACGTTTCATCATGGCAGCTCTTTTTTTGGCGGGAGTCATTTTTTCCTTCGCAATTTTTTTCACTTTATCTGTCATTAATTTTTTTTTCGTCGATTTCTTTCTAGTCTCTGAATCCTCAGCTGGCTTAACTTTCTCTGATTTCTTCTTCTTCTCAACTTTATCCGTATTTTCTTTAGGTTTTTTCTCCGTTTTTTCTTTCACTTCTTTTTTCTTTTCAGTCTTTATCGGTTTCGGTTTTTTCTTCTCCAGTTTTTTTTCTGGTGCCAATTTGAAAGACCCTGTTGCCCCTACTCCTTTTGTCTGTACAATAGTTCCTGTTTCAACGCCTGTCTTAATTAATTTCTTGATAATATAATTAATCTTTTCCGTGTCAATCTTGTGTTTTTCTGCGATGAATTTCTTGATTGCGTACAAAGAAGTACCTTTGCGACTCTTCAGTTCATTTAATGCATCGTGAATCATGACTTTGGTGCTAATTTTCTTGGGTTCCTTGGCGAGGTGTTCGTCTGAAGGACTTTTTGGTTGTTTTGTCATCTTTTTCGTCTTCTTTGGCAGTGCTGACTGAATCTCGATATCCGAACCGTCCGACATTTTGTTTTTTGTAACTGACCACACTTTTTGTTTTTTATGTAAGTTTATGTTGAGTGCAGCGTTACCTTAACGAGAACCGTGCGTTAGAAAAAAGCAAAAATAACGAATAACGACAAATGCTACATTAAAGATTGATTAACTTAAAAAAACTTTGATTTAACTCTAAATGTTAAAAAATACCTTAAGTATACTCGTAAGTTAAGTGTGCATTGCATGAATTTATTCTCGAATGTTGTATTTTGAGGTATTTTGGAAAATCTATATACATAGATATCTAGATAGTTTGTAAGCAGGTTTGTCTATATGTATTCGAATAAAACGCACTTGCATAATTGCACTACGTGTAAGTTAGACATTAAGTATGTATACCAACTGAAATTCTAAACATAACGATCGTATTTGTGAGTACGAGTTCGATAGCCGAGGAGCTAACGGCGTACGTTTTAGATACGTGACAAGCTCCTGTATTACAAGGATCGCCTGTTACCTGTTAGTGACATTTTCATAACGAGCCCCTCCGAGCTTCAGAAGACACGTAAAGCCGTCGATCTCGGTTATTGCAAATCACTAGTCTTCTTAAAATACTCAGTTGTTTTGCTGTCACCTAGTATTAACTATACCTATTGAACATGCGATGCACGTAAAATCTCGAAAGAGATTGTGATGGCATCGTATATAGATACAAAACTGTAACATGCGCTTTATGTTTAAGTAAATAAAGAAAAAAGGAAAAAAAACCTATTCTGTGAAATTACGGCCGAATGAATCATCGAATGTTTTATCAGACATTCTCATTCTCACACCTAACAGAAGCCTTATTTTGTGAATCAGCAAGTCGTATAATTTTTATTTATTTATTTACTTTATTCATGTACACAATAAAAACGCAAAAGAATTACACATAAGGTAAGATTTTATATTTTTGTTCGAAATCGAATTATTTTCGTTCGTTAACGATGGATTTTTGTTCGATATCGAACGTTTTTCATTCGACATATGTCATACATTACGGGTCTCCAGAGCTTATTCGAATAAATTGGACTTAAATACACAGATAATATTTAGAATAGTACTTCATGCCGACAGCGATCGTAATGTTGTGAATTAAAATATTTACCATATTTCGCTTTTATACTAACGATTTTGTAGAAAATATCAAACTACCCTCAAATACAAAAAATCAACGTAGGAATTACTATATATATGCGGTGCGGGTAAAAATAATTTCCCTGTCATGACATATGCGAGCGTGATCTTCTCACGTGCAGCTCCATCTCTCCTGAACAAGTTCCTACTCATCCAGAATAGGTTCGCACGCAGAGCCACGGGTGCGCCCCCGGGCCTGCGTACACGCGACCTACATATGGACCTTGAGCTTCCATCCATTTCGAGATATCTCTAAGAAACGTCTCAACGTTACTTTGAGAAATGTCCAACCCATCCGAACCCGTTAGTTGTGCGGGCTGCCAACTACAGCCCGGCGAAAGATGTCCCCCTGCGGCACAGACGCCCGAGGAATGTTCTTTTCGACCCTGACGATCCCATTACGGTGGCGAACCTTCCCTTCGAAAACCCCTCGACTCGGAGTCCGGTGTTTTCCATAGGAACATATAACCGCACCCGCCGGCGAGTGCGACATAGTAGGAACAGTAGACAGTTTACTAGGTACCGGAATGTACCAGGGCGCTTCACGCCACTGATAGGTTCTCAGTAGGCCCTTCAGGCACAATAGTGTCGGCCCTTATGGCATCGAGCGTTTGCTAACGCTCGCGAGTTTGATCGCTCGCTTGATCAAAGGCAAAGCCCATGGCCGAGGTTCGTCCCAACTGGGAGCCCCTTGTGCATTTGCCGAAAAGGCTGAGTGGTTAATAGCCCTCTCCTCAAACTGTCCCGCTGTAAATTTAAAAGCTCACAGGAGCTAAAATTGTAGGTCCGTTCAAAAAAAAAAAAAACGTATTTGGCGTAAGGCGACGAGCAAAAAGTCCTTGGTTGACAGGTAATAAAAGCCTTTGCCTAGAAGTCCGCCCTATACATTATTGTAATGAAGTTAATAAATAAAGAGACAAAGACACAATAGTTTTTCGCTAAGTTCACAGACTTAAAAAAACCACAGAAATAGTCTCACATATATCATGATTGAAGCATCCAAACTCTGGCCCTTTCGTTTGCTACATACGTAGGCAGGGCCGTCTTTAAACTATTTGAGCCCCTATGACTTGACAGAACACTATTTTGTTAGGATAGATTAAGAAAGTAGACAAACAAGGTTCTACATTTATTTTAATTTAGTTACTAACTAAAGAAGATAAAAATAAAATATTAAATATGATCCACAAAAGTAACTCGTTTAGCATTAAATCTATGTTGATTGCAGAGGTACCCTTCTAGATTTAAGATGGGCAGAACCGTTAATCACTTTTTCAAAATCTATTAAGATCATATAAATAAGCAGCATGAAAAATAAAATACAGAGCATTTGAAGGTGATTATAACAAACATTTTTATTCGACGCTTTCTTTAATTTGCTAATAAATAATGCTTTGCTGAAATATCTCGTTACTAATTTATCTTTGTAGGTTCTAGATGCCTCGGAAATGTCAGAATCTCTTTATTGTGAAAATATACTAGTCCTTTACGAATTAAAATTTTGCTAATTTTTTCAGTAAACTTTTCATGAAAATAATCGGCGGGGTCGAGAGATATTAATTACCTAATTCTTCTGTGTTGGAAAACTGCTGTTCAATTGACACAGTTGTCAGTTTTTATTGTTGCACTTTTGTCATAGGGAGAGTAGATTTCTGATTCAACTTCCCTTTAAGGCTTATTCACGCTAATAAGAGATTAAACAATCTCTTTTTCAAAATTGGTAGAAATTAGTGTTTCAACATGAAGCTTCAGAAATTCCCGCAGGCATAAACCACACCGCATTAAATAGTATTCTTACACATGTAAGTATTTAAATTAACCTGAACATACTAATATCGGACAACCTGATTTTCGCGCGAGAGTAGAGAACTTAGCTTTGCACACGCAAAAGCTAACAAGCAAGTAGGTATTGCAGTAAGTCATTGTCATCTGATTTTTTTCAAAACTAATATGTTTTTTCGGTAATAACTAAATATCGGTTATCATTCTATCGGTGATCTGGCAGGAACTATGGGGCCCCTTTCGATCGCGGGGCCCTGGGCACGTGCCCATAGTGCCCAGTGGAAAGGAGGGGCCTGCATATACGGGTTTCACAACAAAATCTTATACTGAAGATTTGTGAATCCGCGACCAAACCAATCACCTTACGTACACGGCGACTTCACTACCAGCTGCTTCGCTGTTGTTCGCCTATTGTACATCTTTGTTACAGACAACTAATCTTTGTATGTAATCTTTGTATCTACGGTGCAAAAAAGTGTTTTTACTTACTTGATTCGACGACAATCCATCTGTACATAGATTAATAATTGGTCTCGCGCACGCTCGACTAGATATCGTCGGCGGACTAGACAAATGCGGCAACGTAAACGCGAATTCGGCGTCCTTGCGGCATGCTTTAGTCACGGCGCAACCGTTAAGTGAGTTGGACGTAGAGATAAATATAAAATTTTAGTTTAAAAACAGAAGCAAAATGCCAGTTTGAGTATTTAAACTATGTAAGAACAAGAAATAATTTTTCTTTCTCGTTTCGTCTTTGCACATTTTTTACACATTGTCTTACACACACTACAATATAAAGTTGCCGCATTCTGAAAACAGATTTTCGTCATAGCGCGGTATCTAGTCAAGCGCGCGCGAGACCAATTATTAATCTAAGCCATTTGTATTTCTTTTAAAATCTGTGTTTAGAGCTACCTACTGCTAGATTAAGAGGTGGCAAAGTTTTTACTAAGCCATCGCTAGATCAACTGATTTAGTATCCACTGTAAATACTAAATCAGTGTGGTCGTGTAGGACACTTATGTGCCTTTGGGTCTGCCATGCCGTTGGTGCGTTTGTTTAGTAGGTATAGTATGGTTCAGATCAGTTTAGTCAAAACATTGCCCTCTTATGCAGTCGAGTCGTTTTTTGCCAAAAATAACTTCTTAATCAGGACCCCGAACGCAGAGGTTGTCAGTCGGTTAACTTAATTATATGCCATAAAGATCCGATCATTAAAAAAAAAAGTTTGTGACGGTCGTAACTAAAATTATTCTGTCCTTTTCTTCCCTATCGGTTGAACGTGAAAAAACATTCAAATTCAAAATATGTTCATTTTCATTAAGATATTTACAAAAATGGGTGGAGTTATGTTATTTCTTTTTTTTTTTATGTGTGTATTTCTGTTTGTATGTCTATTTTTCACTTTTTGTAGACTGGACGCCGATTCTCACGACTATATGAGATTAAATCGAATGCTAGTTTTGTCGTAAGTAAATTGACATATAGGTACGATTTTTAGTTAGCCGCCATGTTTTTTCGAGAAATCTCGAATTTTACTATCGCCTTTCGCGTGAGAATCGACCCTCTAAGCGACTAAGCGAATTCTGTTATTTATTTACACATTAGCTGTTAATCGCGGCTTTACCTAACCTTTTCCCTGCGTCTTTCTCAGTGTAGATATTTATTATTATTTATTACCTGGTAGCTATAGCCCGACCAGGAAAATAGCAACCTTGGCCATATTGCGGGAAAATATTAGAACTAATTTCTTTTACTGGCAACTTAATATTCAAGTAACATTCCGTCATCTCAATGTCATCTGCCAAAAAGAGACAGGTGTGGACGTTATGTATATTGTGATTATCAAATAAAAATATTTATTAAAATTGGTTGTCTGTAAAGTCGGTTTACGGACGGTAGTTTGACGTGATAACGTCAAACATTACAGTAGTATAATACACATGATCATGCCTCTCTCTCGTTCGTGCCGCGCTCTCGCTTGCGGAACGCGACAATCAGCGTAACGGGACAATGACGTCATCATTTTCGTGCATGCAGCCCGTAGTATCGAGTTATTAGACGTTGTCACGTCAAAAATAATACATAGTAATGATATAAAAGATGTTATCATATTTGATGCAAATGAAAACGAAGGTCTAATTTATTTCATTATATGACATTGTCAATTTTGTTGTTGACATGACACATACAACATGTTGCCATCTAAAGGCATAAAGGCATAATGCAGGGTTATTTTCCCGGCTATAAATGGCTTTCCGGAGGCTTCTTACGCGTACATAAATTCAGCGGGAACATTTTTAGGGTTGAAAGGTATGCGTATGAGAAAGAGGAAATAGTTTCAGCAGATAGAGCGTTAAGCAGTTATAAACAAACCCACAAATAATCACTCTCAATTTTAACCGACTTCAAAAAAGAAGGAGGTTCTTCGTTCGACTTTTATTTTTTTAAATTAAATTAGAAATGGAAAGGATAGGATTTGATTAATCTGAAAATTTCCTTTTTTAGCAGCCAATTTACGTTTAAAGATATTTCTAGCAGCTCCGCCTGCGTCAAAAAGTAGCCTATGTTTGACCCCGGGTCTTAGTACCGTATATTCATACCAAATTTCATCAAAATTCGTTCAACGGTTTTGGCCGTGAAACCTTGACAGACAGACATTCGCACTAATAATATTAGTATGGATGTAATGAAATAGCAAAATCAGTATAAAAATGTTTATTATTTTCCCTTATACTACTTGTTATTAAACAAACTTAATACACTATACTTACAACTATTTATATTTATATATATTTTTCATATTTTGAGAAAGCAACCAGCGCGAAAAAATACAGTCTTATTACAAAATCTAGACAATAATATAGAAATTTGAATTGGGACTTGAAAATTAAAAAAGGATTACCTTTTATTTTAATGGAAGTTGGTTTAATAAACATAAGAGTCCTATTTTATTTGAAATGAAATCGTTTATTTTCAATAAAGGATATAAATATCACTTATTGACGTCAATTTACTTATATTAAGTTAACCACCACTTCCAAAGTGCAAGTGGAGAAGAAGCGGCGCCACAAACTCCACTGCAGCGCTTTCTACAAAACGTCAATTTACAAATAAGAAGAAAACTTTCCTTAAATAACTAGTTAAATGAACGAATTCACATGTTCGTCGACATTTCTTTTTATCTTCAATATCGAAGGATTTTTGTTTGACATCGAAAATTTTCATTACACATATTATGTCATACATTTCAAACATAGGGGTTCTGATTGTCAATATACTATAACCAAAAACTACTCTAAATTTGATTCCGTGCTTCGGAAGGCATGTATAATGCCGGCTGCCATTTTAAATTTTTGAGGAATCATATCAGAGGCTCGAATCGAATCAGAAAAACTTACTCGATATTAATGAAGGATTCTGATTCAAATTGTCTCAGGGTCTCTTGTTAGTCTGGATTTTACAATAAGGCAAAATGTAATATAAATTAAAGCTATAATATTATAGCAAAAAATAAACTTACAATATGCACATTTTTAACCATTTTTCCGTACAATCGTATTTGGCTCAAGTCGCAAAATGGCAACAGAAACTAAAATGGGACAGAATCAGATCAAAATATCCGTAATATTTTTTAAAGGAAAAATTCTCAGATCACCAATTTAGATTTCATAGATTATTTTTTTAATAGAAGTTTAACAAACACAAAACTAAACAAATACAAATAAGAACAAATACAAAACTAAAATTAAACTTACTCAATATATAGGGAAATCCAAAATGTTATCTTCTATAAAAACACTTGATATTTTCTCAAATTGTTTGCTCTATTTGTACTGAGAATCGATAATTTGATAACTAGCCGGAGTAATAGAATAACATTTTATTTGCATTTATATAAATACGCAGAAGATGACCACATACAAAACACAGCAATAAGTGTCACATATACACTTTGTCAAATGCAATTTTGCGATTTGAGCCAAATACTACCAATTTTTTGACTAGTACTACTATGTACTACTAATGTAGTTTGAAACAAATTTGATGGACTCCCATTCGCACAAAAAATGTGACGTACATATTTTCATTTCCCAACTAGTTACAAATATATTTATATAAATTTTGGTCGTGATTTAGATCCTATTTTTGACAATTCATACTTTCATGCAAGTACATTCAATATATGAGGGAAGCTCATTTATAAAATTATTATTTTCTTATAAAATTACAGGTTTATGAGCGAAAATGCGTAGCCAAATTTACTTTTAAAAGGCAGATATATATTTAGTTAAACTAAAACAAAACTACATCACGGAATATTTGGTTGCAACATTTCAGTTCAACATTTCATGGGCAATTCGTAAAATGAACAAAATGCTGATTTTTCAAAAATACCAAATGTACGATTCGAACTCAAAATGTGAAAAAAATGCCCACGACAGAAGTTTTTAAGTCTACGAAAAAAGAGTTGTAAATTTGAAAGTGCTAATCTCTGAAATTCACAATTTTTATTAGCTATCTACGCCCCACTGGTGGGCAAAAACTCTCCCTCTCTTGCCCACTCTAATCCTTAGCCGCTTTTTTCAAATCCTTATCGAATTTTCATATTTTTTGTGGTATTATGCAATCAAACAAACATACAGTCCATCTGATGGTAAGCGGATACGTCAGGTTATGGATAATTGGCTAATTTGGTGCGCTTGATAAAACGACGTACACACTAATTTGGTTTATTTCTATAGAATACCTGCGATTATCTGTTTGACTATATATATCTAAAAACTGGAGTAGTAAAAAGGGTGTAATAAGTGTAAAAAATAAAAACTTTATAGTAAAGCCTCAGGTGTCCCACAGCCGGGCAAAGACCTCCCTTTTCGTTTTCCGAGTCGTTTGGTGCCTTAACAAAAAACTAAATGGTAAAAAATTATACACTATTCGCTTAGTTAAATGAAATTGATTCTACACTAAATAAGATCACATTAAAACTGCGAAGGTGTACGGTAGTGGTAGCGCTAAGTCTTACAAGAAATGTATTATTGCATATATTAAATTAAAACGTACAAATGGTAGAACTATTGTCATAAGGCATACTCTCAACCATAGGACCAAAGAGAAAGTATGTCTTTCGACGAAGGAGAAATACGAACATATAAAATAATAAAATCAATATATATTAATATAACACTGAAATGCAATATGAACGGATGCAAGTTAAACATATGCATGTTATTAAATTCGTTTTTGATTACAATTGAAGTTCTCATTCAACATAATAATAGCTTATTATTATAAGGCCTAGCAAAATTAAGATGTACTTGGACAAATCATTGTGTGCTGATTGCAGTTTTCAGAGCGCTGTACGGTAGTGCGACAGCCAAGTCACTTTCAAAATAAGAATTACACAGAAAGGAAATACAAAAAAGTGTTTTACTAAAACAGCCCCTTCGCTTTGGATTCTGCGACAAACTTCCTCACGTGAACAATGTAGTCCAACATGACGGAAGCGAAGGCCGCGTCCAAAACAAACTGTGGAATTTTACCTGAAAATAACATTAATTATAGTTAGTTATAGCCCGACCAGGAAAGTAAAAACCTTGCATTGGCGTCGCTACTGATCGCCTTTAGGTGGCAACATGTTATAAGTGTCATGTCAACAAGAAAATTGACAATTTAATGAAATACCATTTGTACCAATGATAACATTTTTTATATCACTTCTCTGTTATTATTATGAATTATTTTTGCCATTTCGATGAACAAATCGCAGAAAATAATCACAAAATACACAACGTCCACTCCTGTCTCTATTTGGCAGATGACGTTGAGACGACGGAATTTTACATGAATGCTTAGTTGCCAGTAACAGAAATTAGTTTTAATATTTTTTCCCGCAATATGGTTAAACTTGCTATTTTCCTGGTAAGGCTATACCTTCTTACGTGTAAACAATTAAACACATAATATTTATTGTAAAATTGTTCTTCTTCGCAAGAGCGTGCTTTCCCAGTTAAAGGTCAATTCAAACTAATGCGAATCCCGCGCGACTGGCGGGACGCCCACAGAAATAAGAATCGGTAGAAGTGCTGTGAGGTATAGATTAAGTACCTATTTACTCTTCTATACTATACTCTTTGTATCCCATTTATAATATGTTATTCCGTCAAATATAGACAGTATTATTCGAGCATCCACTGGTTTCATTTATCTGACAACGTCGCACCTTACATGGCGACCCTGCCTATGGACTCTTCCCCCGCGCCGCGAATTTGAGATGTTACACGTGTAATCGTTAATTAGAACAATGGAAAAGTACCAGTTCTATCGTTGCATCGGACTAAACGCAAGTGTGCAAGTGAATAAAAATATACACCAACAAAATGGGCTCGCAACAATCTAAAGAAGAAACCCTGGTTATCCAGAATGCTGCGGCTGGCAATAATTAAGCCACAACAGAAGAAATTCGTTTTCATATGAACACCACAAATATTATCCTGTGCGTTATCCTGACGATTATACTGTGTGGCGTGCTATTTTTTGTTTACCGGATGTATAGAAAATGTCATAGAAAATGGATTGTTAAGGAGATAAATCGGTCGACTATAAGAAGATCACTATTCCGGCGGCAGATAGAGGACATAAACCCACCCCTAAAAGTATAAAAATAAGATAAAATAAAAGTGCCTAAACAAAAATGTGAAGTGAACTCGTGTAATAAAAGTGAATAATAATATATAATATATATAAAAAACAAAAAAAAAAATTGAAAATAAAATATAAAAATAATAATAATGAAATATTAAAAATACATAATCTCAAATAACATAAAATAAATAAACGCGTAATATATTATGAAATAGTAACCAAATATACCTTATCATAATTTCTAAGAACGAGATGAGGCCGGCAGGTGAGGAATGCAGCGAAATCGTATATCTATCCATATACGTACGGACAAATGATGCACTCAGATTAAACTTTGGACTTCGGTGTTTGATAATTGTAATCGTGAATATGTTTTAGAGTATATTAGATATAATTAAACATCTTATAATGTGTTAATGTTTACTTATGTGGACAGGTACAGGAATATTTTTCTTTACGTTATTGTGGTAAGTACCTAATGGATATTATTATATCATTGTATGAAGAATTAAAGAAAATAAGAGTATATCTAATTAAATTAGGTGCCCGTCGAAGAACAGAAAACGTGTTAGCAAACAAGTTGAATGAGATTTACGAAATTAATGAGAAATTTGAGACTTGGTTGATAGATTTTGAAGAAAAAGTTAAAAATAAATATTATAGTACGGACGATATTTTATTAATAGAAAATTATTGTGGTCGATTCGAAGAGTTACGTGAAAATATTTTATTATTGTGTAATAGTGATAAGTCTAAGCCGTTGGTCAATATGAGTTCTTTTGATTTAAAAACTGCTTTAAATCTTTTACCTATTATGACAAATGAGGAATCAAATACGAAACAGTTGATAGACAATATTGAGTATTATAATTCTTTATTGAAAGAAGATGCATGTAAACAAAATTTAATTAATTTTATATTAAAAAGTAGACTTTCTGCGGAAGCTAAGTTGAAATTAAAAAATAAATATGAGACGGTTAATCAGTTAGTTATTGATATGAGAAATGTATTATTGTGTAAGAAAGCTGCAACGGCAATACAAAATAAATTACAAAGAATTAGACAAAATAACATGGCGATTGCTGACTTTGGGAAAGAAATTACAGAATTATTTGTGGATTTAACAATAACGCAAGCTGACGGGAATGATCAATGCTATAAAAAATTAAAACCAATTAATGAAAAAATAGCTGTTAAGCAATTCGCTGATGGTTTGCGTAATCGTAGACTTAGTACGATTATTTCTGCTAGAAATTACAGTTTACTAAAAGATGCTGTTCAGGCAGCCCAAGACGAGGAGGTCTCGACACCCACAACATCAGGTGAACTAATGGGTATGTACAAGAAACCATACCAAAATAAATATTTTAACAATGGTTCTAATAATTGTAGAGGCTGGCGTGGCGGACGTCACAATTACCTTGTATACAGAGGACGAGCACGAGGACAACAAGAAGCTCATCTTGCTTCTCAGAGGCAATGGACACGAGGTCAGTTTACGCGAGGTAGTAGCGGACGTCGACAGCAGAGGGGTAAGTTTTTTAATTCAAATAGAGGAAATCAAGGGATACGTAATATTAATTTAATGCATAATAATGATTCTAATTTTAAAAAATTAGAAGACTCGGATGTATCATTGAATCAGTTTTTTCGTGAAGAATAGTGATAAATTTATTTTAGCCAGTGATAGTAATTGTTACATTTCTTTACATTCACCATTATATAATAAAAATAAAACATATTTTCTAGTAGATTCTGGAGCATCGATATCGGCGTGTACATATAAACATGCTATCGAATGTAACATTCCAATCCATAAAGAGAATGTAATGATAAACGGTTTAGGTGGAAGTGTGCAAGCAATAGGATACTTGTATTTACCATTAACTTTTAATGATGAAAAAATTAAGCACAAATGTTTTGTTTTTCAAAATTTACCAATTAAAGGAAGTGGAATTTTAGGTCGTGATTTTTTAAATAAATACAAAGCTCAATTAGATTTTAATAAAAATATTTTGACATTGTTTATTAATTCCAAAATTACTCGATTGCCCTTTATAAATAATACCTATAACGTTATTCCTGCTAGAAGCGAGTCAATACATTTTATACACACGAACATTAATGAGGATTGTGTCATATTATCTCAAGAAATAAAACATGGTGTATTTTTAGCAAGCTCTATATGTACACCAAAAGATGGATTAATTCCTGTTAGGATACTTAATGTTACCGAAGATGATGTACAACTATCGGAAATAAATCCAAAAATTGAAAAAGTTACTAATTATAATATTTGTGTATTTGAAAAATCAGAAATAGATGCAAATAGAGTGAAAAAATTGTTTTCGTTAATGAAATTAGAACATTTAAATATGGAGGAACAAAAAACTATCGAGAACATTTCTGCAAAATATTCCGATATATTTTACCTCCCTGGAGATAAATTAAGCACTACTGATGTATACACACATACTATCTCAGTTAAACCTAACACAAATCCAATATTTTCTAAACAATATCGTTTACCATACTCTCAAAAAGATGAAATAAAACGTCAAATTGATAAAATGTTAGAGGAAGGAATAATTGAGCCAAGCAAAAGCGATTGGTCTAGTCCAATATTATTAGTACCTAAAAAGTCGGTTTCAACAGGAGGCAAAAAATGGCGACTGGTAATAGATTATCGGAAATTGAATAATCAGATTGAAGATGATAAATATCCATTACCAGATATAACAGAAATTTTAGATTCGTTGTCAGGAAGCATTTATTTCACGCACTTAGATTTACATCAAGGATACTATAATGTCAAATTAGAGGAAAATAGTAGAAAATTTACAGCTTTTCATTCAGGACAGTACCAGATGACGCGTATGCCAATGGGACTTAAAACTAGCCCAAGTTCGTTTTCAAGAATGATTACATTGGCAATGGCTGGTCTAAATTATGAAAAATGTCTTATATATTTGGATGATTTAATTGTTTTTGGCCGTAGTTTGACAATTCATAACAAAAATTTAATAGATGTTTTTGAAAGATTACGAAAGGTAAATTTGAAATTGAATCCAGCAAAATGCGATTTTCTAAAAAAAGAGATTTTATATCTAGGTCATGTGATTTCTAGTGAAGGTATAATGCCGGATCCTGCAAAAATATCTGCAGTACAAAATTATCCATGTCCTACAAACCCAGACGAAGTAAAACGATTTGTTGCTTTCACAAATTACTACAGAAAATTCATACCAAAATTTGCTGAAATAGCATATCCCTTAAATAAATTAACTAGGAAAGGTGTACCATTTGAATGGAATACGGAAAGTCAAAAATCTTTTCAAAAATTAAAACAACTACTCATAAGTCCACCTGTATTACAGTACCCTGATTTTTCAGAACAAAATCAATTTTTAGTACAAACTGATGCGTCAAATAATGCTATAGGTGCAATTTTATCAAATAAAACTGGAAGGCCAATAGCTTATGCTAGTAGAAGCTTAAATAAAGGCGAAAAGAATTATCCAGTGATAGAGAAGGAATTATTAGCAATAGTTTGGGCTGTGAAGTATTTTCGTCCATATTTATACGGACGCCCATTTAAAATACTGACAGACCATAAACCACTAGTATACTTGTTCAATATGAGAGATCCTTCAAGTAGGCTTATGAAATTTAGAATAATATTAGAAGAATATAATTTTGAAGTAGAATACGTTAAAGGTTCTGAAAATGCAGCTGCAGATGCATTATCAAGAATCACATTAAAAGATTTAAAAGAAATGCAAGAAAGTGTTATTAATGTAATGACAAGAGCGAAAGCAAAAAGATTAGACAAACCTGATTCAGCGGTAGATATGGATGCTTTAGACTTGAGGCCTGATCAACCAAAAGTCGTAGGTACCCATATAAAACCGAAAGAGTCGGTAGAGTTAAAGCTTATTGATATTAAAAGACTAAAACAATTAAGGAAAGAAGGAATTATTACTAAAGAAAATAAAATATTATGCTATGTTGAAAGTAAAAGAATAATTTATGTGAAGTTTCTAAATTCTCAATCACAAATGACGCGAGACGAATTTGTGAGAGATTTAGATAAATTTTGTAAATTATTAAATTTAGAAGAAATATACATATTAAAAAGTAAAGATAATGAAGTTTTTGTAGAAAAATTACTAGATAAAATAAAAAAGGATAAGAATAGGTCCGGACCGCGTATATGTATTTTAAGTAATGTGAAAAGAATTGAGGAGAAACATGATAGGAAAATAATTCTGAATGATTTTCATCTCTTACCTAGCAGTGGCCATGCTGGTATGAGAAGAATGTCAAACAATATAAAGAAATATTATTTCTGGCCTGGTATTGATAAAGATGTTAGAGAATTTGTTAGGCGTTGTGACAGTTGTCAGCGACAAAAACATTCAGTACCAAAGAAAGAGCCAATGACAATTACTAGTACAGCACATACTGCATTTGAAAAAGTATTCCTAGATCTTGTTGGTCCTTTAGAAAGAGATAATGATAATTATTCTTATATACTAACGTGCCAATGCGAACTTACAAAATATGTAGAAGGTTATCCCTTAATTTCCAAAAAAGCTGATGAAGTAGCGAGATCTTTTGTCAATAATTTTATTCTCAGGTACGGAGTGCCGATATGTATAGCTACCGACAGAGGGAAGGAGTTTCTTTCAGAAATATTTCAAGAGGTATGTAAATTGTTAAATATAAAACAACTCAACTCTACAGCATACCATCATCAATCAATAGGCGCTCTAGAAGTTACTCACAAACATTTGAATGCGTTTTTACGTATTCAAACAGAGAACCATCCGGATATGTGGAGTAAGTGGATACCTTTTTGGTGCTTCTCTTTTAATACAGGAGTTCATACAGAAACAGGCTTCACCCCATACGAGTTGGTGTTTGGTAAGAAATGTTCTCTTCCCAGCAATCTGACAATTGATGTAGATCGTATTTATAATTACGAGAGTTACCCACATGAATTGAAATACCGTTTGCAACTTTCTCAAAAAGAGGCTAGAAATAATTTGTTATAGAGTAAGTTAAATAGAAAGTGTGTATATGACAAAAATACTAATCCTGTTTTAGTAGTAGTAATTTTAGTAAAAAATGATACACCTAATAATAAGTTAGATAATATATATACAGGTCCATATAAAGTTATTAAGGACATACCACCAAACGTAGAGATAATTAATAAATATGGTAAAAAAGATATTATCCATAAAAATCGTACTAAACCGTATGTAACATAATTATTCTACATTAAATTTTATATAAAAAAAAAAAAAAAAAAAATAATCTTTTATATAATATTTTTTTTTTTTTTTCAATAAGTGTGGTGATGTGAGGTATAGATTAAGTACCTATTTACTCTTCTATACTATACTCTTTGTATCCCATTTATAATATGTTATTCCGTCAAATATAGACAGTATTATTCGAGCATCCACTGGTTTCATTTATCTGATAACGTCGCACCTTACAGTGCATAAGCGTGTGCCAAAGTCAACTGGCCCGCTAATGGCACTTCTATATAGTTTGAATGGACCTTAAATCTACGGTTTAGTTGTCCAGGGTACGTCATTTAATCATGGTACTAGAAATGGCGAACGTGATTATTACAATGAAGCTACTACAGTCTTGCCCAAAATCCCAGTAATCCCAAAAACGTGTTAGCCTTTGTTGGAACAAATAAACACAAATAGAACAACATAAGGGTAATAAGGGTAATTAAAAAAAAAACTAAAACACCCGACTGCATTTCTGTGTAATTTGTAAACGAAAAACCCAAAATAATCCGACATTTCGTTTTTTTAATCTTATGTACCCAAGTCACTCTTACAGTAAATACGAATCTAACGACACCTCTCAAGCTAAAATCCATCGAGCCAAACAATTAAACAATCATCTCTCGAAAAAAGAAACAGAAAAAAGAAACACTCATTCTGGCGCAATCGGGTAAAAATAATGATATAATTCCAAATTATGAGGTCTGGAGTACTATTTTTGGAATATGTGACTCACCGAATACCGAACTCGCGAACGAAAATCGGGTAGTATAGTAGTAAAATTACAATGGCGGCCTTATCTTCATTAGAGATCGCTGTATTCGTATCCATCTTTTAAATGTAGGCGACACTTTACGCAATAAAGATCTCATTTATACAGCTGAAAAGATGATGATATACAATTTGCACATGACCTGATGGCGGCTGCCGATGAGGCCGTGAATGAATGAATGAATGAACACTTTATTGCACCATTTACAAACAAAAGAAGCACATAGTTAAAACCAATACAACTAAATGGGTACAAAGGCGGACTTATCGCTAATGCAATTTCTTCCAGCCAACCTTAGGGTAGAAATGAGCTGCGGTAGAAAAACACTTGCGTGAGCGGTGCACAAAGCTTAAATGTACATGCCTACATTAAGACGCATATAATAAACTTACATAAATAAATAATAAGAATAAACTTACAAATAACATACATAAATAAATACTGTCAAAAAGAATAAGAAGTTAGTGACGGTCGACATATTATCACAATAAAAGAGAGGATTATTCTACCTCGAAAAGGTAGTGAGACTTAACCTAATCTTTAAACGAAGTAATGGTTTGTGCCTGACGAATGTCTACCGGTAATGCATTCCAAAGTAGGATAGCCTGAACTGTGAAGGACTTTGAATAGAAACGAGAAGAGTGGTCAGGAATCGCCAAACGAAGGGAATTAGCGCTACGGACATCGCGGTTACTGATCTCACTGAGAAATTTAAAACGTTCTTTTAGACACAGAGGTGTAAAAGGATTAAACAGAATTGAGTATAGAAGAATGTGGCAGAACACTTCTCGGGATGGATTTAATTTAATTTATGCCGTTGGAAGGACATCGACACGCAAAGAATAAGAAGAATGTTCACATTACCTTTAAGATCGCAGCACATAAGCCACTGGAACGTGGTCCACTGTTCCACTTTGCCGCCACTACTCTTCACGTTGAAAGGCTTCATGTACCAGCATCCCACTTTGTTGTCACCTCTGAGGGTAAACAACGAAAATATTTAAGTTTCATATTCAGGACTTACCTTCGTGGTAGTTTGCTATAGACATTGAGACAGGATCATGGAGCAATTACAAAGAGGTGATGCCGTAATAAGCGTTTTGTAAGAAAGTATTTGTTCAGCTACACGGGGCGGAAGGCAGACGTGCGACATGCTTGGTTTCGGCCGTGGCTCCAACCATGGAGCACGAGCAATGACAAGCTCCGCCCACTGCAGTGTCGGCGAGGCGCCAATGATCACATCACTGCGCCATTTCAAACGGCATCTCCTCTTTGTAATTGCTTCATGGACAGGATTATCGATGCTGGTTTTGTGAAAATGATTTATGATGATTTGTGACTTCATTGAAAAGTGAATGTGATACGCATTGATAATCGAATTTAAGTGGTTGATAAGTAATTTGAATTACCATTGTTTAGATTATTGTAATTTTCAATTGAAACAGACTTTAGTTGTTTGTCAGTTCATTTAGGACACCAGCAATCTTGAATACCCTGATTGTCTGATAATAATGATGATTCCGTGCTTCGGAAGGCATGTTAAACCGTTGGTCCCGGCTGCCATCTAGTCTTAAATGGAACCACATTAGAGGCCAAAAGGCGTTTTCGAAAAAGTACACATAATCCACTCGATATGAATGACTATCGAACTCCTCATATTTACTTATGATTTTATTACTCCTCATTTTGCATGTGATGTAAAAGTGCATGCCTAATTTTTAGAACAAAATGTACTACAGATTATGTATGCACTTTTGCAGGCGACCGTACTTGCATAACTATCGTAAACATCTCTGCCACCAAAAGCTTGTTGTTAATTAAAGTAATTTAAAAAAATGCAACTAGATGCTACTTTTTACGGAGTTGACATTTTGCGACAAAGACAAAATATAAATCATTAAGACACTTTTCCTGGTGGCATGACGGAATTGCACAACCTTTCACCTGCCGCCGCAAGCTGGTTGAGAAACCTTGATGTCGGCGTTTAATCCAAACATGGAGAACACTATACGCAATAATGATATGGTCTTAGCCTTTGTAATGTATGTTTTAACTTTGTGTGTGATTGTGATCATGTCTCAATATATATGTATTTAATTTTAATGATAATTAAGACTCTTACCTAACCATCTTCGGGCACGGCGGATACCCAGGCACCTGCACGCTCCTGCCGCTGCTAATATAGCAGTAGGGCTCCCCGGCCTCTACCACGGAACCCTCTCGCGAGAGAGCCGCCGCCCGCCGCAGTATGACGAAGTCGCGGGGAGCGATGATGCCGCCGCCGCCGCCCGCGGTCACTTGGTACGAGAGGTCTATGCCTGGGGCTATTTCCTGGATAAAGTGTTTTTTTTTTTTTTAATAATTTATTCAATAAATATCAAATGTACACATACAACAGTTACCGAACCGCGGAAACCTCGATGGGTTTATCTGTGTTCGGTGAGTCGCTATTACATTCAGAAAGTAATTAAGTATTTTTTTCAAATTTAATTTTTTTAAAGTTATTGTTATACAACTTCTGAAGTTCTGAAGGAAGCTTATTTAGATAGTTTGGTATCATATAATTAGAAATTCTTGTCCCATACAGATTATTAAATTTTGGAAGACTATATCTATTTAAATAACAAAGTGTTCCCAGGTAGCTAGCTCGCATTTTTTCCATTAAACAATTTTTTTTACATGATTCAGTTAAAATTTGATATTGAATTTTATCATAGACACTCATTATATTGCAATATTTAAATAACTCCGCATCATCCTGCATCCATCAGCTAGCTTTTTTAAGATTTTATTTGGAATAATTATTTTTAACATTTTAAGTTGTAATTTATAAATAGATTCAATGTAAACATATTTATGTCTAAGTATTAATGCGGTAAAACAGAAAAAATAAATGGAAAGAAAATACTAAATATGTACTAGAAATTAAATAAATCCAGCCCGTGTGGCATGTTAGCAAGAACGCTGGCTGCATTTGCCCGTTGGATAGCAATGCTTAACCGTTGGGCGAAATAACAGCTATTAGTCTTCCTATCATCAGCAGCGTAGATTAATTTTCTGTTGCCAAATAGATTCTGTACCCCACTGCTGAGCAAAGGCCTCTGAAATCTTCTTGGTCTTCCTGTCCAACCGTAATATACCAAAAAGATACCTAATTTCACCTATCTGACCAGATATCGGCCAGATAAGCGAAATTGTTGATAAATGATTGTTGATAAATGTTTGTTGATAAATGTAGGTTTATAGATATTTATTTCTCTTAAGAATAATATTCATTCACTTACAGAGAAAATATAAATTAACTTACTGTAAAGCCTTTGAGCGTGAACATCGTGCACTTACACACACACACATGAACACAACAGTTTGAATACCTACTATTTCCAAAATTAGCATTCAGATTGTGGTACAACACAGTTATATTTATTTTTTTATAGTAAATCCTAAGTACTAAGTTTAGTAAAGTTAAGAACATTAAACGGAAAATATAGGTAGGTAGTCAGAGAAATTAATACAATATGGAAATCACAGAAGTGACATTGTTTATTTTTCCATGAATTGAGTAAGCCCTAATACAAACTTGTATTTTTTAAGCATATTAACACATACTCAATTGGACAGGATGTATGCATACGGTAATACGGCTAATCATGTCATGGCATTCCACCTCTGTGATTACGCTAATTTATGCGTTGCCAAGACTTGTTTAGTTTACTAAGGCCGGTTTGTACAGTCCATTGCTCCATGATACAGTCAGTTCAGTTGAGCGGAAAGTCGAATTGATTTTGTTATTTAGAAAACATTACTAATACAAGTTAATAACTCAAGTTTTTTTTTTTTTTTTTTTTTTTTTTTTTTTTTGCTTTTGGATATACCAAAATACATACATTGTATTTAAGTTTTTATGATGTTATGTTGTATTTTATTATTAACATATTTATTATTTTATGTATTAGGACGTGTTTAATATTTACTTTGTTTTGATATTTTTATCTACTTTATTGGATAATAAAAGATATTGAATAATTATTTGGAAACTGGTACAGAAAAAGCGTGAAATCCCAAAAGGAATCGAGCACCTCCCATCTTCTCATGGCAAGGCAAGCAACGCGGCGCGGGCGACCCGCAGATGGCTACAAATTTTTTATAATATGTTCTTTTAGTTTCATTTTTTATTAAACAATGATAATGAATTTGTTTCTTTGATATTTTTTGGTAAATGGTTGTATAATTTCACACCTTCATACAAGATATTTTTTTTTACCGTACTCAGTCCTGGGTGTTATTAAATTTATGTTATTTGCTTGTCGAGTTATCATCTTCATGTTTTATATTTTAGTTGTGAAGATTATTTGAGACTTTACTGACAAATATTCATAATTTTAGTGTCATTGTAAACTTTTTTAATTGGAGTTAGGTAATGGTATCCGAATAATCTTTTAACGAATTTATTTTGACATGTTTGAAGAGATTTTTGGTTAGTTTTGGGTGCTGTACCCCATATTTCAATTAAATACTTTAATTGAGACTTGACAAGAGAGTTGTAAATTATATATTTAACCCGCTTTGGTAAACACGGTCAGTGATGTTATAAAGTTTTTTATATTTTTTATATGGAGAATCCATGTTAATTGTTTAACTAGTGTTAAACCCAAGTATTTTCCGTGATATTTTTTTTATGGCTTTTCCATTAACAGTTAAATTTTGATGTGCTTCAATTCTTTTATTAATAGCTGAGAAAATAATATAATTAATCTTTGCAATATTTAAGGACAAAACGTTTGACTATAGCCGTAATATAGGTTTGCAGGAGATTTAAGTCTTTTTGGTTTAATGATCAATTTTAATAGAGAAATGCCGTGTCATCGGCATAAAGTGAGACTTCGCCTTTCAAACCAATTTCATTAATATCATTAATGTAGATTAGAAATAGTAATGGTCCAAGAATTGAGCCCTGAGGAAAAACTAAATGTATTACAATTATTGCTATTTCCTTAATCTGTGACTTTTAAAAACAGGTGTCGAATTAATTTTGTTTGAATTTAGATGATTTTCATTTGAGTCACTGTGTTTAAGAGGGCCACATATCTTAATCTTAAAAATCTTATCTCCGACAGACTGTCGTGCACTGTTGCTGTGTATATGAAACTTTTTAGACAGTCCTCTTTGACCCTACGAGATTTTCAAAGCATATTACATGTCATTGATCACTGCATTCCATAGATGGCAGCATTCTGAAGATCCCTGAAGTCGATCATGAGGTATAGTATAATGGATTGACAGCCTCTCTTTCTGTATTTGACTTTGTTGCAATACATCATTCGAAAATAATAACAGATTTAATAAATAGGGTAATTTCACTAATTTCTAAAATAGTGTAGACTTACCTTGATCAATTCGCTCTTCAGAATGGTCGGGTTCCAGTCGGGCAGTCTCTGTATGTTGTCCTTAAACTCGGTATATAGGAACTTTGACGGGCACTCCACTACACCCTGGAATACAAATAACGTGAGTAAACAAAATTTTTAACACAATACCAAAATATTTTTTCATATACTTTTGATATACACGCATAAGGTTAAATTAATAAATTTGTGCAGTTGGTATTGTGCGTATCATGTTTTGTTTCTTTCTTTATAATAACTTTATTGCACAGAAAGTAGCATTACAGTAAAAACAGAAATTTTAAATAGCAACGACGGACTTATCCCATATAATTTATAATAAGAAGACAGCGGGTCTAAAATCGCCACTTTGCGCGAATCATAATATGAATGACATTGCAAATCCTAAAATGGCCACATTTGTATGGTTCATAAAGTGAATCACGAACAATTCATTGCATGCAATTCTGCAGTTTGACATTTTTCTATGGAAATACGTAAAATGGCTCACATAAAAGGAATTGCTTTTATGTTAATCAGCAGAATCGGGTCTAAAATCGCCACTTAGCGCGAATCACAATATGAAAGTCATTGCAAATCCTAAAATGGTCATAATTTGGCAGTTCATAAAATGAATCACGACCAATTCATTTTATGCAAATCTGCTGTTTGACAGTTTTCTATGGAATTTCGTAAAATAGGTCACTTTTACAGAATTGCTTTACTGTCAAATAGCAGAATCATAAAAAGTTACTCTTCAGTAACATCTACAGTTCATTCTTCTAAATTTCACAAAAATTTCCTCAATTGTGGAGTAAGAATACTTTATTTTGATTTTAGGGTAAAATTCGTCAAGTTTTAAAACTGTTTCGATACGTCAAGCAAATTTTTATCATATATTGTTGTTTAAATTCGTCTATTAAGTACTAATAAGATTTCATATTAAATTGCAAAGAGAATTATAATCACCACGTCAATCACGTTTGATTAAATTGTTATTATTTCGTGTAAAGATCTCGGTTTGTCCGATTTTTTTTTTAGAACATGTGCTTATATGAGTTAGGAACATATATTAAAGGTAGGAAAGACGCGTCTAGCTAGACGTCGCCGTCATCGCAGTGCGAATCTAACGACCAAACCGATACCTATAGGGGGATTACCATGATATATAAAATTCGTCTAAATGCGAGAGTGAGTAGGCGTGATAGCGCTTAATAGGATGTAATGTAGGGCACACATCTCGCTTACTCACTCGCATTTGTTGGATAGAATTAAGAGATCACGGTAGCCCATTTTTTGGTGTGTGCTTCCTTTTCTTCATAAAAAGTTATAAAAATCATTACTCGTACTAACGATATCACAAAAATAAAATAAGGTATCATGTTCGTGTGCCAGTTAAGCCTCTTGAATCTTAATTTTATATGGCGATGCTAAACGTGGATTTCACGTGCGTGGCACGCGGGTAACGCCCACATTGTACTTCTATAGAGATGTACTTAAGTATCGCCTTCCTTAGTTATTTACACACCGTTGTGCGCTATTTATATAAAATAAAGAGTTGATAGTAAGACCCGACTAAAGAAGAACAAAAAATAAGAAGAGCCTAAAAGACTTGTATCCACGGCCGTAAAACCCATTTTTTGTTGACAGATGACTGCACTTGATTGACATTGACTGATATATGCATAAATGATAGACTTAACTTTATTGCCACTATTTTATTTAATTATTCAAGTAGTCTCTATTTTCTTTATTGCGTAGGTACTCAAATCCTAATGTACGCACGTCAAATAAACAATAATCTTAATTTCCTGTTTTACAGTACGTCTAACATCATTAATAACAAAGAATTATATAAAAAATAATGAATTAGTTTCGTTTTTGAAGAATTGCTATGGCAATATTATCACGACAAATGATTCACGAAATGAACTGAATTGTTAATGAATTGCAAATGATGCGTGTTCATTTTACAAAAAAAAGAAGAATTGCAGAGGAATTGCTAGGAATTCACGAAATGAATTCGTTTTGATGAATTGCTTAAAGTGGCGATTTTAGACCTACAGGTGGTAAAAGACATGTGCTTTGTATATTGCTTAATTGGTATTGAGCGTAGTTGGGATTTTACTTGTATTTTAGCGATGGTATTTCACAGACAAAGTAAATTCGTAATTCGGTATTTTACGTACCATTCGTTTTCTCTGTTTATGGCATTGTATATGTCGCTCGTGTTTAGCATATGATAGCAATCACCAGCATTTTTGGCAGATATATACCCATTGCATTAACAACCTCCTTTGAAAGAAATTGGTTTAAAAATTTAAAAGAAAGTTACCATAGTCACACGTATATATATGCTTTATCTACTTATCGGATTTATAAATACACATTGTAAACGTAAGAGGATAGGAATATCTTATCTAATCAAAACAACACGTTTTATGTGAAAACCAAACACTAAATGTAACACATACACAACTCATTTTTACCCGACTGCGACAGAAGGAGGTTTATGTTTTTCAAGTGTATGCATAGATTTAGAATTTTTTTGACTACGTCAATAGATTGGCTGGTCAGTAAAAGAAACGAGACCAAATTGAAAACTGTTGATGTGTGTGTGTCATACATGTGTGCACTGTCAAATAGTGCTGAGCCGAGCAATATCGACATCATCGATCGATTATCTTAACGTGAGACCATTGCCAAATTAAGTATGAAGTTATTAATTGGGATAAGTAAGTAATAAAATTACATTATAAACATCTTAAGTATTTTTATTTTTAACGAGCACCCCGACCCGACTTAGAATAAGTGGACATTTTAATAACATAAAATTTACGCTTTCTAGACAAAAACATACACACATGTACCAAAATCAAAGCACAACTATAAGGATATTTTTAAGTATGCAATACCGGTGAGTCGAATGATTTTCAATAGACTCACTGGTTTTGCATAATCAATAATATATCTCGGGTCGTGGTTTGGTTTTGATAATAACGTTAAAGTTAACGTCAATTAGCGGGACTGGCCTGCATTTACATACACATAAAAATAAAAATTGACTATATAACCCACACGATATGATATATAATATAATTTACGCAAAAAATACTGGCATTATTCATTTTTTTAAGTAGTACAAGTCTTTTAATTACCACCAAAGATAATTAATTTATTATAAAAATGTCTTAAACTGTCCTTAGAAGTATTTTTTTATTTTGCTTCATATTTTAGCCTAATAATGAAATAAGTTTCAATAATAAGCTTCGTTAACAAGTGTTTATGATTGAACAGTCCTGAAGAATCAAACATATGAATGTTTAGTTCGATGAAAAAGTTTTTACAAGACAGTGATAATATTATAAGTGCGAAAGTCTGTCTGTCTGTCTGTTAACCCATACCGCTGAACGAATTTTAATGAAATTTGGGATGAATATAGCTGAAGACCCGGGGTCAAACATAGGCTACTTTTTGACCCAGGCGGAGCTGCGGGAAACAGCTAGTACACAATATTTTGATAAATTTACAACTTCAGGGCATGAACCTTGTTGGGATTGAACCTGATTTTAGTTTTACTCTTTTTATCCCCTGTTCGAAAAACATTCTGGTTCGAAGTGTTTACTACAAATAGTTGACATTTTTTGGGAATCCATTCTCCTCTGCTAACCATTTTTAGGCATTTTTGGCGAATTCTTTTGGGTTACTTCATTTCCAAATTACACAGAAACGCAGTCGGGTTTTTAATTTTTAAAATTACCGTTAACTTGTTTTCCATTATTTTCACACCATTTTAAGATTCACACTAATGCTTACCAGACTATGATCCAGTATTTGGCTTTTGCCTGAAGACTCAGAGGTAGCAGGTTCGATTTCCGCGAGCACGTATAGCCGTTCGTCCCGACTGCCATCAGGTGGTTGTCAAAGAACATCGTGATTCTATTTGTTGTCTGGTTTCTTTAAGGAAGTGTTCAGAGGTCATATGGCAATCGCTCCATTGTAACCAGTACTGACCATGATTAAAGCAAACTCTGGAATTTTTAAAAGGTATACTTAACTCACGCACAATCGGTTAGTCGAATGAATATCGATCGATATCGAATGATCTTCATTCGACATACGAGTCAAACATTACAAAAATAGGATTCGCGGGCTCCAAAGCGAGATTGCTTTGCAAAACACGTTCAGACATACACAAGAAAAGTTCACACACAAGAAATCCATGAATAAAATCATTTCTCACCGTGAACCTGTAAACCTTCCCGAACTCTGTTTTCTTGGACTCAACCACGTCCCCCTTCTGCCCCTTCTTCTCCACGTGCCAATTCTCCATTTGTATCACTCGCCAGGCGTCCATCATACTGTCTTCCGCTTGAGATTTATACTCTTCTATCTGTAAACAATAATTTACAATTGGGTATTCTACAAATTTTTATTTTTTCTTTCATATCAATATTTTTATTTCCAGAAACAGAATTATGAAAGAATTTTTGTAATCCGTTCAAAAATAAATAAGTTATAAGCCTTTGAAATTCGGTGGAAGGGGAAACTGCCAAAAAACAAGAAAAGGATGCACTGTGTGAACTGTGACGTCACTGCGGTTTCGTGCGTACAAAAGAGATAGCAAGACGTCCCCACCACGCTCCCACTTTTCTTCTAAAGAAAACTTTAAAATCGAATTTTGTTGTTATGTTGTTTGTGTATAACAATATTAACCAAGTATGAATACAGTCAAGTAGCCTATTATAGCCCGACCAGGAAAATAGCAGCATTCGCCATATTGCGAAAAAATATTGTAACTAATTTCCTTTACTGTGGCAACTAAGCATTCATGTAACATTCAGTCGAAATTGTGTATTTTGTGAATATTTCCTACGAATTATTTATCAAAATTGCAAAAATAATGATAAACAGTAATGAGTAAAAAGTAATTTATAAGATAATATCATATTTGACGCGAATAAAAAAGGACTGTTTTTTATTTCATTAAATTACATTGCCAATTTGTTGACATGACAGACGTTTTGCCACGTAAAGGCGATCAGTAGCGACGCCAATGCAAGGTTAATATTTTCCTGTTCGGGCTAGGACTTCGCAAACATTCTCCAAATATGAGATTTATTCGAAACGATACTACAAACTTCCACCTATTTTTACAAGGACTGACCAAAGTGTATAATGTTAGCGTTCATGTATGTTTGTGAGAATCTTTATTCCACCATAAGTTAAGAACGGCTTAACGGATATAGATTATAGACGTATGAGGTATCTTTAAATATAGGTTTAGAAGGAGATTTCAAAATCAAAAATATATATAACTTATATGTTTCAATGCATTTTAGTGCCAAAAAAAAATTTATTGTATAGTCAATCGTGTTTTCTTTATTTTTAACTGACTGTTTCCCGCAGCTCCGCCTGCGTCAAAAAGTAGCCTATGTTTGACCCCGGGTCTACAACTATATTCATACCAAATTTCATCAAAATCCGTTCAGCGGTTCTGAATCTGAACTGAAACGGATGTATGTAAATAAGAAAAACATAAGAACTCGGTCCACTTCACACATCGTTCACAGTTGAACTAAAAATAAGGTGAGCTCCGCCTCTTTTTCTACGTCACTGCGCCAATGACGGTAAACTGCACCAGTCGTTACGCCGTCTCCTCTTTGTATTTGCTCCATGGATAAGGTTCATTTAAAAAGCTTAAACCCCCGACTTCGTTTCTATGTAATTTGGAAATGAACAAACTCGATTTTTGTTAAAAAAAGTTTGCAGCCGGCATCAGCCCATTCTATCAATAGATAGCGCCCTGTGACTTCAAATGTAACTCGCTATCATAATTTTCCTGAACGCGTTTAAGTTCTGTATTTGAAATCAGATTGGCATGCAAAAAAATAGTTTTTTTTTTTAATTTTTGTATATCGGAATAGTGTTTGCTATTCGCTATTTCGATATTATTAACACTGAAACGGATGTAAATAAGAAAAAACATAAGAACTCTGTCCACTTCACACATCGTTCACAGTTGAACTAAAAATGAGGTGAGGTCCGCCTCTTTTTCTACGTCACTGCGCCAATAACCGTAACGGTGCACCAGTCGTTACGCCATCTCCTCTTTGTATTTGCTCCATGGATAAGGTTCAGTTAAAAAGCTAAAAACCCCGACTGCGTTTCTATGTAATTTGGAAATGAAAAATCCCAATTAAATTTTGTTTTTTTTTTTTTATTTTGGTCTACCCAGTGCCACTCTCACAGTAAAAACGAATCTAACGACACCTCTCAAGCTAAAATCCATCGAGCTGTTCAGGCTGCAGAGCGTGCCAAACAATTATACATACAAACCTGCATACACTCGAAAAACATAACTCTCCCTCTGCCGTAGTCGGGTAAAAAACACGCTAAACGATTAAACAAACTCGTTTTTTGTTGTTTGCAGCCGGTATCAGCCCCATTCTATCAATAGATGGCGCCACGTGACTTCAAATGTAACTTGCTATAATATTTTTCCTGAACGCGTTTAAATTCTGTATTTGAAATCAGATTGGCATGCAAAAAAATAGTTTTTTTTTTAATTTTTGTATATCGGAATAGTATTCGCTATTTCGATATTATTAACACTGTTTAAATTCTGTATTTGAAATCAGATTGGCATGCAAAAAAATAGTTTTTTTTTTAATTTTTGTATATCGGAATAGTATTCGCTATTTCGATATTATTAACACTGTTTTGGATTCCATCTTGTGTCAGGAAAATCCAAGCCGAAAAAAATTTGCTTGCTATGTTAGAAAATAAGTAAAGTTGAATGGTGTTTTATACATAATTTTAGACATACATTTTAAAGGCATATCCAACATATTCTGAAATACTGGGACAATAATAAAATAAAAAGGGCACACTTAAATCATGGTCCTAGATTCGGCATTACCTGAATTACAGTGATGCGACAGCCGTCTGACTTCTGCAATCTTTTTTTAATAGGGAAAACAGATTAATATATGTAGGCTCCAGGAGTGACCGAGAAAGTTGGCGCATTGATTTATTTATTTACACTTTATTACAAAGAATGTAAATGGCGGACGTAAAGTCCTGGGCTTTTTCCACCAGTCAACCAATAGGTTGACGTTTCGATGTATGGCGATTGAAAGTATGTATAGTGTAGCATATATTCTATAATCTATGCAGATACATAGGTTATATGGAATCCATAAGACAGTGGGTGTCAATCATAGAATATATAATAGTGCCACCTCAAGTCGCCGTTCATCTTTACCAAATTTTTAGTGTTAATACTGTCAATGATATCGAAATAGCAAGCGCTATTCGATATACAAAAATTAAATTGGAAATAAACCGTGCGTGTTGGAAGATTGAAGAACTATGTACAATAGCTTATCAATCTAACATGCATGCCAATCTGAAATCGACTACGAAACTTGAACGCGTTCAGGAACGTTTTAATAGCAAGTTTCAGTCACAAGTCATGTGGCGCCATCATCGCAGTACCAAATAGTCGACAGAACAAGCCTTCGCAGTATCATATGAGCGCAGTAAATTCGTTCACACTATAATTTTTCGATGTAACAAAACATCGCACTTAAAAGGCGTCGATTTCTAAACACCTCGCAATACAAAAGTATTGTCGAATGGTTTTTGATGTAAGAAAACTCGATGTTACCGTTTTTGCACTCACGTAGGTATCCCGTTTAAGTCAAGACATTGCAGGATTGAATCTTCTGATTGTCTGATAATAAAAATAAACGAACTTTGGAAGGCAAGTCAAGCAGTTGGCCCCAACTGTCATTTAATAGTCGTTTAAGAACAACATGATCCGATTGGTATGGTTTCTCTATTAAAAAGAGTAACAGGGGGTCTGACAGCAGTCGTTTCAATGTAGATAATAGCCAGTACTGCCAAATCTAGTACCATGATTAATCAATCAATCAAATATTTATTTGCATAAAATGTAGGTTGTACAAAAAAAAATTGTAAAGCGTACCCTTTTATTTTATTATTGTTCAGTATTTCAGAATATGTTGAATATGCCTTTAAAATATATGGGTAAATATTATATAACACCATGCATTAAACTTTACATAGTCATACATGGCAAGCAAATTTTTTTAAAAAGCGTACAGGCTAGAATTTCTTGATACTACATGGAATCTAAAACAGCGTCAATAATATCGAAATAGCGAGCACTATTTCGATATACAAAAATTGTATATATTAAATATGTTGCAAGTTGAAAACTATGTACAATAGCTTATCAATAACATGCATGCCAATCTGAACTCAAATACAAAACTTAAATGCGTTCAGGAAAGTTATTATAGCGAGTTACATTTTAAGTCACGTGGCGCCATCTATTGGTAGAATGGGGCTGACGCCGGCAGCAAACCTAAGATACTTTAATCATGGTCCTAGATTTGGCAGTACTGGTTATAACATTGCTCCAATGTACTCTGACTGAGTACCATGGGCTCCGAAACGTAAGCTGACGATGCAACTAGAAATACACGCTAGGATGAAGAAGAAATTGAAATAAATGAATAACATCTAAATTGTTTTATTCAAATTGTCGCAAAACGTACAGCAATGGTTAAGAGATTTTATTAACGCAGACGCTAGAGACCGCGTTAAGATTCAATATGCACTATCTTAGTTACCTTACTATCCGCCAGAGGCGCTGTACAGGTTTGCCATACTAAATTGTTAAGCAGTCGCTAGCGTCTGCGTCAATAAAATCTCATACAATCGACAAGAAACGAGTTTTTTTAATCGTATAACGTGTTTTTTACCCGACTACGCCAGAGGGAGAGTTATGTTTTACAAATGTATGTAGGTATGTTTGTATAATTGTTCTGAGATTAGCAAGAGGCTCTTCTTTACGTTCAACACCTTAAAAAGACTAAGTAAATTCCTACCTATAGAGACCAAAACTATGCTCGCAAATTCCCTTCTTCTACCTGTCCTAGACTATGCTGATAACAGCTACACCAACCTCACAGAGCAGCAACTTGATAAACTTGAGCGTCTTCAAAATCTTTGTATTCGATTTATATTTGGTCTTCGCAAGTATGATCATGTTTCTCAATTTCGCTCTAAACTTGAATGGCTGCCTATCAGACTTCGCCGTGACTGGCATATCCTATCTTTATTATACTCAATTCTCTTCAATCCTTTATCCCCTGCTTACTTAAGAGAGCGCTTCGAATTCTTCAGTGAGATTCAACAAGAACGTAAATTACGTAGTGCCGAAAATCTACGCCTAAGAACTCCTGCTCACTTCACTACCTTCTACTCTGATTCTTTTACGGCCAAGGCAACGCGACTGTGGAATTCCCTTCCACTGCCTATTCGAACGGCTCAAACTCTGACCAGTTTTAGGTCGCAAGTAAAGTCCCACTTTCTTTCCTCACTGTAGCTTCGTTCCTTTTCAGTGCATCTTGTTTCAGTCTCCACTTCTCGTGTTTTTTTCTTCTCTTTTTTTTATAGTTTATTTATTATATATAAATATATATACATAATTATTTATTTTTTATTTACGTATATTAGTTTTTAGACAGTGTTGATACCAAAGATTTCATCAGGAAGAACGGCGACTTGAGATTGGACTATTATATATTCTATGATTGACACTGTCTTATGGATTCCATATAATCTTTGTATCTGCATAGATTACAGAATATATGCTACACTTTTTTCTTTTACTGGCAACCATGGACTTAGTATATTAAACAGAACGGAGCTCTTTGATCTAAAACCTGAGCAGAAAAAGATAGAAATAGTGGAGGTAACTATCTCTTTTTAATAGGGTAACCATGACATTTTTTTTAATTGGGACAATAATTTAAGCTTCGTAACTACTGCACATTAGTAGCTACCTAGATAGTTTAGCGGGACGTTAATGTTGGTGACGATTACGCGAGTTAAGTAACAGCACGTGCGACCCAACTTGGAGTGGACAACACTTGGCGTATTACTTTCAGCCGTTAGTCCTGGCCACTAGTAAAGTTGCCTTGTCTTCCCAGAGGGAGCGAATAGGAGAGACATGTATACGAAAACTAGACTCCAACTTCCTTAAAGTCTGCACAGAACTACTTTGGAGGAGGTTAGTACCTGCTCACTCGGAACATTTGATTGCGTCTCAAAAAAAATCTGCATAAATTATGTACCACCTTTCTCTATTTTTTTTAGACGAGCGTTGTCACCCTATTTTGCACAAGTACCAACGTGATAAAGCTTGTATTTGCTAAAAGTAACAGGTTCCTCCACTATTTCTATCTCGCTTGGCTAGGCCTTGCCTCTATGCAAATTTGCAGAATAAAAGATATTATCATATTTGACGCGAATAAAAACGAAGGGCAGATTTTTATTTAATTAAATGACATTATCAATTTGTTGTTGACATGACAGACGTATTGCCACATAAAGACGATCAGTAGCGACGCCAATGCAAGGTTTTTATTTTCCTGTTCGGGCTAGGACTTCGCAAACATCCTCCAAATATGAGATTTATTCGAAACGATACTACAAACTTCTACGATTTCTCCATTTTTTATAAGGACTGACCAAAAAGTATGTTAGCGTTCATGTATGTTTGTATGTATTGGAAAATCTTTATTCCATCATTAGTCAAGATTTCAAGAACGGTTTAAGGGATATAGACGTATGAGGTATCTTTAGATTCCTTGCTTTCTTCAGTGAGTGTCATAGGGTATGTGACGTCATCATAAAAACAAAATGGCAGACTATATACGCGATAAAAGGCAGACTGAAAAAGAAACAATCGGAGTAACAAAGAGATTCAAAAATATATATAACTTATGTATATGTTTCAAGGTACATTTGTCGACATCAAACTCATTTAACGCCATCTACTGAACACATGACACATTATTTTAACAACTTGATAATTTTATATTGTTGTGGCGCCATCTAGTCGCACGCCAAAGAACTAATTAAACTATTTTAATACGGTTTGTATTTTGTATTGCGTTTGCTTCTTATTTATTCACACCAAAAGTTTCAAACACATTGCCGCGTTCATGTTCGCAGAGGTAGACTATTTTAATTTCTGTAATGGTAGTTGTAATAAAGTGAAATAAATCCATACTAATATTATAAATCCGAAAGTCTGTCTGTCTGTTTGTCTGTTACGCTTTCACGGCCAAACCGCTGAACGGATTTTGATGAAATTTGGTATGAGACACGGGGTCAAACAAAGGCTGCTTTTTCACGCAGGCGGAGCTGCGGGAAACAGCTATTAAATAAATAAATTTTAATGTTTTTCAATGGCAAAACATAGAAATTATTAACTAGTTATTTCTCTTAGACAGCCTATAGCCGCATTCAAATAAGAGACGGAATAAGGTCGCAGGTCACAGCCAATATAAAGACAAATATTAAAAGTAGTAGTTTCTATTGTAATCGTTCCGCAGTCAAAAGGGTTACGTAAGACAGACTACAGTATTCAGAACCGCCAAACCATGATTAAAGCGTACCCTAAGCGCCGAAGCGTAAGCTGAGGATACAACTAGGAAACTAGTTATGGTCAGCGGAGCAATAACAAAGTAGAGATGGCATATCGAGAACTTCCTCACAAACATTGTGGCGGAAAGCGGAGAGCTCGGTTTGGTCGTGGCTCCTCCCCTTTTGACGATCCCCTCTATTTATCAATAGATATCGCTAGCAAATCGAAGATTTCAACATATACAATATAATATTCCATTATATTACAGATATTTTGAAAATAAAAAACATGTATATTTTGTCTAACACAAAACAATCAAATTGGAAATTATTTACTTATTTTTTGTGCTCCCATAACCAGTACAGCATTGAAACACTTGACACTAAATGGTTTACAATATTTTACTAAATATTCTTTCTAAACTGAAACGGATGTATGTAAATAATAAAAACATAAGAACTCGGTCCACTTCACACATCGTTCACAGTTGAACTAAAATTAGGTGAGCTCCGCCTCTTTTTCTACGTCACTGCGCCAATGACCGTAACGGTGCACCAGTCGTTACGCCGTCTCCTCTTTGTATTTGCTCCATGGATAAGGTTCATTTAAAAAGCTAAAACCCCCGACTTCGTTTCTATGTAATTTGGAAATGAACAAACAGATGATTAAACAAACTCGTTTCTTGTTAAAAAAAGTTTGCAGCCGGCATCAGCCCATTCTATTAATAGATGGCGCCACGTGACTTCAAATGTAACTCGCTATAATAATTTTCCTGAACGCGTTTAAGTTCTGTATTTGGAATCAGATTGCCATGCAAAAAAATAGTTTTTTTTTAAATTTTTGTATATCGAAATAGTGTTCGCTATTCGCTATTTCGATATTATTAACACTGTTTTGGATTCCATCTTGTGTCAGGAAAATCCAAGCCGAAAAAATTTGCTTGCCATGTTAGAAAATAAGTAAAGTTGAATACACGATTTTACACATAAATTTTAAAGGCATATCCAACAGATTCTGAAATACTGGGGCAAAAATAAAATAAAAGGGTACACTTAAATCATGGTCCTAGATTCGGCATTACCTGAATTACAGTGACGCGACAGCCGTCTGACCTCTGCAATCTTTTTTTAATAGGGAAAACAGATCAATAGGCTCCAGGAGTGACCGTGAAAGTTGGCGCATTGATTTATTTATTTACACTTTGTTACAAAGAATGTAAATGGCGGACGTAAAGTCCTGGGCTTTTTCCACCAGTCAACCAATAGGTTGACGTTTCAATGTATGGCGATTGAAAGTATGTATAGTGTAGCTTATATTCTGTAATCTATGCAATCTATACATAGGTTATATGGAATCCATAAGACAGTGTCAATCATAGAATATATAATAGTCCAATCTCAAGTCGCCGTTCTTCCTGAAGAATACGTTTCATATGTATTTAACAATCACATCAAAATAAGAATGAAAAATGTACATAAACTAGTGTCAAGATTCTAAAATATGAATATGTCAATTTGGTTTTTCAAAATCTGGCCAATATAGAATCTGTCTTATGCAGAATCGTTCCAAAAAAGAATCTGTCTTATGCAGAATCTATCAAATGTAGAATCTGTCGAAAAAAAAACTGTGATGTGATGTGATGTGATGTGATGCAGAATTTGTCCAATGTAGACTAAACGACATAGTCATACATGGCCCGCAAATTTTTTGAAAAGCGTACAGGGTTGAATTTCCTGACACTACATGGAATCTAAAACAGCGTCAATAATATCGAAATAGCGAGCACTATTTCGATATACAAAAATTGTGTATATTAAATATGTTGCAAGTTGAAAACTATGTACAATAGCTTATCAATAACATGCATGCCAATCTGAACTCAAATACAAAACTTAAATGCGTTCAGGAAAGTTATTATAGCGAGTTACATTTTAAGTCACGTGTCACAATTAATGTTCAAATCGTTCGATATCGAACAAAAATCCTACGTTATCGAGCAAAAATTATTCGAAACATCAATTTTGCGTGAGTCATACTTTTCAAAAATAGTCACTTTCCTTCGAACTCATTGTAATTAAAAATAATCATATCAATCATAAAAATTCAAATCAATTCACTGCTGGCGCCTGTGCGCGGCACACTGAATTGATTTTATTGTAATAGGACTGTCCGCAAATCAGAAAAAGCAAATGTATTTAAATGTTAAATGAGTTGGGCAAAAAAAAACATTCTCAAATAAAATGTATTAATCTAAAATATCTCTTAATTCCATCCCGTCTACCAATAGATGGCGCCACATGACTTGTGACTGAAACTCGCAATAAAAACGTTTCTGAGAGCGTTTATGTTTCGTGGTCGAGTTCAGATTGGCAAGCATGATAGATTGATAAGCTATTGTACATAGTCTTTTCACTCTTTCAACACATGTGGTGCAAGTAAGATCCATTCTAATTTTTGTATATCGAATAGTGCTCGCTATTTCGATATTATTGACACTTAAATTCCATATACAGACTAGTTCACGTAAAGAGTGTGGCAATTAGTGGAACAATATATTTTATCAAGTAAAAACCCGTTAGATTTTGTATGGGCTTTCTTAGATATCTTACTATCCAATCCACCAGGGGCGCTGTACAGACCCGCCATACTAAATTGTTAACGCAGTCGTTAGCGCTTGCGTCTAGTAAATCTCATACCAGACCCCTGCATAGTACATATTCTGCGATCTGTAATTATAGTCAAAACTTACGCTCAACCAAACAGGATTGAATTCCTCCTCAGTGGTTCTATTAAACAATATTTTCATCCAATTGGCAATGGAAAAACCAAATTTGGACATGCTGTTAATCTTCTGTTCAAATTCCTCATTACTTTCAACATTTTCCAATTCCTTGACGTGTTTCTCCATTTCTGCGTCTGTAAGCGCGGGAGCGGTATCAGCTGACGATGACGAGGCCATCTTGGATTCGTTTTTATTTTTTAGCTAACACTGCACTGCAGCTATTCATCTAGTCTTTTGTGTATTTTTTTCTTAACTTGTTTTCTTATAATTCTTTTAAATGCCTATAGATATTTTAAATAATTAAATTCTCAATATTATTTTGAGCAGTAAACGTTGAAAAGTGTTTGGTTATGAATTTACTAACTTTTTCTGATGGTCATAAAATAAAACTATCCATTATATTACGAGAATGAAACAAATTATATTGACTAATATGCACATATTTTTTTTAATAGTACTTCCTCCTATCTCAATATAACACAATTTATTTTAAATTAAATTTATTTATTTTTTACCGCGTGCAAGCTTCTCAAACATTCGGGTGCATATAATCCAGACAAAAAGAAATATCGCTTCACTGTGTTGATTTAATACAATGTCAGCATACATTAAATAAAATACATTATCAGCAAATCCTATTTAGGTCGTAATATCTCTGCAACCGGCTTGTATAACATTATGAATCGTTTGGCCTATTTTAGTGTTTTAAAAAAAACAACAAAAGATATCTTCTACACAAAATAGATAACTGGAGACTAAAACATTTCGAATCGAATATATCAATAATGCTCAAAAAGGTGCGCTTGCGCATAAGTAAATCGCTACATAGCGTGACCTAATAAAAAGTTTCCACTACACATTAAATCGTAAACCAAACACTTTTTTTGTACTTAAAAGTACACACATTAAACTTTTTATCACTCACGATTTATTTACGTTTTTCTTACAATTTGATTCTAGAACGAAACGCGTGCGCCTCCTCGGACGTCTGATTCGCTACTGAGTCTTTTACGATTGTGGTAGGTCATATAAATTATGCATGTAATTGCAGCGAATCAATGTACAGTTGGCCACATAAATATGTACATATACAGTCAGTTGAAAAAATAATACTATAAAAAAGGTTAATTTCGGATACAATTTACATTAAAAAAAAAAATCTTTGAAAAATTAATTTTGTCCGTTTGTCTATAGAGAAGTCGCTCTTCCAATCTTTTCCACTCTTTCAAATTTTCATTTTGTTCGACAAATTATTGTATTTACTAATTATACATACACTTTTACTTGTATTATACTTAGACAGACAGACATACTTTCGCATTTATAATATTTGTATGGATAGTATGGATTATCACAGAATAGTTAAAAGGACTAAAGTACTATTATTTACACATAAACTTTTTTATTTATTTCCTTTATTTATTAAAACTTTATTGTTCCACAAAGTACACATATACTTATAACAATTGGCGGACTTAATGCTAAGAGCATTCTCTACCAGTCAACCATTGGGAGAAACGGAAAGATAGTTTGGCGCAAAAAAGTTAAGGGGGGAAAAAATGTATTACATAAACAGCAAATTTTATCAAAAGCTTAAGTTCATACACTACGTAAACATACATAAAACATACACAAATACTGTTTCATTTTAAATATACCTACACAAGTACCAATGATGAAGTCAAGTCACATTGAGAATTCCAAAGTCGAGTAGATTGTAAAGTGAAGGAATTAGCCATAAAACTGGTGCGAAAAAGAGGAGTACTTAGTAAGAGAGAATTAGAAGAGCGAAGCTGACGATCATGAGAGTCGGATAGATATTTAAAATTACATTTTAAATAATCAGGAGATTGAGGATTCATTAGGATCGAAAAGAGTGTACAGAGAAGCCTAAGCTCTCTGCGTTGACGAATTTGTAGCCATCTAAGCTCGGAGCGATAAGGCGATATGTGATCATACTTACGGAGGCAAAATATGAAGCGGATGCAGTTATTTACTAGACGATCTAGCTTATTTAGAAGATCTTGATTAAGGTCCGGATAGCATACATCTGCATAGTCCAAAATTGGAAAAACTAAGGTGTGAACCAAAAGAATCTTCGTTTTAATAGGTAGAAAATTTCTGTGACGATTCAGCTGTTGGAGAACAATATTAATAGACTATATAATTTTTACTTGTATTTTTGTTCATTATGTTATTACAAACAAACAAAGACTTATACTTACAAGTAAAAGTGTATGCATAATTAGTAAATACAATAATTTGTCGAACAAAATGAAAATTTTAGTGGTTGACGTACATGCCACAATGATAAGTACTTTGACCCGGATAACAGTTAATCCAAATTATTGGAGGTCTATTAATGTCAATTGTCAATCGACTCAATTCGCGCAAGGTGATCTTAATTGCGCTAGATTATGAAATAGGACGCGAATGCAAGGAACAGACAAGCCGCCATCGACATCTCGACTGGGAAGCCCTCTGGTATAAAAAAAATACTTTAAATTAAAACCGTAGCTTAGTTAGGTTAGGTTGTGTTAGCGAGGGGTGCAGGGCAGGAAACCTCCTCGAGTGCCCGGTCCTTTGAAAGCTTTGCATTCTCACTTTATCCCAAGGATCCGGTGAGAGGGCGGGCTGACAAGGGACTCGGGACGGTGCCCCCTGGGTGATAGTTAATAACTCCCTGGTAGTCGGGGTCTTGTTGACTGTCGGCCAATTTCTGCCAACAGCCCACTCCACCGCCGTCTATGATGTCTGGGGGACGGGCGTGGTCCATTTATGGGCCACTGTCCGATTTGGGGGGATGGCCGAAAGGCCAACTGAGGGGGCCGCAAGGCCATGGCTGGAGGGCGTCGTGGTAGAATGCTAACGCGACCCCATGGCGCCCTCAACAGCCGGTGCGGAAACGCCGGAGGGGTTTTAGTGCGTAGTCTGGGCCGATTAGCGGCCCAGGAGTCCCACACTTTGTGCGTAAATGCATTTCCCCTCCGTCAACAAAAAAAAAAAAAAAATGTTGTGTTAGCGAAGCTTCAGTCTGCTGCTCTATAAATTTACACGGCTATTAATTAAAAAATCATGTATATCAATATATTGAATTGTATATATCTCTATTACCTTATACTATAAAAAAAACTTTAAAAAAAAAGTTATTAGGGCGAGCATATTACTACGGTAAAAAGTTTTGCTTTCCAATGTCATGTTGGAGTGAAAAGAATTGATGATAGGTCAACTGATATGGTGACAAATGATATTTGGACAAAGTAAAAAAAAAAAAGAAACGAAAAAAGTTGAAACGTTCTTGGTAAAATGAAAATCTAAAAAGAAAAAAAACGACTTTACGTTAGGTATACATTAAATAGGTTACGGTCAATGGTGCATCGACGTCAGAAAAGCGGTCGGGGCTTACGTCATTTTTCACATTTTTATTTTCGTTTCGTTACATAAAGAATATTTTTTAAATATATGGAGGAGATCCGTAGGAGAACAAAAGTCACCGTCATAGCCCAGCGGATTCAGATGCAAACGTCTCTGCTGCTTAGATAGTCGCTTTCAATCACGTAGTATTTGACTTTACTAAGTAGATACTCCGCCGCTGTCTCAGAATAGGTTTGTAGTTACTAAGTAGATACTAAATGGCTGCCTCCAATTAGTTGGTAACACAGCGACGTTATGTCAGTTGCGTACGGAATGCCACCGAATACAGAAGTCTATATAGCCTATGTTTTTCCAAAAGCTACATACCTGATCCTGGGTGAGTATAACGGCCTCTCCAGCCCTTCTTGGCCTGGGGCTAGCTTCGGGGGTTTCGACGGGCGAGAACCAATTGACGGTGGACTCGCCATGCGTGGAATGCGGAGCGGTGCGGTAAGGCGCGAGCAGAGGCGTACGGTCGCACGCGCTTGCTGCCCCGTGCGTGGCTGCAAGAAATTATTTGCATATTAGACCAAGCGTGTTTTTTTTCTAGTTGCGTTCTTAGATTACGCTTCGTTGCCTAGGGTACGCTGCAGTCATGGTCCTAGAGTCGTCTGACCTCCTCAAACCTTTTTAAAGGGAAACCAGATCAATAGGAACATGACCCGAGGTGTGTTAGCGGCCAACAATGCCAGATTTTTTCATGCAAAGGCATCGGCACAGCCTAACGACTGCCATAACACACCAGCAGCAACAACGGCTTCACGTGCCTTCCGAAGCACAGAGGAGCTCGAGATATAAAATGCCACTAAAATAGCGACCAATCCAATATGGATTGAGTTTTGAAGTTGCTTGACATGCGCATTCTCTACAGATTCGCGAGTCACGTTCGGCTAATAAGCTATCCCACACTAATATTATAAATGCGAAAGTCTTATAGATTTTAAAGAAAACTAGCAGCTTTCCCGCAGCTCCGCCTGCGTCAAAAAGTAGCCTGTGTTTGACCCCGGGTCTTCAACTATGTTCATACCAAATTTCATCAAAATCCGTTCAGCGGTTTGGCCGTAAAAGCGTAACAGACAGACAGAGCTGCGGGAAAAGGCTAGTATTAGATAAAAAGGAATTAATTGAGTTTAGAATTTAACATTGTAAAATCAGATTAAAGCCTTTCACGAAACCACTGAGGTTTGTATGACAATTGTAGAGTTCTCCAGACTTGACTGCCTCTGTGGTCCAGTGGTTAGTGTCTGCCATTAACCCAGAGGATTCGATTCCCATAGGAAGCATACTTTATATAGTTTTTCCAGTTTGGTTAGTACATTGCAGGCTTGAATCACCTGATTGTCTGATAAAAAAGATTCCGTGCTTTGAAAGGCAAGTTTAGCCGTTGGTCCCGCCATTTAGTGGTCGTTAAAGAACATCATGATCTGGTTTCCCTTCTTAAAAAAAAGGGTTATGGACGTCAGACGGCAGTCGCTCCAATGTAATAACCAGTACTGCCAAATCTAGGCCCATGATTAAATCGTACCCTGAGCTCCGAAGCGTAAGATGACGCTGCCACTAGGAATACACGATAGGATGAAAAAGAGTTCTCCGGACTTGGCTGGAGATCAATTTTGTACGCATATTACCTCGAGATATAGTATTATGTGAAATGTGAACTCATGAAAAGCTCGTTAGTCGAGACCGACCCGCGTATTCGTAGCGAATGCGCGTGTCAAGCGACGGCGTGACGCAACCACTATTGGATTGGTCGCCATTTAGTGGCATTTTCTATCTTGAGCTCCTCCGTACTTCGGAAGACACGTTAAGCCGTTGGTCCCGGTTGTTATCGATATATAGCAGGCGTTAGACTGTGTCAGATGCCTATAGGCAGTCTGCAAAAATTTTACAGTGTTGGCCACTAACAGACCTCCGATCATGTTCCTGTTGGTCTGGTTTCCCTGTAAAATGGGTTACGGAGGTCAGACGGCAGTCGCTCCATTGTAATGACCAGTTCCGCTAAACCTAGTAGGGTCATGACTTACAGCGTACTCTAGGCTCCGAAGCGTAAGCTGACGACGCAACTAGGAAAACACCCTAAGATGATGATATTATGTGAACTCAAGTGACACCATTCTATTATCGCGCAATGGCAACTTTTAAGGTCCATTAAAAATGTTGCGAATCCAGCGCGACGGGCGGACGCCCACAGAAATAACAATCGGAAGAAGTACCGTAGCGTATGCCAAAGTTAACAGACCTGCTAATGACACTTCTGTACACGAAACAAAATTTCACGGTGTTATATTCTTATTTCTGTGGGCGTCCCTCCCGTCAGTCCCGAATTCGCGTCGGTTTGAATTGAAAGTCAGACGAGCGTAATTTTGTGGTTCCTGAGTCGTAGAAAGTGAGTTGTAGAATTTCTGCTGCATTCGGTTTCACACAAAAGCCCTTTTTGCCATACGACGCAGGGTGCTCATTTTCTGCGACTCGGGACACACAAAATTACGCTCGTATGGCTTCGCCGTAAATGAAATACTTACATATACAATCTCGCAGAGCTCTTTAGCTTCGTGCTCCAGCGGTAGTATTCGGAACTATGTGGCGTCATCTATTGTCACACAACGACAACTTTAGATGAATCATTTACCTACACAATGTAGCAGTTATTTTGTTGGTTTTCGATGGTGTTCGTGTTGCAGAACTACGAAGTGGTGACATATAGTACTGCGCGATGACACCTTTAGTAAACTAAGGTGATGCCATCTAGTAATACGTGATGACAACTTTGAATAAAGCACTAACCTATACAATCGAGCAGCTCTTTCGCTTGGTGCTCCTGTGGCAGCACTCTGAAGTCCAGGAACCAGGTCTCGCCCCACGCCAACGTGAACGACGTGATGATTAGGAAGACTTGGTACACTGGCTGCGATGCGTTTGGCCACTGTTGGACAAGAAAACATTGAAAATTATCAATATGTCCGTTACTATTTACCCGGCTGCGCCAGAAGGAGGGTTATGTTTTTCGAGAGTATGTAGGTATGCCACCTGTTGAGAGACCACGTTAAGGTCGATGAACATGGTACTTCAGTCCTCCAGCGACTCCCACGATATCGTCGGCAAAACGAAGGATAATGATAAATTATCTGGCACGCTCTGCAGCCTGAACGGCTCGATGGATTTAAGTCCAAGAGGTGTCAGTTAGATTCGTATTTACTGTGTGACACTAGGCATATAAAAATGAAAAAATTATAAAAATAATGGCGGATTATTTATTTATTTTTTCTTTTATTTCTAAATTACACAGAAACGTAGTCGAGTTTTTTTACTTTTTTTTTTAAATTACCATTAATTTGTTAATACTCTTACTCTTAAGTTTATGTAGGGGGGAGGGGGGATTGAAAGGACTACAAATGTTACTTAATGTGGTACGATTTTAATTAAGTAAGGAAACAAGCCATCACGGCTTCGTAGTGTATGCTATCGTAAGTGCGTTATCCCGGTATTCGTTTACTAATATCTAATGGATTACATGGACAATCGGCCATGTACACCCTGGTGTTTTTTCAGAAACGCCTGGCGACCTCCGTCCGACGTGGTTCTTTGAAAAATATTACTATGAGATCAAAGAAGTAAATACATTCAAAAGAAATGTTATTTTTTAAATAATCGCTTTAGTGTTTCGTCCAATCGTGTTTTTTCTAGTGGCCTCCTCAGCTAACGCTTCGGAGTCCAGGGTACGCTGTAACTGCTGTAAGTCATGGTCCTAGATTTGGCGGTCCTGGTTATTTATTTATTTATTATAAGGAAGACCAACAGCTTATATCTATACAATAGGTAACTCACTTAAGCAATTTAGAAGCCAACTATAGGTCCTCACAGATAGAATTACAATAGAGCGACTGCATTCTAAAATCCATAACCTTTTTTACAGGGAAACCAGACCAACAGGAACATGACCGGAGGTGTGTAAGTGGCCAACATTGTTAATTTTTTTTCAGACTGTCGAAAACAACCGGAATCGAAGGCTTAACATGCCTTCCGAAGCACGGAGGAGCCTGAGATAGAAAATGCTACTAAATAGCGACCAATCCATTACGGGTCGCGTTTCGCCCTTGCTCGACACGCGCATTCGATTACTCACATCGCGGCTCGAGCTGCTCATGTTATTATACTAGCTTTCACCCGCGGCTTTACGCGCTCAAACGATTTCAACTTAGATTAATCTAAGTATTTCAAAATAACTGTTTTTCTTCGAAGTCTGCGCTCGAATAACCATAATAACAATATCCGTGTCGATTTTAAAACATAGTTACCCGGATTCCCCCTTTAAGGGGTTCATTTTCGGAAAATCTTAATGCAGGTATTTACATATTTATCATGATCAAACCGGAAAAGTTTGCAAGAAATTAGTCTAACTAATCTCGTTTCGGTTCGGTTCGGTCGTCTCGGTTTGGGCTGTGCGGTGATATATCAGTCAGTATATATATATACATATAGATTATTCTTTACTATTGAATAATTTAGTATCGAAATAGTACACTAATCGATACCACAAAAATTGATCATCTCGAATGTGACATTGGCGAAGTTATTAATGTAATTAACATCTAAATATTGGTTACTAAAAGCTAAGATTTAAACGGGATTCATTTTTAAACGACTTCGCCGCGGTGCGCCATCTATTGGTGGCGAGCGATCACTATCTTTTATCTAAGCTAAGAAGCTAAGACACAGTACGTCACCCATGAGATTTTATTGACGCAGACGATAGCGACATCGTTAACAATTTAGTATGGCACACGAAGTAATAACAAAGACGTCACGCTGCTTCTAATAAACATTTAGTCACAGATAACCCCCAATAGATTGAGTATCATTCAATGCTTGTTCGCGTCGACAGTCACCAAACTTAGAGGAAGTGCGGGGGTCGGGAGCGGTAGCTGACGTTTAGTGATGTGACATTGAATGAAACTACCAAAACCTTATCGATTTTGTGTCACTTTTCTTGCAATCTTTATAGTATTATCAAACGCGCAATAACATTAATAATCGCACATATTTTTAACCGACTTCCAAAAAGGAAGAGGTTCTCAATTCAGTTTTATGTTTGATATCTCATATCTCCGTCATTTAGGAACGATTTGGATAATTCTTTTTGATGTGATACCTAATGGTTTATAAATCTATGAACGCCGGATACATGCACGAAAAAGTGTCAGGTTCCACGTGCAAAAGAGAGCGCGGAACAAGCCATAGAGAGGCATGATCGGCCTCGATATTATTTTGCATCAATATTTTCTTATGACTACGTTATCACGTAAAACTATCGTCTCTAACAGACAACCAATTTTTATTTGAAAGGTATAACTGACAAATTGGTCCCATAGTCATCAAAATCTATGTATATACAAGGAATTAGGGTAACTCACTCTTTTGAATAATAAGGAGAATAGAATAAAACATATAAACATTATTTATTAGTTTCGTTTTAAAATATTGTAGTGGGAGCGAGGTAGCATGCTCGACCGCCACAAAGGTAAGATGGGGAACCGTATGGCTCTGACAGTGCTGCGTCGGAGGCCTATTATATAGTCAGCCAAGTTGCGAACCCCAAGTATCGCTCAACGCCATCCAGTGGCCATGTTACCATCCTGTAGTTGAGTCTAGTAATTCCAGTGGCGCCTGTATAGATGTCGCCACAAATATATTGAGATACTTAATCCATTTTTCATTTTTCGTCGGGCTTTTGGAAAACCTTGAAATAAATTACATAATTAAAATCTTTAATTAAATTTAATTAATAAGTCGTAATAAACAATCGATAAAAAATTATTCTTTCAAATTGAAAGGGGTAACATCACTACGGTAAAACGTGACTTATCGAAAAAAAGGACAAACATATAGTTGACACTTGGGAAAGAGAGAGATGCTTGCAAAAGACATCAACGTCACCCCATTTTGGTACTCTGGTTGTTACATAGTTCGACCATTATAAAGTGAACTCTGCACTTAATTGTATTAAATTAATTAATAAATTTACCTGTGAAAATTTATACCATCCTTTTAGAGATTTGATGTCTTTGATGATTTTCCGCACCATTTTATGCAACATGTACTAATTTTTACACACTCAACGAACCTAATCGATTTTTTCGGAAATTTTTACGAAACAACCTCACAGCTCTGAGTTCTGGTCGCAACTAATGAAAGGCCTATATGCAATTTCATTTATTTGTGCAAAAGCATATAAGTGCGGTGACCGCGGTCGCCCATACAAGCGGAATCTATTGGGGGTTATCTGTGACATTTAGTAGAAGATTTAGAGTAGAACCTATTATGACCAGACAAAAAAAATATTAAAGAACTTCCATCTTTTTTTCATGACAATATGTTCTGGTAATCAATAGTTTCATTACGCGGTACGGTAACACAAATTTATTAAAACAAGCTTGTTTACAGCTTTAAAAATCTCTTTTGGCATATGATAAAATAATTATTAGCCAAGGTTTTAAGGCTATACACATTACGATAGAGCGAAACCGCGGGAAACCACAAGTAAATTCATATGTTCGAGAGATTCGGATTTTCATGCATTTTTTGTTATACCCCACACAGCAACAGATGGCGCCACATGAGGCTTTTTAAAATGAAACACGAAATTAGTTCGTTTCTACATTTAACCAACCGTAAATTATAATATTTTTATTAGAAAACTGTCGATCGGTAACGATTATCACAGATATTTTTTTGAAGTGTATCGAATAGTTCAGTCTATTTCGACGCCAAAAAACATTTTTTTTTTAGAATAAGTAAGTGCTATTTTTGAAAGTGTGACTCACGCAAATAATTCTTGTTCGATATCGAATGATTTCCTTTCGATATCGAAGGATTTTTGCTCGATATCAAACGATTTCCATTCGACATGTATGACATACATTACCTCTCCTCCGTCCTCCCTCTGGTCGCCAATGAGTAGCTATACATAGAAGCCCAGCGTTCGTAGTGCATTCGACAGATATGACCCGCCCAATCCCACTACAGTTTAGCGGCCTTGCGGTCCGCATTGACAATCCCAGTCGCAGGGTAAGTATTTCGCACCGCACTCTATTTGTCCTAGCTACAACCGGCACGCTTCGCTCCATTGCTGTTTGACAAATCTTGAGTTTGCACTTGAGATTCTAAGACAATGACCAAGTATGGGCACCATAGGACAAATACCGCCTTTGCCAAGGGATCGGAAACCTGTTAAACTAGCTAAGAATGCATCCGGGAAGGCGCTAAGATGAGTACTAGTATTCTTTACTACTTTTTTATTGAATCTCTATGTAAAAAATTATAACACCTGTATGTGTTACCTATGTTTATGAAATAAAATATTGATTGATTGATGAATGAACACTTTATTGAACCAATAACAGATATAAAAAATACAGCATTGGAGATTGGAGGCTACCACAGAGCTTGCTCCATGGCCTTCCTAGTTGCTGTAAGCATGGTCATAGCCATGTCATAGCTATTAAATATAATATGCGTCACATGTTTTGTTGTGGGTGTTTCATAAACTGTCCCTCCGTAATGTGTGTCGAAATAGTGAAAACTATTCGACACACTGCAAAAATTACGACGGCTGCTAAAGTCGAAGTATTTTTTAAAATGCCGAATTTAGAAACGATAGTTTAAAAACGTTGTACTTGCATTTGAAAAAAACATAATATTGTCGTGTTTCATTTCGAAAACAAAGACCGAGGCGCCATCTGTTGGTACTTGTCACAAAAGTAATGTTAACAAGCTGGTTACGATAAAAAGCAGCTTTATTTATCTACTCATAAGTAACTTCTATTCTTCGTAACTTTGCTTGTAAACAATAATTATTTTAAAATGTAGGTAGGTAGCCGTTTTGTTTGTTTACGAATTACGAAATTTGTTTTTGTAATTGGTAATTGTAGAATCGTATATCAAATTGACATACGTCAATGTCATGTTTAGTTTTAGATGGAACATAGATGAAACTATTTTATTATTTTTATATTACTTTACGGCTCCTGATGCCCATGGTTTAAGGAGTGTGGCGTTTACGGGAACGAAGGTATGTTTGGATGAATAGAGGTGCCATGTATTGGCCAGTTGGGCCTCTCGAGTTTTAACCTAATTTGGCAACGCTTAACCTTGGCATACAGCCTACGCCCACATGGCACTTTTGCCTTATCTTGCCTTATATTTGTATCCAAAGTATGACCTGTGCGCGGATTGCCGTGTCCTCAACCGAGGTCCCAACGGAAGATCAGCGCTGTGATCAGATGGCAATATGCTGAGTTAGGACCTTTTTGGGAACACACAACCTTTTTTCTAATGCTTTTTCTTTGATGTATATTTTTTTTTCTTTTTGTGTGTTTCTAAAATAAATTATTTTCTTTCTTTCTTTCTTTTCTTGGTTTCTATGTTGGTATTTGGTTTGAACTTTGTCGACTAGATGTCGCTGGTCAACACAACCAGAAAAAAGAAAGAATATATTTATTCGCTTTGAATGGGTACAACACGGGTACAATTGGTAATAATTTCATGCGATAAGTTCCAAACATTCAACCTCTTACGGCATACAAATATAAACATTTCCAAATCTAAACAATATCTATTCATGTCAATTAATCATAAAATTTATTTATTATTATTAAATTAATTATTTATAAAAGGGTAATATCAAAAAGGTTAAGTTACGTCAATTTACTATTCAAAATTCCCGAACACTTAAGAAGTTAATACAGTACTTTTTTGAACGACATCATTTCTAGTTTTTTTTTTATATCTTCGGGTAGTTTAATAAAGAGTTTTATACAACTACAGTAGGTAATAGTTGATGTGCGCATATTTTGTCCGTACAATGGGATTTAGTAATTTATTCGACTTTCTTATTGTGTAATATGTATATATATATTTCATAAATAAATAAAAATCATAATTAACTACAGTTCCTCTGTTAAATAATTAATACATATAATATACATAAAGTAAATAATAAATACATTACTTACTTTGGAATGCTTTGCCTGCTGATATTAAGGAAAGTCCTAACAAATTTTTATTTAAAAAGCGGGCACGTGTGCACATTTTGGACTCGCTCAGTTAATGAAAACTTCTCAATGTGACTTGACTTCATCATTGATATTTGTGTAGGTATATGTATATATATATAGGTATATATTTAAAATGAAATAGTATTTGTGTATGTTTTATGTATGTTTACGTAGTGTATAAACTTAAGCTTTTGATAAAATTTGCTCTATAAGTAATACATTTTTCCCCCTTAACTTTTTTGCGCCAAACTATCTTTCCGTTTCTCCCAATGGTTGACTGGTAGAGAATGCTCTTAGCATTAAGTCCGCCAATTGTTATAAGTATATGTGTACTTTGTGGAACAATAAAGTTTTAATAAATAAATACATAGCATCTACAACCTTCATACATATTAACATAAATATTAGCAATAGAAAATAAAAAAAATAATATTTAAAAGAAAAAATAAAAACAAACTCCGTATCGATGTCACATCTGGTAGCAATTTTTTTTTGTATATCTTTGTAAACATTCCGTAGAATGACAATCTGCGTCCTCCCAATCTATACATATATACAAATAAATAAAATTGGAGTGTCTGTTTGTAATATTGAAATAACCGTTTTGTACTACATGCATATGAATATATATACGGTACATGCACCAAAATAACATTTTTTATAATTTTTGTCTGTCTGTCTGTCTGTTTGTTCCGGCTAATCTCTGAAATGGCTGGACCGATTTTGACGGGACTTTTATTGGCAGGTAGCTGATGTAATAAGGAGTAACTTAGGCTACGTATATTTAAGAAAAAAAAACTTTTATTTTAGAATAATAAAGTAAAAAAACTAAAAAATTAAAGAATCGACTGTTAGGCGGAACGAAGTTCGCCGGGTCAGCTAGTCTTCACTAATATTATAAAGAGGAAAAATTTGTATTTTTGTGTTTATGTTTGTAATGAATAAACTCAAAAACTACTGTGCCGATTTCAAAAATTCTTTCACCATTGGAAAGCTACATTCACCCTGAGTAACATAGGCTATATACCGCAGGCGGAGCTGCGGGAAACAGCTAGTGATTAATAAAAATAGTGAGGGTAATGCAGTATGAAGCGTGTTATGTAAAAAAAAAGAGATTAATATTAGTTATGTAAGTTCTCATGTAAGTGAATTTAAAATTATGTTTTTAAGAATAAAATATCTTAAACCTTATAAGGAAATCGAATTTATTTAGAATGATTACTGTAAGCATATATTAATTCAAATAAATAATGATGAAACTTAACAAAACCGCAACATTCTAATATATATATATGTAGATAGGACGGTCAATTAATTGATTTTTTTAAAAGTGGTACGCAAAAAGTCAGCCTAGGGACGACGCCGCAGATTGCACGCACGCACTGTTTCCGCGCTGTGAATATTCTATTATTCTCAGTAGAAATGCCCCATATTGGAATCCCATAAATAATATTTGATTTAACATAGCCGTGATAGGCTGTTAGTCAATCTCCATAATGCAAAAGCAAATCTATTTAGTTTCGTGCATATATTCTCTATATGCTGTTTACATGTGCATTGATTGTCTTTAGTGATGATTAATTTCGTTTCTGTAATTGATCCATTTGGTAAGTTAACATTTAATTCATCACACATCACACACACACACCACACCAAAGAACACCATACTACAAAAGTTTGGTAGCTCACCGATAGATGGCGCTACGTCCGTGTTAAAACGCGCCATAATTGAGTTATTTTCATCCTCTCTTAACTATCCAATATTTTATAACACCACACTATAGACGTTCAGTCACTCGCCACTAGATGGCGCTACATTAAATTAGAACGACCATGATTATGTAAATTTCAAATCTCATATATTTTCAAGATGTTTATCCTGGCATCGATAAAACCCCTAGGGTCTAGTTAGTAGATAGGAAATCCAGTTTCCTATAATCAAGGAGCTAGCAGTTACTTAATCTATCGACAATTTTTTAATTGTCGATAGATTAAGTAACTGCTAGCAAAATTACTCGTAATTACTCAATACAATAAATCTTATCGTCTTGCAAAAATTCTACCCGACCACAGAATACGACACTTTTGGGATTTCGCATAGTTTTGCACCATAGATTAATAATAGATCTCCGCGCCAATTTATTAATCAAGTTTTGAACATATGAATCACATATATTTTTGTCAAAAACCCTTAGACAAAGGTCCATTCAAACTGACGCGACGAAACGCCCACAGAAATAAGAAACGGTAGGAGTGCCGTAGCGTGTGCCAAAGTTAACTGGCCCGCTAATGACACTTCTATTTGTTCTTATTTCTATGGGCGTCCCGCCAGTCGCGCGGGATCCGCGTGAGTTTGAATGGACATTTAAATTTGATACCACAATTGCCAATTTCGGTACTTTTTGGCGCCAAAAATTCGCCCTTATTATTCTTTACTATTTCGACCTCCAGAGTGACACTCGCGCCAAAAAGACAAAGCTCACGATGTGTCCATTATTAAAATTGGATCAGCCGATTTTTGACTACTAGGTAACAAAGATACATACGTACGTACAGGTAAACATAACACTCCTTTTTTTGGCTTCACCGCAGTCGGGTAAATAGGATTTCGTTCAAGCACAGAATAGATAATAGTACTAAAGTAGTTTAAGCATGTTATTAAATCATAATTCTTAATTATTGGTTAAAAAATAATAATTATTGGTGTCGAAATAGTGCGAACTATCCGATACACTAAAAAAATGCAGTCATTTTTTTTATGTGTTAATGATGTTTAATGATTATGATAATAGTAATATTCATTAGATAATATGAATTTAGAATGTTTAAAAAACATTGAAAAACTAAATAATATCCAGTTTAATTTTAAAACAACGACATGAGGCGACATCTATTGGCACATGAGAAAAAGTCTATACTTCCTACTAATATTTTACCTATAGCATATATTCTGTAATCTGTGCTAATACTAGTAGTTCTGTGAACAGTAGACTTCGCGAACATCATATATAATTTCTTGAGTTTCGGTACGTGATTCAAATGATACTTTATACTGATTCGAATCTTTGGACTGATGCAAATACCAATGATCTATTCACAACAATGATACACTTTTGCTAGGCCTATTAGAATGAGATTGGTTGAATTATTAAGTACGGATCAACAGAACCATATCATTAAATGATGTGTCAATAGTTTGACTATTCGAAACATTACAAAAATATAGAAAATACTTGTATTATTCTCATATAAATCGACATGGAAATTAATTTCAAATAGAAGTGAAAGCGAGTTGTACATAAAATTACCGCTACGTGGCGCCATCTTTTGATATAATACCCGGCATATAAGTAGAGAAAGTGTGAGCGGGACGAAGCCATACAAATAATAAGCTTATCTCGATTACACTTTGTCAACTTACATGACATTGACATCATGGGGCTAAGGCTCCAGTGCTATTAATCCGTCTCGCCGTCACCAGTAGAGAATTTATCATAATTTCCGTGTCTATGAGCGCGTCTACATAGACAAAGTTGCTGCTACTACGGAGGCTCAAATATAATTTATTTGTCATTTTGAAATGATAAATTTAATAAATATTTAAATATACATTAAATAACAGATACAACAACAACAACAACTAAAAAACATTAAATAAACTTACAAGAAATTACAACTAAATTTAGTGGCTTCAAGCGATCACGCCGCATCTTTAATGCTTTGAAGAAAAGACAGTACAAGGGAGCCGGTTATGTGTAATCGACCAAAGCTATCTCACCTTTTCCACCGAATGTTCAAGACGTCCGTCATACATATTGTACTTTCTCTTAAGTTTGTGGAATATTTTCTATAAATTGATAAACGTTTTAATAAATTCTATTTTATTCTATCGCAACCGGCGTCCAAGAGATGGCGCCACCTGGCGATGTTTTCATGCCAAACTCGCATTCATTGCGATTTTTAATACGTATGTTAACTGTACATTCCGATTTCTAAGCTATCGTTTGGAGTGTAATCGTATCTATAATTTTTGTAGTGTGGCGCGTAGTCAAACTATTCGTCACACAATAAAACCTGGGCCTATAGTAACTATAGTCTACCATTCGAATTAATCGAGAAGTAGAAGTGCCATAAGCAGGCCAGTTAACTTTGGCACACGCTACGGCACTTCTACCGAATCTTATTTCTGTGGGCGTCCCGCAAGTCGCGCGGGATTCGCGTCAGTTTAAACGTACCATAAAAGAGATTTAGATCAATATTTGTCGAAACACGGCTTTTAGTCGTGTTTTGTGATAATCGGCCTCAAAGAGACCATATCATGCCATGCATCAAATGCGATCAACAAAAACTACCTTAGCAGCGCTTGGCTAGTCTTTGCAACTACCAATAGATGGCGTCACAAGGCGGTATTATAAAACTCGTCAATATTTTATGTTTTGGCGCACATTATATTTGTACCTTTTAGGTCAATTGTAGTTTTTTTACAATATTTACATCTCAATTTTTGTGTATCGTACAGTGAAAACTATTTCGATACTTGTACTGCCGTAACATACACAATGTTGAATTGACACATTGATTATTCATCATCATCATTTCAGCCGTAGTACAGTCCACTGCTGGATATAGGCCTCTCTTATTGATTTTCACAATGACCACTTGGCAGCAGCCTGCGACCTTTTTCAGGTCATGTGACCATCGTCGGTGGATGTCCAACGCTACGCTTGCCAGTTCATGGTCGCCATTCTAGAACCTTTCTGCCCCATCGGCCATTGGTTCTCCGCGCTATGTGCCCATTACCACTTCAAAGAACTAAGTCGCTAGCGTCTGCGATTATAAAATCTCGTAGTAGACCTCCAGTATTATCGCGGAAGATCTAGGAGGAGATAAATTAAGGTCAGAGGTAAGATTTCGATTGGCTTTGGATTGGCTACTTTGGAGTTGACCTCTTTTTTAATGAGGAGCTCGTTAGTCGAACGCGACCCGCGTATCCGTAGCGAATGCGCGTGTCAAGCGACGGCGTGACACGACCAATAATGGTCGGATTGGTCGCCATTTAGTGGCATTTTCTCTCTTGAGGTCCTCCGTTCTTCGGAAGGCACGTATAGCCGTTGGTCCCGGTTGTTGTCGATAGATAGCAGTCGTTAGGCTGTGTCAGATGCCTTGGAGCAGCCTGAAAAATTCTGACATGTGTTGGCCACTAACACACCTCGTCATGTTCCTGTTGGTCTGGTTTCCCTGTAAAAAAGGGTTACGGAGGTCAGACGGCAGTCGCTCCATTGTAATAACCAGATTAGCCAAATCTTAGACTTACAGCGTACTCTAGGCTCCGAAGCGTAAGCTGACGACGCAACTAGGAATACACGCTAGGATGATGTATGTATTTAAAAAAAAATTGTACACAAATAACATAATACAGAATACAGCAAAAGGCGGACTTATCCCAAATAGAGATTAATTATTCTTATTAACTATTAGGTATTTCTTGTGTTAGCGAGAAAAATACAAAATAACCCCCTTATTCATAAAAAAAATACGAACGTTCATTAAGTCTACAATATACTAAAATATGATTGGTCTGTCAGTCTTGGCTAGCGTTGCCAGGCGTCCGGATAAAGCCGGACATACATAGGGCGCACTGTAAGTTTCCGGAACTGGCCACTTACATAAACAATATTTAAAAATTTATTGCAACATTTGAAAATAGAACTCTTTGGCTGTAGAATGCAGTTGGTTTCATCTGACTGTCTTTTGTTTTTACCTTGTGGCGCCATTTAAAAAATTGTGTGTCTACATCAACATGGATTTAACTCGGGAAAATTTTCGTAGTATGATTTTCTACGATTTTAAGTGTAATTTGACAGCTCAACAGAGCATCGCTCGGCTTGAAACAGCTTTTGGCAATGAAGCACCATGCAAGACAACTGTTTATAGCTGGTTTGCAGAATTCAAGCGTGGTCGTATCAATCTCAGTGACGAATCTCGCGATGGTCGGCCGTCCACCGCTGTGACCAACAAAAACATTAATGCTGTGCGCCGTATGATTGAAACAGACAGGCATGTGACCTACCATGAAATTCGCGCATCCTTAGAAATAGGCATGAGTCAAATACAATTAATCCTACACAAACATTTGGGTGTGAGAAAGCTGTGCTCGCGGTGGATCCCACACAACTTGACCGAGGCTCAAAAAACGGACCGCGTCACTTGGTGCAGTGCCATGCTTACCAGATTCAACGAAGGTGCGTCAAATTTGGTGTGGGACATAGTAACAGGTGACGAAACATGGATTTATTGCTACGATCCCAAAATAAAGCAGCAATCGAGCGTATGGGTCTTTCAAGATGAGCCGAAACCAACCAAAGTGGCGCGCGTGAAAAGTGCATCTAAGCGGATGATTGCTTCTTTTTTTAATAAAACTGTACACAAATAACATAGCAATATTGCAGAGCAATTAATTTTGTAATTTTTCTTGCAAATAACTACTAATTTTATAAAACAGTAATTTCATAATCATGTTAAATTGATTTTGAAGTAACTATTTTATCAAAACTATTCCTTTTCGGAAAGAGCGAGCGGTGCGCGGGCGACGGGAAAAGGGCGGGGCTTGAACTTCGATGCCTGTTTGTCACGTTTTAACAATGAAGCCGCAGACAAAAAATACGCAAATACACGGAGCGCGTGAACTCATTGATTTAATAAAATGTTAGTTATCGTTTTTATGGACAATTTTGGGATTTCGACGTTTATTTTTTCCTACACAAATATGATCAGTATTCGATACTGAGTACACTCATTTTTATTTATACTATTAAAAATTAGTGGTAAATTATGTACTTTAAAATTGATACCGTTTTGTGAAAACGTTTGTATTTGTCTCAGCGGTTTATTAGTTGGTCCCTTTACAAGCCGTAATTCTATTTCCGCGTGCTGACAAAGGCTGCGGTGTGATACCTATATTCAGAAAAAAACTTGGTTACTAAAACATTTTTTTTACAGGTAAGGTAACTGACACGAAACATGGCTACAGCAAAGAAAAAATGTCGACAATATAGTGTCGATTATTTGAAATATGGTTTTGTTCCATCAGAGGCAGACAAACAATTGCCCATGTGCCTATTATGCAACAAAGTTTTGAGCAATGACTATGAAACCATCAAAGCTCGAAGATCATCTAAAAAGGTGTCATACTGATAAAATAGGTAAAGATTTAAAATATTTTCAAACATTGAAAGAAAAATATGGAAAGAGACCCACCATGCACAGTATGTTCGCTTCAACATCTCAAAGTAACGATGATGGCTTGCGGGCATCTTACAATATCTCATTACTTATAGCAAAATCTGGAAAACCGCACACTATCGGAGAACAGAAAAAAACTTGTGTGAATCATCATGGCCGAATAAACATCAGCTCCGATAACAAAAATAAAATAAAAATAAATTAAGTGAATTTTAGTGGCCGAAGAGTGAAATAATTAACTTACTTATAAAAACTACGTATGAAAAACTAAAAATTTACGTATATTTGGAAAAATAACAGTAACAAATACAAACCAAACTTTTTGTTTTTTTTTTGACAATAACATCCATTGTGTGAAATATTAACAGTAAATAAAATAGAACCCTATTTATCTAATACTAGTGAAAGTGCAAGAAAGTGTAACGTAATATAGTGTAGTGACTAAACAACAACAAAACAATAACCTCAAACAAAAACTGCAAATAATTAAATACCTATCTTCTTAAAATTGAATTCGACAGACGCCATACATAATGACAAAACAAGTGCCATCTAACAGACTTATGAAGAACTAATAAGAACATCGCAAAGCCAAATCTGCATCAAAACTAAAACTAAAGTAACTCCATCTGCTGAAATATCTAGGAAACAAATACCAAAATTTGACAGATTGTGTCGATTGATTGAAGTAAGTACTTAATAATACTACAAAAATCTCCCAAGATGTCGCTGTGTGCAGGTTGTTTACAAAACATACAAAGTAAAGAATTTTTAAAATGCTCTTTATGTACTAAAGTATATGATTTACAGTGCACAAACGTTTCAAGTAAACGCTTTTATAACACAATGACCGCTGATCATAAAAATAAATGGAAATGCCAAGAATGTATATGTAAATTACCAAAATGCAATAATTCAAACACATCGATTAAGGAAACACAAGATAGCAAAATTGTATATGATACTAACAATACAAACGTGACCTTACGCCGCGGCACTCAGAAACTGAACAGCTCAGAATATGATTACCAAAGTGACTGCAATCAAACACTAGACAACATCATAGGGAATACACAAGCATCAACACCAATTAAACCTACACAAGATGAAACCATCACTCTACAAAAAATTAGTCAACTACTTGACACTAAGTTGGAATCCATATTCAACCAGAAATTGCAGGAAATTAAAGCATCCATCATTCAGGACATAAGATTTACCATTCAAGAGGAATTAAAAAATACAAAGCAACAACTAAAAGACGATTTTGTGCACAATACGTCAGAACTAAATAAAGAGCAAATTGATATAAAAGAAAAAATGAATAAAATAAATGAGAAAATTGTAAGCATTGAAAAAGAACTGCACGACTTAAAAACATCACATAAAATAGTTCTATATGGCCTCTCGGAAATAAATTATGAATCTGAAGAGGATTTGTGTATCCGGTTATCAAGATTATTTGGCGATACTATGAACATAAATATATACCCTTACATTGAGGAAATAAAAAGACTAGGAAAACAAGGCAATAAAAGGCCATTGATGATCGAGATAGGAAACAAGAGGATGACTAATTGTATTATAAAAAACTCTAAAGAATTCAAAAACAGTGGATTAGCGGTAGGAGTCTACCTAGAAGGAGAGAAACTTCAAGTAAGAAATACACTGGCAAAAAACTTAAAAATAGCTAGACAAAATGGAAACCATGCATACATAAAAAATGACACACTATTCGTGAATGGTGTAAAATACAATGAGAAAGACAATACAATAAACCAAAATAAATTACAATTGATAACCACTTCTCAAAACACAGAAATCAATGACCACAACACAACCAAAAGTTATAATCCATTTCGGAAAGAAATACAGGACCGGTCATTTCAGTAGAGATGAATTTACGATCACTTGTCAAAACATACAAAGCATAGGAAATAAAATACCTGCCATAGAACAATTCTTATTGGATTCAAATATTGATGTATTAATACTCCCAGAACTATGGAGGGACGAAAATTTTTGTGACACAATTACTATACCGAGATACAAAATAGCATCAAAATTTTGCAGAAAAACACGCGAAGGCGGAGGAGTTGGTATTATAATAAAAGAAGAGATTGAATATATAGAAAGAAAGGATATTGTTAATTTTTCAAAAGAATATATAACTGAGTTTAGTGCTATAGAAATACCAAAGATAAATTGTATTATTATAGGATTATACAGAGCAGATCGTTATATAAATATATTTTATACGCAAATAAATAAATTACTAACAAAGTTAAATTTAAAAGATAAAAACAAACATCTTATAATAATGGGCGATTTTAACATAAATATTATAGAAAAAAACAGAAAAACTTTAGACTTTTTAAATCTGATGCGCTCTTTTGACCTAAAATCGCTAATAAAGGAACCTACGCGTGTAACTGACACTACTGCAAAGTGCATAGATCTGGCTTTTACAAATAATAAAGCACTTATTATTACTTCGTATGTTGAGGACCACGGTTTCTCTGATCACAAGTCTATTACAACAAAAATACAATACAAACAAAACTTTAATAAAATATGGTACAAAGATAAAAGATTTTTTTCAAAAAATAATATTGAAAACTTTAAAAACTCAATCAAAAATATTAATTGGGATGACATTATAAATAAAAACAATGATGCTAATGAAAACTTTAACTTATTTTTAAAAGAAATACAAAAATATCTAGATATTTACATACCCAAAATAAAGACAAAGATATTAAATAAAATGAAAAATACATGGCTCACAGTTGGATTAAAAAAATCATGTCAACATAAAAGAATGCTCAGAATTATCCTTAACCATACAAAAAATACAGTTATAAAAAAATATTACGATAAATTCAATAAGATATTAAAAAAAACCATTAAGACATCTAAAAAGTTACAATACATGAAACAAATAAAACAATCCGAAAACAAATACAAAACAATGTGGCAAATAATCAACACTAAAACAGGAAAAAGTAAACCCAAACAGTATGCAAACATTAAACTTAAAATAAATGGTAAAATAGAAGACTGTCCTTTAAAAATCTCAAATGCATTTAATGATTACTTTGTAAATATAGGTAAAAATACTGCAAGTGCAAATCAAAATGGACACCCGGTCATAAACACTCCAATAACAACAATGTTTTTACAACCAGTAAAAGAGGAGGATATCATAGATATAATCAAAACAATGAAAAACAAATACAGTTGTGGAATTGATGAAATCCCACCAACCCTAATAAAAGAATGTGCTAAAGAACTAGCTAAACCACTAACTACACTAATAAACCAAAGCTTTAATGAAGGATTATTCCCAGATGCATTAAAAATATCACTGATTCGACCAATACATAAGAAAGATGACCAAACAAACCCCGGTAACTTCAGACCATTGGCCGTACCAACTACATTTTCTAAAATATATGAAAAAGCAATAAGTAACCAACTGTATACATTTTTAGAGAAATATAACATTCTAGATAGTAGCCAAAATGGATTTCGAAAAACTAAGTCAACTACACATGCAGTATACGAATATGTTCAAACTGCCCTTCAACATATAAATGATAAAAAATGCTCAATGGGTTTGCTTTTAGACATGACTAAAGCATACGATAAAGTACCGTATAAAATACTTTTATCCAAGCTATATGGGTCTGGTATACGAGGTCCGGCCTACTCTTGGTTTCAATCATATCTTGACAATAGACAACAGATAGTCCAAATTGAATACCACAATGAACGAAATTATTATACACAATTAATAAGATCGGAACCACAAACACTGACATGCTCAATACCTCAAGGTAGTGTATTAGGTTGCATTATTTTCTTATTATACATCAATGACCTTCCGAAAACCGTCAACTCAAATAATAGCCTGCCAGTTCTTTTCGCAGATGACATATCTATACTTTTAAAAACTGATAATGAAATTGACCTAAAACCATTAATTGATACAACATTAAAAAAAATACACCAATGGCTAGATGATCATAATTTGCAAATAAACATAAAAAAGACCAAAGCTATCCAATTTAGACCATATAATAAAAGTCCTATTCACATAGATATCATTTTTCAAAATTCTAAAATAGAAATAGTAGAATCATTTAACTTACTTGGCATAAATATAGATACACACATTAATTGGAAAACACACATAGAAAAGCTAGAAACTAAATTATCTAAATTCATATATGCACTATTTGAAATCAAACAAAGCACCAATATAGAAACAGCCCTATCAACCTACTACGCATATGCCTATTCTTGGTTCAAGTACGGAATAATGTTGTGGGGAAATAGCGTAAATATACAAAAGCTCTTTATTGTACAAAAAAAATGTGTTCGAATCATAGCCCAAATAGACAATACCCAAAGCTGTAAACCATACTTTAAAAAATATAAACTACTTACACTACCATCAATATATATTCATGACATTTGTTCTTTTGTCCAAAAAAACCTCAATATGTTCAAAAAAATACATGAAACACACAATATCAATACAAGACACAAAAGTAAATTACACTTACCTCACTCAAGAATAAAAATGTTGAATTGTAGCCCACAATTTATGGCCATAAAATTATACAATAAATTACCTAACTATATAAAAAATGAAAAAAAGTACAACTCGTTTAATAAAAAAATAAAAGAATTCCTAATAGATAAGACTTTCTATTCAGTAGATCAATATTTAGAAGATAAAAATTCATGAACAAATTCAATTTTAGCTCTAGTTTTGTTAAATCAATGTATTATTAAAACTTATAGTAAAATTTTAAGCAATAAAATAAGTGTGATTAAGTACACTTATTAATAATAGAGGTACAAACATTATTAGCGACGTGACTGAAAACACTACTCACCTTGATTTGTATAGAGTTAATTAGTATAGTATATAGTTAAGTTGCTATGTATATCAAGGTAGATAAGGTAATTTTTAAGGTCAAATAAATGAAGGGATTATTATTAGAATAGGGTAATAAGTGTAAATATAGCATAGGGTTTCTTATTTTTAGCATTAAGGTATTTTATAAGAATTAATTTTGTAATTGTAAGTAGCACTATTTGATTTTCGAAGAGCGTTACCATAACGAGAACCAAGGTCTTTTTTAAGTAAATATGGTAAAACTCACATTCCGGGAATCAAAAAGCGTTACCGTAACGAGAGCCGAACACAAGATTCCACGACTGCCGATAGATGGCGCAGTTACGAAATAGAACTGGCTATGCAGATTTTTACTCGCGAGGTAATAAGGTTCGACGCGATTTTGAGTCGGCAGTACTGGAATCAATTCGGCTCTCGGAACACTTGGAATGGAAGAAAACTAAGGAAGACGAAATAAAGGAAGTGAATACAAGTGATCTTTAATTTCGGACCCGGATCCCTGCTCCAGTGCTCAAGTGAAGTGTTAGTGAATATCGTCGGTCGGATCGGAAGCTAGGACCCCTGTGCTCGGAATCGGACCCCTGGATCTCAGGAATAGGACCCCTGCTACTCGGAGTCGTCGAGATCGGACCTCTGCTCGGATTGTCGGCGGATTAGAAGATAGGCCCCTCGCTCATCCTGCTGGCCCGCCCCCCCCCCTCATACAGTCCACTTATCGACGTCGTCCTCGGCAGCCGGAGTGAAGCTAAGCAGCCCGAAGCCACGCCGCATCGCCGCCCGCAGCCACGCCGCCTCGAGCCAAGCCGCCTGAAGCTGAGCCGCCTTGTGCCGAGCCGCCTGAAGCTGAGCCGCCCGAAGCTGCGCCGCCATAAGCTACGCCGCCTGGAGCTGTGCCGCCTGAACCTAAGCTGCCTACGCTGTCGCTCGTCCGCACCTGCCTTCGCCCTTTACTACTATAACGTGTTAAGGACAGATTGGGACGACTGTGCGCCACCAACAGCGCGCGCAACGCCAACCATAGTTGGTCCTTCGAGCCGGATCAAGGAAGAGGGATGCCTACAACCAGGTCGACAACCGCCACAGCTGGAAAGTCCGCCTCGACTGATTGGAGCATGAACACGCCAGCCGACACAGAAACCACCGGGACAGGGATCTCGACCCGATCGACGATAACAAGAAGAACGCCGCCGCCATCCCGCGCCGCCGAGTCGTCTCCCTCCCGCACCGCTATGGGGGATCGTGCCGCGTCGGTCATGTTTGTGGAGGGAGAACTCGCCGCGCCCGTTGCGCCTCCAGTACCCCCCGCACCCGTCAATAGTGGGTACATCGCGCCGCGTTCCGGTACCATTGGCGAACCGCTCACGCCTCTAACTACGCGCGCTATGATTCAGCAACACGACGAGTTGTTGAGTCGCATCTCCGAATCCCAGAAGCGCCGCCAAGGACAGCCTGCAGTTCCTGATGTGATGGAATCCGGAACGAGTGCGAGGCCCACAGGAGCGCGCCCAAGAAGACCGAACATAGAAACACAGTCGGTGCGTTCATCGAAACGAGCTGCATTAGAAGCCAAGATGCAACTCGCCCGCAGGGAACTAGAAGTAGCAGAAGCCAGATCTAAGGTGGCTCAAGCTGAACTGGAGCTGCTACAACTGGATTCTGAGGAAGAAGAAGACTTCGTGCATGAAGAGCAGACACAGATGCATGTGCAGCAATGGTTGGATCATGCAAACACTGTGAAGGTTACTCCACCTAAGGAAAAGAAGAGTGACATTGAAGAACTGGCTCAAGTCATCAAGAAGATGTCAGAGAAGTCATCGGAGCACAGCCTATCAAAACATATGATAGAGCTTCCAAACTTCAACGGTGCAAGTGAAGAGTGGTTAGCGTTCAAGCGATCCTTCGAAGACACCATGAACGCCTTCACCGACGTGCAGAATTTGGCGCGCCTGAGAAGGTCTCTTCAAGGGAGAGCAAGGGAAGCAGTGAAGAGTCTCCTATTCACTGCCAAGACACCGCAAGAAGTAATGAAGGGATTGGAAGCGCGCTTTGGACGACCAGGAGCCATAGCCTTAGCGGAGCTGGATAAATTAAAGAGTACGCCGAAGATGCAAGAGACGCCGAATGATGTGTGCACATTTGCTAGCCACGTCAGAAATTCTGTGGCAACAATCAGTGCACTTGGAAAGGAACAGTACCTGAGTTCGCCAGAAACAATGAAGGCGTTAGTGGACAAGATGCCAGCAAACATCAAGTACAGATGGTTTATGTATCATCACAGCCATCGAGATGAAGAGAAGCCGGAGCTCATATTAATAAGGGATTTTCTGGACATAGAAGCTGACATGTGTGGTGACTTCGCCCCTCCTGAAGTATCGTGGGATGCCAAGAAGAGCGCAATAAGGAAGAGTGTCCATACAGTTCAGGAGAAAGAACACAATCAGCAGCCAAGCAAGAAGACAGAGTGTCCAGAATGTCAAGCAGAGCATTGGATCTACGAGTGCAGAAGATTTAAAGAAGCAGATATGGACAAGAAATGGGAAATAGTGAAGAAATTCAGACTATGCTTCAAGTGTCTTCGTTTTCGGCACTCAAGACAAGGATGCAGGGCTCCGGTATGCAAGAAATGTTCGAGATGGCATCATGTTAGTCTCCACTCAGACACACCTCCAGCAATTAAGAAGCCAGAAAGGGACGAAGCCAGCTGCAACGTGGTACATAAGGAAGAGCCCACAGGTGAAGTCATCACATCGGTGCACACTACAAGCGATGGAAGAGCATACTTGAAGATGATTCCAGTGGACGTCTACGGGCCAAAGGGAACAGCACGTGTGCTGGCCTTGCTGGATGAAGGGTCCACCATTTCACTCATAGACTCTGCTATAGCCAAGAAGATTGGTGCGGAAGGAACAGCTGAGTCTATAACAATAGAAACCGTCGGTGGAAGAGGCTTCAAGAAGACGGATTCTCGAAAGGTGGAAATAAGGATTAAGGGAGCTCATCGCAAGTATAAGCAGTCGATGAGAGTAAGGACTATCGATGGCTTGAAATTATCGAAGCAAGAAATAAATGAAGAAGTCCTGAGAAGATGCGATCATCTCCAAAGTTTAAAAAGTCAGCTAGTCTACAAGAAAGAAGAGCCAAGACTACTAATTGGGCAAGACAATTGGGAGCTCATCGTAACAAGAAGAATCGTCAAAGGGAAGAAGTCTGAACCAGTTGCTTCGTTCACTAGCTTGGGTTGGGTGCTTCATGGATGCGACACTGGAGCGAACACACCTGTCCAGTTCGTCAACCACAGCCGCCTAGCAGAGGACAAGACAGAAGCCTTGGTACGAGCATACTTTGATATCGAGGCTCTTGGGGTGAAACCAAACCGCCCTAGCAACGACTCTGACAGGAGAGCATTGGAAGTTTTGGAGAAAACGACACGAAGATTGCCAGATGGGAAATTTGAAACAGGACTTCTATGGAAGAGCGAGCAAGAAACATTGCCGAAAAATTACGGTCAAGCACATCGACGATTAAACAACATCGAAAGGAAGTTGGACAGAAGTCAAGAATTGAAGATAGCCTACGAAGAGCAAATTAACAACTGGGTGAAGAATGAATATGCGGAAAAGGCTCCATCTACATCGACGCCCGGCAGAACGTTCTACCTGCCGCATTTTGTGGTGGAACATCCTGTCAAAAAGAAGCCAAGAATAGTACTGGATGCAGCTGCAAAATTCGAAGGGAAAAGTCTCAACGATGTCTTGCTGCCGGGGCCCGATCTTCTTCAATCTCTCTTTGGAGTTCTCGTAAGATTCAGAGAGGGGCCCGTCGCTGTTGTTGCTGACATCAAAGAAATGTTCCTGCGCATCCAGATACGTGAAGAAGACAGGGACTGCCTACGATTCCTGTGGCGAGGAAGTCAACGGGCTGGAAAACCAGAAGAATACAGAATGAAGTCTGTAATTTTCGGAGCGACGTCATCACCCTCAACAGCTATCTTCGTGATGAATAAGAATGCGGAAGACTTTAAAGAAGAGTGTCCAGCTGCAGTGAAAGCTATCAAGAGAAATCACTACATGGATGATTACCTCCAGAGCTTTCAAACTATCGAGGAAGCCAAAAGAACATCAAAGGAGGTGCAGTACGTGCATGCAAAAGCGGGTTTCCATTTAAGGGGATGGGGTAGTAACGAAGCTGAAGTGTTGAAGAGCCTGCAAGATCAACCGCAAGAGGGAATAAAAGAACTCTCCTCAGAAGAGAAGACACTCGGACTACGATGGATAATTGGCGAAGACGCACTAGCATTCAACGTCGGATTTCGCAACACACCTCGCGAAATTCTGACTGGAGGAAAGATACCAACGAAGAGACAAATAGCCAGCGCCGTCATGTCTACGTTCGACCCGATGGGCTTCGCCGCACCTGTTTTAATCCAAGGGAAGAAACTCATCCAGGACATATGGCGAACGAAGATCGACTGGGACGACGCGATCTTACCTGAGCAAGAAGTAATGTGGCTCAAGTACATCAAAGAAGTTGCAGTTCTCGAAAAATTGAGGATACCCAGATGTTTATCTCCATATCAGAGGAAAGGGCAACTCCATACTTTCACCGAAGCGAGTGAAGAGGCCTATGCTGCTGTCGTCTTTTGGAGAACAGAAGAACCAAGTGTCCGCGTTACGTTGATCGCAGGGAAAGCGCAAGTTACTCCCACGAAGCCAGTCTCGATACCGCGACTGGAGCTCCAGGCTGCGTTACTAGGAAGCAGACTGGCAGCTACAATCGAGAAAGAAACGGACTTAGAAATCACAAAGAAGATATTCTGGACAGACTCAAGCACTGTTCTTCAGTGGCTGAAAGCAGATCCGCGAAAATTCAAGACGTTCGTGGCTCATCGACTTGCGGAGATTGAAGAGTTAACTAGCCCGCGAGACTGGCGATGGGTGCCTACTAAAGAGAATCCAGCGGACGACGCAACTCGTGGGACGCCAACTGAATTTGACAGGAACGCGAGGTGGTTCAAGGGGCCTACATTTCTTTACGAAGAGGAGCAGCAGTGGCCCGCCAACCGCTTCGAAGGGAAGATCATCGACACGGGGGAGGAAAAGAATATTCAGACAATAGCATCAGTCTCCACAACTCCTCGTCGTATACCAGATCCAGAACGCTTCTCCAGCTGGACGCGACTCCTAAGAAGTACGGCGCGCGTGTTCCAGTTCATCGATCTACTTAAGAAGAACAAGTCCAAGGAAATCGTCAACGCAGCTAAAGACAAGGCATGGAAACAAAATAAACCTGCAGTAAAGAGGAAACAACTCGTAAAGCTTCCTCCTATGAAACCAGGGAGAAATTTCAAAATCATTGAAGAAGAACACTTCAATAAAGCCAGAGAAGAGTTAATTAAGGAAAGTCAGCAAGAAAGTTTTCGGAGAGAAATAGAAAAATTGAGTAATAGGAAGCCAATGGAAAACTCAAGCCGACTCAAGAAAATCGACGTGTATGTCGACGAACAAGGCATCTTGAAGTTAAGAACGCGAACAAGGAAAATCACGATTGAGAACCAAGAGCAGAATCCAGTGGTGTTAGACGGCAAGAACAGGATATGCCGCCTAATCATTGAACACTATCACCAGAAATTTTATCATGGCAATACAGAAACGGTGATAAATGAAGTCAGGCAAAAATATTGGATCCTGGGCCTACGGACAACAGCAAGGGCACTCATACACCGCTGTCAATGGTGCAGAGTGCATAAGAGCATACCGCAAGTGCCACCGTTGGGAGATCACCCCGTTGAACGCCTGCAGCATCATCAGCACCCCTTCACCTGCTCAGCTGTGGACTACTTTGGGCCGATGCAGGTGACCATTGGGAGAAGAACTGAAAAACGCTGGGGAGCTCTCTTCACATGCCTAACCACAAGGGCTATTCACCTCGAGCTATCAAGTTCCCTTAGTACGAGCTCGATGATCATGGCCTTACGAAGAATGGCGGCCAGAAGAGGAACACCGAAGGTTATCTACAGCGACAATGGGACAAACTTCGTCGGGGCCAACAAAGAACTGGAAGAAGCAGCAGCTCAAGAGGGAATCCGGTGGAAATTTATACCAGCTGGAAGTCCGAGTATGGGAGGCGCCTGGGAGAGAATGGTCCGTACGGTGAAGACGGCACTGATGGTCGTACTACAATCGCGATCACCACCAGAAGAAGTACTCCACACGCTACTGGTTGAAGTGGAACATGTCGTCAATTCCCGTCCACTCACTCACATAAGCATAGACCCCAACGATGAAGAAAGCCTGACACCAAACCATTTCCTGCTCGGGAGATCCTGCGGAGCGACGTCGCCGGGCGAGTTTGAAGATGGGAACCTCATTGGCAGAGCAAACTGGAGGACCGCGCAACGCCTGACCGACCACTTCTGGCAGAGGTGGCTAAAAGAGTATCTGCCCACTTTGAAGCCGAGGAAAATAGATGGCAGACAGACTACGGATCCTCAAGTCGGAGACGTCGTCTTGATTATGGACGCCTCGCTGCCCCGCAACACATGGCCGCGAGGAGAAGTCCAAAAGGTATATCCAGGCCCAGACGGAAGGGTCAGAATTCTGGACGTGCGGACACCGGGAGGAACGCTACGACGGTCAACGCAGCGAGTCGTCATCCTGGTGCCAGCAGCCACGCCGCAACCTCGAGACGGAGCGCTATGCACGGCGGGGGAGAACTATTAGCGACGTGACTGAAAACACTACTCACCTTGATTTGTATAGAGTTAATTAGTATAGTATATAGTTAAGTTGCTATGTATATCAAGGTAGATAAGGTAATTTTTAAGGTCAAATAAATGAAGGGATTATTATTAGAATAGGGTAATAAGTGTAAATATAGCATAGGGTTTCTTATTTTTAGCATTAAGGTATTTTATAAGAATTAATTTTGTAATTGTAAGTAGCACTATTTGATTTTCGAAGAGCGTTACCATAACGAGAACCAAGGTCTTTTTTAAGTAAATATGGTAAAACTCACATTCCGGGAATCAAAAAGCGTTACCGTAACGAGAGCCGAACACAAGATTCCACGACTGCCGATAGATGGCGCAGTTACGAAATAGAACTGGCTATGCAGATTTTTACTCGCGAGGTAATAAGGTTCGACGCGATTTTGAGTCGGCAGTACTGGAATCAATTCGGCTCTCGGAACACTTGGAATGGAAGAAAACTAAGGAAGACGAAATAAAGGAAGTGAATACAAGTGATCTTTAATTTCGGACCCGGATCCCTGCTCCAGTGCTCAAGTGAAGTGTTAGTGAATATCGTCGGTCGGATCGGAAGCTAGGACCCCTGTGCTCGGAATCGGACCCCTGGATCTCAGGAATAGGACCCCTGCTACTCGGAGTCGTCGAGATCGGACCTCTGCTCGGATTGTCGGCGGATTAGAAGATAGGCCCCTCGCTCATCCTGCTGGCCCGCCCCCCCCCCTCATACAGTCCACTTATCGACGTCGTCCTCGGCAGCCGGAGTGAAGCTAAGCAGCCCGAAGCCACGCCGCATCGCCGCCCGCAGCCACGCCGCCTCAAGCTGCGCCGCCTCGAGCCAAGCCGCCTGAAGCTGAGCCGCCTTGTGCCGAGCCGCCTGAAGCTGAGCCGCCCGAAGCTGCGCCGCCATAAGCTACGCCGCCTGGAGCTGTGCCGCCTGAACCTAAGCTGCCTACGCTGTCGCTCGTCCGCACCTGCCTTCGCCCTTTACTACTATAACGTGTTAAGGACAGATTGGGACGACTGTGCGCCACCAACAGCGCGCGCAACGCCAACCATAAACATTTTGCATTGTATAATTTGCATTTCTATTGTTTAATATATAATTTGCATCTCTATTTGCAAAATATTGTATATTTTGCATTCCCATTTGCAATACCTGTAAAAGGTTACTAAGTTGTAAGCACATATAATTACTTAAGATCACTTTGTAACACTTAGTATGCCAATAAATAAAATTGAAATTGAAATTGAAAAAAACAATTAATTTTACCCGCTGTTGAAGAGGTTTTAAAAACTGTTTTGCACAAATCTCCATTTGACGTACTAAAAAGAATTCCATTAAGTAACAATACTGTACAAAGACGCATTGATGAAATGAGCTCTGATATCGAAAGCTTTTTGTGCAATCATTTGCAAAAAACTCATTTTTCTATACAACTGGACGAGTCAACGTTACCCAGTAATGAAGCATTACTATTGGCATATGTCCGATTTATTGTTGAGGAAGAAATTCACGAAGAATTGCTATTTGCCAGAACTTTGGAGACTGACACTAAAGGCGAATCAATATTTAATGTCCTGAGTAATTTTTTTACGGAAAAATCGATCCCATTTACAAACATTATTTCAGTGGCAACAGACGGAGCTCCTGCAATGGTCGGGCGATATCGTGGGTTTATAAGTCATCTCAAAAGAATTATACCAGGACTTACAGCTATTCATTGCGTAATCCACCGACAACATCTTGTGGCAAAACATTTAAGTGACAGGTTGAACCAATCTCTTCATTTTGTAATAAAAGCTGTCAACAAAATCAGAAGCAATGCATTGAATACACGTTTATTTGCTCAATTGTGCGACGAAAATGATGAAGACTTCCAACGACTGCTCTTACATACTGAAGTACGCTGGTTGTCGAAAGGTGCATGCTTAACGAGATTTTACTCTGTTTTCGATTCCATATTAGAGTTCTTAGAAAGTAGAGATCCAGATTTAAAAGAAAACTTGATCAAATTCAAAGCAGACATTGCGTATTTGACAGATTTGTTTAAAAAATTTAATGATATTAACTTGCAGTTACAAGGGGACAGCCTGAATTTAATAAAAACAAAGGGGATAATTTCGGCTTTTCTTGGGAAATTGAAATTTATGAAGCAAAACATTAGTCGGCGCGAATTCTCTCAATTTCCAAACTTGTCGCAGGTAGAATGTATTGATGAGGATATCCATACCTACAGTCAACATTTAAGTGCCCTGCATGATGACTTCAAAACCAGGTTTGAAGATATACTGACGATGGATATACCACCATGGATAATAAATCCATTTGATGAAACGGAAGTGGCCAATGTTGTATTACAAGAGGAGCTGCTCGAGCTAAGCACTAATGAGGAGCTGAAGGTGAAATTTAGAAAAGGCTACCCAACATTTTGGCTGCAAGCAGAAATACCCGAAAAATATCCTGGACTGTGGGAAATCGCAAGGAAATTTTTAATAGCTTTTCCCTCGTCATATCTTGTCGAAAGGAGTTTTAGTGCCGTTACAAACCTCTTAACAAAAAAAAGGAGCAAATTAAACATCACAGAGCGGGGGGATTTGCGGTTATTGCTCACAAAAATAAAGCCAAACATTGATCGTTTGCTGACACTCCATCAGATACATCCTTCCCATTAATTAAAATTTTGACCTGAACCTATATTACCTTAATATTTTTTTCTTGTAATTCTATTCTTTTAATAAATAAAGTGATATAAAATGTACCATTTTTCGTTTTTATTTTACATATCGAAATATAGGGACAGAACTCAGAAGTGACACAATTTTTATTGGCGACTTTAAGAATGTGGTAGAAATGTAGCAGCAGGGGGTCCACCGAAACCAGTAAAATTTTGAAAGTGGTCCACGAGAAAAATAAGTTTGGGAACTACTGCTTTAGAGAATCGTCGTACAGTGAATAGTGACTGGTACACGACCATTTGTTTGCCGGAAGTTATTGACGAACTCCGTAAAAATAACCGTAAACGCCGTATCATCCTGCACCACCACAATGCTAGTTCTCACACGGCCAGACAGACAAACGACTTTTTGAAGGCGAAAAATGTAGAACTCATGAGTCATCCTGCATACAGTCCCGACCTGGCACCTTGTGACTTTTTTCTGTTCCCAAAAATTAAGAACCAATTACGCGGTCAACGATTTTCATCACCAGAAGAGGCTGTCGAGGAGTATGAAAAACACGTTTCAGAGGTCACCACAGAGGAGTGGCACATAAGTTTTCAAAACTGGTTTCATCGAATGAAAAAGTGCATAGACGCCAAGGGAGATTATTTTGAAAAACAATAAATTAATTTTGTACCTTTAATAGTATTTTTTCATATTCATTCCGGAAACTTATAGTGCGCCCCACGTAGTAAGACTTTTTGATTGCGTGTCCGACCAAAATAAACGGTGTCCACCTTGTCCGGCTTTTGTTACGCTTTTTACATTTTATTTAATTTAACACGATTTATGGTAATAATCAGCTTTAAATACACAAAATCCTCAATAATGTAGGGTGTCCGGCCGTTTTAGCCAAATGTCCGGCCAAACTGGCTGGCCTGTCCGGCTATTAGGTTTGGCGACCTGGCAACCCTAGTCTTAGCTATATTTGACGTGAAAGAACGAGACGAAATATAAATTAGTGATCTTGATCTTATCGAACGTCCCTTTATTTTTATGATGGGGATAAGAGTAAGACTTTAAGTAGGCACAGCACTGAAGCTCTTCGCCGATGATTGTTCCAAGCCATCACTACCGATAGATGGCGCCACATTTAGATACTTTAGAACGAAACTCGATATTCTGACGTTTTAATATATGAATATGATAATTGAGCTTAAGTAATTACATATCAAAAAGTCAAACTATTCGATCAGACTTAATGTAAGTCTTAAAACAAACATTAAAGCGTAAGGTATATTTATAAAATAACTAGCTGTCCGCAGCTCCGCCTGCGTCAAAAAGTAGTCTATGTTTGACCTCGGGTGTTCAAACGTATTCTTACCAAATTTCATCAAAATCCGTTCAGCGGTTTGGCCGTGAAAGCGTAATAGATAGACAGACAGACTTTCGCATTTATAATATTAAGTATGAATAAATTTTGAGTGTATCGAAATACGTCTTGTGCACAAAGGATTTAAAATAAGTGTTTGTAGGATTCCTTACCCAAAGGGTAAAATAGGACGATGAATGAATGAACACTTTATTGCACTATTTATCAAATACATAGAAGAAAAAATACAGCACATAATCCAATTTCTTTTTATATAAATATTACTAAAAAATACCACCCTGAATAGTATCCGGCTCAAAGGTACCTATTACAATAGCTGCATTTCAACTTTGGATAACAATGGATATTCTTCCCGAGCGAATGTCAAAACGTTGGTCCCATAAACGACGCCCTATATCCCTCACAAAATCTCTTGCCTCACTGGAAAAAAAAAACTTTGAGAAATGAGTACAAGACAATAGAAATGCATATTTTTAGTCTACCGCTCGCGAGTTTGCATCGCTCGCTTGATCAAAGGCAAAGCCCATGGCCGAGGTTCGTCCCAACTGGGAGCCCCTTGTGCATTTGCCGAAAAGGCTGAGGGTTAATAGCCCTCGCCTCAAACTGTCCCGCTGTAAATTTTAAAGCTCACAGGAGCTAAAATTGTAGGTCATTTAAAAAAAAAAAAATTTTTGTGTAGTAATGGTTACTACCATTCTACTACGTCATTCGCCAGTGCGCGTGGCTTACACCACCTTCACCCAAACTCGACTCAACCATACTCCACCTCACTGGTATAATCACTCGTCACAAGATTCCTTGACTTGAGATGATTGGAGGTGAGTTGAACTGTCAAAATATAAGGTTGGTCGAAAGGTATCTTGAGGCGCCCTTGAAATGAAATAAAGTGGATATGAATCGGGGTTTTGCCACTTTTGGCCTAAACATCTACTTACTTAAATTTATTTTTTACTTTATTCTTTTGATAATGTACCTGATTGGAGTTTGCTCAAGCAACCAACTTAGAATATCGTTTTTAAGGAAAGTTCGTTGACTTCCTTGAAGCGCCCTCGAAAGAGTTTGAGTGAAGGACGTCTTTAAGGTTATGTTCAAGAATACGGGGGTTAGTACTACTAGTGCAAAAGTTATGTATTTATTTTAGTCGTCGGTAGCTTGGCGCAAAAATAAGTCGTGGCGAATCCCCCCGTGGCCAGTGCCTTTACTTTGGGATTTTATTAAAGTAGACGCTAGTGACAGCTTTAAGATTTCATATGGAATATATTAATCGGTTCACTATCCATTTGCATAAAAAAATTAACCATAAAATATGTTGGCATATGATAATTTAAACTAATGATATTTACGCATAATTTTTTTAACCACAACAAATTTAGCATAATTGTCTTAATCATAAATAAAATCAGCATAATCATATTTAAGCATAAAATTACAAGCACATAACTTTATAAAGGCATAATAGTTTAACCTAACCTAACCTACTTTTCTGGAAGTAAGTCTTTTCTAACTTTCCTTTGTTTGATTATAACTATGTATAAATATATTACACCTAAATATAATTATGAAACAGTACATATATACTGCTAAAAATCAATTATGCCCAAGTAATATTATGCCAAAAAAAGTATGCCAAATTCGTTGTGCCAAAACATTTTAGGAATAAATACATTATGTCAACGAAAAGGATCCCGTATTAATCACTTTACTATCCGCCAGGGGCGCTGTACAGGCTTGTTATAGGTACATTAAAATTGTTAATGCAGTCGCCAGCGTAAATCTAATTGTAGAAACACAGACTGTAATATAGGTTTCCGATTAACCCATAGGGAACGGAACCTTCCAAAAATATTTTAATATTTCATTCTAAGCGTAATCGCTTGATTCTAAAACAGTGTCCTTAATAAGCGCTGAAAACGTAAAACTGGCGAGTTTTGTTCTGAAACATAGTAAAGTGGCGCCCTCTGTTGGTAGAAGATGGAGCGCTCGCCATATCACGTACATGAGGAGCTCGTTAGTCGAGTGCACGGCTCCGTGGTCGAGTACGACCCGCGTATCGACAGCATGACGCGACCACTATCGGATTGGTCGCCATTTTAATGGCATTTCTACTTTGAGCTCTTCCGTGCACGTTAAACAGTTGGTCCCGGTTGTTATCGATAGATTGCAGTCATTAGGCTGCGTCAGATGCCTTGGGGCAGCCTGAAAAATTGTGACAGTGTTGGCACGCCACACGTGTTGTTGTTGGTTTAATTTCAACTACTAGTATATTTGATTCGTGTATTCATTCAGATTCTATTAAACAATTAAAACATAAAATATTTTGTTGTGATCCACTTCTCTTTTTGATGCTTTCAAAATATACCTACTTAATTTCCTTACTTTGTGATATAAAAAGTGGTGAGTACAACTTTTTTGTCTCAGTAGGTAGTTTAACTTTCGGGAGGATTGCAATAATTTGAACTACTGAGAGAAAAAAGTCTCACTATTTCCAACAGTTGAACTGACCAACTGGTCAGAAAAAATCCCCTAGTTCTAACTAGGGGATTTTTTTTTGCGATTTTTATACATATTGGTATGGAACCCTAAGTGCGCGAGTGCGACTCTCACTTGACCGGAGCCTCACGAAATTTGGAACACGTATTCCTTCATATACTTGAGCTTTTCTTAATTGAGTCGTGTCGATTTTGTATAAAATGCGACTGGGTAGAGTATCTCATGTTGCATTGGAATAGCGCTGTGTGCGGGAGACCCATAGTCATTGCTACGCCGTCTATCGAAAATGTCGAAATCTGTCAGCAGATGGCGCCACATATCGACGTTAGAATACATAAAAACTCGGCATGATTACTTTTTGAATACTATTTAAATAGTACAAAATGTTAATTAACGGTTATCAATTGCCGATACTATGTTAAGAACATATGTTAACAACATTGTATCGGAAATTGACATTAAATAATTTACAAAAACACATACATACAAGTCGAAATAGTACTAACTATTTTGATACTAGCTGTTTCTCGCAGTTCCGTCTGCGTCAAAAAGAAGCCAATGTTTGACCCCGGCTCTTACCACATATATTCAAACCAAAATTGAACAAATTCCGTTCAATGATTTGGCCGTAAAAGAGAACAGACAGATAGACAAATTGAAATTCACACTTTAAAATAATTAAATATTAATACAAGCATAGATTAATATACGACTAGATACCGCGCTGTGAAGAAAAACAGTTTCCAGAATGTAGTGTGTGTAAAACTATGTGCAAAGACGCACACTAGCGTCGATTATGGTGTTGCCAGCTACTTGACTGGTGCCTAGAGAATACAATCCCGAGCATGTTTTTCAATCCCGGGCTTACGGGATTTTTGAAGCCTTTTCCCGGGATCTCGGGCCTATCCCGGGATTAGACTATGTGGTTTCTAATTGGGCTAAAATAAAAAACACGAGTAATTAAAAAAAATGTCTTTAATGTCTTTGCACAACACAAATCAGAATAATAATAAGAAAAGAAAAAACACAAACCAAAAAATACTATACTTTTGCAAAAAATAAAAAACAGCACAAAATAACTATTAGAATTTCGAAAATATAATCGCAGAAATATCAAAGCATCCAATGTTTGACTTCCGAGCCTGCTTCGGAGTCTATTGCCAACATAAGCAGCAGCTGAAAACGCTCGTTCAGCTTCTACGCTGGTCGGAGGAATAGACAATAGATACTTTATGCTGTTTCTAAGTGATATCCACGAACTCCTCCATTTTCGAACAGGCTCATTTCACGTCTAATACTATTTGCCAACCCCAATTCATTTTGTACTTGTACTTCAGGATCTGGGGATTTCATACTCTTGTTAATTTCCAGCTGTAACTTTTCCTTTAATGTCAATTGGGGTTGGGATTGGGAGGTTTCTGACCTTAGCTCATCATCTGTTTGTGATCCTGACCTTGCTTCTTCTTCCGTGTTATCTCGACTATTAAGTCTTTTAACAATACTCTTTATTTGCTTCCTCACTAAAGCGTGTGTCGGAACTGGAAATAAGTCGTGCCATTCCAAATCCGATAATAACTGATTTTCATCATCCATTCGTGGATTTTGTAAATAATTTAACACGCCAGTTAAATCATCACTTCGTCGTTGCTTTATACGTTCCACTAAGGATGTTTTAATTTTTTTGGCAAGTGCTGAGTTTTTGCTAGACAGTTGTTTTATAAGAAATTTCAAAGCGGCATCAGCTGTGCATAAATTAGCATCTCGCCGACAGATTGCTTCTACTGTCAATTTAATTGGGGTCAGCACATCAACAATTTTATTTACCAATTCAAAATCAACATCTTCTAAACGAATTGGATGATTGAGATCTATAAGAGCTTTTTGAATGCATGCTTTTAAAAGATAAAATCGCTCCAGCATTGTTAAAAGACTATTCCACCTGGTTTTACAGTCCAAAAGAAGTGACAACTCTTTTCCATGTTCAATTTTCACATATTTTTGAAGTACTGTTTCATTTTTCAATGGAGATCTTTTGAAATACACTACAACTTTGCGAATTTTCTTTATCAGCTTATTAATATTTTCATATTGTGTTAACTTTGGTACGTGTTCTGGCGCAAGATCATTTTGTGACATTACGATTAAACCTGATTCTGGACAGTCTAAGTCTTCTAAATGGTGTTCATCATCGCTGTCGTCCATATAATCAACAGTCACAGCTGGTTCATTTATAGTATCATCTGAGGTAGGGCTATCTTGCAAATTATTATGTTTTTCATAAAGCACATCACAGACCGCCAAATTGATACCATGTGCGAGACAGTTGTTGTTCAGTGCAAACAAGACGCCCCACCTTTATCATAACATTCGGTCCATCGGTTACAATAGCCACGATGTCAGTTTCTAGGGAAATGTCAAATTTACTTAGACGCTCTTGCAATATACGAAGACAATTTTCAGCTGTCATACTATCGTAAATAGGAACAAGTCCTAAGTTCCAAAATTTTTTATATGAATGAACGTTGACCGCCATGTATCGTTTATTGGAAGTTGAAGTCCACTCGTCGAAAATAAGACTAAATCTTTCACCTGCACTTTTCAAATGTTTTAATTCTGCAGTTACTTGCTTTCTGATTTTTTCACTGTAATTCATAACACGTTTTCGAACAGTGACGGCTGACTTTGGTAAATCCGTGTATTTTGCTAAGAGCAATTTTCTCATCATCTGAGGTTATGAATACACTGAATGGAAATCCATCTAATGCAATCATTCTTGCCAAAATATCATCCAGGCTATCGTCGGCACTTTTAGTAAAATAATCATCTAACTTTCGCTTGGCTGGCGGCGGTGCTGTGTTCAGATTTTCAGAATCTTGACTTGTTGAAGCTGATATAACCTTGATGTTATGTTTTGATAACAAATGTGTATGTAATCCCTTAGTTGATCCACCCAAAGTCTTGAGGATGGCTGGGCATCGCTTACATTTAGCACTATTCCCGTCCTTCGCAACTAAATAATAACTCCACACTGACGTCGTATCACTGTCTTTTTTATGTTTAACAAAGTCTCCCGCCATTTGAAATATTTAATTTCAGATAATTGACTTTTAAATTTTAATGACGTAGCCTACGTAACCCGTCACTGACAGAACAATAAATGAAAAAAATAAAACCGGATTTGCATATGTATACTTTCGTACAGGGAATCCCCGACGGGAAATACCCGCAACAATATTATGATATGAGATGATCGGGTGATTCCCCTGTTGGTTCGTTGGGGAATTATCTTAAGAGTATTGTATTAAAGTATTCCGAGTGGGGAAGTCCCTTCTAAGTTCTACGACAAACATATTATTAGGACTGTACCTGTGTAGTAAATAGTGGGTACCTAACTACCTACGTATTGTACGAGTTGCTTTTTGTCGTAATGTATTAAAATAATCTAGGCAAGGTTATTTTCAAGACGCAACGGACTACGGAATACAAACTAGACTTGTTTGTGGCAATCCCAAAAATCCCGAGATTAGCCAAGTACAGTCCCGGGATTTTCGGGGCCAGAAAACGGTCGGGATCCCGGGATCCCGAGATTTGGGATCCCGGGATTGTATTCTCTACTGGTGCCCGACCAATGGGAAAATTATTAATTGCTGTGGTCTTGTTACGTATTATAAAAAGTAGCTCAGAAAACTCTTTAAAATGAAATTAAAATAAAACTGGCCAAGTGTGAGTCGGCTCGCGTGTAGAGGGTTCTGTACGATTTTTTATTTTTCTCCATTTGGACCTCCTTAACAAATTTAAAATTATCTCATAGGTTTTCCTGTAATTTATGCATCAAAATTCTGGAATCGATAGTTTCGGAGATAAGGTAGGGGAAATGGTTAATTTTTGTCTACTTTATTTTATAATTCTAATATAGAATCCTAAAATTACAAAAAAACTTTCATTTGATTTATTATTACACAGTACAGTATGTTAAACGTTACTTTAATTTTCTATTTAGCTTGGAGGTAGTTGATTACTGACCTCTTTTTAGTTGTAACCCGGGTTTAAATACAAATAAATAAATAGACATACACATCCTACTAATATTATAAACGCGAAAGTTTGTAAGTATGGATGGATGTTTGTTACTCTTCCACAACTAAACCGCTGAATTGATTTTCATGAAATTTGGTACGGATATAGTTTAAGACCCGGAATCAAACATAGGCTACCTTTTGACGCAGGCGGAGCTGCGGGAAACAGCTAGTACATACATATGATCATGGCCTTTTTCCATACAGTAGTGTTGTCGGAAAATAGATTACACATCGAATAATAATCGATTCTTTGATAGTTGAAAATATAATCTAAGGTATCGATAGTGATCTTATATCGATAGTATCGATATCGATACTATCGATAATATATTTCTGTAAGTACAATATTTTTTTCTGTATGAGTTGAATGACGATGATTTGTGTTATGCCCGCTGTACATCCCGCCACCGAGTTCCGGTATATCTATATAGTACCGGTGCCTAAAATGCTTGGTATTATTGTTAATCCATTAATCGATTATTTTTCATAAATTCTCAAAAATCAATACTACAGATTAGATTATATGGATAGTATAGATACATAATCGATTAATAACCATTGATATAAACGATTACCTATGTTGATTAAATCGATATAATTTATATCGACCCATTTCAATAATCGACTAATTTGTTTGACAGACAAAATTGTCAGAAAAAGTCAAAATTACAACATCCCTCTTTTGGGGTCGGGAGTTAAAAAACAAAATATCTAAATAATAAAAATCGAAACCTCGGGGAATTTGGGATTTTTGAATACACGGCAACATTGAGCACCGAACGGTACTTCGCGCCATATTTTAGGGTTATATTATTTTCGTGGGTAATTTATGTCCATTTTTCGAAATTATACAATACTCATTAATGGTATGTAATACCAGTATCTTTCTTATTTCTTTTAGTATTATTCTTACACAGTTTGACTACGCAAACTGCACATTTTGCGTCTGCTTTTACATTAAATTTTTTATTTATCTAGACATCCAACTCACTCATCGGTCGCGACATGACTGACGCGGGTATGCCGCAATCATGCCGAATTCGGCATGGTTTTAGTTGCGAATTTTTCTAGTATGCCGACGACGGTATCTAGTCGAGCGCGCGAGACCAATTATTAATCTAAGGCGCTGTGTGTGGAGACCCATAGTCATTGTTACGCCATCTATCGACAATGTCAAAATCTGTCAACAGATGGCGCCACATGTCGACGTAAAAACCAAAAACTCGACATGATTACTTTTTGAATACTATTTAAATAGTACAAAATTTTGATTAACGGCTATCAATTTCCGATACTATGTTAAGCACATATCTTAACAACATTGTATCGGAAATTGACATTAAATTATTTACAAAACCACAAACAAGTCAAAATTGTACTAACTATTTCGATACTAGCTGTTTCTCGCAGCTCCGTCTGCGTCAAAAAGTAGCCAATGTTTGACCTCGGCTCTTACCACGTATATTCATACCAAAATTCGTCAAATTCCGTTCAGCGGTTTGGCCGTGACAGCGTAACAGACAGATAGACAAAATTCACATAATAATAATGGATGGATAGTATGTATTAATCCTAAAGCTAGACAGTAGTTCACCCATGGAGTAATTACAAAGAGGAGATGCCGTTTGAAATGGCGCAGTGATATGTTCATTGGCGCCTCGCCGACACAAAAGTGGGCGGAGCTTGGTCACTACTCGTTCAAAAGCGTAGCGAGAAACAGATCGCGAGCTCCTAAGTGCATCAAGACTTTCCACGGCTTTTTTACATATTTAGATTTTTTTATATATTTACGGCTTTAAGAGTTATATCTAATATTTAAAACGTTCATAATTTATGAAATATCGCCATGGTTTTAAGATTGGAACTTCGACGTACTAGTGACATCTATTGACAAGTACTGGATAATTTGTAAATAACGTAGTACTGCTACTTTTCTTAAGATGGATAGTATTATGTATGGAGCCACGGCCGAAACCAAGCACCCCGCACGTCTGCCTTCCGCCCCGTGTAGCCTCACAAATGCTTTCTTATAAAACGCTTATTACGGCATCTCCTCTTTGTAATTACTCCATGAGTTCACCCATATAACAATACAAACAATTTTGTTTGAAATTTTTACTCATGGTACTGAATCCTAGGTGTGCGAGTCGGACTCCCGCTTGACCGGAGCCTCACGAAATTTGGAACACGTATTTTTTAATATATTGAGCTTTTCTTGATTGAGGGAAAAATATAGGACAAAAGCTTGTAGCGTTTGCACGGACAGATAGCTCACTGCCGGCGTTTCCCGACAGATGGCGCCACGTAAGAAACAAAAACTCGTCATTATTACTTTTTTTTAATACTTAAATAGTACATACATACATACCATCACACCTTTTTCCCGTAGGGGTAGGCAGAGACCACGGATTTCCATTTGCTATGATCCTTACAGACCTAAACAGTACAAAATGATAATTCATGATAATCAATTTCCGATACTTTGTTTATGAACATATGTTCAGAGCAGATATCGGAAATTGACACCAAATCATTTACAATACATAAAAGATCGAAATAGTGCAATTAGAACAATTCAAAAAAAATCCAAATCTCTCCATAGAATATTGATTGCCAGTGTTGTAAGAAAACAAGATGGTGTGTGAAAAAAAAAATTAAGAGGAACTGTAACCTAACTATTGCGATAATAAACCTATAGCTACAGAATAGTTAACCTCTGAAAAAAATAGAAGGCTATTTTTTTAATTTTTTTAAAAAGAGAACTTTGATGTTTTTAATTGAATCCACACCAAATCATCGGTTTGGGCGTGATGAACGGACAGTACTTTTGGATAATACCAGTCTAAATAAAAATAATACCCTCTGATCCGCTAGTCCGACAGCTCTTAGTATCCTAAGCCCTAAACTCGACCTGATTATGTCAGTTGTAGGCCTCATTTTCAGTCACAATTTTTTTTAACTTTACCAAGTCTTTACATATATAAATGTGTAATGGTTGTTAGAAAGAACATACATTTATATAAAAAGTGTGTCGGAATTCGCCATCGTAATAGATTGTCTAATCCTTCATGCAGAACCTCGTTTTTCCGACACAGTGTATTTTGTACGGCTCCGAAAATGTACAACAAATTACTACAGGACATTACTGAAATCGAGCATATAAAATAGCTTCAAAGAAAAATTATTTAAATGGTTGGTTGAAAAAGCATACTACAGTGTAAAAGAGCTCCTTACTGACAAGTTCCAAAATGCTGTCCAATAGGACAAACATGTTGCATGCCGTACGGCTGTTTGTGGTCTAAGATCTTGAAATTGGTATATATAACATCATTGTACACGCATAAGACGCAATAAGGTTGATTGATTGATTGATCAATTTTAATTTTTCTAGTTAGTATGTAACAACTCCAATACCAATATCCGTCTGCCACTGTACTCTTTTATGATCCTTTTATCTTTATTTTATTGTATATCTTAGTTACATTTTTATATCTTTGGCTTTCTTACTTAGATATCTACATTTTTACTCGCTACCGTGACCTTGGGTACTGTAGTGCCACAGATAACAAAATATATTATATTCAACCGTCATACATTATTACTACTTTCTTGGTAAGTCCAGGGCACTCACACTTAGTTATTTTTACTCCATCTATCGAAAACATAAAAATAAAAATTGAGAACTTTTTTAAATACATGACTTAAATCAAGCTCTACTTTATTTTCTTTGTTTGTTTGTTGTAGCGTTTGCACGAGTGAGCACCCAGCTCACTGCCGGCGTCTGCCAACAGATGGCGCCACATGTAGACGTAAAAAACAAAAACTCGACTCGATTACTTTTTGAATACAATTTAAACAGAACAAAATGTTGATTCATGGTTATCAATTTCCGATACTATGTAATGAACATATGTTAACAACATTGTATCGGAAATTGACATTAAATAATTTACATACACACGTCGAAATAGTACTAACTATTTCGAATATTAGCTGATTCCCGCAGCTCAACCTGCGTCAAAAAGTAGCCAATGTTTGAAGCCGGGTCTTCAACTATATTCATAACAAATTTCATCAAAATTCATTCAAAGGTTTGGCATACTTACCCAAGCGATCCTATTACTATACTAACACATGGCTGGTCCGTCTGTTACCAGGCTGTATCTCATGAACGGTAATAGACAATTGAAATTTTCACAGATGATGTACTTATTTCTGTTGCCGCTATTATAAAAAATACAATAAAATAAATATTTAAGGGGGCTCCCATACAACAAACGTTATCATTTTGCGGTTTGTATAGATAGTACGGAACCCTTCGTGATCGAGTCCGACTCGCACTTGATCGGTTATTTTGTTCGTTTTCGCTCGATTGATAACGGCAACAGGTGGACACTCGAAATATTTACAGAATATTTAGTTCAATCAAGAACTTAAACTGCGTCTGTCAACGAGCACGAGCATCCAAGCTCACCACCGTCTACCAACAGATGGCGCCACATGTCGACTTAGAAGACATTAAAACCCGTCATGATTTTTTAATACTATAATTAAACAATGAATAAATTTAGTATCGGGAATAGCGTTCAAAATATCAATTACTGATTACTGAATTTTTGTAGTCGAAATAGTTAGCATTATTTCGATATCAATCCATATCCATACTAATATTATAAATGCGAAAGTCTGTCCGTCTTTTACGCTTTCACGGCCAAACCGCTGAACGAATTTTGATGAAATTTGGTATGAATATAGTTGAAGACCCGGATTCAAACATAGGGTACTTTTTGACGCAGGCGGAGCTGCGGGAAAAAAGCTAGTTATTTATAAATTAAAATTTATAACTTTTTAAATTCTAATGACTGGTAATATATCGGGTAAAAATTTTAAAAATCTAACGATTCGCTTTTATTAATTTTGCTATTAGTACTTTTCTTTGGCCTAAATAACCCAAACCTTAAAATACTTACTTTATAAAAAACCTACCATAAATATTCTGTACCTTAGCTTAGATTAAAAATAGTAATCGCTCGCTACCAATAGAGGGCGCATCACGGCGACGGCCTTCAAAAATGAAACTAGACATATTAGAAGCCTAATTATTTAGATGTTTATTACACTTTACAATAGTTGTGAAAATGTCACCTTGCTGTAGCGCTAATTTTTGGTGTATCGATTAATGCGGTGCACTATTTCGATACTAATCAATACCTAATTTATATAGTACCTACCTACTAGCTATTTGAATAACTGTACCATATTGTACCATTGTATCTTTGTTATAGATACCGCTGGAACGATGCAGTGCAGGCTGATCTGCGAGAGGTGGAAGCTGATAACTGGCGAGCCATCGCCCAGAATAGAATACTCTGGCGCTCAATAGATTCCAAGATCCACTTCGGGTCGCTGAGCCAGCGGAGTAAGTAAGCACGTACGTCTTTGTTACACACATTTCTCTGTATTTGTAACAGACAACATTTTTTTTTCTTTGAAATTTTGTGAGAAACAAAGCGTCCCCCAATTTATTAACGTCAGTAACAATACCAATAGATGGCGCCACATGCAAATGAATCTTGCAGTCGTTTCATTCTTTAACGCAAATAAATCTTCAACATTGTGTGAATCCGCATGCACCGCTTTTGTCGTTGTGAATGGCTAATTAGATGTTATTATTGAATTAATACTCTAATGATGTACCGTCGAGACTTTTTGTAGTGTAAACAATAGTGCGCACGCGCGCTATTTGTTACACAAATAGTGACTATTTATACCCGACTACGGCAAAAACGGATTTGTAAGTTTGGCGGTCTATGAGTGGATTGAGTAGGTATACCATTGATGAGGCCGTGAAAGTGGCAAAACACATTTTCGGAAAGAATAAAAAAAATTTAGAAAAGACAAGAAGAAGAGTTGTACATGTATTTTTGTTAGTAAGTTAATCGTACTACAGATTACAGAATATATGCTTTACAGAAAATAGAAAAGACAAGAAGAAGAGTTGTACATGTATTTTTGTTAGTAAGTTAATCGTACTACAGATTACAGAATATATGCTTTACAGATATTCAATCGTCATACATTGAAACGCGCCAGCTTTTCTGGTTACTCTTTTACCACCTCATACTAAGTCCTTGTTACGCCATCTATCAAAAACATGAGAAGTTATAAATTAAGATAAAAGCACTTAGACAACTTGAGATAGAATTTGAGTACGTAGTACGTAAAAAATAGTGTTTAAAAATTCAGTTCTTTAAGTACGCCAAAAATGGGCAAGATCAGTACTTAATTTAAATATTTCCTTTTTGAGGCGCCCCCTTACATGGAATAGGGGAACTAAATATTTTTTATTAGGCAATGGGATCCCATGATCGTACCTACGACGCGACGCACCTAGCTCTTTGGTGTTTTTTCAGGTGGGCCGTACGCCTGTTTGCCTATTTAATTGTATAAAAATAAAATAAATTGAGAAAAATGTAGATATTACAAAATCTGCATAGGTTAGGACTTGATAACTGACTCTAAAACGTAGCAAGCAGACTAGCTTTTCTTTCTCCTGCCATTTCAATTTAGACCACGTTGATTCTTAAACATAACCCTACATTTTTAGATTCGCCGCAGTCGAGTAATTGAGGAATACTGTCGCATATAGCTGTAAATAATTGTCGCATATAAGCTGTAAATAATATAAACATAACGTCGTTCCTTTTTGTACTCCTTTATTTTGTAAGTAGGTTAAGATTGTAATTCTCCTTAAGCTCATTATCTTTCATGTCTTTTAGTTATACATCATTTGTTATCAATCTTAGCGTTATAAGTATTATTATTGTCATGTAAGATACAACTATGTAACAATAAATGCATATAGAAGGTTACCAATTCTTGTTAAACTAAAGAGAACCTTATGCATACACATTAAAGTTGTATATTGTTTGTACTTATGCATCCACGTGTCGTCCTTGTATTATACGACACGTGTAACCTAAGGTTGACCTCGTATTTTAAATGTCTGTATCACAACTGGATAAAGAGTAAATGAGGGAGAATACCTGCTCACAGGGTTGCGCATGCGTCGTATAGTTCATTTAGTGTATAAAAGGGCACTAATTCGGTCCTAAAATTCATTCTAACAACAGCAAGCAAGTAATGGACAAGACAAGTGCGCGACCCTCGGAATAGTCACTCCCAGTTTGTAACTATATAAAATCTTTAATTTCAAAGTGCCAAATACCTATAAAATCTACAGTCCATTTCCTCAAGTTATCCTCTGTCATTCACGACAGAAAGTGGTCATTCGGCAGCCGGATACAAGTACCAGTGACCCACGGTGTTAGGTGAGCTGAACTCGCTCGGCTCGACAGCTTTAGCTGTATAAACATCCACCAAAGGTGATCGGCTTTTTAGCCTGCTCCCTGCGGTACCCCAAGGTGTGTGGCTCGAAGCACAGGCTCGCCGACCCTTGGGTTTAGTTCAGGTCCCTCAGACCTCACGTTGGCAGTGTAGTTGTGCGTCGGTCGGGAGGTCACGTACCCCCTGGCTTCTCCGTGTCATCTTATCCGTCGTGCAACAAAAGGACTGTGGGGGCGAGAGCCTCGCGTCCTTTCACCAAACTCAGTGAGTGACATTTTAGCCAAACAATAAGTGCAGTGAAAGTGATAGTCGTAATTTCGCATATTTTTTATTTTATTTTTCTTGTCTTTATTTTTTTTCATTATTTCGCATATTTTGTTCGTTGTTAGGATCATTTATTTTTATATAGGGATTTAAGTGTGTAAAATTAGGGTAAAAATGATGAGGTCCCCCACGCGCACCGATAGGTCATTAAGGTCTAGGGGCCCTCCGCCCACTCCCTCCTCACAAGAGGAAAGGGAAAAAACACCGCCCTCAGGTGACACCACTCCTGGTGAAACCAACACATGGAGCAAAAGCACCAGCCCGACCACTGACGCAAGTCAAAGTCAAAAAAGAGTAGAAGATGCAGTCGTGCCACCGTCTCCGCGACCGGAAGCGCGGAGCGGTGTTGTTGAGGATACGTTGCCAAATAGGAGTGCCCCGGGCACGGTAGTTCAAGCGCCGCGCTCGCCCCGGGAAAGCAGTGAGATAAGTGTATTGATGGCAGAGCTCGAAGTGCATAAGGCTAAGTTGGAACTGGCTCAACGGGTTGCGGAATCCGCCAATTGTAGGTTGGAGATCGCGCGCTTGAAAGTCGCGCAGTCTACCGACGGCGGAACGCAGCACGGGTTTAGTGAAGAGCACAGGGTGTCCGACTGGGTCGCACAACATACGAGTTCGAGGCCTGCTATTCAGGACGCTTATCAGGACCCGGGTCCTAATACGTCGCGAGACAATAATAGAGTCCGCACGTTAAACAACGTTATCACGACACCTCGGGATCGTGTCGTACCCGTTATGCAGCGGACGGTACCCGAGCTACCTACCTTTGACGGAAATATTTCCGAGTGGATTGCATTCCGGGCTGAGTTTGAAGATAGTGCTCCCATGTTTAGTGCCGTAAATAACGTAAGCCGAATCCGCCGAGCCCTCAGAGGCGAGGCCCGTACGGCCGTTAAAGCCATCATGTATACCGTTCAGGACCCATTTGAGATCATGGAGGCCCTGGAGAGGCACTTCGGAGACCCCGAAGAAATAGTCCTCACGGAAATTAATAACGTTAAACGTATGCCGCGATTGTTTGAAGATAACAGTAACATCGTAACTTTCGCCGGTCATGTCGCTAATGTTGTAGCGACCATTAGAGCTCTCAGGCAGGATAAGTATTTATATGCCCCCGAGTTAGTTAATAAAATTGTTGACAAACTTAGTTTAATTGTTCGGTACGAATGGAGTAAATACAGAACGTTAAACTCCAGTACACCGGACTTAGTCGCTATGGCTGAATTTTTAAATAATATCAGTAGTACCGCGCGAAAAATGCACTCGCGTCAAAATAAATCACGGGCTCACGTCAACATTACGAACAATAGTCGACGTGAGCAAGCGTCGGGACGCCCTCAGTCGCCTTACTATCAGCACGCGCACCGACCATCCCCACCATCAGTCGATTCAAGCAGTGACACTGAATACGAACGCGAGCGCGCGGTCAAACGACCGTCACGAACATCGGCTAAAGTCAATACCAACAAAGCGAAGGACTTCAAAAATTCACACAGTAATAATGATAATAAACCTAAGTCTGCACCCTCAGTGCAAAAGTGTGTATTATGTGGAAAAGAACATATGTTATCAAAATGTTCAGAATTTTTGAAATCCTCCGTTCAGCAGCGTTGGGAAATTGCAAAAAATAATAAGTTGTGTTACCGGTGTTTAAATTCATCCCATAAGCGACCCATGAGGTGCAAATATGTACCGTGTGGTGTAAACCAGTGTGAAGCAGGGCACCACAAATTATTGCACGGGTTGTCATCACAGGCAACTACGTCACGAGCTAACGTTAGTAGTATTAACCACGTAAGCAAATCGAGTACATTTTTAAAAGTCGTTCCCATCGAAATGACGGGTCCCCTAGGCGTCGTAAGCACATACGCCCTTTTGGACGGCGGGTCCACTATGACTTTGGTCGAAAGAGAAATCTCTGATCAAATTTGTCCCAGAAAAAGGGGAGATCCGCTCACAATAACGGGTATCGGGGGAAATATAATAAACGATATCGAATCCTGCGAAATAAATGTATCGATTCGTGGTCACTGTAGCCGTAATTTTGAAACGATGAAGGCGCGTACCATCACCTGTTTAAACATCGCCCCTCAGGCGGTGCCCCGTACTATGGTGGAGGAATGCGACCACTTATATGACATCGCGGACGAATTGTCGTACGAATCGGCTACCCCTACTGTTCTCATAGGCCAAGACAACTGGCATCTTATCGTGTCGCGACAGATTAGAAGTGGAAGTAAAAACCAACCTGTAGCGTCGCTCACATCCCTAGGTTGGGTGCTGCACGGGCAGTACCTCTCCTCAAGCGTCAACACGGCATTCATAAGTCACGTTAAACCGGTCACCCCGGAAGACGAGATGCTGGATTTGATGAAACAACATTTTAGTATAGAATCGTTAGGAGTGGAACGCAAAGTACCCAAGGCAGATCCAGAGCAACGGGCAATAACCGTGCTGGAAAATACATGCAAAAAACTGCCGTCCGAAGATAGGTATCAGGCGGGCCTCCTATGGCGTAGCGATTCAGAGGCATTGCCTCACAATAAAGACATGGCTCTCCGTCGGTTGTATAGTTTGGAAAAACGGCTCGACAAAGACGCGCAACTTAAATCTCAGTACACAGCTCAGGTAGATAATTTGTTGAATAAAGGTTACGCGGAAAAAATGTCGTCTAGCCCACCGGTAGAATCGCCTCGTAATTGGTACTTACCGCACTTTCCAACCACACATCCGCAAAAAAAGAAGATGCGTCTCGTTTTCGACGCCGCGGCTAAATACTGTGGTAAGAGCCTGAACGACGCGCTCCTAGCTGGTCCGGACTTATTAGAATCCCTTTTCGGAGTACTCATAAGATTTCGGGAAGGTAAAATCGCCGTAATAGCCGACGTAGCGGAAATGTTTCTACAAGTCGAAGTTATCGAAAGCGATCGTGATAGCTTACGTTTTTTGTGGAGGGGGGAGGACCGCTCGTCCCCGCCAACGGAGTATAGAATGAGGCGATTAATTTTCGGCGCCGCCTCCTCGCCTACTACCGCGTTGTACGTAAAAAACAAAAACGCGCAGGCTTTTGCGATCGAATTTCCTAAGGCAGTCGACAAAGTAATCCGAAATACGTATATGGACGATATGCTCATCGCAATGGACGAAAGCGAAGAGGAAGCACGCGAAGTCGTCAACCAAATTTATAAGCTCAATAAGAAGGCGTCATTTGAACTCCGTGCATTTGCCAGTAACGTACCCAGCGTGATTCGCGACGTTACCGCGGGGGGCTCCGACACCACCGTCATCGCCAAGAGCGACGTAGAGCGTACATTAGGACTCAAGTGGAATCACAAATCGGATACACTGGGTTTTCAAGTTAACTTGCGCAACTTACCACAGGAAGTGTCCTGTAATGACGTATTACCAACTAAACGACAGGTAACCAGTAGCGCAATGTCGGTTTTCGACCCCACAGGCTTAGGAAGTCCTATTTCCGTCCTAGGCAAGGTCCTTATGCAAGAAGTATGGCGTAAGGGTATAGGGTGGGATGACACCATACCCCCCGAATTAAAGTCGGTTTGGATTTCGTTTGTCAGTAACATTCAATTATTAAATAACTTACAATTACCACGTTACGTGCCCGCAAACAATAAACAAGTAGAAATACACGTATTTTGCGACGCCAGTGAAAAGGTTTATGCGGCCGCGGTCTATTTCGTAGCGACCGACAAAGACGCTAAGAGGACATCAACCTTAATCTCGGCAAAGGCGCGTGTCGCACCGTTAAAAACGATTTCCATCCCGAGACTTGAATTACAAAGTTGCGTATTAGGTACACGCCTCGCTAACACCGTAATTAGGGAAACGGATTACGTCATCACGGGTAAACACTTCTGGTCGGATTCACGCACCGTATTAGCGTGGATTAAGGCAGACCCGCGAACGTTCAAAAGTTTCGTAGCCCATCGTTTAGCGGAAATAGAGGAAAGTACTACACCAGCTGACTGGCGCTGGGTACCTAGCGCACAGAACGTAGCGGATGACGCGACTAAGGGCGTCCCGAACAACTTTGATAAAAACCACCGCTGGTTTCACGGTCCCGACTTTATTAGGAGCTCAAAAGAGCACTGGCCTACTGACAAGTCCGACGCGACAGTAGCGCCAACGGGCGAAGAGCGAACTAGTAATAAGGTTACGGCCATAGTACATAGCGCTCAAAATAAGCAAGATTTTCTCCCGCCAGTAAATAGGTTCTCTAAGTACATACGGCTAATTAGGGCTGCGGCTTGCGTCTTGGTCGCGGCGGAGGCATTCAAAGCTAAATTGCTAATAAAGAAAACAGAAACGGAAATGAATACAGGGCATGTTAAGTTAGCAGAGCTTTTATTAATTAGGCGTAGTCAACATGTATCCTTTCTTGAAGAAATAAAGGACTTAGAGGCTGGACGGCGAATTCACAAGAAATCACCACTTTTCAAGATTGCAGTTGTATTGGACAAAAACGGCATTTTGGTTTTAGACTCACGAATAGATAGAGGTACGGCATACACTCCAATCTTACACGCCAAAGAGGAGTTCTCCAGACTGCTGGTACAACATTTTCATGAAAAGTTTAATCACGGGAACCATGCCACAGTAATCAACGAGTTGAAACAGCTGTATTTCATAATCGGCTTACGAAGTAGCCTGCGATACATATGTAACCGATGTCAATGGTGTCGGACCTACAAAGGAACAACTCTTCAAGTTCCAGTAGGCGACTTACCAGCTGAACGACTTCAGGCGTATCAACCACCCTTCACAGCTACCGGCGTCGACTTGTTCGGACCTATGACCATCACCATAGGCCGACGGCATGAAAAAAGATGGGGAGTACTATTCACCTGTCTCACCACACGAGCGGTTCACCTGGAACTAGCCGCCTCGTTATCTTCAGCATCCATGATAATGGCCTTACGACGCATGGCGTCGCGACGAGGCACACCTACCGTCCTGTATTCCGATAACGGGACTAACTTCATCGGCGCAGAAAAAGAAATCAGAAGTGCCCTTCAAACCCTCCCTGAGGACACCAAAGCATTCACCTCAGTGAGAGGCATCATCTGGAAGAAAATACCAGCAGGAAACCCAGCCGCTGGAGGTGCCTGGGAGAGATTAGTGGGCAGCGTCAAATCCGCCCTCAAAATCACCCTCAAAGAGAAGGCACCCAGTGAAGAAGTACTCCACACGCTTCTTCTAGAGGCCGAGCATATTGTGAACTCGCGCCCTCTCACTCCTGTCAACCCAGACTTGGGCATAGAAGCCCTGACACCCAATCACCTTCTGATTGGGCGGTCATCCGCCTTACATCCTTTTGGTCGTTTTACTGACCATCAACTTTCCACTAAATCCTGGCAAGCCACTCAACTACTGGCCGACAACTTCTGGAAACGATGGATGCGGGAATACCGCCCACAGCTGGCCCTCCGAACGGCCAAGAAGGAAACACATCAGCTACAAAAAGGCGACGTCGTGATTATAGCCGATAACACTATGCCACGAGGAGTATGGCCAAGAGGCATTATCACCAAAACACATGCCGGTCCGGATGGACGAGTAAGAGTCGTGGAAGTCAAAACCGCTGCCGGCTCCCTACGCCGTCCAGCCTCCCGTTTAATAGTCGTATGCTCCGCTTTAAGTGGTGCTAGCGCACGTGGGGGAGACTGTCGCATATAGCTGTAAATAATTGTCGCATATAAGCTGTAAATAATATAAACATAACGTCGTTCCTTTTTGTACTCCTTTATTTTGTAAGTAGGTTAAGATTGTAATTCTCCTTAAGCTCATTATCTTTCATGTCTTTTAGTTATACATCATTTGTTATCAATCTTAGCGTTATAAGTATTATTATTGTCATGTAAGATACAACTATGTAACAATAAATGCATATAGAAGGTTACCAATTCTTGTTAAACTAAAGAGAACCTTATGCATACACATTAAAGTTGTATATTGTTTGTACTTATGCATCCACGTGTCGTCCTTGTATTATACGACACGTGTAACCTAAGGTTGACCTCGTATTTTAAATGTCTGTATCACAACTGGATAAAGAGTAAATGAGGGAGAATACCTGCTCACAGGGTTGCGCATGCGTCGTATAGTTCATTTAGTGTATAAAAGGGCACTAATTCGGTCCTAAAATTCTCCCGCCCACTACGATTGACGAGGTACAATCGATAATAAAGTCCCTAAAACCCCGTAAAGCTGCCGGAGCTGACGGGATATCCAACGGCTTACTTAAATGCCTCCCTCAGACCCTACTACTGCTGCTAGTGAGCATCTTAAATGCTTGCTTAGCAAATTGCACGTTTCCAGACGCCTGGAAACAAGCAACAGTAATAGGCATCCCCAAACCAGGCAAAGACCTGAAAAACCCGTCCTCATATCGACCGATCAGCCTCCTGAGCTGCATCGGTAAGATATACGAGAGAATCATTTCAGCCAGACTCAAGGATTACATTGAATCCATGAAGCTGATTCCCGACGAGCAAATGGGCTTTCGTGCAAAACACTCTTGCGTGAACCAACTGCACCGCCTAACCGAACACATCCTAGGCAACCGCCGTCGCGGAAGACCCACAGGAGCACTCTTCTTCGATGTAGCGAAAGCATTCGACAAAGTTTGGCATGTTGGCTTGATAGCCAAATTAGCCGTAATGGGCCTGCCGGACAGTCTCGTACGCATCGTACGGGACTTCCTGTCGAATAGATCCTTTCGGTACAAAGTTGAGGGTACGCTCTCTAGTCCCAGACCCCTAAGAGCCGGAGTCCCGCAAGGCTCCGTGCTCTCTCCGACCCTATACTCGTTGTACACCAACGATGTACCCCGCACCCCGCACGTGGAGTTGGCACTATTCGCTGACGACACTGCGCTATACACGTCCAGTCATGGAAAAGACATCATTTCCAAACGACTGCAACAAGCGGCCGATGCCCTCGGAGCTTGGTTCAGGAAGTGGCGCATCGAGGTGAATCCGGAAAAGAGCGCAGCAGTGTTCTTTTCCAAAGATTCATACGGTGCAACACGTCCACCAGCATGGAGTACGGTCTCGCTCTTAAAAACGATATCTATGTTTGGTAAACCCATTCCATGGGTGAACCAAACAAAGTATCTGGGCGTTATCTTTGACAGCAAAATGACCTTTGGAGCACACATCCAAAGAGTACGCAACAGAGCTGCATTCTATCTAGGCAGACTCTCTCCCATGATCAGCAACGTAAAATTGTCGCTTAGAAATAAGCTGACACTTTACAAGCTAGCCATCCGCCCTGTCATGACATACGCGAGTGTGATCTTCTCACATGCAGCTCCATCTCTCCTGAACAAGTTCCAACTCATTCAGAATAGGTTCGCACGCAGAGCCACGGGATCGCCCCCGGGCCTGCGTACACGCGACCTACATAGGGACCTTGAGCTTCCATCCATTTCGAGATATCTCAAAGAAACGTCTCAACGTTACTTTGAGAAATGCCCAACCCATCCGAACCCGTTAGTTGTGCGGGCTGCCAATTACAGCCCGGCGAAAGATGTCCCCCTGCGGCGCAGACGCCCGAGGAATGTTCTCTTTGACCCTGACGATCCCATTACGGTGGCGAACCTTCCCTTCGAAAACCACTCGACTCAACGGAGTCCTGGGTATTCCATAGGAACATATAACCGTACTCGGCGGCGAGTACGACGTAGTAGGAACAGTAGCTCGTTTTCCAGGTACCAAAATGTACCAGGGCGCTTCACGCCACCGATAGGTTCTTAGTAGGCCCTTCAGGCACAATAGTGTCGGCCCTTATGGCATTGAGCGTTTGCTACCGCTCGCGAGTTTGCATCGCTCGCTTGATCAAAGGCAAAGCCCATGGCCGAGGTTCGTCCCAACTGGGAGCCCCTTGCGCATTTGCCGAAAAGGCTGACAAGTGGACAAGACAAGTGCGCGACCCTCGGAATAGTCACTCCCAGTTTGTAACTATATAAAATCTTTAATTTCAAAGTGCCAAATACCTATAAAATCTACAGTCCATTTCCTCAAGTTATCCTCTGTCATTCACGACAAATACGTATACCACATACATAACACGTTAAATTTAACTATTTTAATACGGTTTATATAGCGTTTATTACACAATTATTTACACCTACAATTTCAAACATTTTGCAGTACTCAAGCTCGCAAGACGTTAATATAGATAGGTAGGTAAATATTATAGTTTAATTTTATGTATAACAATCGCTAAAACATAATAAATGACCTATAATAACGTTGTCTGTCTAGACCATGGAGTAATTACAAAGGTCTGGACCACGATATAGGTTATCAATTATCGAGTGGATGACGTGACGTAGTCAATATTTTACAACGGAGCGATAGTGCTTCCGTACTACCAAAAGATGGCGCTGAAAGGTCACATCAAAAAATGAAACTCATTGCAACGTCATGCTTCAAACCCTAATAGCACTGTTCGAATGTTTATGACTGATCATAATATGTTCTTATTTTCTTATTGCTCAGCGAAAGTAATTTATGTTGCGAAATTTCTATTTCCATTGTAATTTACCATTAACTGTGCTTAAGGAATAAGTTCATCGGCGCTCGTTAAATTTTTGGAGTATCGAGTAGTGCGTAGTTGCGTACTATTTCGATGCCTACTAAATTAATTTTATTATTTATTTAACATTTTCCAAAAATTGATACAAACAAATTAACATAAGATGCATTTCACAAAACCACTGAGGTTTGTTTAGAAATAGCAGGTACATTCAAATCAAGCTAATTTAAAATGTATGATACTAATATTAAATGATATATAAATAATATCATATAAATAAAGCTATGGTACTGAGTATAAAATACCGATAAATTCATAACATCACGATCTGTATCTAACAATACAAAAAAATAAATCCATTATAAATGCGCAAGTCTGACCGTCTGTCTGTCTGTTACGCTTTCACGGCCAAACCTCTGAACGGATTTCGATGAAATCTGGTATGAATATAGTTGAAGACCCGGGGTCAAATATAGCCTACTTTTTGACGCAGGCGGGCCTGCGAGAAACAACTAGTTCTTCACAAAATTAAAGTTGAAACAGGTTATGTCATATAGTTTTTATTTTCAGATTAGAGATGTCGACTAGTCGGTAACGCTGACTAATCAGCCACTTTCGTAGTCGGCAAATAGCTCCGACTAATCACTAAACGAAAAACACTTTGAATTGCCCACCGACCCATGTATCTTGGGGAAAGTTGTTCAGTTGCACGTGCTACTGGACGATGGGTCCAATCCAAAACAACTGAAATTTCACGATGTATAATTAATAGTACCTTTTTATTTTATTATTGACTTTCTTTATCAGCAAACAGTTACACAATTGGTGGTGTTGGAAATGTCTTCTAACCGTAAAACACCTAAAAGCGGCTGGCGAAAGTATTTAATAACGAAGAAGGATAATACCACAGCAATATGCATGTACTGTTGGAAAGAATTAAAAACTTGTAGTAATTGGGTATTCTACTAATTTAATTTTTTTCTTTCATATTAATATTTTTATTTCCAGAAACAGAATTAAGAAAGAATTTTTGTAATCCGTTCAAAAATAAATAAGTTATAAGCCTTTGAAATTCGGTGGAAGGGGAAACTGTCAAAAAACAAGCAAAGGATGCACTGTGTGAGCTGTGACGTCACTGCCACACTGGTTTCGTGCGTACAAAAGAGATACCAAGACATCCCCACCACTCTCCCACTTTTCTTTTAGAGAAAACTTTAAAATCGAATGACTGCCTTAATTAACAACCAATTTTGTTGTTGTTTTCAGAATCGGTTACTTTTTAGTGTATATTTTGTTAAGTATGACAATATTAACCAAGTATGAATACAGTCAAGTAGCCTATACTACAAAGTACTAACTTAAAACAGCATATACTCGGAGAACGAAAACATCCCACTGTCTTAGAGGTAACATGAATTACTATATTTCATAATGATTATTGCAACATCAACTATTTTTATTGTTTGAAATAAACAAATATCAATGTAACTAGTTTTGTTTACAGACCTATAAGTGATTAATATGAATTACTAGCTGTTTCCCGCAGCTCCGCCTGCGTCAAAAAGTAGCCTATGTTTGACCCCGGGTCTTCAACTATATCCATACCAAATTTCATCAAAATCCGTTCAGCTGTTTGGCCGTGAAAGCGCAACAGAAAGACAGACAGACAGACTTTCGCATTTATAATATTAGTATGGATTTGATAAATAGGTAACACAAATCTGTAGCCGATTGATGTGAGATTTGAGCTGGTATGTTTAAAGAATTTACGTTTTCCCCGCCGTTGAACACCTAAACATACTAAATCCTTCATAATAGCCGATATTAATCGCTTCTGAATACGAATTTATAGAAAAATAACACTAATATTAATTGTTAATATGAATCTCTTAGGTTTATTATTGGAATATGAAAAGCACGTAGGATTTTAAATAATAGAAAAAATCGATTATTTATTTTCATTAAAATCGATTAATATTGAATAAAGAAAAATCGATTCTTTTCAATTAATCTCACATCCTTCAAACATGACTACTTCTCGACGCAGGCGGAGCTGTGGGAAACAGCTAGAGCATCGAAATAGTACTATTTCGACTTGTATGTTTTGTTGTTATGTAAATAAATTAATGTCAATTTCCGATACAATGTTTTTAACATACGTTCTTAACGTATCGGAAATTGATAACCATGAATCAACATTTTGTTCTATTTGACAAGTATTCAAAAAGTAATAATGACGAGTTTTTGTTTCTTACGTCGACATGTGGCGCCATCTCTTGGCAGACGCCGACAGTGACTTGCCGACGCTTAAAATATTCACAGAATATTTAGTGTAATGTTCGCATAAAAAATAAATAATCAAATTTTCTATAAAAAAATATAAAAGTGTGAGCTCCCAATGCTACCATACAAAATACGTGTTTTTTTTTTTTTTTTGCATTTTTTAAAAATAATGGTACGGATCCCTAAGTGCGCGAGTCCGACTCTCACTTGACCGGTTCTATTTTTATTTAGACCGATACTATCCGTATTAATATTAATAAATAAAAATAAAATTAAAATAAATAAAATTATTAATAAATTCGAAAGCCTTGTCCGTCTGTCACGCTTTTACGCCTAACCGATGAAAACAAATTTCATTCATAATCATTCATTTTTTTCAAACAATCAACCCTCTATTGTTTTAATTCTCTAGCTATATGTATATGATAAATATCAAAATAGTTAGTACTATTTCGACTTGTATGTTGTTGTAAATGAATTAATGTCAATTTCCGATACATTGTTGTTAACATATGTTCATAACAAAGTATCAGAAATTGATAACCACGAATCAACATTTTGTACTATTTAATGCGTATTGAAAAAGTAATCATGACGAGTTTTTTTTGTTTCTTACGTCTACATGTGGCGCCATCTGTTGGCAAATGCCGGCAGTGAGCTGCCGAGGCTCAAAATGTTCACAGAATTTTAGATTAATAATTAGTTGGTCTCCGCTAGCGGAACAGAACGTTTGGATTTCCGTCTTGACATGGTGTTCTAACCAGCAGACCGCTGCTGCGTGCGTCCATATGATTGTCGCTCTCTCAAAAACCAGCGCGCGTATATGCGAAATTACGTAAGAAATTTGTTTATTTCAATTACTTTCCTGGAGCCGCGGCTCTAGCCGTAAGACTTAAATTTTCAATTATCTTGTCCTGGTTGCCAAATTTTACAGATAGCAACCCTATTCGGAAGCCGTTAGTCCCGGTTGTTTGTTAACGAGTATTACCGACAGATGGCAGTTGTTATTCTTTGTCAGATGCGTTTAGGCAGGCTGAAAACATCTGACAGTTGTGGCCACTAACACACCTATGGTCATGTTTATGTTGGTCTACTTTTCATGTAGGTTACTAAGCTTGAACGGAATTAATAGCACCATTCATTTGCAGAACTAACTAGGTATCTCGAAATGCCTATCTTCACACTGCCGTGAAAGAGCCCTCAGATTTTCGATCACATCATACGATCTTCTAAGTATTGTCTGGAAAAACTCGTTATCCTGGGCAAAATGGAAGGGAAACTTGCCAGAGGAAAACCTCCAGCTACATGGGTGGACAGCGTGAAGAGAGCGGCTGGAGGCAGCTTGTATAAAGCGGTCCATAGTACTGCCGATCGCACAAACTGGAGACACATTTGTGGTTGGCATCCTCAGGATTGCGGAACTGATGCAGAAGAAGAACCATTCATTTAATGTTCACTATATTGTCATATGGGCAATAAAGATATCTTGTGTTTTATTGATAGTAAGTACTAGACATGTGCACCGATTCTCATTTGGTCGGCGGCGGCGGCGTCTGGTCACTCTGGCCTAAAAATCGTCGGCGGCGTGTACAGTGAAAATAAGTGAAAAACGCTTTAATCTTTTCAAAACTACTTCGGAGACCAATTATTAATCTAAGATTTTGAAGTATCGAATAGTGTGCACTATTTAGATACACAAATGAATAAGTTTTGGGCTCCCGTTGTCTAAGAAAAATAATTAGTACATCCTACAAGATTTGTATTGGTTTGTAGATTATACTAAAAGATGGCGCCTCCTACATGTCTCTTTAAAATGAAATTCGCAATAATTTTTTTTATAACTTAAATAATTTTATCTGGATATTTTTTAACTACCGACGCCTTCGGAGCGAACAAACGTAACGAAGTTTTCACTAATTTTTTTGAGTGTATAGAATAGTTCACACTATTTCGACACTATTTAACTCGCAGAGCATGGGCTCCCATTACTTAAGAAAATTTTCCAATAGATGGAATAACCAATGATTTTGTATGCGACTGCCTAAGAAGTAACCAAAAAATGTAATATCTGTAAAGTGTTTTCTGTTATCTGTGGTGTAATAATACAATATAATCTACAGTATCATCATTTTTTAAATTATCATTTCATGTAGGTCACATTGTCAATCGACCATGTATACCCTTGTGTCAGACTTGTTCGGAACCGCCTCTCGGCCTCTGACGTGGTTGCTTTAATGACCATAAAATGGCAGCCGGGACCAACGGCTTAAAGTGCCTTCCGAATTTTAATATTTTAATGTTTGTAATAGTGTTTTCAAAAGTCTAGCAAAAGATGGCGCGTCATTATTTCTATTTTAAAAAGCCTATTTAACTCTTCAGTTTGTTATCAATTACAGATAACAACACCGTATGTAAAACCATTCAACAAATTTCTTTTTTTATTGTATCGAATAGTTAACACTATGTCGACACCATTAGTTATATTTTAGTTTAACCACAAGATGGCGCCACAAGATTCTAATATGTTTTTATTAAGTACCGAACCGACATTCCGTCATAAGTTTATTTAGTGCATTGTTTAATAAGTATCAAATATTTGAAAGCAATGTCTCATGTTTCAGATAGATGGCGTTGCAATGATTTTACATGTGAGGTGAAATCCAAAAGATGGCGCCACAGGGACAGCGTTTGAAGCAAAACTAGTTTTTATTATTTAAACGCTTTTTTATATAATTATGTTATAATACAATTTGTGTGTCACTCATACATACATGTTTAGATAATATGTACTTTATTGTACCAATCACAAAATTAAAAGAAATACATTTAGACAATTGGGTACAAAGGCGGACTTATCGCTATTGCAATTTTTTCCAACCAAACTAAGGGTAGATAGGATAAAAAGTAGAGTAGACAGACCACTATGACGCAGATACGGTAAATAACCAATTTACCGTATCTGCGTCATAGTGGTCTGTCGCGGCCGTGCGCCAAAATGTCATCCTTGCATTGTTTTGCTCTCGATTTTTACCCTTAATCTGCGCGGTGAGGTGCGGTATACGTTTCGGGTGGGAGGGTGTGAGTGTCCGTTCTGTACGTTAATACTGTTAATAATTCTGTGACAATGGGGTGCCATTCCCTAATAAAAATAATTCTTTTCGCTAATTTAATGTTAGATGGCGCTAACAAAATGAAAATATTGAAATAATTACTGATCTCGCTTCATCATCATCCATCATCATTTCAGCTGCAGTCAGTCCACAGCTGGACATAGGCCTCTCCCAATGATTTCCAAAATGATCGGTTGGCAGCAGTATGCATCCAGCGTTTGCCTGCGACCTTTTTCAGGTCATCTGACCATCTGGTCGGTGGATGTGCAACACTGCGCTTGCAGGCACGCTTTCGCTCGTTTTTGGCGAAATGCGGAACAGAATTTTAATTAGACTATCTTTTTACGTACACACATTCTATCACAAGTTAATTAAGTGCTGTATTTAGAAAGATATAAATTTTAATTTTTAACCTACTATATTGATAAATGGCGTAATAATGACTTTGTATGAGTGCCCAATTAGTAAACAAGAAAATTAGCGCGATTCAATGTGGCATACATTGAATCGCGCTAATTTTCTTGTTGAAATGTCTGTAAAAAGCATTTTCTGTATTATACACCCTGAAATTTTAGTCGTTTTGGACCCATCGTCCAGTGACTCCATTCATGCAACTGAACAACTTTCCCCAAGGAACATAGCTCGAAACATGAAAAACAAATTTGGACTTCCCATAGTAAGTTAGGTCACGTGATGAGACATTTTGTATGGAAGGTCCAAAAATTTACTCCATATTTCCACCCATGTTCAGTTGCATGAATGGCGTCACTGGACGATGGGTCCAAAACGACTATAATTTCACGGTGTATGTATGTATACTTAGGTCAGTACTTATACGTCCACTGCTGGAAAATATTTTCTTAGACAAATACTTATAAGAGAAATAATTAGAATGCGCAGTTAACCAATATCGCCTACTGCAAAACAAATATGTACCATAATCAAACCGGATCAAAGGGACCGCACCCCAGGGGCTATTTTTGAGAATGCCAATCCAATATTTTGTGTTAGATTTCGAATGATTTTCGATGGTATCAAAATAGTGTATACTATTCGATTCACTAAAAATTGTTAACGCAAGCGGAGTTGCGGGAAACAGCTTGTAGCGTTGCCAGGCGTCCGGATAAAGCCGGACATAGTTAGGCTTTTTGATTGCGTGTCCGGCCAATATAAACGGTGTCCAGCTTAATGTTAGGCTTTTTACATTTTATTTAATTTGACAAGATTTATGGTAATAATCAGAAAAGCTGTAAATACTAAGACACAAAATCCTCAATAATGTAGGGTGTCCGGCCGTTTTAGCCAAATATCCGGCTAAACTGGCTGGCTTGTCCGGCTATTAGGTTTGGCGAGTGTTGACTGTCGAATAGTTTTACCTATTCGATATACACTTCAAAAATTTTCTGTGATTATTTTAAATTATATTCGTGCGTTAATGGAACTGCCAAACATTTATAAATAAGTATGCGTTAACAAAAGAAATAATAATAAGTTTAATTTAGTACGCTCGCGGTGCGCCATCTATCGACACGAATTTCAAACAAAAAACACCAAATGACAAAATTATATTGGTTGGCTGGAAGAGATTGCTTAGCGATAAGTCCGCCTTTGCTCCATATATTGTTAACAATGTTATAATTTAGTTTTGTGATTTCCCAGATGTGGGCAATAAAGTTATATTGTATTGTATATTGACAAAAATCTTCAACTGTGACAAGAATTTTTTCCTCTACTATTTGACTGCCATAGGGTCAAGAAAAAGCGTTCTTATCCCTTGTTGACAGACGGCGCTTCACAACGAAAATATTTTGTTTATTTTTTATATTGCAACCCTTCAAAAGTGGCACAGATAGTGTAACAGAATCAAAGTGTAACCCAAAGTTTTGAACCTGTTTCAAGCAAAACCCTTATAAAAGTCAGATATGCAGGAATCTGTTTCAAACAGTTTCCAACCTGTTTTTCGATTTATGTATGTGTGCGTGTAGTGCACTAACAGCCAGCTTCTACAATGGGTTTGTGGATATTACTCACAACATACGAGTAATGAAAAAACCTTGGAGCGACTGCCGACTATGGATGGAGCGACTGCCGACTATGGATGGAGCGTCTGCGGACTATGGATGGAGCGACTGCCGACTATGTCGACCATGGAGCGACTGCCGACTTTGGATAAAGCGACTGCCGACTATGTCGACCATGGAGCGACTGCCGACTTTGGATAAAGCGACTGCCGACTTTGTCGACCATGGAGCGACTGCCGACTTTGGATAAAGCGACTGCCGACTTTGGATAAAGCGACTGCCGACTATGTCGACCATGGAGCGACTGCCGACTTTGGATAAAGCGACTGCCGACTTTGTCGACCATGGAGCGACTGCCGACTTTGGATAAAGCGACTGCCGACTTTGGATAAAGCGACTGCCGACTTTGGATAAAGCGACTGCCGACTTTGGATAAAGCGACTGCCGACTTTGGATAAAGCGACTGCCGACTTTGGATAAAGCGACTGCCGACTTTGTCGACCATGGAGCGACTGCCGACTTTGGATAAAGCGACTGCCGACTATGTCGACCATGGAGCGACTGCCGACTTTGGATAAAGCGACTGTCGACTTTGGATAGAGCGACTGCCGACTTTGGATGGAGCGACTGCCAAGTTTGAATAGGGTACCCTATTGAAAATGTTTCAGATTGTTTCTGTCACAGTTTATGAAACAGATTCAAGAAACAGTGTTTAGAGCACTTTATAATATAATATATAATAGATAATATAATAGATAATTACTTGTAAATATTTTAAATAAACTGCAATACTAAAACTTTTTAATTTTAGATAATTTAACTTAAAAATTTGTATATTTTTAATGTCAACGAACAAGCGGACAAGTGTTGTTGTTTTATATAGATAGCGAATGCGATGCGCGCGCATGCATGTCAGCCGCTGCGATCGGCTCGGACGATGCGCGCGCAGCCCACGCCACGGCGATCCGTGCGTCTCGCCGGCTCGCCAGTCCGAATACCATCTTGAGACTGAACTAGGGTTGCCATCCGTCCGGGTTTCCCCGGATTTGTCCTAGTTTAGAGGGCATCCGGGGAGCGTCCGAGGAAGATTTCATTTGTAGCCCGGGTTTCAAAAAAATAAAATAAAAAAAAATAAAAAATTAGGCCGCCCGCGAGACACGCACTATGCTCCCACACCACGATCAACCGACGAACCAAGTATATTCTCACCGTTCCCCCACCCCGTTCGTTCGAATTCGCGACCCGCGTCCCGCACTCCGCAGCGACGGTTTGACGAATGTAGACATTGCGTCGTTCCAGTTAAGCGGGTAAACTTACGTAGGTACATGTGGTAAGCTAAGAATATTTTTCTTAAAAATCGTAGTTTAATTTTTACAGGTAGTGTGACACTGCTCTTCTGAATGCTCTGTGTATCTGTTTTTGTAACCTTTTTACATGAACAGATGCACTGATTTTTATAAATTACTTTTAAAAAGGGAAGATATTCTAAAAGCTATCGGAAAAAATGATAAATACAAAAAAAAACTGAGAAGTAAAAAGGCAAGAGGCTGAGAAATACGCTTTAATAGCTAGGTAGACAAATCGTGTACCTAATTATGAGTGCAATAATTGCTTTTTATTTTTGTAGTTAACGTTATGATTGTTTTCATTGAGTAAAAACTATTTAAAATATGGTTGTTGATCAAAACTTTAAGTTGATGAAAATAATTATAGGATTGATTATTTTGTTTTAAAATTTTAATAATGTAACTTACATTGCTGTAGGTCTAAACTTTAAAAATGTTCTGTTTTGTTGTTTAATATTTAAGAAGACTGAATTTAGTTTATATTCTGCTAAAATAGGTATATTTTGTTATATAAATGACTGCTGATAAAAAGTAAAGCAGATAATAATTATAGAACTATAGCTAAAAGAGTTACCTCAAAAAATGTAAGACTGAATACTACAATGGTCTAAGTAGGTACTTTTAAGATTTTAATTCATTAAATATATGTTTTTGTTTTATATTTTAATAAGGTTTTGTTTTCTTATTTCAAGAATTAAAAAAGCTGATTTATATAAACAATTTGTAACAAATTGTAATATGATTCTGTTTTGTTAAAATAATGAATGAATAAAAAAGGTCTGTGATTTAAGACATGTTCAACTGTTTTTTATTACATTGAATATGTTTAAAAAATCTTATTGACATGTCCGGCTTTCGGACTCTAAAATCCGGGGTTTTTACGCATCTTGTCCTGTTTTCCAAATTTTAGAGATGGCAACCCTAGACTGAACGCACGTTGCTTGCGCTCGCATTCGCGCGCTTACGTAAACTCATTTCCCGCTTGATCCGTTCCTTCACTTTTCTCACCTGTATTTTGTGCTTATCATAACCTTTTGTTAATCTTTAAGTTGTCGGTGTGCTTGTATTGTATTTGTTCTATTTAATTGTGCTGAACTTTTAATTATAGTGTTAAATTACATATTGACTTTATTTAATTATCCCGCCTTATAGCACAATAGCCTAACAATTATCATACACATTACGCACGCACCCCGCTTTATGTTAAAGACAGACAAAATTGTCAGAAAAAGTCAAACATCTCTCTTTTGGAGTCGGGAGTTAAAAAACAAAATATCTAAATAATAAAAATCGAAACCTCGGGGAATTTGGGATTATTTAATACACGGCAACATTGAGCACCGAGCGGTACTTCGCGCCATATTTTAGGGTTATATTATTTTCGTGAGTAATTTATGTCCATATTTCGAAATTATACAATACTTATTGATGGTATGTAATACCAATATCTTCCTTATTTCTTTTAGTATTATTCTAACACAGTTTGACTACGCAAACTGCACATTTTGCGTCTACTTTTATATTAAATTTTATATTTATCTAGACATCCAACTCACTCATCGGTTGCGGCATGACTGACGCGGGTATGCCGCAACGGTTGGTATGGTTTTAGTTGCGAATTTTTGTAGTATGCCGACGGTATCTAGTCGTAGCGCAGCGGAGACCAATTATTAATCTATGTATTCCTCTTTCTTAAAAAAATGTGACTTATGCAAAAGCGGTAAGTTGAATAATTTTTGTACGTTAACGAATGATTTTCGTTCGATATCTAAGGATTTAGGTTCGACATATGCCATACATTAAAAAATAGGGTTTTTTATACGAAAAACAACTGCATTGTTATGAGGGTGAACTAGGTACTCACTAAATGATTGATGTCGAAATAATGAAAAATATTTCGACTACAAAAATTCAATATGTTGTGGTCACGTATTGATATGTACTAAATTAACAAACATTTATTTATATTATTAGTTATCAAAAACGAAATTATGACGAGTGTTAATGTATTCTACGCAGACATGTGGCGCCATCTGTTGGTCGACACCAATGAACCTCTTCCGCGAGATTTTATAAACGATATTTCTTAGTTACCAGATAATTATGCCAGAGGCGCTGTTCAGGTATGCCCTTAGTAAATGCTCCGTGGGTATGCGATACTAAATTGTTGTCAATAAAATAGCTATATATAAGCTCTCGAAGTTATTAGATGTATAATGGGCCACATAAAAAGTTTACCATTTTAGTAAATAAAACTTTATTGCGCCAAAGAAATAAAATGTTGTGTGTAACATTTACATCACAGCAATTGTTAAATAGCAGTGTGGACTATACAACTGCTACATTGGGAAATACCTACGACTAATGTCATAAATATATAGCTAAGCTATTTAATAAATAACGTCTAATCTTTTTTAAGAAATTCTACGGGTTTGTCTAATTGATTCTCATTATAAATATGCCAACGTATGAAGTAGTGTTTGATGTGCAATCGATATGTGGCGCCATCTGTTGCTCGACGCCGATGAACTAGAGTGCCCGTACTTTTCGACAGACGTACTAGAATACGTACCACGAGATTTTATAAACGCAGACGCTAGCGACCACGTTATGATTTAATATGGAATTTGTTAGTTATCTTACCAACTTATATTTTTTTTATTAGTTATTATGTTTGCCTTTGTACTCAATTTTCTAAATGTATTTCTTTAAATTTTAATTTTGTGATTGGTACAATGAAGTGTATATCTATTTTACAATCCGCCAGAGGCGCTGTACAAGTTTGCCATACTAAATTGTTAACGCAGTCGCTAGCGTCTGCATCAATAAAATCTCATAATTGAAGTAAAATTCGAAGTTCTTGAATGTACAGTGGGCCACATGAAAAAGTATACCATCTTAGTATGTAAAACTTTATTGCGCCAAAGAAATAAAATGTTGTGTGTAAAATTTACATCACAGCAATTGTTAAATAGCAGTGTGGACTATATAACTGCTACATTGGGAAATACCTACGACTAATGTCATAAATATATAGCTAAGCTATTTAATAAATAACGTCTAATCTTTTTTAAGAAATTCTACGGGTTTGTCTAATTAATTCTCATTATAAATATGCCAACGTATGATGTAGTGTTTGATGTGCAATCGATATGTGGCGCCATCTGTTGCTCGACGCCGATGAACTAGAGTGCCCGTGCTTTTCGACAGACGTACTAGAATACGTACCACGAGATTTTATAAACGCAGACGCTAGCGACCACGTTATGATTTAATATGGAATTTGTTAGTTATCTTACCAACTTATATTTTTTTTATTAGTTATTATGTTTGCCTTTGTACTCAATTTTCTAAATGTATTTCTTTTAATTTTAATTTTGTGATTGGTACAATGAAGTGTATATCTATTTTACAATCCGCCAGAGGCGCTGTACAGGTTTGCCATACTAAATTGTTAACGCAATCGCTAGCGTCTGCATCAATAAAATCTCATAATTGAATTAAAATTTGAAGTTCTTGAATGTACAGTGGGCCACATGAAAAAGTATATCATCTTAGTAAGTAAAACTTTATTGCGCCAAAGAAATAAAATGTTGTCTGTTTCATTTGAAAACACAGAAATGTTCAATAGCAGCGTAAACTATTTAACTGCTAAATTTGGGAATATTCATTACGTTTGACTAATATATATATTTAACAAATATATAAATGCGCCAACGTATGAAGTAGTGTTGACGCATAATCGAATGCACATCGGTTATCAATGTACTTAATATATTTCTAGTTCGTGAGAATTAATTGAATATAGATAAAGATTATTTATTGTGATAACAAACACTTAAATCGATAGTGTCGATACTAGTAAAACAGTTTTAAAGTAACGTAAAAAAATGGTGTTTCAAAAGTTAAGTTCGTTATTTCGCCGTGTTGTAGTTGTAGCGCCATCTATTATCACATAGAAGGAACTAATTATATTTCTTCGACAATGGGACCCCAAGATAATGCATTCCAGAGTATTATACAGTAACGTAACGAAATATTCTATGAATCTGGCCCGAAATTATATTCTAGCTAGATCAACAACACAAGCACACCCCAGACACACCATACTCCACAACAGTGCAGAGATTACTATTAATACGATTCAGCCGCGTACGCACGCGTGTCAATTTGTGTCAGCAGTATTGTTTATTTACCGTGTCTGCGTCATAGTTGTCCGCCGCGGCCGCGCGCCTATGTGTCATCCTTGCATTATTTTGCTCCCGATTTTTACCCTTAATCTGCGCGGTGAGGTGCGGTATTTGTTTCGGGTGGGAGAGCGTAAGTGTCCCTTCTGTACGTTCGTACTGTGATACAAGTGTCGAACAGACAACTATTCGACTCCAAAAATTATGTTACAGTGCGTACCTCGATGCATAAAAGCTGAGTTAAAACATGGTTAAAATATACACGGGAGAAACGAAATGATTGCTTGTATTATTTGTATACACCGCCATGTAGCGCCATCTATTGATAAATAGACATGGTTATGGTAAATGAAAGTATGAAGAGGATGAAAATAGTAATTTGTTAAAAAATAGACATTTGTTATTAATAGTAAATTAAATACAAAAACGAAAAAAAAATAATGGCGCCACTGAGCAGAGGCAGTAGACCCTGATAGTACTTTTTTTTGTAATGGGTTTTACGGCTATGGATACAAGTCTTATATAGCCCTTCTAATTTTTTCTACACAAATTATTATTTGTAGTCCAATACTGCTAATGTTCAGTAAAAAAAAGAAATTTAGTATTGATTTGTCATTTACAAGCTAAAATGGTTTATATTTTTTCCAACTTAAAATTCTCGTTACCATGGGAATTGACATAACAAGTGCGATTATAATATAAACAACTATTATGGGCCTAATTACAATGAAATAAAAGACAGTTTATGAGAAAATGTATTAAAAACTTCTTTTACACATCGATACCCTATCTGATTTGGTACTTTATAGTTATCAAATTTTAAAAGACAATGTCTCGTTAAATGTTTTTGTATGGTCGTGCCCACGGACAGCTCCCGTGGTCGTGCCTCATTAAATCGATCGTAGATGCACATGCGTTGCAACAAGTGTACAAAAATACAGATAATTGGTATGTATTATATAGTTTACCTTTTTCAGCTGCTTAGAATGTTAGGACTTACCTGAAAAAAACAAATATCATTAATAGTCATGATCATCATTTCATGTAGGTTACATTGTCTGTCGACCATGTACACCCTGGTGTCACAGTTGTTTGGAATCGCCTATCAAAATGATACTCTTACGGAAGTTCCGATAATATTATAGCTAACTTAGAAAAAAATAATAACGCCAATTATTATTTTGAAGGCCCGCTAAGAGGCGCCATCTATTTGTATTAGTAAGTACTTATTATATTGTAAGTTACAAACACTACACAAGTGACAGCTGGACACCGATTCTCACGCCTTTAGATATTATCGAATGCGAGATTTGTCGAAAGAAATGGCGGAGGTTTTCTGTAGTCAGCCACTATGACTACTCGAGAAATCTCGAATTCGACTTTTCTCTAAAGGCGCAAAAATCTGATTTATAACCACTTTATTTCATTTCGAGGACGCCTCAAGGTACCTCTCGACCAACCTTATATTTGACAGTTGATACTCACCTTAACTCAAAGAAGCTAGTTATCGACTAATAATATTAATTAGTTGGAGTGAAGACACGTAAGGGTGAGAGTTTGTATGAGTTAACATTTGAAAATATGGGTGTTAGTGCGAATCTGAGAAACTGTAGACGAAGAAGTGCGAATGAATAAAAATTGTTATAGAATTATTGGTATCGAAATAGCGTGAACTATCGGATACCCTACAAAAATTACAAAATCCAAAATAGTCAGATCATATTGACCCCAACCATTCAATTTTAAAAAATGTGTTAAATGGGAAATTGAAACAAGGAATAATTGTGAGTTTTATTTTCAATCATCGTCATGTGGCGCCATCTATTGGTGCAATGAAAGAATTGGTAGTGATTTTAAAATTCCAGAGTCCGTTCCGTACTCGTATTTCAAAGTCGATTACCATGAGAAGAATTTTGTTTAGTTGTTTACAGTTTGGTCATTGGCGGTTTTGCGACATAATATACATAAATCAGTGCTTACGAAAGCACGTTACGCCGAAAAACTATGACACCAGGAAGTGTAAGGTCGATTGACTATTATTACTCACGCTAACCCTTATAAAAAATATGAACGTTCGTTAAGACCACATTAACTAAATTATGTATATGTGTCCCGTTCTGTCTTACTTATATTTGACGTGAAAGAACGAGAAAACATATTCTGGTTAACGCGGACTTATCAAACGGTCGTAATTTTTTACCCAACTGGGCCAGCGCCATTTCATCTGTCTAAGTTTCATGAGACTTTGGTAATAATGGTCGAAATAGTGCGAACTATCCGACTGCAAAAATTGTTAACCTTACAATATTTAGAATGAAAATAATCACGATATACAAAAAATAATATTAAAAAAAAAGATATAATTGCGAGTTTTATTCTAAAATATAGCAACGTAGCGTCATCTATTGGCAGAGACAAGTAGCAAGCTTTATAATAATTATAATAGCGCTATAAAAAAATCCGATTTAATAATTTGCTAATTATAATAGCGCTATAAAAAATCCGATTTAATTATTTATTTATCATGTTTGTAAATGGTGCACTAGTGTTATTCATTCATTCAAAATCCACGTAGCGCCACCTATTGGTGTAGCCAGAAACAAGTAGCGAGTGACTTTGACTTGTGATCCTGCCTCCCTTATTTGGGGCAGAGGGCACCCACAGTGACTCTCCATGTCGATCTGTCATGGGCTTCACGCCTAATTTCACTACAGGTCAGTTCTCGTCTAGTACCATGCGTCGCTAGATTTATTTAGGACGGCCGCGCTTCCTGTTACCCTGAGGGTACCAGTCTATCGCTTGTTTAGGTATGTGGTCGGGTCCCCTGAGGAGGGTAATAGCGAGCGAGCTTTAGTAGAATTCGATAGCTTTGGGCTTTGCGCGTGTACGTAAAATCCACGTGGCTCCATCTATTGGCACTTGGCAGAGAAACGAGTTCGCTATAACTCGGCTAGTTCCGTACGTAAAGGTGAATAGTACAATTTTCTAATTGTCAAGCACAGTATATATCAGCTCATAGCCATTTCCAATGGACCGAGATCTGCTGCCTTTCCAATGAGTCTCCTGTAGGAGCCTTATTTTTACATATGTATGACATATAAATGTCGAACGAAAATCATTCGACTCGCAGAATTTGAATTTGCTTTTTCTTTAGTGCCACCCTTCGTCTGGTGAGTTCCTTCGGTCAATGCCCTAGCGCGAGTCCGACTCGTACTAAACCGGTTTATACAAAAAGCATACATACATACCATCACGCCTTTTTCCAGGTAGGCAGAGACTACGGATTTCCATTTGCTACGATCCTTACAGACTTCCCTAGCTTCTTCTACGTTCATCACTCTCGTCATACACGCTCGTCGATTACGGGTACTCCTGACATCTCCCTTTTTTATATGTCTGCGATTTAGTCGCAGTATGTTCTCCGAGGCCGGCCCTTACCGAGATTTCCTGTTACCTTTGATTTGTAAATACCTTTTGTAAGTCTCCTTTCATCCATCCTTTCTACATGCCCAAACCATCTTAACATGCCTTTTTCTATCTTTGTCACTACATCCTCATTCACACCACACCTTTTCCTTAATTCACTATTTCTATATATATTTTATCGCTCAGACGTACTCCACACATACTCCGTAAAGCTTTCATTTCAACTGCATTCACTCTGCTTTCATTAATTTTCTTCCATGCCCAACTACAAAAAGCAACTGCTTGTAATAAATAAAGGTGAACTAAGTACTAACTTAACTACTTACTAAATAATTCATGTCGAAATAATGAAAACTATTTCGACTACAAAAATTCAATATGTTGTGGTCACGTATTCAAACTAAATAAACAAATATTCATTTGTATTACTTATTTGTTATCAAAAACAAAATTATGACGAGTGTTGTATGTATTCTACGCCGACATGTGGCGCCATCTGTTGGTCGACGCCGATGTACTGAGTGCTCGTGCTTTTCGACAGACGCACGAAGGAATAAGTACCTCTTCAACGAATTTTCATACTAAATTGTTAACGCAGTCGCTAGCAGTAGAAATAAAATCTCATAATGAAATCAAAGAAATAAAATGATGTGTGTTACATTTGAATACATAGAAATTGTTAAATAGCAGTGTGGACTATTTAACTGCTAAATTTGGGAATATTTATTACTTTTAACTATTATATGTATATATTTAACAAATATCTAAATACGCCAACGTATTAGTAGTAGTGTTGACGCATAATCGAATGCACACTGATTATCAATGTACTTAATCTATTTCTAGTTCGTGAGAATTAATTGAATATATATAGATTATTTATTGTGATACCAACAATGAAATCGATAATATTGATAGTGTCGATACTAGTAAAACAGTTTTACAGTAACGTAAAAAAAGTGGTGTTTAAAAAGTTCAGTTCGTTATTTCGCCGTATTGTAGCGCCATCTATTATCACATAGAAGGAACTAATTATATTTTTTAAACAATATGACCCCATTAAATAGCATTCCAGAGCCGTGTAGCTTATACAGTAAAGAAATATTCTATGAATCTGGCCCGAAAATATATTCTAGCTAGATCAACAACACAAGCACACCCCGGACACTCCATACAACAGCGGCAAGATTACTACTAGTACGATTCAGCCGCGTACACACGCGCACCCATCGTAGTGTTGTTTTTTTACTGTGTCTGCTTCAATGTTGGCCAAGCTAGTTTTCCAGGTACCGAAATGTACCAGGGCGCTTCACGCCACCGATAGGTTCTTAGTAGGCCCTTCAGGCACAATAGTGTCGGCCCTTATGGCATTGAGCGTTTGCTACCGCTCGCGAGTTTGCATTGCTCGCTTGATAAAGGCAATGCCCATGACCGAGGTTCGTCCTAACTGGGAGCACAAGGGGCTCCCAGTTGGGACGAACCTCATTTGCCGAAAAGGCTGAGGGTTAATAGCCCTCGCCTCAAACTGTCCCGCTGAAAATTTTAAAGCTCACAGGAGCTAAAATTGTAGGTCCTAACAAAAAAAAAAAAAAAACAATGCTGGCCGTCGCGGCAGCGCGCTGAAGTGTCCGGGTATTTTTACCCTTAATTCGGGCGGTGAGGTGCAGTATCTGTTTGGGGTGGGAGAGCGTAAGTGTCCGTTCTGTACGTTCGTGTTCATCTGTGATACAAGTGTCGAACAGACAACTATTCGACTCCAAAAATTATGTTAACAGTGCGTCCCCCGATGCTAATAAGCATCTGATGTGTTGAGTTAAAACATGGTTAAAATATACACGGGAGAAACGAAATGATTGCTTGTATTATTTATATACACCGCCATGTAGCTCCATCTATTGAAAAATGGACATGGATATGGTAAAAGAAAGTATGAAATGTATGAAAATAGTAATAATAATAATTAATATATAGCCTACATGGATTAGGAATAAAAAGAATCAGTTTCCCTATTTGATAAAAGATGGCGCTACAACAACGTCGCTTTTAGCAAAATTTTATCGAATTTTTTAAAACATCTATTGACATATAGTGAATTTAGTGCTTTATTCAATTTTTATAGCCCTATGTGTCCCACTGCTGGGCAAAGGCCTCCTCAACTTTAGCCTTCCACGCTTTATTCAATAAGTTATCAAACTTGAAAAGAGTGTCTTGTGTACTCGATAGATGGCGTAACAAATACACGATTGAAGGTACTTTGAAACTCGATATTGGTACGTTTTTCGAAGCATATACATATGTAATTCGATTCTTCTATAATTGAATTTGGCGGTGATGTGATATGGCGTCATGTCACTAACCAAAACGCATCTGGAAATAATTTTTGTAGTGTCAAATAGTAATCACTATTTCGACACCATAACATAGTAATCCGCAATCAGAGAGAATTTGAGTAGGAAAAGCTACCAGATGGAAAAAAAGTAGAAGGAATTGATACACTATATAATAAATAAATAAATACAGTGCCGACCCCATATAACAATTTTTTTTATAGCACTATTATTTATTTCCTCCTCTTTTTGGTCCTAAGGTTTGACTGGCAGAGAATGTCTTAAGGCATTAGGTCCATCTTTTGTATTTTGTTGTAAGATTAAATAAATAAAACAAAGTGTGGTAAGGTGAAGGCACAACCCGTACACTCCATACAACAGCAGCGAGCGCTATAGGTAAAGAAAATAGAGACTAAAAATAGAGGTAATTAGGTATACTTTTCCTTTCTTTTTTGTACACGCTAATTACCCTTTTCTTGTCTTTTCCTCTCTTGGGTCTGCTGGAAGAAATTTCTTTAGAAATAAGCAGCTCCCTTGTACTTTCTTTTCCTCTTATGTATAATCCTTTACATTTTTATTGTGTACATGAATAAAGTAAATAAATAAATAAACTACTTGAATAATTATTTATATTAGTGGCAATAAAGTTAAGTCATAGTTAAGTCTATCATATCAGTCAATGTCAATCAAGAGCAGTCATCTGTCAACAAAAAATGGATTTTACGGCCGTGGATAAAAGATTTTTAGGCTCTTCTTATTTTTTGTATCTTCTTTAGTCGGGACTTACTATCAATTCTTTATTATAAATAGCGCACAACGATGTGTAAAATAACTAAGGAAGGTAATACCTAGGTACTTCTCTATAGAAGTACCATGTAGGCGTTACCTGCGTGCTACGCACGTGAAGCCCACGTTTAGCATCGCCATATAAAGTTAAGATTCAAGAGGCTTAACTGGCACACAAACATGATACCTACCTTATCTTATTTTTGTGATATCGTTAGTACAGTAATGATTTTATGGTGATATGATGTTAATTTGTAAAGACAAGTCAGTTGCTTTATTTTTGTCTGATCACAGAAAGATTAGTTAAAAGAAGTGCCATGTGTCGGCCAGTTAATAACGCAAAGTGGCGATTTTAGACCGGCAGAACACGGACGCATGGGTTGCGATACGTAATAAGGACCCTGTTTTGTGACGATACTTGGAGAAATCAAAATATGCCGGTGGAAGACGATTCCGCTGGAAGTATGGAGTCTATGTAAGCCAGTCGTTCCGTGACCACGGCCGTTGTAACATGGCTGAAACGTAGGAAGTATGAAGTAATTTTATGTTTTAAATATGAGTTAGTTTTAAAAGTTAATACGGTAAAATCGGTTTGGGATAAACCTTTGAATAGAATATAATATAGGTGTCGAAATAGTATTACCTATTCGACATCTACAAAAATAAGCACCCGAATGTCTGTCAAGTTAACAAATCATGACTAACTAGAACAGGACAAACGGCAACACAAAAATCATGATTTTTTTTTTTTTTTTTTTTGAAATGACCTACAATTTTAGCTCCTGTGAGCTTTAAAATTTACAGCGGGACAGAAAAATCATGTAAGCGAAGTACAGTTATATAAGAATCGAAAAACATACCAACAACGAGTTTCATAATACAATACCTTCATAAAGCGCCATCTATTAGCAAGTTAGCCGCAGTGTTATACACCGTGAAATTTAAGTCGTTTTGGACCCATCGTCCAAAACGACTTAATTCATGTCGTGACTCCATTCATGAAACTGAACAACTTTCCCCGAAGTAAATTTTTGGACAAAATGTCTCATCACGTGACCTAACTTACTATGGGAAGTCCAAATTTGTTTTTCTTGTTTCGAGCTATGTTCATTGGGGAAATTTGTCGGTTGCATGAATGGAGTCACTGGACGATGGGTCCAAAACGACTAAAATTTCACGGTGTATATGTATCAGATTTCTTTTTTTGTTAAACAAGTGGTATTTAACAATATTTTTTAAAACAAATAAAAATATTTTTCAAAAAACCCTACATCTGTGGGCATTAGCGGATAAGGTGCCGTATCAGCATCTAATTTTTAGAATTATTATTCTAACAAAAACGAAGCACACTTTCACGAGCGCTTAAACTAGTTGCCGGTAACAACAGATGGCGCCACATAACCGGCTGTAAATGTATGAGACTTGCATTGTTTTTTTAATTACTTAAAATAAATCGCCTAGAGCACAATTGAATATTATTATTTTTATATACATTTTACTGTCTCAGCTTGCGCTGGTTTTTTAATGCCATTTACGGGCGTTAACCAAGTAAATGGCATTTTTTTTTTTGTTAGTTATCTGTATTTGACTGGCCATTATCGTCAATTTGGAGAAATTTCCTTACTATACGGCATGTGTTTAAAATGGCGGCTTTTTGCATAGGAATATAAATAGAAGGTTTCAGATCAAGAAGTTTCAGACTGTGATGAAGATACTTAGGGATGATTCCGGTCGTTGAAAGGACTATTGGAACTATATATACTTTATCCTGCCTCCAAATCCTAGTGACTTCATCTTTCAAATCGGTGTATTTATGTATTTTTTCGGCTATTGTTTTTTGTATGTTGTGTGTATTGGGTACAGCTATATCTATGAGGTATGTTATTTTATTTAATTTATCTTGTAGAGTTATGTCCGGTCTATTATAATGAATGGTACGATCGGTAAGTATTGCTCTATCATAGTACATTTTATGTGTATCATTTTCTAAAATCGGTTCTGGTGTGTATTTGTAATAGGGGGTTTTGACATCAGTGATTAGTTTGTGTTTGTTTGCTATTGTTTGGTGAAGAATGTTTGCAATTTGGTTATGTCTATGTGTATAATCCGTTTGCGCGAGGTTTGGGCATGCTCCAGTAATGTGCTGTATGTTTTCAGGATGACTACGACACTTACGGCAGCGGTCATCTGTTATTGTTGGGTCTTTAATTATATGTTTCTTGTAATTCTTAGTATTAATGATTTGGTCCTGAATTGCTATAATAAAGCCTTCAGTTTCTGGGAAGAGAGATCCGATAGAAAGCCACTTATTAGAGCCAGAAGCATCAATATGTGGTTGATCGAGATCGTGTGGGTGACGGCCGTGCAATACTTTCTTCTTCCATTGGTCAATTTTATTTTCTGTATTATCTATATCATTTATTATATTTTCTAAGCTCAAATTAAGAGGGGTGTGATTAATATCATTTCTAACTATTGCTCTATGTAAGTTACTGTTAATTGATTTTTGATAAAAGAAATTTCTGATATTATGAATTTGTTTCTTCCAGAGAGATGTCACGTCAATTAATCCTCTGCCTCCTTCCCGTCTTTTAATTGACATTCTTTCTATGGCTGATTTTGGGTGTAAGCAGTTGTGTTTAGTGAGTAGTGTTCTAGTATTAATTTCAATATTGTTAATGTTAGTCCTACTCCATTTAACGATCCCGAACGAGTAGGTTAATACAGGTATAGCGTACGTATTTATTGCTTTAATTAAATTTTTCCCTGCTAGTTGAGTTTTACATAATGCGTTAATTCTTTTTTTATATTCTTTGATAAGTGACTCTTTTATGGCTGTGTGATCTAAACCTTTAGATTGATGATACCCAAGATACTTATATAGCTCGTTCGGTTCTAAGGCGGTAATATTGTCTTCATCATTTATTGCGTAATCGCCAGGTCGGATTTTGCCTTTAACTATGTGAACGGTTTTACATTTGTCTAATCCAAACTGCATATTTATGTCTGTACTAAATTTGGCTGTAATATCTATAAGAGATTTCATTTCATTTTGTGTTCTAGCATAAAGTTTGATATCGTCCATATAAATAAGGTGCGATACAGAAGTTTTGTCGTTATCATTCTTTAACAGATATCCAGCTCCACTATTACGCAATAAGTGAGATATTGGGTTTAGTGCAAGGCAGAACCACATAGGGCTTAAAGAATCTCCCTGATATATACCTTTCTTGATGTGTATTTCTCTAGTTTTAATATCTTCCAGATGCAGTGTGGTTTTCCAGAACTTCATAGTGTTCTTTAAAAATTCTACTATAGTTGGGTTAATTTTATAAATTTTCAATGTTTGAAGTAACCAAGAATGGGGAATACTATCAAAAGCTTTACGGTAATCTATATATGTACAATGTAAATTTCTTTTATTTGTTGTGGCATGCCTGGTTATTAATGTGTCAATAAAAAGTTGTTCCTTACAGCCCATATGGCCCCGCCTGCACCCCTTCTGTTCTTCAGCTAAAATGTAATTTCTCTCTAAATGTGCATTAATCTTGTGGGTGATTGTTGATGTTAATATTTTGTAAATTGTCGGTAAGCATGTGATTGGACGATACTGAGATGGCTGGCTGGAATGGTTACCTTTTGGAATCATGTACGTTATGCCTTGAGCAAAAAAGGTAGGTATAGTTTGTTTTCCTTGAATTATTAAGGTCAGATTTTTTGCTAGTATTTTGTGAAGAACATGAAGCTTTTTGAACCAGAAATTATGTATTTGGTCTATACCCGGACTTTTCCAATTATGTAGCCGAGCCGTGACGTGACCAATATCTTCTTCAGTTATTTCAGTAAAGTCCATCTCTTCTATTCCTTCCCATCTCTTTTGTTCTTCTTCTATCCACGTTGCTGTTGTATTATGGGCAACATCTTCCTCCCATATTCCTGCCCAAAACTCTTCTAAATCTTTACCTTCTGGTAGCTTGTTGACATTTTGTTCTATATCTGAAGTTTTATGTAGTTGTCTGTAAAACTGCTTTTCACTATTTTTAAATATCTTGTTGTCTTCCTTTCGCTTGTTAGATTTATTATATCGCGAAAGACGGTGTGCCTTTAGGGATAGTCTTTGTTTTAATGTATCTAAATATTCTTCGGGTTTCTTATTATTTCTTTCATGTGTGCTATGTATTTGAGTGTTTCTGAAAATTCTATTTACCGCGTTTACGATCTTTTCCGAACGGTTATTTTTTATATACTGTGTTAATCTACCTATATCAGCTCGAAGTTGGGTGATATCCTTCTCTAATCTCACATACCATGCTGGTTTTCTGCTTGTACGTTTTTTTGGTTGATAGTCTTCACCAATTTTGTATCCTAGTTCACGTGTAATTACTACAGCACTACAGTAAATTAAAGTATGGATATCAATCATATGTGATTCTTCTGAGTAAAAGTCTTTTAGTATATTATTATTGAATGTTTCTATTAATTGTGCCAATTTTAAGCTGTACATGAGTTTAGGTAATTTTGGTCTTTTTGTTGGATCCATTCCAGCATATTCTAGTATAGCTGTTTGTAAACTTTCGTGTAAATTTTGTAAGTTAATTTTTGAATGGTAAGTGGTCCGCAAAGTTTCGACTTCGTTTTCGACTAATATACTAGCTGTGTCTGTTTGTGTAGATACATGGGAACTTGATAAGGCTTGTGAAAGAAAATGATTCAAATTTAGGGATGATGGGTTGTTCAAATCAATAGTATTATCTGTTTGGTTTTCCCTATCGTCATTAGGCGAAGTTAGCGAAGGTACGCTTGGTGTAGCATTTAAATTTTGATTTGGTAAATTTGATGAATGAGACTGGGGAAGTAGAGCAAGAGATGGTAATAGTGTTAATTCTGAATTACTCTCTTGAAGTTCTTTTCTTACTTGCTCTTTAATTTCAGTTAATTTTTCGTCAGACAGCCTTTTATTTCTAACTATGACTCTTCTTTGGTCTGAAACCCTCTGCTCAGAAACTTTTAAACCGGGGTATTGTTTCAAGAATTCATCGTACAGCAATTTTCTGTACATTGTAAGATCTGTCTCTAGTTTAGTAATGCGATAGTATGTACGCATGATAAAAATATTAACATCATTTGACCATGTCATGCGTACACGGGGTTTTCCAGCTTTAGTGGACGCAGGTTGGAAAGCTTGCGCTTCCTGCGTAACACATAAAGTCGGATTAGCAGCTGTAAGGTCGCTAGTGTCTTCTTCCACAGAACTTAAAGACGGTGCATAAGAGTTTGTACTTGTTGGACTGTATGGTTCGAATATATCTAATTCGGGATGAGGCGACGGGCTTCTGTATCTGTTACGAGTTTGTCTAGTACTTCGCCTTAAAATATTACTTTGGGATGGATTTATATTGCAATCAAGTGAATTCTGTGGATAAGTCTGTAAAATTTTGTTTTCTTCGCTTTCTACAACAGTTTGAGGCTGGGTAGATAAAAATGTATTTCTTTTTCTCTCCATGCAATTCCCACGAGCAGCTAGGGATGGGAAGTCAACCACAACAGAGCCCCGCATGCTGTGGTAAGGGTACTTGAAACTGGAGGGCCCCTGGTATCCAGAGTTCGCATATTAAAGACTATGCTCTCCCATAGTCATGCAGTCCTCGGCATATGCTGTTCCACCTTGACTTGGATTGACCTTTGCCTTGTTGGCCGCGTAAGTTTCGATAGTACGCGTGTCCGCCCCCCACGTGGCCAGGTATTATTATTATTATTTTTACTTTTTCTCAAATCTAAAAAAAAAGACTTGGTATTTAAAGCTTTTGTGGAGCCGGAGCCAACACAAAGATGCTATACTTGCTTATGATGCTGATAAAAACTTCCTAACTATGCGGCATGTATTTAATATTGCCGCTTTCTGAATGAGAATGTATGTAGACGGAGGTAAGTCAAGTGTGTGTAGATGTGTATGAAGCGTGTGAGGTACAACTCCTGTGGTAGAGATAACTATAGGTACGGTTTTCACTGTATTAACTCGCCATTGTGTTTTAATTTCTATTGCAAGGTCGGTGTATTTGGCTATTTTTTCTGTATTCGTTGTTTCAAGATTGTGTGTATTACAAACTGCTATGTCTATCAAGAAAACTGATTGTGTGTTTTTATGTAAGAGAGTTATGTCCGGTCTATTGAAGTGTACGGTTTTATCAGTAAGTATGGTCCTATCCCAGTATATTTTATATTCGTCATTTTCTAGTATGCAACTTGGTTGGTATTTGTAGTATGGCATCTTTTCTGTTACTAAATGATATTTGTAGGCTAAACTTTGATGAACTATTGAAGCTACTTGGTCATGGCGATGCTTATAATCCGTTTGTACTATTGCTCTGCATGCGCCGGTTATATGTTGTATTGTTTCGGAAGCACTGTGGCATCGTCTGCAAGAATCGGTAGTAAGGTCTACTGAACGGATGATATGTTTTTGATAGTTACGTGTGTCTATAATTTGATCTTGGATTGCGATCATGAAGGCTTCTGTTTCAGGAAATAGGTCGCCATGTCGTAACCAAGCATTTGAACCAGATTTATCGATATGTGTTTGCTGTAAATCTTTGCGGTGTCGACCATGTAATGATTTTTGTTGCCACAATGTGATTTTCTGCCTATCATCTATTAAATCTTCATTGTGTTGGCTATTTTGATCATGTAGGTTAAGTGGAGTGTGTTTCATATCGGAGTACGTGATAGCAGAGTGTAGGAGTGAATCTATTGCTTGTGTGTGAAAGTATTTTCTAAGGGACGTAATCTGTTTATTGTGTAGATTGGTAAGATCGATAATGCCTCTACCTCCTTCAAAGCGTGGCAGGGTTAGACGCTGAACGCAGGATCGTGGGTGGTGTTTGCGATGGTGTGTCATGGACGTATTTATGATTCGTTGTAGTTTCATTAAATCAGTTTTACACCAGTTAATTATGCCAAATGAGTACGTAAGGATAGGGACAGCGTATGAGTTGATAGCTTTAACGAGATTACGTGAATTTAGTTGCGATTTGAGAAGTGAGTTCAATCTGTGTCTAAACTTTCTGATTAATTCAATTTTGGTTTCTTTGTGTTTTATCTGGCGCGACTGTTCAAAACCCAAATATTTGTAAGTGGTGGATTGATTTAATGATTCAATGCATTCTCCCGTTTCCATGACATAGTCATTTGGCACAATTTTTCCATTTTGGACACAGAATATTTTACACTTGTCTATGCCAAAATTCATTTGTATGTCGATTGAGAACTTTTGGGTTATGTCTGCGAGCAAGTGTAGATTTTCTTTTGTGTTGCTATATAGTTTAATATCGTCCATGTACATAAGGTGTGTAATTGAAAAGAGGTTGTGTTGCGAGCCTATTTCGTATCCTTTATGTGTTTCATTTAACAAGTTAGAGAGAGGGTTAAGCGCAAGGCAAAACCAAAGGGGGCTAAGTGCGTCACCTTGGAAAATACCTCGTTTGATGGGTATAAAATCTGACTCTGTACTCGGATCAGTTAAAAGTTGAAGCTTGGTTTTCCAGTTCTGCATAGTGAGTTTCAAAAATTGAACTATTGTAGGGTGTATTTTATAAAGTTCTAATATAAATGTGAGCCAACTATGTGGTACCGAGTCGAACGCTTTACGGTAGTCTATGAACATTGTATTAATACTATTTTTATGGGACATTGCGTGTTTCATTGTTGTTGTGTCAATTATTAATTGCTCTTTGCATCCTTGTGAGTTTTTTCGGCAGCCTTTTTGTTCTTCTGATAAAATATTGTTATCTGTTATGTGTTTGTAAATGTGTTGCGATATGCAAGAAGTTACAATTTTATAAAATGTCTGTAGGCATGTTATAGGACGGTACTTGGCGGGATTCTGTGTATCGCTGTCTTTTGGTAACATATAAGTAAGGCCGTGAGTAATGTATGCTGGCATAGTTTGTGGAGAAGATATGAAATCATTAATGTGATTATGAAGGATGGGATGTAGAGAGGTTAATTTTTTATACCAAAAGTTGTGTATTTTGTCAGAACCTGGAGCTTTCCAGTTGTGAGTGCTCATGACAACTTGGTTAAATATTTCAATAGAGATACACTCGAAAGTCATAGGTGGAGTGTTTTGCATTTTAAGTTCTTCTGTTGCTATCCAGTCTGCTGCATTATTATGTTGTAGTGGATTAGCCCATATATTAGACCAGAAGTTATGTAGAATTTCGGATTGGGGGGGAGTACCAGATGCTGTGGTAGAATCAGTATTGGATGTCAGTTGTCTGTAAAACTGTTTCTCACTATTAATAAATTGGGAGTTTTGTTTTTTCCTTAATGTACAGTTTGTGTAACGCCTTAACCTACTAACTGCGGTGCAAAGTTTTTGTTTGAGTGTGTCAAGGAATTGATTGTCTAACTGATTCACTTCTTCAAATTGTGAATGGGTGGCGTGTCTGATTTTAATATCTTGTATATATGTAATAATTCTTGTGCTTCTATTTCCTTGTATGTACTGTGATAGTCGTCCTATATCTTTTCGTAGCATATCTATTTTGTGTTGCAGTCGTTTCTGCCACGGTGGAATCCTTATTGGTTTTGGTTGATTGTTCTGTCCTACTTCTTTAATTTTAATGCCAATGTATGTAGCTGAGGTGTAAGCTGTACAATAAATCAGAGTTTGCGTCTTCATAAAAGTTTGATCGCTATTGATGTGTTTAGGAATAACTACTTTATTAATGTATTCTACTGTATCATCAAACTTTTTCGATGTTTTTATTTTAGGTATACGAGGTCTTGTAGTTGGATCGGTATCGGTAAAGCGTTGTAAAGTTTGGTTAAATAGTTTATCAATTTCTGTTGGGGTAATAATATTTTGTCTTTGGGATATTGCAGAAGATTGTCGATTATCAGTCGTTAGTTGTAGTGGTGTAGTTATACCTTCCGTTTCATTGAAATTTATGTGTATTGGGGTAGCATGTGTACGTGTTTGCATGTTTTGCGTATCAGGCGCCACCGTATTTGTAAGCGGATTTGGTATATGTGATCTGGCCGGCAACGTTTGTTGTACTCTATTGTTATTTAGTATTTGCTGTCTAATTTCTTGCAATCTGTTCTCCGAGATAAGTTTATTATTAACAATAGACCTTCTTTGGTCGGCTATATGCTGTTCAGATAGATGGTCTAGATCTGGGAAGTGTTCAATAAATCTAGTCCTAAGAATTCTCCTATAAATACCACTGTTATTTTCTATTTCTGTGATTTGGTAGTAACACTTTAATAAGGTTTCATTCATTTCTGTTGTCCATCTCATTCGATGTGATTGTGACACCAACTCTGTATTTCTATGATTAGCATGTGTAGTTTGCCTGTGTGTAAGCGTCTCGTCACTTTCAACTTCTTCTCGAATTCTTTGTAATACCTCATCTGATAGTAATTTATTTCTAATTATAGCTCTCCTTTGATCGCCTACTCTCTGTCTAGATACATCCATTTCAGGGAATTTTTGTATAAACTTTGTGTGAACTTCTTCTAAGTAAACTTTAGTATTTTTTTCAAGGTTTGTAGCTATTAAATATGTGCGCCAGATGAATTTATTCATTTCATCAGTCCATGTTTTTCTCGCACTTTTGGTGGTACCGATAGTGGGCGCAGGTTGGGTGGCGTGTGCCCCTTGCGCAACATCTGTCGGTATTATAGTCGGCGTCGTAGATGACGGTCGAAGAAGTGGGTTAAGAGAGTCTGGATTTAGTTCAGTTGTTGAAGTTGGAGATGAGGGGGATATAGGGCTAGATGAAGGAGAGAAACTATGTTTTGAAGAACCAGGAGATGGAAATAAACTGCTAACCGTAGATGGCGAACTATTTTCGCTTCTATTTATTTCCCTTCTGTTGTCAGTATTATTGCTGAAAATATCCCGAGACCTATTAGGGCGGGATCTTAAAAAATATCTTTTCTTTAATTTGTCAATTTTGTTCCCACGAGAAGCTAGGGTGAAGTATCATCGACTCTCTGCAGAGCCCCGCATGCAGAGGTAAGGCATTGAATTCATCCCGAGGTCGCCAGGTATCGGGAGTCCACCGTTCACGACTAAGCTCCCCCTTAGCCACACATCTCTCGGCACGGTTGGGAACACCTTAGATTGGGTTTGGGACCGTTGGTTGAGGAAGAGAAGTACCTAGATGGTCAGGTAGGGATGGATACTCCTAGGATAGAGATAAATGCTTCTCTTCCCGTAAGCCCCCCCACCACGGCAAGGTGATCCCTTGGGGGGGTTATTATTATTATTATTGGAACACACTAGCAGCTCTTTAAGCTGATGCGTGTGCATCGTTGTGCTTGGAGATATTATCATATCTGTTTTTGAAACTGTTTACTGATGGTGCAGTTACAACATTTGCAGGTAATTTGTTCCACTCCCTGACTACACGGTTGGAAAGGAAATGTTTTTTTTTGGGGGGGAAATTGGGGAATATCCATACTAATATTATAAATGCGAAAGTCTGTCTGTCTGTCTGTTTCGCTGTCACGGCCAAACCGCTGAACGGATTTTGATGATTTTTGGTATGAATATAGTTGAAGACCCGGGGTCAGACACAGGCTACGTTTTAACGCAGGCGAAGCTGCTGGAAACAGCTAGTAATAAATAAATGAACGAATTTACATGTTTGTCAACATTTTTCACAATGTTATATTGTGATTATAGATTATTTAAATAAGAACGAATTTAAATAATAATAATGAATGAATGAATGAATGAACACTTTATTGCACCATTTACATACATTTAAGAAAAGATACATCATTGAAACCAATAATTTAATGATAATTGAAATAATTAACATTGTACATATAATTAACACCCATATTCTTAAACCTTCACTCAAACTCGACTCAACTTCACTCCACCTCACTGGTATGATGAGTCGTCACAAGCTTCCTTGGCTTGAGATGATTTCTCATTGGAGGTGAGTATCGAACTGTCTAATATAAGGTTGGTCCAGACCAGAGGCACCTTGTGGCGTCCTTGAAATAAAATAAAGTGAATATGAATCGGGTTTTGACCACTTTTGGCCTACGTATCCACTTACTTTGTTTTATTTTTTACCCTATTATTTTGTAATTTTTAATTTTCGTGTTTAGAATTGTTATTATAACCTGTGACTTTCCTCACTGGAGTTTGCTCAAGCAACCAACTAAAAATGTCGTTTTCAAGAAAAGTTCGAGGACTTCTTTAAGGCGCCCTCGAATGAGTTCGAGTGAAGTACGTCCTTAAGGTAATCTTTAAGAATACGGGGGTAAGTATTAAGTTAAAACTGTGCCAGAACTGCCAAGTCGTATTAGGTTTTTGTGCCAATAGATGGCGCCTCAAGGCGGTGTCTTAAAAATTATACTCGTGATTATTACGTTTTACAATTTCTATTCAACTTTGGTACAGTTAAATAATCTTTATGAAGCTCAGAATCAATAAACATCAACAAAATATGTGCCTTATAAATTAAGCGCTTTATTTTTTTTTAGTGTACCGAATAGTTCACACTATTTCGACACCATTATCAATGCTGTTTAAATTTTTAAACGTTTATTTCACTTCGCACTCAGTGCGTCCTTTTTTTGTTTCTTGACAGTTTTTCCTTCCACTACTTTTCAAACAAAGCTTATAACTCTTGTATATATTTTAAAGATATTAAGAAATTTCTTTCGTTTTCTGGTACTTGCTCAAATTTATGAAATAGAATACCCTAGGCCTTAGTATTTTATGGGTTGGGCCGTATGCATGTTTGGCTGAAAGGAACCAAAACAATAAACTTTTATTGTTAACTTTAGAGATGCATAGAGCGGCGGTACATTATGTTTCTATTTCGTATGTTAACAGTATATTAGTGTCGAAATAGTAGACTATTCGAAACCCTACAAAAATTCAACAACCGTGTGTTTGGGCTTATAAGTCATAGATAATAATTAAAAAGAATTGAATAAAAAAGCTAGTTTTATTTTTAAAACACTGGCTCTATAACGCCATCTGTTGACGGACACCGGTAATGTGCCATCACAGATCACAACTTTCTTGGTCACTCTTGAACTCTCTCATACAATGTCATTGTTACGCCATCGAATCGCTATCGAAAACATGAGAAGTTATAAATTAAGATTTAGGACTTTAAATACGGCATTAAATCAATTTGTGATATAATCCATTTCTTTATTTTGCAAAAAATAAGCGAGATCGGTCATAATTGAAATATTTTTAGAAACGCCCTTTCATCAAATTGGGTAACAATTTTTTTTTTCTTAAGCAATTTGACCCGATGGTGCCATCTAGCGATAACAGCCAGGAGTTGAAGATAGAAATGTCAATCCAGATCCAGTGTACTGATTATTTCAAAATTTCATCTGGTAGATTTTTGTTCACGTGCAAAGAACTTTGACAACAATGAGATATTTGCGATTGTGTGAGGATAAAAAAAAAACATTTTAGGTTTCCGTACCAAAATGGTAAAACGGGACCCTAAGACTAACACCCGTATTCTTAAACCTTCACTCAAACTCGACTCAACCTTAGTCCACCTCATTGGTATGATTAGTTTATTTATTTAACTTTATTACATAATTGTAGTTACTGAGGCTTTATCTACCAGTCAACTAAATGGGCGATGCTGAGAAAGTTAAGCGGTAAGACAATGTAAAATAACAAGCTGTAATAGAGATCCATAAAAAATATTAGGCATAAACTACTTACAATAGATAATATTATTGTATACTAATATAAACAATACATAAACTACATATACAATTACTAATCGTCTGACAAACTGTGGAGAAAATGATCACGTACTTTATTCTTAAAAGCCATCCATCCGGGTTTGCGCTTAACGGATTTCAACAGGCAGGGCATTCCAAAGGAGTACCGCTTGTACGTTAAAAGAATGCTTTTAAAACCCACTCTAAAAAATCGGCGTACGAAGTCGGAGATTATTACACGAACGAAGCTCTCTGCCATGAGAATCACTAAGATATAGAAAAGTTGACTTATGATATGAGGGGGTCATAGGAAGGAAGAGAATAGAGAAAAGGGTAGTTAAAAGATGAAGATTGCGACGATGACGAATTGGCAGCCAATGTAGCTGAGAGCGATAAGGAGACACGTGGTCGTACTTGCGAAGCCGGAAAATGAAACGCAAATAATTATTTAGAAGTCGATCCAGCTTATTAAGGAGTTCACAAGTCAGGCCCGGATAGCATACGTCACCATAGTCAATTATTAGTAAAACCAAAGTGTTAATACGGGTTAATTTAATTTCACTGGGAAGAAAAAAAATTCATTTATAAAGGGAACGTAAAACGCCTGTAACCCTCCTACACAACTCTGTGACCTGTTTTTGCCAGCCAAGTTTGGAGTCATTGTATAGTCCTAAATCTTTGACAAAAGCACTAAATTCAATAGGAGTACCCTCATAAAAGACATTAAGGAAGTGAGCCTACATCCGCAATTCTAATAAAATGTGGACTTCCAACCAAAATGGCTTGGCACTTTCTTGGATTTACTTTAACACTTTCGCGGACAGTAACGTAGATAACAATTGAGTGACATTGTTATTTTCTTGACTGTCCGTGAAAGTGTTAACCCCAAATCGACGGGACCAGTCTGCAATGGCACTTAGGTCAGTTAACTTGCTGAATAGCTGAAGCTAAGTTATCTACATCTGCTTGAGCGTGGCGTAGCTTAGTTGTCACAAGCTTCCTTGACTTGAGATGATTTCTCATTGGAGGTGAGTATCGAACTGTCAAATATAAGGTTGGTCGAGAGTTACCTTGAGGCGTTCTTGAAATGAAATAAAGTAGATGAAAAACGGGTTTTTGCCACTTTTGGCCTAGGTATTTACTTACTTCATTTTATTTTTTACTCTATTCTTTTGTAATTTTCAATTTTTGTGTTTAAAATTGTTATTATAACCTCATTGGAGTTTGCTCAAGCAACCAACTAAGAATGTCGTTTTCAAGGAAAGTTCGAGGACTTCCTTAAGGCGCCCTATAATGAGTTTGAGTGAAGGACGTTCTTAAGGTTATATTTAAGAATACGGGGGTAAGACTCCGCTGTCCGCTAGTCTGTCTGTTACCCACCAGGCTGTATCTCATAATGTATCGGCGGTACAAAAGTTTCTTTGAGTATGGAGCCCTTTACAGTATATTGGTGTCGAAATAGTACGAGTAATAACTATTCGACACCCTACAAAAATTCAACAACCAACTGTTTCTATGCTTTCATGTTTAGGCTAATTAGTCATAGATAATAAATGAATAAAAATAATTGAATATAGAAGCGAGTTTAATTTTTAAAACAATGGCATGCTAACGCCATCTGTTGACGGACACCGGCGACGACTTTCGAACATGCCATCTAGCGATAACAGTCGGGACTAAGGCAAAATAATTATTAATTGGACAACCTGTGAGGACAACGTACATAACGGACACCCAAAACAGATACCGCACCGTGCAGATTCAGAATAAAAATCGAGAGAAAAATAATGCAACGATGACACTTCAAGCGCCCGCGCCGCCGCCTGCGACAATTGTGTACGAAGCAAATACATTAATTTACCAACCCTACGATACACACACATTGATGAGCGTGCGTGCGTACGCGACCGAATCGGTGATCGGTGTAATAGTAATAAGTATCGGACTCGCCGCTGTTGTATGGAGTATATCCAGAGTGTGACCAAGGTCTTAACGTGTCTTCGGAAGTTAAAAAAAATATGTCACTACAACAAATTTAAGGTACAGATTTTATAAATTCTGCTGATGAATTTCATGTTCACCGAGAATAACTTTTCAAAGGTGACTTTTTTTCGCATAGTTGCGTATAATGTATTTTCGAACGAAAGCACATATAAACGAAAATCAACTCGGAAGGCTATAATGACAAATTTTTGTTTTGTTGTTTATTTGAAAATACCTCACAATAATCTATATAAATAAAAGAATACTCTGACACCAGAATTCTTAAACATTAAGTCCTTCACTCAAACTCATTGAATGAAACGTCAAAAAAATCCTCGAACTTTCCTTGAAAACGATATTCTAAGTTGGTTGCTTGAGCAAACTCCAATGAGGAAAGACGCAGTTTATAATAACAATCCAAAGCACAAAAATTGAAAAATACAAAAGAAGGACTACTATACTAGTAGATAGGCTATTTTTTGGCGCAGGCGGAGCTGCAGGAAACAGCTAGATAGATAGATAGATATACACTTTATTGTACCAATCACGAAATTAAAATTAAAAGTAATACATTTAGAAAATTGAGTACAAAGGCGGACTTATCGCTATTGAAAGCTAGTAAGTAATAAAGCTTGAACTTGGTGAGATATTTAAAGTTAATTCTTATTATTAAGTTTATTCACATCACGAAAACAACAAGAAAACGCCCCCTACTAATAATAGGGTAGGTCCTTAGATTGATAATTGGTTACCGCGGCGCTACGACCGCGCGTGACCAATTATTAATCTAAGGGTAGGTCCATATTATTACTGTATGGGAACCAAAACATCAGACAACAGTACCTCCACCATGAATGAGATTTAATTAACACACGCACGTCTTAACCATCATGATATTTTATTGACGCAAAAGCTAGCGACTGCGTTAACAATTTAGTATGGCAAACCTGTACAGCGCCTCTGGCGGATAGTAAGGTAACTAAGAAATTCCATATTAACATTAACGCGGTCGTTAACGTCTGTGTTAATAAAATCTCGTAGTAGAGGTACTGGTGCGTCGGTAAGTTCATAACTATCCAACACACTACAAAAAAATACCTACATTCTAAATTTCCCAATGTTTAAAGTACTTACCGTTCGGAAACGTATGTAATTATAAACGTTGAAATGCGAAGCGAATGCGAGTTTCATATGAAAACAACGTTATACAGCGCCATCTATTGGTATAGACAGGAAACGCAAATTTGCGCACTCGGTGGAGAGATATGAAAATTAATTGATTTGAATTTGAAATGATGCCTTTACATAGGGCGCACTGTAAGTTTCCGGAACTGGCCACTTACATAAACAATATTTAAATATTTATTGCAACATTTGAAAATATAACTCTTTGGCTGTAGAATGCAGTTTGTTTCATCTGACTGTCTTTTATTTTTACCTTGTGGCGCCATTTAAAAAATTGTGTGTCTGCATCAACATGGATTTAACTCGGGAAAATTTTCGTAGTATGATTTTCTACGATTTTAAGTGTAATTTGACAGCTCAACAGAGCATCGCTCGGCTTGAAACAGCTTTTGGCAATGAAGCACCATGCAAGACAACTGTTTATAGCTGGTTTGCAGAATTCAAGCGTGGTCGTATCAATCTCAGTGACGAATCTCGCGATGGTCGGCCGTCCACCGCTGTGACCAACAAAAACATCAATGCTGTGCGCCGTATGATTGAAACAGACAGGCATGTGACCTACCATGAAATTCGCGCATCCTTAGAAATAGGCATGTGTCAAATACAATTAATCCTACACAAACATTTGGGTGTGAGAAAGCTGTGCTCGCGGTGGATCCCACACAACTTGACCGAGGCTCAAAAAACGGACCGCGTCACTTGGTGCAGTGCCATGCTTACCAGATTCAACGAAGGTGCGTCAAATTTGGTGTGGGACATAGTAACAGGTGACGAAACATGGATTTATTGCTACGATCCCAAAACAAAGCAGCAATCGAGCGTATGGGTCTTTCAAGATGAGCCGAAACCAACCAAAGTGGCGCGCGTGAAAAGTGCATCTAAGCGGATGATTGCTTCTTTTTTTAATAAAACTGGACACGTGGCTACTGTTGCTTTAGAGAATCGTCGTACAGTGAATAGTGACTGGTACACGACCATTTGTTTGCCGGAAGTTATTGACGAACTCCGTAAAAATAACCGTAAACGCCGTATCATCCTGCACCACGACAATGCTAGTTCTCACACGGCCAGACAGACAAACGACTTTTTGAAGGCGAAAAATGTAGAACTCATGAGTCATCCTGCATACAGTCCCGACCTGGCACCTTGTGACTTTTTTCTGTTCCCAAAAATTAAGAACCAATTACGCGGTCAACGATTTTCATCACCAGAAGAGGCTGTCGCGAAAAACACGTTTTAGAGGTCACCACAGAGGAGTGGCACAAAAGTTTTCAAAACTGGTTTCATCGAATGAAAAAGTGCATAGACGCCAAGGGAGATTATTTTGAAAAACAATAAATTAATTTTGTACCTTTAATAGTATTTTTTCATATTCATTCCGGTAACTTATAGTGCGCCCCACGTATAAATCATTGCCTAAGAAAAAACCTTTAGTGATCTTTCATGCTAATAGATGGCTCATGTCTCATCAATAAATAATAGTTTTTATACGACATTTTTTACCACGAGGTTTTACTCACGCACAGTATTTGTGTATGTTTACGTCGTGTATGCTTTTGATAAAATTTGCTCCTGTAATAAATTTTTTCCCCCTTAACTTTTTTGCGCCAAACTATCTTTCCGTTTCTCCCAATGGTTGACTGGTAGAGAATGCTCTTAGCATTAAGTCCGCCAATTGTTATAAGTATATGTGTACTTTGTGGAACAATAAAATTTTTAATAAATAAATCAGTACATCAATCAATCTATATTTTATTTGTATTATATATTGACTTTACTTTCGCTTTTCGCATAATACTTCAATAGTTTAGAAAATAAAATAAATAATCATTTATTTCGGACAAAATCCATATTATGTTAATAACTATTTTGACTTAAAACTAATGTTAGTTAGAGTATGTAGAGTTAGGTTCTCAGTAGGCCCTTCAGGCACAATAGTGTCGGCCCTTATGGCATTGAGCGTTTGCTACCGCTCGCGAGTTTGCATTGCTCGCTTGATTAAAGGCAAAGCCCATGGCCGAGGTTCGTCCCAACTGGGAGCCCCTTGTGCATTTGCCGAAAAGGCTGAGTGGTTAAAAGCCCTCGCCTCAAGTCCCGCTGTAAATTTAAAAGCTCACTGGACCTAAAATTGTAGGTCCGTTCAAAAAAAAAAAAAAAAATTTAGTATCTAGTAGATCCGAAGTTAATCATACTAAAATAAACTCTTACATTTTTTTCTTAACCTATTTTCAGTCCACTTCTAGGCAAAGGTCTCGCCCATTTCTCTCCAAACATCTGTTTATTTATTTATTTACTTCATGTACACAATAAAAATGCAAAGGATTATAAATAAGAGCAAAAGACAGTACAAGGGAGCTGCTTATTTCTTAAGAAAATTATTCCAGCAGACTCGAGAGAGGAAATGACAAGAAAAGGGTAATTAGCGTGTAGAAAAAGAGAGGAAAAGTGAAGACTATAATTACCTAGGTACAAATTAATTAAAATCATTGTGATATAAATATACTTAATTTAATACACAAATAACATATAAAATACATACGTAAATATTTATTGTGCTAAGGACAGATAATACTCCTAAACTAGTTTCTTAAACACTGAGATAGTTTTCGAGTCTCGTATATCAGCTGGCAATGAATTCCTCAATCTTACCGCTTGTACTGAAAAGGAGTCACTGTCCTGTCTCTGGCCAAGTAAGTAAACTCTTGAATAGGCTAGTTTCCAGGTTCAAAAGACTAACATTAAAATTTGTCCGTCATTTAGGGAATCAAAATATATTAGTGACGTATATTTTCTTTTGTCAATTGAGCGATAAATTATTAAGATATACATCAAAGTTTAGGAGCGGGGGGGGGGGGGGGGGCTCGTGACGTCACATATTGCGAAAAAGTGTAGCACACTGTGACGTCACACGGAACTTTAACGCGCCATATCTGTACCATTCTTTGTTTAATTTTCAAAAGAAAAAATAATTGGTTGTCTGTAACGTCGGTTCACGGACGGTAGTTTGACGTGACAACGTCAAACATTACAGTAGTATAATACACATGATCATGCCTCTCTCGTTCGTGCCGCGCTCTCGCTTGCGGAACGCGACAATGAGCGTAACGGGACAATGACGTCATCTTTTTCGTGCATGCAGCCCGTAGTATCGAGTTATTAGACGTTGTTACGTCAAAAATACGTCTCCAATATTTTTTGATTATCAAACTGACGACGGACTAATTATATTTTTTAGAATACTAGCCTAAAATTGCCAACGCTATCTTTTGCGATGATAAAATTACACTTTTGTATACACATAATTGAAACCCACAATCCGTCGCTGGGAGCTTACTATCATCTCTTTAATTCTATCCAAATGCAAGTAAGTGAAAAAGACAGAATTAAGATATCATAGTATACCTGAGCCACAGTGAAAGACTTATTTATTGTATGGCCGAGTGTTAAGGCGCTGTAACACTTAACCCTTCGGTATTTGATATCGCGATATTTGATTATAGTACGTACTCGTAACGAAATAAGGTTGAAAGTGGCGATACCGGTTGGCCTGTCACCAGTCTCAGTTTTAAACCCGTGTCAGCCATTTCGGTTGGTTTTTTGTAAGTATTAATTTAATAATTATAACCAAATATTGTAATTTTTTTAGGTACCCCTCTTGCTCATTAAGTTATACTTTTTATAGACGCAAAAAAGTTGGTAGTTGTTTCTTTTACTGGTACTGGTAAACTTTTTCTGGATATAGCTATTTTGCTATTTTATTTGGCTAGGTTTTAAATACTTTTTTGAAAATATTTTGATGTTATCATTTATTTTGATCTTTGAACTGTACTTCATATTTTTTTCATGCTAGCATTCCATGTAAATTAAGGCTAACTGCGCGACGAAAAAATAGACGTTTTACGGTATTCCTCTGATGCACAGCGCCTTAAAGATGAGCTACCAATAGATGGCGCCATGTAACGTTTTGTTTTAATACAAAACTCGCGTTCGCTTCGACTTAACGTATAACGAATTGAAAATCGACAAGATATGTCAAGCCCCGATAATGAATGTAAGCAATTTTTGTAGTGTGTCGAAAGTTTCCGGATTTTCGGCACACCAGAGATATCACGAGATTTTACTAACGCAGACGCTAGCGACCGCGTTAAGATTTAATATTTTTTATTTATTTATTTATTTATCAAAAAAGCTTAACCTATCATTACAGAAACAACGTCTAATGCGATAGGATAGAAGTTCCATAATTATTTATCTACGTGTAACATATAACATTTAAAGACGTTATTGTGAACTCATTCAGAGAACAAGAGAATATGTCGATTCTCTCAGCTACTATATTAAGAAGACGCAGTGCTCGCGTCAGATATATTAGAATATATATTTCTTAGTTACCTTACTATCCGTCAGAGGCACTGTACAGTGATTTTGTATGGCCATGCCCTTTACTGTCGTCTATGTAAAGTTTGTGTTGGCATGTTTAATAAAATTATCTATCAACAAATCTAACAGTTTGACATAAAGACGCAGGCAAGAGGCGCACCAAGAGATGGCCTCTTGGTACACTTGTTGTCTAAGAAAAATAATTAGTTCCCCCATCTGATGATAGATGGCGCTACAAAATCAAAATATTTCAATTATTTACTGATCTCGCTTATATTTTTTTTGCGAAATAAAAAACTGAATATTTTAAATAAAAAAAATTTATGTACCGATATTATTTCACAAATTGATTATGCTATATTTAAAAAGTTCTAAAATAATTTAGAAAACTTTAATGTTTTTGATAGATGGCGTAACAAAGACTTTGTATAAGAGTGCCAAGGAGTAACCAGGAAAGTTTAACATTACTTTACACACGACATGTCCACTGCTGGGCATAGGTCTAATCAAATATTATAAAAAATAACACGATCTCCACTGTTCCCTGTTCAGCGCAACCTCCTGCCAGTCGGCTCTTTGGAGGGCTTCTAGAACCTTCACGACTTCGTCCCTCCAGCGGTTAATGGGACGACCGACCGGCCGCTTACCACTTGGTCGCGGACATCTCTTGTGTCAGAGGCAGATCCTCTTTGGGTCGCTGAGCCATAGCAGTAAGTAAGTAACAATACAATACAAAAACTCTTTACTGAACAAGCAGGATACATTGTTAAATACAAGCAATTACAAGATAAATAACCTTGCGCAAAGGCGGCCTTAACGCAATAGCAATTTCTTCCAGGCAACCTTTCGGAAAATTGAGTAAAGATATTAAAGATAGTGCGCGGTAGGTGTCAAAAAGATTAAGATGAAAAATAATAATTTTAATCAATATCAAAACATAAACTTACACATATAATGTACGAGTATATTATACACTTACTTTTATATACAAATATATACACAATATATCAACATCATGATGCTAAGGAACAGGTAACATCGGATCTCGATTGGTCCTAGCTGTTACCGATAGATGGCAGTGGATAGACTGTGTCTGATGCCCTTAGGCGGCCTGAAAAATCTGACAGTGTTGGCCACTAGCACACTTCGGAGCATGCTCCTGTTGTGACATATGCGTGAGCTCCGAAACGTTGCGCTACAAAGGTTGCCACATAGCACTTCTTAAAAATGTTTGCAGGAGCGCTGACTGGCATGATTAAAATAGGTTACACGCATCTCTAAAAGCTAAATGCGTTCTGGTGTTGGAGTTGAGTTGAGCTTGTTCAAAATTATCTTGTACAATGTAAGACATCGACAAACAAACAAAAAATCGGAAACAACTAAACAAAGTATGCTTTTTTAAACAACTAAGTAGGCAAACAGGCGTACGGCCCACTTGATGGTAAGTGGTTACCGTAGCCTTTCCGTAGGAATCGAGCCCACGACCTCTGGCACGTCAGGCAAACGTATACTGAAGCATTAATGATCGATCATTTGTTATTGAGATCTTTTCTTATTTTTAAAAAAGATCAACGTGTGTTCGAAGTATTCAACCAACACACTCCAAAAATTACACTGAAATTGCTATAAACGAGCAAAGTGCCTTTGTAAAAATTAAAAATTAGGTATCTTAGGTATAGTTCAGTTGAAAAGGAGTAAATGCGAGTTTCATATGATACAGTGGCGCCATCTATTAGTGGTTTCAAAATTCAGTTTCAAATTTCGCAACAAAATTGCAAGATCTAGTTTTAATGACAGCTGTAAGCCGCTTGTTAAAAATCTTAATATTCTACCCTTGCTAAGTTTGTATATTAGAAATATTTGTGTATTTGTAGAAGTTCACCCAAAGTTTTGGGCTAAGAGAAGTGAAGTAAATCTTAGGTAGAGGTGTGACGTACTAGCTAAAACGGGGACCGAGTCTTGCGAATACGCGTCCAGAAAAAGACTAGATCCAAAGAATAGGTCCACGAGTATTTACGAGTATTTTGTCTAAGTTTCATTAAACTTTGGTAATAATGGTCGAAATAGTGCGAACTATCCATGGAGTAATTATATAGGGGAGATGCCGTTTGAAATGGCGCAGTGACGTACTCATTGGCGCCTCGCCGACATTGCAGTGGGCGGAGCTTGTCGTTGCTCGTGCTCTATGATTGGAGCCACCCACGGCCGAAACCAAGCACCCCGCACGTCTGCCTTCCGCCCCGTGTAGCCTCACAAACGCTTTCTTACAAATAGCTTATTAAGGCATCTCCCCTATATAATTACTCCATGGAACTATCCGACTGCAAAAATTGTTAACCTTACAATATTTAGAATGAAAATAATCACGATTTACAAAAAATAATATTAAAAAAAAAAGGATATACTCGTATATTACGTTACTGTATTTTGTAGCAATTAAATATTTCTGATTTCTAATTTTAAATATTTGTTTCTCGCAGGACCATCTATTATCAGATAGGGTCATTTTTTTTTATACAATTAAGTAGGCAAAAAGGCATCTAATGGCAAGTGGTCACCGTAGTCCATGGACGCCCGCAACACCAGGGGCATCATTGCCGACCTTTGAGAAATCCTTTAACGCCTTTTATGAAAGACAATGTTGTAGTCTTTTGGGAAAACCATGTTGGGGAGCTCATTCCAAACTCTCAACGCACGTGGATGAATGAATGTTTACTTATTTATTTACCAAATTCATGTACACTGTAATCGAACAGGATACAACATAGGTCAAAAAATTAGTACAAGGGTACTGCTTATTATGTTTTGAAGAGCTCGTTAGCCGAGCGCGACCCGCGTATCCGTAGCGAATGCGCGTGTCAAGCGACGGCGTGACGCGACCACTATTGGATTGGTCTTCATTTAGTGACATTTTCTATTTTGAGTTCCTCCGTGCTTCGGAAGGCACGCTAAGCCGTTGGTCCCGGTTGTTGTCGATAGATAGCAGTCCTGAGGCTGTGTCAGATGCCTTAGGGCAGCCTGAAAAATTCTGACAGTTGTTGACTAACACACCTCAGGTCATGTTCCTGTTAGTCTGGTTTCCCTGTAAAAAGGGTTACGGAGGTCAGACGGCAGTCGCTCCACTGTAATAACCAGTTCCGCCAAATCTAGGACCATGACTTACAGCGTACCCTAGGCTCCGAAGCGTAAGCTGACGACGCAACTAGGAATACACGCTAGGATGATGACTGCTTATTATATTTGTTAATGAAGATAATTATATATCAAACAAGCTGTTTCCTCAGCTCCGCCAGCGTAATTTCAGTAGCCTATGTTTGACCCCAGGACTTTAATATTCAAATCCAAATCATATCAAAATCCGTTTAACGGTTCGGCCGTGAAAGCGTTACAGACAGACAGACTTTCGCATTTATAATATTAGTATTAGTGTGGAAAAAGGGACATGGATATGGAAGTATGAATTACTTTCTTTACGCATGCATTAATAAAGCTTTCCTTCAATGCTTTATATTTTAAACTAACGTTAGATGCAAAAAAGAGATACACGAAAAGGCGTCTACATAAATAATTAAATTATTATGTTAAATAAATATTTAAAAAGATTTTCACCACCTGTACTGTTCGTCAACCATAACAAATTATTAACAATTTCATTATGGCAAAGTCGTCAAATCTATGCATTTATTAGTGTGTCAAAACAGACAACTGTTCGACCCACTGCAAAAAATGAGCATACATCAGTCGTAATTCGCCATTTAAGTACGAAGCTTATGTTGCTTTACATGATATTGCATATTTTATAATACTTACTTAAAAAATCGAGGCGAAAGCGCGTTTCACACAGAGACAACGCCACATGGCGCCATCTGTTGCTACCATTGAGAAAGAAACGCTTGAAAAATCGAGGCGAAAGCGCGTTTCACACAGAGACAACGCCACATGGCGCCATCTGTCAGTACTATTGAGAAAGAAACGCTTTATTTTGTTCGGATGCACTTAGGTTGGTACAGCACCTCTACCACGAGTTTTAATTATCTAAATAAGCTTCCCTCAGAACTTCAGGAGTTGTATAATAATAACTTTAAAAAATTTAAATTGAGTTTGAAAAAATACTTGAGTACTTTCTGAATGTAATAGCGACTCACCGAACACAGATAAACCCATCGAGGTTTCCGCGGTTCGGTAACTGTTTTATGTGTACATTTGATATTTACTGAATAAATGATTTAAAAAAAAAAAATAAATTAACGCAGACGCTAGCGACCGCGTTAAGATTTAAACGGAATTTCTTAGTTACCGTACCTAACCTATACGAGGTCATGGCTGATTGATATTCAGTGGTTTATTATCGAATTTGCTATCGCTGCGGCACACATTCTCATTTTTATTGTGTAAATTAGCGTGTTTTAAGTCTTTCATTCTGTGTATTTTAAGAGTTTAATATGCGTGTCTTTGATTGCCAATAAAGTGATTATCTATCCGCCAGAGGTGCTGTACTATACAGTTTGTTGGTGAACGTAAATTCAAGAATGTGCCAATAGATGGCGCATCACGGCGGAGTCTTAACTCGGTACCGTTTCAAAGAACAAATAACTAAAAAGGTTGTCTATATCAATTGATAGACTATGCATGTTTTTTTAGTTTGCTTATTGTTCTTTATTTGCCTTTCTGTAGTTCTCTCCTCTCAGTGGGAATTTAAATTTTTGTAGAGTATCGGAATACTTCAACATCATTCCGGTACTCATATAACTTGATGTCAAACAAGACAACGGGTTAAAAAACTAATCAAAACGTTCTGTGGAATTTGGAAATGAAAAAAACAAATCCGCCATTTCGTTTTACAAACAAAAAACAAACCCAGAATTTTTAAGTTCCTTGACCAGCTCTTCTATTTCCGAGTTTATCATTATTATTAATTGTGGATCACAGTAGCAGCTTTAGCTCTATTCAAAATTCAAACAGACGCGAATGCTTTGGTCTTTTTTCCTTCCTTCCATTCCTTGCGTCTTCTTGTTTGAAGAATTGGTATCAGTCCAGTTTATTTTTAAAGCTATTTTCCGGAAGCTTGTTTTGTAGAGTTCGGAATGTTTTATTTAGTTTTGTTTAATTTATATTTGTTCATTTATTTTTAGTTTATTTACGTAATATTTAATAATATGCTTAATTATTTTTATCCGATTGCATCAGAAGGAGGGTCATGTTTTTCAAGAAAATGTAAGTAGGTAAGTATGTAACTAGTATAATTGTTTGGGACACTCTGTAGCTTGAACGGCTCGATAGATTTTAGCTTGAGAGGTGTCGTTAGATTCTTATTGACTATGAAAGTGACACTGGCAGACTGTTTTTTTTAAGTATATCGAAATTACACAAAAAGCAGTCTGGTTATTCGGTTTATTTTTAAATTACCGTTATCTTGTTTAGTTCGTTTTCGTTTGCCAACGAAACGAGACAGCGCCAGAACATTCAATCTAATTTTAATATATTTTTTTAGTTAATTAGTGCTTTTTATAACTAACAAATTTCTTTAGAAATAAGCAACTCCCTTGTACTTTCTTTTCCTCTTATGTATAATCCTTTGCATTTTTTATTGTATACATGAATAAAGTAAATAAATAAACAAGTACTTAATTCTTTTTACGCGACGAGGGTCAAATAGTCGTTAAAACACGAAATAATATCGAGTTTCAATTGAACAGACATGAAGCGCCATCTATTGGCGAGTTGTTAAGTTAGTTAGTAAAGTTTTCTATTCACTTGTGTGCACACAGTACAATAAATTATATAACACTAGCTGTTTCCCGCAGCTGTTCGTGCGTCAAAAGGTAGCCTATGTTTCACCCCGGGTCTTCAACTATATTCATAGTTCCAATACCAAACATCAATAAAAATCAAAATCCGTTCAGCGATTTGGCCGTAAAAGCGTAACAGATAGATGATCGCATTTATATAATTATTTTAGTATGGATAAAGCATTTACACAGTGTACGTATACAAAAGGCGGCCTTATCGGTTATGCGATGTTTATGTATCTTAGAGGCAACCTTCTGATATCTGATTTCATTAGAGACAAAATTACAGTATTCGGGTACAGATTGTTTATTAATAGGACACGGCCAAACATTTAACGCCATCTTTTCAACACATGAGACATTGTATATCTTAATTTAATCCACTAGACCACTAGATAAAGAAGTGTTTTATTGGCCTTTTCAGGCCGAATTGGAAGATAATTCTGGCTTTTATTTTGTCGAAATTGGCGATATCAATATTAATTAACTAATGCTTTTTTCGCAACGTTAGCTCGTGGGAATTGGGTTCGTGTGCTGCCAGCATCATCGTAAAGGTTACATTGTCGACCTTGTGAACCCTTCCAGCAAATTGTCAAGTTGTTGACACCACGCTAATAGATGGCGTTTCATGCTTCACAACTCGATATTACTTAGCATTTTATTTACAGTTTTCTTAACTTACTTGGCGTGTATCAAGTGTGTATCAAACAATCATGTATGTTGCTGTGTACTTTTTACCCTTCCCAGTAAGCAGGTTCATATGTGATTGTATGTTTGATTGTATTGCACTCGTAGCTAGATTTTTGAACGGGATCGAATGGTTTTCACTATTTTGATCCCAATAAAACTAATTGACCTAGAGGCCAATGTCTGAAAAACACGTTATACCCAGCGGCATATAAAAGTCCCACACAGGATGCCCACAGAAATAAGTAGGTATATATAGAAGTGCCTTAGGCAGGTCAGTATACTTTGGCACACGATATGGCCACTTCTATCTAATCTTATTTCTGTGGGCGCCCCGAGCCCCGCGCGGGATTCGCGTCAGTTTGAATGGAGCTTAACTTGCCAAGATGTGAGCGAGACGAACCCATACCGATAATTAGATTAATATAAGTTGTGTCCCGCTCACATCCTTGCCAACTTACAAGCCGGTTACTATAACGTATAAATTTGACAAAAAAAAAGCCGCGAGGTCTATTACTTATGAGAATGCAGAAACGGGTAGCCGAATGATCTTAGATAGGATCGATTTTCACACGACTTACCGGTTTTACATGAGAAAATAGACCTCGCGGTTTTGGTTTGGTTTTGGTATAATACGTTAACGTATTTTGCAGTTACCACAATCAGCCCCCTATTTTACTCCCTCTTAATTTACGTCACTACTTTAACAATTTAGTGTTGCAAACTTGTACAGCGCCTCTGGCGGATAGTAAGGTAACCAAGAAATTCAATATTAAATCTTTACGCGGTCGCAAGCGTTTAGATTAATCAAATCTCGTGGTAGAGGTACCGTGCCAATAGATGGCGCTTCATGCCTTTGACGGTAAGTTGATAGTATTTAGTTTTTTATTTCGTATTTCATATCTTCGCGAAGAAGTAGTTAATATCACACAGAGATTCATACTTACCTTCTTATTGTATTCACCATAAGAGGTTCTTATGGGTCCTTGTGTGAATAATTAGCAGTCAAGCTAATAAAAAAAACATAATTTTTGAGGGTATTGAAAAGTGTTGCACTATTTCTTTACCGATAGTACCAATTTAAGATAACAGATGTCGCTGGAAATACTTAAGAATCTATTAAATTAGTGCGCCTACTCTTGTATAGCACTAAATAAACTTGTGATAGAAAGTAGTTTTTTTTTTAATTATTTACAAATGACCAGCGATTGATCACGATTAGAGATGGGCAGCGGGAAGAAATTCAAGAGGGAAAAAATGAAATGCTAGGGGAAGAAAAGAAAAAAATTTATTAATTCCCATTTATAACCGGGAATTTTTTTAAATTTTGTTACACATTTAACTATTTTAATACGATTTTAATCGGTTTAACATTAGGTGTAAATAAATAAGTAATAAACGCGATTAAATCCGTGCACAACTCTCTTTTTTGGCTTCACTCATCATCATCATCATCATCATCATAAATTAAGGAGCTGGGCTCTGGTCGGTGGAGCTTCTACTATTCCTCTCTGTTCACGACGAACTAGGTATAAGTCACAAAACTTGTAAATAAAACGATATTCTCCCTGTCTTTTAATTAGAATAAGTTAGACTAAGTTAGATTAAGTCATTAGACATAAGTACCATAAGTAGATACTCATCTGCATAACGGTTAGCAACCGCCAAAACGGCCGACCGTTAGTACCGGCGGCAGGAGACCGTTATAACGGCTCCGCGGGGTCGGGCCGGCGGGGCGGGGTCAGCCCACATACGAAGTAGGAAAAATGGTCATATATTGAACACGGGGCGACCTACCTCGAACGAACGGGTGCAGATGGGTGATCTAACTTAGTGTTAAGAGAATTATGTACCAAGGAGCAATAAAACGTGTAAATAGAATAAGTAAATACGGAAATAAAGAATAGAGGGGGAGGGGGGGGCTCAAGGCGCCAGAGATTCCAAATATATAGGCGGCCGCCCGGCGGCCATTTTTTAGTTCGACACGCGGCTCTCTGAGAACAACACGAAGAGAATCTCTGGTGGCTGGCCTCCCTCTCCTCATCGTTTGGCTTCAATTACTACGTGTTTTCTTCGCGATCCCGTCACCTTCACCCTACTACAGTCCACTGGAGCTGCTGAACCCCCTCGACGCGTTTCAGGACGGATCGAAGGGTCCTGAACATTGGTCCTTGCGTCGCCGGATTGTCAGCGCGGGATTATCGAAGGAACTGAAGAAGAATGGTCGTCACACGCAGTCAAGTTGGAGAAGGGGAGGAAAGGGCAGTCGCAGGGACATCTGAGCCCACGGAGAGAGTCCCACGTGCCCGAGCTCACATGGAGGAAGATGTTACGCGCCCACCGCCTGTTTTGGACGAATTTTTGAAGAACGCCGCTCGTCCCTCACCGCTCGCTGGATCGTCCGGATCAAAGGAGACTACGACGGATTCGGAACATCATGGATCAAGCGCACGGAGGGAGGGATCCGTAACGTCGAGAACGCTGCGGCCTGGTGGCACTCGGTCTGTCCGATCTACGGCCTCCCGCAAGAGACTCCTCGCGGAGTTGGAGGCCAAGGAGAGGCTGGCCGAGTTAAGGCTGAAAAAAGCCCAGGCGGAAGAGGAAATTCAGGAGCTACGTCTTCAACGGCTACAGATCGAAGAAGAAGAAGAAAATGGATCGAGCGACGAACAAGAAGATGATTTAGAGTCCGTGCGGATACAAGGTTGGATCGACCGCACGCCGCTAAGGGAGAACGAACCCACACAACAGCCGCTGCCCGAGGAAAAGAAGAAAGAAGATAGGAAAATGGAAGCCGCCAAAGGATCGCGTCACCCGTTGAATACGGACGACTTGCGGGAGGGAACCAGACGGGGCCAGGATGAACATGGAACTGGTGGAACGACCTGTCAACCTCACAACCCGGTCGTGGGCGTCGCGGATCTGGCCGCCGCGTTGATGAACGCCACAAGGAGCACTCGGGAGGCGCCGAAGTACATGCAAGAGCTGCCTTACTTCAATGGAAATTGTCAAGAATGGTTGGGGTTCCGAGCGGCATACGACAGTTCGTTTCGCTACTTCACGTCTGTAGAAAACGTCGCCCGTATAAGGAAGAGTCTACGGGGAATTGCAAGAGAAGCCGTCGGGTGTCTACTACTCAGCCAGCCCGACCCAAAAGTCATCATGGAGGCTCTGGAACGAAGATTTGGAAGACCAGAAGCACTCATACACGTCGAGATGGAAAAAATGAAGGCATTACACAAGTTAAGCGATAATCCAAGGGACTTGTGTATTTTTGCGGGAAGTGTGGCCAACGCCGTCGGAACTATTGAAGCATTGAAGAAGCCGCACTATCTCTACAATCCCGAAATGGCACGGATCGTCGTGGATAAATTAACGCCGATTTTGAAGAACAAGTGGTACGATTACGCGGCCGGAAAGAAAGAAGAAATTCCGGACATTAAGAAAATATCCACATTTTTAAATGAAGAGGCCGACAAGTGCAGCTCATACGCCTTGCCGGAAGTGATCAAAGAAGACAGAAGCTTTCAAAAACGAAGAGGGTTCAAGAGCAGGGAGCGTACCTTCACACTGAAGAAAGAAGGAGCGGATTATCAATATCAGTGTCCAATGTGCAAGAGGCAACATAAGCTTCCCGACTGTGAACAATTTATCGGGTCAAGCATTCAAGAACGATGGGAAACCGCTAAGAAGAATGGTATTTGTTTCCGGTGTTTGAAGAGTCGCCACAAGAGAATGTCCTGCCGAGCCCCACCGTGTGGTCAACGTGGATGCAGAATGTCACACAACAAGTTGCTGCATATGGATCAACGAGAGTCACATACCACCGCGCCACAACAACAACAAGAGAAGCACGAAGCCGTCACGTCAACAACGGTCGCAGCGGGTCTCGATAATAGTCGACGGGCCTACTTGAAGATTGTTCCTGTTGTGTTAACGGGCCCACTATCAAGTATCGAGACATACGCTCTTTTGGACGAAGGCAGCACGGTGACCCTCATAGACGCATCGGTCGCGGACGTCATCGGTCTGGACGGCCCTACGAAGACGATGTGGCTACAAGGAATAAGCAGCGAAACACGTCAGGAAAATAGCAAAATTGTCTGCCCGAAGATACGAGGAAAATATGGCAAGGAAGAATACACGTTGGAGTCAGCGCGCACCATCGAACGTTTAGATTTCGCGCCCGAATCAGTAAGAAAAGAGGACTTATCTGCGTGTAATCACCTGGCAGACATTTTGCACGCAATAGTGTACGAACGCGCGTCGCCGAAAATACTACTGGGGCAAGACGCTTGGGAACTTATCGTTTCAAGACAACTGCGCATCGGACGGAAAAATCAGCCTGTAGCGTCGTATACACAGCTAGGATGGGTACTTCATGGAGTTCAGAAGTCTCACACCGCCACCACCGCCTTCTGTGGAAGTATGAAGCATTTTGTACGAAAAGAAAGGAACATGGGAGAGCACAACAATGACGTCGGACGCAAGTCACCTCTACGCACCGGGCCGGAAAAGCGTAAAGAAAAAAGTGAAGCTCTGCCCTTTCGCCACAAGAAGAGTCGGCGGCGGTCAAGAAGAAGACGGAAGACGACTGCACTCCGGAAGACAGAAGACGCTCCTGTCCATAACCACGAAGCGCAAACGGAGGAGAGCCGTCACCCCGCTAAGAAGAGTCGGCGGCGACGGCCGGGAAGACGGAAGACAACCACCCTCCGGAAGAAAGAAGACGCTCAAGTTCCCAACGACGGCACACAAGCGGATAAGAGACGGCATTCCGCTAAGAAGAGTTTGGATCGCGATGGAGACCAAACACGTAAACATGGAAGACGAAGAAAACCTACGGCGACAAGAGCCGAAGAAAGAAGACTCGACGGGCGAGGAAGAAAGAAGAACCGAAAAATGTCACGTGGAGCAGGAGAAAGAAGGAAAAAGTCATCCACATCTTCCCCGCACCGAGAAGTTTTCGAAATGGACGAGACTCATACGGACTACGGCTCGCGTGTTGTAATTTATACGCCTAATAAGAAGAGCAAAAAACACCGAGACTACGATGGCAACACGGAAAAGCACTAAGAAAAACGAAGGAAAAGATCCCAGTTGGTCGCGCGCTACGAAGAAACAAGAATACGCACGGCGCCACACTACCGGTCCGGCACAACCGCAGGCTATCTACGTCGAGATGTCAGCTGACCTACTTATATATGCAGAAAGATTATGGATTACGGCGAGTCAGCAAGATAGCTTCGCGCGAGAAATAACGCGAGTAAAGAAAGGCGGGAAACCGGAAAATAACGACCGACTGGCCCAGCTGAGCACCTACATCGACGAGGAGAACGTTATGAGGTTACGAGGACGAGTGGCGGCCGCATCCGGGGTACAAGAGGAACAAATCAACCCGGCGGTACTAAATGGAAGACACCGCTACACGCGCCTATACATTCAACACGTACACGAGAAGCTCCATCACGGCGGCGTAGAAACAGTCGTCAACGAACTAAGGCAGCGCGTATGGATACTCAAGATACGACCGGCGGTACGCGACGTCATCAAGTCATGTCTACGATGTCGAATAGCAAGAAAGAAGCCATCAATCCCGGTGACCGGGGACTTACCATCAGCCCGGCTCGCACACCATCAACGACCCTTCACATTCACCGGCCTGGACTACTTCGGTCCCATAGAAGTCACAGTCGCCAGGCACAGAGAGAAGAGGTACGGGGCGCTATTCACGTGTATGACGTCGCGGGCGATACATATCGAAATCGCTCACTCGCTAAGTGCTGACTCAGCTATTTCGGCACTACGGAGGTTCATTGCGCGCCGAGGCTGCCCGAAGGAGCTATGGAGCGACAACGCAACGTGTTTCAAGGCTGCGGACAAAGAACTGGCGGAAGCGGCACTGGCGGGACTGCAGCACGAGGTCACCGCTCACCACATCACCTGGAGGTACATACCTCCGGCGTCCCCGTTCATGGGAGGCAGCTGGGAGCGCATGGTACGCGCAGTCAAAGAAGCCCTGAAGACAACACTGCACGAGCGCTATCCTTCGGACGAGACGCTGGCCACCTTACTGACAGAGGTGGAGAACACCGTGAACTCGCGACCGCTCACTCATGTCGCGGTCACCCCGGACGAGCCAGAAGCACTTACGCCGAACCACATCCTGATTGGGCCGAACTGCCATGTTCCACCACCGGGTCACTTCGAAGCAGAGGACCTGACAGCGAGACAACACTGGAGGCGCGCACAAGCCATGGCCGACGCATTTTGGAAGAGATGGACACGAGAGTACTTGCCTCAAGGCGCCAGAGATTCCAAATATATAGGCGGCCGCCCGGCGGCCATTTTTTAGTTCGAAACGCGGCTCTCTGAGAACAACACGAAGAGAATCTCTGGTGGCTGGCCTCCCTCTCCTCATCGTTTGGCTTCAATTACTACGTGTTTTCTTCGCGATCCCGTCACCTTCACCCTACTACAGTCCACTGGAGCTGCTGAACCCCCCCGACGCGTTTCAGGACGGATCGAAGGGTCCTGAACACTCTCGATAGGCTAGTTTCCAGGGTAAACTAAAAAGACTAACATTAAAATTAGTCTGTCTTATAAGGCATCAAAATATATTAGTGACGTATTTTTCTTTTATCAATTGAGCGATAAATTATAAAGACATAACGCATCAAAGTTTAGGAGTGGGGTCTTGTGACGTCACATATTGCGAAAAAGCACACTGTGACGTCACACGGAACTTTAACGCGCCATATCTTTACCATTCTTTGTTTAATTTTCAAAAGAAAAAAATACGTCTCCGATATTTTGTGATTACCTAACTGATAGACTAATTATATTTTTTCTAGAAACTAACTAGTTAGTAATAACGGAGTTATTAAGTAACAAAACCGAGATCCTTCAGTTGTTTATACGACACGACGTTTACTATCTCCTTTATTTGCTCCATGTAGCTATGCCTTGGTCTACCTGCACCCCTACTTCCCTTTATCTTTCCTTCGACGATGTTTTTCATGAAGTCGTCGTGTCGTAACAAATACCCTAACATGTTTCCAATTCGATTTTCAATCACGCTCAAAATGCAAATTTCCTCCTACTCTTGGCTTCACTAAGTTATAATATTCATAATATTGATTAATTGATTTTATTTTATTTTTTTCTCGGTGGCGGAGTTTTGGTCCTCTGAAGTTTGATAACAGCCAGAGTCGACTCGCCAAGAAGAAGCAGAATATTTATAAGGATCTAAATAGTATAGAAACTACACGATCCACAAAAAATCTTCAACATTAGTGAGGTTTTTAAATTACTGCTACACGAGGCCCATTTGAAAAGATAGTTTTGAAGGCGACAAAACGACCCGATCAGATGTGCCTATGTAACAGTAATATTAATTAACATACGCGAACCGAAAATAAATATGTATTTTAATTACCGAAATTATAACGAGTTTCAATTATAATAGATACCGGTATTAAGCGCCATCTATTGGCGCGAGTTAGAATTTTTCATCTTGACAATTTCAAAATTTGATGCTAACCCTAACCTAACCAATGTTATGGGGCTACATTGCCTAAGGAAACTTCCACTGGCAGTTAATAGATGGCGCTTCAAGGAGCAAATTTTGAATATTTTGAAACATTTTTTGCGAAATAAAAAACAGAATTTTTCAATCACAATTTTTTACGCACCACCAACATTCTATATCACAAGTTGATTTAGTGCTGTATTAAAAAAAGTTGTGAATTAAGATAGTATCTCGCGTTTGCGATAGATGGCGTAACTTCTTCTTGGGGCATATATTCTGTACTTTTACTGCGAGATTTCACTAACGCAGATGCAAGGGACCGTGATGAAGATTTCTTAGTTACCTTACTATCCGCCAGAGGCGCTGTACAGGTTTGCCATACTCAATTGATAACGCAGTCGCTAGCGTCTGCGTCACTAAAATCTCATGGTTGAGGTACTGTAATCGGTGCTAATATTATTAAATCGACAGTGACATTTGTTTGTTTGTTTGTTTCTTTGTTATATCTTTATTGTACAGAAAAAAAACAAATAATTTACATACAAAAGCATGGAAAACAATAAGTACAATGGCGGACTTATCCCACTTAGGGATCTCTTACAGTCAACCAGCGAGTGACAGGAGAAAATATGCTAACCAGAAGGGTAGAAGCGTGTACAATATAATATTATTATGAAGGAAATACCTTAAATAAACCTACATACTTATATAGAATAATCATATATTATTTGTTACCACTTCACGCTTACTACGTAACCTTGTTTTTTTCAATCTACCAAAATTTCGTATAAAGAGTTCGCGCACGCGGTGGAACATCGAATAATAGCTAGTTTAATAGATACTTAAGTATTACCCAGCGACATCTGTTATTTTAAGTTAGCACTATCGGTAAAGAAATAGTGTAACACATTTCAATACTTTTAAAAATTATGTTTTATTAAACATAAGATCTGTCCAATGATAGGTGAATCTCTGGGTGATATTAACAACTTCGCAAAGATATCAAATATTCAAACTAGATGTAGATGATAAAAAAACTAAATAATATCGAACTTTCATCAACTGCATGCATCTATTGGCACGGTTTCTAATTTAACATCTTCTGTTTATTTCATTTTTATTAACACACACGAAAAATCCAGTCAGTACCATGGGGTTCCATTTTATAAGAAAAAGATTTAGTTCCCCTATCTGACAATAGATGGAACAAATATTTGAAAAAAGCTAAAAGCATACATATACGTGGGGCGCACTATAAGTTTCCGGAATGAATATGAAAAAATACTATTAAAGGTACAAAATTAATTTATTGTTTTTCAAAATAATCTCCCTTGGCGTCTATGCACTTTTTCATTCGATGAAACCAGTTTTAAAAACTTTTGTGCCACTCCTCTGTGGTGACCTCTGAAACGTGTTTTTCATACTCCTCGACAGCCTCTTCTGGTGATGAAAATCGTTGACCGCGTAATTGGTTCTTAATTTTTGGGAACAGAAAAAAGTCACAAGGTGCCAGGTCGGGACTGTATGCAGGATGACTCATGAGTTCTACATTTTTCGCCTTCAAAAAGTCGTTTGTCTGTCTGGCCGTGTGAGAACTAGCATTGTCGTGGTGCAGGATGATACGGCGTTTACGGTTATTTTTACGGAGTTCGTCAATAACTTCCGGCAAACAAATGGTCGTGTACCAGTCACTATTCACTGTACGACGATTCTCTAAAGCAACAGTAGACACGTGTCCAGTTTTATTAAAAAAAGAAGCAATCATCCGCTTAGACGCACTTTTCACGCGCGCCACTTTGGTTGGTTTCGGCTCATCTTGAAAGACCCATACGCTCGATTGCTGCTTTGTTTTGGGATCGTAGCAATAAATCCATGTTTCGTCACCTGTTACTATGTCCCACACCAAATTTGACGCACCTTCGTTGAATCTGGTAAGCATGGCACTGCACCAAGTGACGCGGTCCGTTTTTTGAGCCTCGGTCAAGTTGTGTGGGATCCACCGCGAGCACAGCTTTCTCACACCCAAATGTTTGTGTAGGATTAATTGTATTTGACTCATGCCTATTTCTAAGGATGCGCGAATTTCATGGTAGGTCACATGCCTGTCTGTTTCAATCATACGGCGCACAGCATTGATGTTTTTGTTGGTCACAGCGGTGGACGGCCGACCATCGCGAGATTCGTCACTGAGATTGATACGACCACGCTTGAATTCTGCAAACCAGCTATAAACAGTTGTCTTGCATGGTGCTTCATTGCCAAAAGCTGTTTCAAGCTGAGCGATGCTCTGTTGAGCTGTCAAATTACACTTAAAATCGTAGAAAATCATACCACGAAAATTTTCCCGAGTTAAATCCATGTTGATGCAGACACACAATTTTTCAATGGCGCCACAAGGTAAAAACAAAAGACAGTCAGATGAAACAAACTGCATTCTACAGCCAAAGAGTTCTATTTTCAAATGTTGCAATAAATTTTTAAATATTGTTTATGTAAGTGGCCAGTTCCGGAAACTTACAGTGCGCCCTATGTATTATTAAGTATTCCCAGCGACATCTGTTATCTTAAGTTGGCACTATTGGTAAAGAAATAGTGTAACACATTTCAATACCTTCAAAAATTATGTTATATTTATTAGCAGTCAATGCTAATTAAATATTATTCACACAGTAATCCATAAAACATGTTCAATGATAGGTACAATTAAACTGTAATATGAATCTCTGTGTAATACTTCTAAGCAAAAATACTCAAACTAGATGTAGACGATAAAAAACTAAATAATATCGAATTTCAGTCAAAGGCATGAGGCGCCATCTATTGGTATGGTTTCGAGTAAAAAATTTGCCATTTAACCAGTACCACGAGTTTTTATTAACTCAGATGCTAGAGACCTCGTTGAGATTTAATATGGAATTTTTTAGATACCATGCTATCCGCCAGAGGCGCTGTACAGGTTTACCATACCACTTAATAGATAATAGGCCATACTAGTCGACGCAGTCGCTACATAATGATCATGGTTGACGTACTGTCTTCCATTTTATTTTTATTTACACAAGTGAGCATAACCATTACTATTGTCTATTCGAGGGTTTCCCAACCTTTTTTACATCAAGGCTCTCCGGATCACAAATAATATTTTCATGCCCCCCCCCCCCCCCAAATAAACTTTTCAGTAAGTACCTACAATAAAAATCGTTTAATTTATATTGTTTAATAATGTAAATAAAAAACATTTATTTTAATGTAATTTGTACAAAAAGAATCACAAAATGAACTTAGACTAAATTAAAACGTTTTTATATCAACCAATCTTTAAGAATACTAGGGAGTATAGTTACAATACTAGTGAGATACTTCAGCTTGCATTCTCTGTACCAGTTGGTCGATCCTAGGTTCAGTTTTTGCCAGAGCTATCATCAGGTCGCTATCGACGCCCAGACGATTTCGCTGCTTAGTTTTTTATTAAAACCAAAGCTGAAAAAACAGTCTCGCAAACGGTGATCGACTGAATGAATTAATGTGACATTCTTCTGCCTACAGTGTTTACTTCATTAACGCATTGAAATAATGTTTCTATTGAAAACACAAACGTCTCAAGCCCCCCTTAACATGCGTCTACGCCCCACTAGGGGGGCGTGCCCCCTGGTCTATTCTGTGACATAAACTTCTTTTAAATAGGCAGCAATCTAGTAAAATCGATATTTGATTTATTTAAGTTAATATCGAAGCAATACATTAATACGAGTAAGGTAGGTTATTTTCTTTGCGTAATTACTTTTATAAATCTTAAGAAATCTTGAGTATTTTGATATAAAAATATGGTTTGAGAAATTACGGATTTTAAATCAGGGATTTAAGCGGTTACGAACATTGTAGAATTGAGAAGCTTCTCCATAATTGAATTTGTCGATTAATCAGTATTATTGGTATCGAATAGAGTGGGAACTAATCGATACAAACAAAAATTCAACGAGTGCTAATACGTGCGTGCATGCATGTAATAGTTTGCTTATTGCTTACTTTGCTACACGACACGACGAGAGTGAAATAGCTCTTAAAGCGCAAAATATTATCGAGTTTTAGTTGAACAGACATGAAGCGCCATCTATTGGCGAGATGTCGAACATGAGAATTATAAGTCATCAATTATTTTTATTATAGGAGAATTAAGAAACCCTTGATATTATTGGTACAGAATAGTGTAAACTATTCTATACTTACAAAAAATTGACTAAGACTCGTTTACGACACAAAGGATTATTTACAACTGTTGTTTGTCATCCATGTTTTTATCGAATTGTTGAAGTTCGTGTGTCCATCGCGTTCTTGACCTTCCTCGCTTTCTGTCCCCATCAGTGGGGCCTAAGAGGTTAAAATGTAGGTCCAGTTTTCAGGATGCATGCTCAGATAGACATTCAAAAAATATATTTTAATAAACTTTATTTTAGAACTAATTGAAAAAAACGACTTCTTGATTTGTAAAAAAACGAAGTTATCACACAAATAGGCAAGTAATACGTCATTCGTGACGACATCAATTTTTTAAATTTCGAAGTCGGAATTGTGTTATCTCGTCTTTTATGCACAACTTTGCATTTTGATTAGTTTCAATAACTAATAATAAATGTAAGTATGAAAAAAGACAAAATTTGGACTTGCCTGTATTGAAAGTTGTAAATAAAAATAAAATAAAAGAATTTTTTTTTAGTAATGTTCATCCAAAAATAAAGCTGTAAATAGAAATAGTTTCTGCTTATTGGTTCTGAAAATGGTATATAATTGGTCTCGAGAAGATGTACTGTTTTCACAATATGGAATACTCCACATTTCTTAACAACAATAAATACGAAGAATTATAGGTACATTAATTTAATCATTTTTTTTTTTATACTTCGACCAAATCGGCGACATATTAAAAAAGGGAGATGTCAAGAGTACCCGTAATCGACGAGCGTGTATGACGAGAGTATATGATCGTAGAAGAAGCGAGGGAAGTCTGTAAGGATCGTAGCAAATGGAAATCCGTAGTCTCTGCGTACCACTACGGGAAACAAGCGTGATGTTATTGTAATTTTGTGCCCTTGACAAATAGTACAAAAATGTTTTTTTTGCATATTTTCCCTGTAAATGGTACAAATATATGAATTTTACATATTTTTTCTGTAAATGGTACAAATATATGAATTTTACATATTTTCCCTGTAATTTTCCGTCGTAAGTTGCTGGACGCAATATTCCTGTACAAGCTTGTCCGCGGAGCAATCGATTGTCATCACGCTCTCTCAGATATGATCAGTCTTACAGTGCCCCGACCAAATGCCCGTAGAAAGTTTACAAACACATTTATTGTCCCACGAGCAAATACTAACCTTGGCAGACATGCGCCCATGCCCAGAGTTCTTTCTTCTTACAATAAAATTAATTCGAAATGCGACTTAGATATTTTCTATGACCCATTGCCTAATTTCAAATCGAAAATTCAGTCATCCCACCAAAATGCATGTTAATTTAATGTTAATTTAGTATCGACTCAATCTAATCTTATATTTCAAGTTAAAGTCGAATTTAATTTAATTCCTTATTCAATTTAATTCAAATTCAATTTATACCTAAATTATTTCATTTTTCCAAATTCAATTTACAATATTTGATTTATTTTGCTTGCTGCCAAAATGTTTATGAGTGCTGTGTTCACCTGTAATTGGGTTGCATGCTAGCACATTTGTGGGAATGTCTATTGTATGTTATTTCATGTAACCTGTTGGTGTACCAAATTGAATAAATAAATAAATAAATGGTACAAATATATGAATTTTACATATTTTTTCTGTAAATGGTACAAATATATGAACTTTACATATTTTTCCTGTAAATGGTAAAAATAATATTTTTTTAGTAAATCATAAATAATATAACTATATATCTAAGTACTTACATCAAACACGAATACTTTCGCCATCAGGAATACACAGGTACCGCCCGTTGAGAGCTGAAAAAAAATAAAAAAAATAAGTAAGGGTTGGCTGGAAGGGATTGTTTAGCAATAAGTCCGCTTTTGATCCATAGTGTTTAAGTAACATTCACACAATGTTCATTGTATTTATTGTAACATGGGCAATAAAATTGTAATATGTATTATAAAGTCGTCTTGGAAGGAAAACTCATACAGGTTTACAGTAAAGGAAAAAGGAAATTTGATATGGATTTAGTAAAGACGCGGGGAAAAAAATAGGCTACTTTTTATTAAAAAAGTAGCCCTCTAGAGATTGTTATGGGGAGGGAAACTTTGTATGAAAGAAATATAAAATACTAGCTGTTTCCCGCAGCTCCGCCTGCGTCAACCAGTACCCTATGTTTGACCCCGGGTCTCCAACTATATTCATACCAAATTTCATCAAAATCCGTTCATCGGCTTGGCTGTGAAATCCCGACAGACATTTGCACTTATAATATTAGTATGGATTTTATTACAAACATACAAACATTAATATTTACATAACTTACTAGCAGCCTCAAATTAATAAACAGGCTATCCAATACTGAAAGAATTTTTCAAATTCGGACCAGTAGTTCAGAGATTAGCGCGTTCAAACATACTCTTCAGCTTTATAACATTAGATAGATAGATTCAATTTAGGACCTTAATCCTTGCCTTGCCTTAAGACTCATAGCTTATACATCCATATATCTAATTGGGTATTCTACTAAATTTATTTTTATCATTCATATTAAACAATTTCACGAATTCATTCATTCATTTCAGAAAGATTTTTTAAATCTGTTCTCAAATAAGTTATACTGTGAAAATTCGGTAGAAGGGGAAACTGTCAAAAAACAAGAAAAGGATGCACTGTGTGTGCAGTGACGTCACTGCCACTTGGCTTCGTGCGTACAAAAGAGATAGCAAGACGTCCCGACCACGCTCACACTTTTCTTCTTGAAAAAACTTTAAAATTCAATTACTGCCTTAATTAACAACCAATTTTGTTGTTGTTTTCAGAATCGGTTACTTTTTAATGTACATATTGTGTCGTATGCAAATATTACCCAAGTATGAATACAGTCAAGTAGCCTATTAAATCTACACTAATATTATAAAGAGGAAAGATTTGTATTTTTGTGTGTATGTTTGTAATGAATAAATTCAAAAACTACTGTGCCGATTTCAAAAATTCTTTCATCATTGGAAAGCTACATTCACCCTGAGTAAAATAGGCTATATACCGCAGGCGGAGCTGCGGGAAACAGCTAGTACCTAATAATAGCAAAACATAGTGTCTTATACATTGTAAAACATCTAAATTATAAACCTATGTTTAACAAATAAATAAATGAATGAATGAATGAATAAAAATTTAAAAGAAAATACTTACAGCAATCACGCTCCAATTGTTTATGTACAGCAACGCATAGAACAACACTAACATTAAAAATCTAGTCACTGCTAACAACACTATATCGAATAAAGAAGTCTTTACGTCATAATGCACTATTTCACGGTCAAATATCTGTTCTAGGGTTTCGCCACGCATCTGAAAAAAAAAAAAACTTTTAGCACTTATTCCAGCTATTTACTATAACGAAAATTCGATAAGTCGAAGTTAGTTAAAATATGAATCCGTGATACCGAGTAGAACCGGAGGTCACGGGTTCGATTCCTACGGGAATAGCGTTGCCAGGCGTCCGGATAAAGCGGACATAGATAGGCTTTTTGATTGCGTGTCCGGCCAAAATAAACGGTGTCCAGCTTGTCCGGCTTTTGTTAGGCTTTTTACATTTTATTTAATTTAACAACATTTATGGTAATAATCAGAAAAGCTGTAAATACTGAAACACAAAATCCTCAATAATGTAGGGCGTCCGGCCGTTTTAGCCAAATGTCCGGCCAAACTAGCTGGCCTGTCCGGCTTTTAGGTTTGGCGACCTGACCTATACGGGAAGCATTCTCATTGTACGCATATCTCGCCTGTTTGTCTAATAATAATGATGATTCCCTGCTTGAGATGTGTTAAAACGTCAAATGCGGTCGTTAAAGAAACCATGTGAACTTTGATTGCTCATTTGCCAAACGTAGATATTTTTTATGATAAGCTGAAATCCTTTGTTTATTCGTGTATAACGTATGTGTCTCATAAACCTGTGTAATTTGTCCTGTCCTAACTCACAGCACGCATTGGGAAAAGTGCTGTTAGTATTTATATTTAAAAAAAAATGTCAAAGGTCGAGATGCTGTTCCGAAAAACTTTAAACTGGTCTTGACCCACACGATATGAATGAATGAACTAATATATCAAAACCTAAAATCTCGAGTTAAGCGGACTCATTCATTCATATCGAGTGGGTTGCATGATCAATCAACCTTGTACACTCTGGTGTCAGAGTTTTTCGGACTTGGTTCTTTTTAACCATTAGTGGACTTTTAACCGTAACGGTTAAAAGTCCACTAATGGTAAATGGTCCACTAAAGAGTTCAGTAAAATAAAAAGAACTTCATCATCATCATTTCAGCCGCAGTCATTCCACAGCTGGACAAAGGCCAAAGATTTCCAAAATGGTTGGAAGCGACAAATGAACTTAGATACCTTTTTTTTTTCTAGTTTTACAATGTACATATTATTGAAAACACTAGCAGCTTATATATATTAACTGATGCGTGTGCATCTTGAATATTGGAGAGTTTATAAATTGTCCGAGCTGTTTTTACGTGTTAACTGAGGGTGCGTTGACGACACTCTCAGGGACTCTGTTCCACTCTGCGACTACACGATTGCATAGAAAATGTTAGGTATTTCGGTTTTCTTCTTGCTCTAGTGCGACACAGTTTCAATGAAGGTCTCAAGCGTTTTATTTATTTATTTAATCGGAATAACAAACAGCTACATTATAACAGATTATGCAAAAAAAAAAACAAACAAACAAAAATCAGATTGTTGAATGAGTTGGAACATATCGCGCAGTTCTGGAGCATCATAATGTACTCTAGGCATTTCTAATGTTTCAATTAGGTTGCCTCTTTGTCTGTAAGATTAAGAATTTCTAGTCTTTTATGATAATTACAGTATTATTAACAATTAGGCAATTTAATATAACTTACCATTACACATATAAGCCACATGAGACTTGTGAACAGGAGATCGAACGTAACAAACAGACAAAAGAAACGTCTGACCGACGACATCCTCCCGTGAGGTCGATGACCGGCCACAAGCTCCTCTGACACTATGTTCACTGATTGCGAATGAGCTGGAATGGACATAATGAAAAGATATATTAAAATATTATCAGCGATTGGTTGACTTGATAGAAAAAAACGCCTGCTGTACCAATACAGTTATGTCTTAAGAAAACCAGCAACACACAACAAGTGTACATTTTATGCAAATAAATATTTGCTTATTTTAGAGGAGATGCCGTAATAAGCGTTTTGTAAGAAAGCGTTTGTGAGGCTACACGGGGCGGAAGGCAGACGTGCGGGCTGCTTGGTTTCGGCCGTGGCTCCAATCATAGAGCACGAGCAATGACAAGCTCCGCCCACTTTGGTGTCGGCGAGGCGCCAATGATCACGTCACTGCGCCATTTCAAACGGCATCTCCTCTTTGTAATTACTCCATGATTTGGATAGAAAAAGAGATGATGGTAAACCTCCAGGAAGAAATTTCTCTTAGGGCTGCCTTATACACATTTTTTTAACTAAAAGAAGAGATTGCTTATGTGATACAAACTGTGTTAATGTTTTATGTTACATACCTCAGATTAATAATTGCGCGCGAGACCAATTATTAATCCGTTACATACTTACGTTTTTAAGTACTGTGTGCAAAAGAGTGTTAAATAAATTTATATTAACTAATATGTTAACAACTTTATGTAGTTACCTATGTTTAACAAACAAATTATTTCTTTCTTTATTTTAATAACTAGCTGACCCGGCAAACTTCGTACCGCCTCCGAATATATTCACCTTTTAAACCTTCCCCGGACTTCCACAAATAATTCAAAACCAAAAATAGCCAAATCGGTCCAGCCGTTCTCGAGTTTTAGTGAGACTAACTGACTAACGAACAGCAATTGATTTTTGTATACATACTAGCTGTTTCCCGCAGCTCCGCCTGCGGTATATAGCCTATGTTACTCAGGGTGAATGTAGCTTTCCAATGGTGAAAGAATTTTTGAAATCGGCACAGTAGTTTTTGAGTTTATTCATTACAAACATACACAGAAAAATACAAATCTTTCGTTTTTTATAATATTAGTGTAGAAGTGTAGATAAGATAAAAGATGCCACCTGGCACCTACGACACAGACATTGGCGTCAAACTTAAAACAACACTCTTTTTGGGTCGGAGTTTAAAATACAAGAAGAAAAAAGGAAAACTCACATATGGTCCTGTAGTTAGGATTGGAGACAGTGCTGAGGAGTGACTCGGCAGCTTCCTGGTATTGGTAATTAGCATTTGGCATGGGCATTGTGATCTACAGATAATGAGAAAAAAATTGGGTAATCACTGTTACTGTTTTCATTTATACAATGAGCTAGTTTCATAAAAAATATAAGTAGTCCGTCAGTTAGATAATCAAAAAATATCGGAGACGTATTTTTCCTTTTGAAAATTAAACAATGAATGGTAAGGATATGGCGCGTTAAAGTTCCGTGTGACGTCACAGTGTGCTACACTTCGCAATATATGACGTCACGAGCCCCCCACTCCTAAAATTTGATGCATTTTATCTTTATAATTTATCGCTCAATTGAAATAAAAGAAATAAATAATACGTCACTAATATATTTTGATTCCCTAAATGACGGACTAATTTTAATGTTAGTCTTTTGACCCTGGAAACTAGCTTATTTCAGGGTACGATCAGTGGCGTAGCTACGTAACCCTGTGCTCGGGGCAAATAAAAAATGGGACCCCACTGCTATCTAAAAACTTGTAAATTTTCAGCAGATTTTGTTTACTATCTTCTTTTTTTTGCGTTGTTTGCGTTTAAATGCACCACTGGGTTTCTACTTTTTGTCCATGTGTATGACAGAAAATACGCAGGGATATATGAAAAGCGTTTATTAATAAAATGGAACATATTAAAATTTTTACAAATCGTCATCAGATGTGTCTATTTCACCGCCACCATCACCAACAATTTCCAAGGAACAATATGATCCATTTGGTGCCATTTTTTTTGTATGATGTGTATTGGAATGTCATAGTTATTGCAGTATTTTTCCTATTACCCTCATACCATACATATTAAGAAATATGGCACATAAAAGATTCAAGATTCCTCTGTTTATTTTTTTTAATGTTCATACTGCTAAACAATCTTTTGATGTTGGCATTGGAATTTGGTAATATTAAAAGCACAATTGCAAAATTCGCAAAATCTTGAAGTCTAGCTTCTCCTCTTTCTCAACACTTTGATCCAAAACCTTCGTCTTTGGTTTCACTCCATTTCAATAAATGTATTTGTCGCCACTGATCATCAACTTTTGCAATGAAGTCTGATTTTTTATTTAATTGAGACATTATGTCGATTAAATCTTCTTAGTTGTAATTTAGTGCTTGACTTATTCCTCGCGAACAAATTTCAGACAGTGAATAAGACCAATTTGAGAAAGGAGAAAGTTTAGAATATAACAAATTATTTTGCTGGAATTCCCCGCTCCACCTGACAGAAACTTCTATAAACATATTTTACGGGAAATTACCCTGTTACTTGACAAGAGAGATTAGTGTTGCTCGCACAGCAAAATAAATACCCCTTAAATAAATTAGAAATATTATGTACGGCAACATCCAAACTTTATACTGGCATGATTATGTATTAAATAAAAAAAAAACTGAAAATTTCTATTCCACTAAACCACCAGCCACTAAACGCAATATTTCCCCCACTAAAAAAGGGGAGGGTCCAAACCACCAGTATTAGTGGAAAATCAACTAAGTCTGCAAAACTGATCAGATCACTAGGAGCTCGTCTCCACTTTGTCCTTTCCTCGATAAATAGGCTATCCAACACTGAAAGAATTTTTCAAATCCAACCAGTGGTTCCTGAAATTAGCGCGTTCAAACAAACAGACAAACCCTTCAGCTTTATAATATTAGTATAGACTAGGTATAACCTATCATGATAGATTAACACATTCAGTGCTGAAAACGCACATGAGCATGGTAATCACTCGGCAACGAATGGAAGGCTTGTACTAATCAGTAAATAAATTAATATCAGACCATGAGGATGATGACCTCAAAAACTGAGGGTGTGATAACTACGTTCTCATTTGATAGTTAATTTCTTCCAGGTGGATCTATCCTAGGCCTGATTTTGAATGTTGATTTTGAAGCTGTTGGGGTAACAAATGCAATAAGCTAAGTACAATCTGAAAAAGTCTGACCACATTACTTACCTGACAGAGATGTAGAAACTATACATATAAAGAAGAGAGTAATCAGTAAATAGGAAGCAAGCGAAATCTGAAAGGATTGTAATAGAAAATCAAAGTGCATAAGCCAATCCCTGCAGGAAACAGGCATGATAAGAGTTCGTGAAATCAAGGGTGCTCAAATTATAAACATTTTTGTTATGACTAATATAATACAATTGTACCATTGTTCAGTTAACAAGCAACAATTGAAGTTAGACAAAGTCAGTTCTTTTTCTATTTTTTTTTGATACTGTTAATAGATTCTCCCTAATACAGCCACGTAGGTACATTATGAAATTTGTTTTTCAATTAAAATTAGTTTTTGTTTTAGTTATGGGTCATAAAATAAGGTTTTAAAAACTTTCTATAATACAAACAAAGGGCTTACCAAATTTTATTTTGTTTTCTGCACATAATACGCGTGTGGCCGTTGTATTCCCTTTGGACGAATAGTCTAAAATCCTTTGTACTATTGTTAATAATTAGAAATGTTATCAAACATCGTTAGTTCTATTTTCTAATTTTATTTACTGATTACAAGCTACAAAATAAACCCACTTCTGTGTGTGTTGTCTTGAGTAAAACTGACTGACGGATGTATAATTTTGACATTGACATTTAATAAACTTTGCTTTTAGAATTATTTTACGGCTCTAGATTCAAGTCTTTTAGGGTGTATCTTATATCTAAATAATTTTTTTCAAGGATTGAAGAATAACACCGGTTGGAGGTACTTAATACTTCTACTACTAAAGATCACTGAGCCCAGTAATCTAGCGGGGAATATGTGTCTGTAACGATACTATAGTTTGAAAGTGACCGCTGTACCGCTCCTTGGGTATGCGCGGGGAGGTAAGGAGCGGGAAAGAAAGAGCACGAGATTCATAGTGCCACACAGATGTACCATATCGAATTACAATTTTTTAAAGCTGTATATTTGCAAGTATAATAATATCCAAGACCTGATTTACCCGACTGCGACACAAGGAGGGTTATGTTTTTCGAGAGTATGTATGTATGTATAATTGTTTGGCAAGCTTTGCAGCCTAAACGGCTTCATGGATTATAACTTTAAAAGTGTCATTACATTCGTATTTACTGTAAGAGTGAATACAAAATGGCGGATATTTTGGGTATTTTTTATTTTCAAATTACACAGAAAAGCAGTCGGGTTTTTTTTTTTAGTTTTTTTTAATTCCCGTTCAATATGTTGTTTAGCTAAGTACCTACAATAAAAAAATAACTAATTTCAAACTTTACGACCCATCTTTAGATATTTTATCTCATGTAATGTGCGTATAGTAATATAATAACCAAGGATGATTGAGAGTCTACTGGGGAAACACGCTCGGAATATTGACATTTTCGTTTAAAAAAGCATTTGAAAAGTTATAAAAAATTTATTTCAAAAAATTACAACGATCGAATGCTTAGTCTATAAGTACTCGGTTATAAAATCGTAATTTAAATTAAACTAAAAGATAACAATATAGGTTACTTTGGTAAAAAATACAACTTGTATGGTTTCACAGTTAACTATGGAATTTAAGCAAAAATTACGGGCATAGTCTAAGAGTCAATGACAATAAATACATTCGTTATTTTGGAAAGGTACTGCGACCCATATTCATACATTTCAATAATCATTTTAAAAAAAATCAATTCACGATTGATCATTGATGAATTTGATCATTTGTCATTGGTCTTTTATTTTAAATATATTTTTAAAACTTCTACATTTTTATAACAAAATGGCTTTTTAGATTTAATGTTCATACAATATCAATGATTTTAAGCCACGTTACAAAGCGTCATTAGTTACATAGTTCTTTAATACTATGTAGTCTAATCATACCCCCTAAAATATTGTTAAATTACATAACAAACATTGGACGTCATATTTTTAAAATATGTATTGTATTTAAGTTATAAACTAATTAAATTAAATTAGGTTAAAGTATAAATAAGGATGATACACTACAGAATAAAATACAATAATTTTGTCATAAAATACAATTATTGTACTTTTTCATTAAAAATACTACTACTGAATTATTGTTCTTTTTCGTCAATTTATTGTCGTATATAAAATCAATTATCAAATATAATAGAAAATGTCCACGGCTTTAAGACAGCCATTTACATTATTTGTAATAAAGTTTAAATAAATAAATAATTAGATTTTATCCCGTTTAACGACAGTTAAAGGTAACCTATGAGAGGGAAAGAGGTAGAATAAATATTGCAAAATACAAAGCTATCCGAAAAAACTTACAGGTATCTATTTGTACTGAAATTATGAAGAAGAGTTCGTTAATACGTCTAATTAAACATTTTGTTCATGGACATTAGCTGGAACCACGCCAGAGGGCCTGAGGTGGTTCTGAAGAACGCTGACACAAGGGTGTACATGATTCGATCGATTGATCACAACTCATCCTATATGAATGATGAGCCAGAACGGAATAAATCATGAGTACACACTGTAAACCCGGCGCCAAAAGCACATGTTAAGCTAAGTTACTACATGGAATAAAATAATTATAGGGTTAAGTCTTTCTCAATCATAGGTTTGTTAACTGTAGTTAACGGAAAGTTTTCTAATTTAAAATAGATGGATCATGTATCTGAGAAGATACACACCCATCCATATGAAGAAATCTTTATATAAGGTTTTTGAAAAAGTTGTAGTTCTTTAGAAAACACTGGCAACCTGACAAAATCGGACATTATTGGCCAATAACACACCGGGCCATGTTCCTTTTAGTCTGGTTTCCTTGTAAAAATGATTACGTAATAACCAGTGCCGCCATATCAAGACGACGATGCCATAGGGAAAAACGCTTTAACGAAGAAGAAAACACTGTGACAGGTAGTGTGTGAAGTTTTAAGGTCTCAATACCAAGTGGCACTCCCCACTCTGTTGTCCGGTGGGTCCCTAGCACAGCAGTATGACGCGAACACTCCCAAGGAAGCGAGACTTAAGGACAGGAGACTAACGCCGCATACGGCTCCGGATGTGATGTCACTGAGGGGTGTTCCTGGCTTGGGGTCGACGGTGAGGAGCATGATGAGGCCTATAGCGCTAAGGAGGGAGAATGATGATAGGACGATGTAGCCTGGAATAGAAAAAAAAATATTAGGGTGATTATCTCATGGTTTGGAAAAATACAAATGCCTTAATATGTTAATGTAAAGTAGGAAGATAACTACACAACCAACTGGGACAACGGTAAGATGACAGAGGCATAACATTTTTAATGTGGAGAAATATATACAATCTTATTTTTATATCTCTTACAATAGTCGTAAAAACGAAGCCCGCATACACCGCACCTATGTGTAAAACAATAACTTCCCACACAAATTAAATGCATATTTTTTATGCGGGTATTTGTGGTAAAATGGGCATATGTTTAGCTGAAAATAAAATGAAGTTCCTAACTAACTACTTTCTTGCTACATTCAGGATATCTAGGAAAAACCTTTTAGCATAATTAACTGAAAGACTTGACCATAACAGGATTTGGCATTTCAATTAAGTAAGTGCGTATTTGACTAACCTCCATATTCTCAAATGTTTACTCAAACTCGACTTAACCTTACTCCAACTCATTGGTTTGGTATGATTAGTCCTCCAAATGAAATAAAGTGGTTATAAATTAGTTTATGCCTAGGTATCTTACTTTTTTCATATTTCACTCTATTCTTTTGTATTTTTAAATATTTGTGCTTTGGATTGTTATTGTAACCTGTGTCGTTCATAATTGGAGTTTGCTCAACGAACTAAATAAGAATATAGTTTTCAAGGAAAATTCAAGGACTTCCTTAAGGCCTCCTCCTATGGTTTAAGTTAAGGACGTTCTTAAAGTTATGTTTAAGAATACGGGTGTAAGTGTCTATCATGTCTTAGATATCAGCGTCGACCTCAAGCTCCGAAGCCACCGGATATTTTATAACCGGTATAACGCTTAGATGAACGTGTTTTATAATAAATCTAATACTATTTATATAATATCTATTGGCATAATAAATTTCCTATTCCGAACATCGTAGTTTTATAAATTCTGTGCCATCTTTATTCGGCAGTAGAGTACCTAACAATATTTGCCACACTTGGAAAGTCATGTTAACCTACCTCATCAGATCATTATTTCTCCTTAAACTCATAAATCGTATTATATACACACCATATATATTTATTAGTTATATATATTAATAGGTATATTTACTGTATTTATTATTTAGTTTATTATACTTATACATAGTATTATAAAATAGGTTTAGATTGAACCTATTTTTTTGTTTTTTTCTTGTACGCGACTTTATCTTGGAAGAAATTTCTTTAGAAATAAGTAGAACCCTTGTACACAGTTTTCCTAATGTTAAGTTTCCAATGTATATTTACAGCGTGTACATGAAATAAATAAATTAAAAAAAATACCGGAAATATAGTTTCTATTAGGCAGTAGATGTTGTCTCCTGGACCGGCATCCAAGAAGACCCAGCAGGAAGCAGGTAAAGCCGGAGAATACGCCGAAATCCAAATAATATCGGCGTCCCAACTGAAAAAAGGAGATACGTGCTTAAATTTCCGAAAATTTGCAAAACGCACGATTTTTCGTAGTGCCATGTAATTAAACTAAATATCAGAGCCGACGATAACTTTAAAAGGCTTATGCCCAGCAGTGAGCCGGTAAAGCCCAAGCCAAGCTGATAACGGTGAAATTAACTACTTACGGAATACATCATGTAGAAGCTCAACCCAGTCGTTAGGCCTCCACTAAGTGTCAACATTATCGCAGCCACCGTCAGTGAAGCCCGCGAATTCCCTTGCTTGACGAGAGAAAACGACTTGTAAGTGTCATCCGAATACACAGATGGCGCTGGTGCTGCCACTCTGAAAAAAATGAGGAGAAAAGTTTTTAGAACTGTACTGAACCCTCAAAAATGTACATCACAAAACGGGGACGCAGTCTTTAGTGCACCAAACCAAGATCGAAGATACTTATTGTTAAAAAAGATATCACAAAAGTAATTTCTATAATTTAGAGAATAACACAGACTTTTCAGATTTCAGAATGATATTTACTAAAAAAAATTGCCTATCAAAAGAATTATTTCTCTATTGCTAATGGCGCTAAAATAATCGAGTAATTCATATCTAAGTATTGTTCTCGCTTCTTTATTTTTTTTTACAATGAGCCACGTATTCGATAGATGGCGGTAATTTTTTAGCTACCAAAATATTTATTACGCGAAAGCTGGCCGTCGCCGTCGCTTGGGCGTTGAGTCGTTAAATGATCAATACACAAAAAAAAATATTTTGTATGAAATTGAACGTCTGCTATTGTATAATAACTTTTTATTTGAAGTATATCAATGCAATCTAACGATCCCCTAAAATATTTTCTTATCGATTTTGGTAAGATGTCGAGAGAAACCTTTTACTTAGGTTTAGGTACAACGTTTTCTTATTCTGATAATATTCTCAATGGACTCTGTTTACCCTGGTATCAGAGATTAATAGAGTTATTTTTTGAATTGCAATTGTTGCACAAAAAGTGAAGAAATATTCCGATAGAATTTATGTTGAGCTTTTGCATAGCATTCGATTAATATTTTGTCTATTCAGTACTACGGTACAAATGTTTGGACGTTTCTAGCGCCGCCGTTATGTAAATAAAAACAAAAAAGAAACATAAATGAATATATACAAATCACATAGATTAATTTAGCCCCAAAGTTAGTTCAAGACTTGTGTTGTGGGATACAATAACACATATATCTTTGCATTAGAGCCCTGCTCTGGGCACAGAACCTCTTTCTTCTTTGCGCTTTCTCGGTCGCATTCTGTGCTCGTTGCTTTGCTACTAAGCCCAAGTCCGATTTTCTGCTTGTTCTCTTCCATATCGACTGGTTCACGGTGACAAATTAGTTAATTACATTGCATTGACCCTGTACTCTGTACTGAAATGAATGAATAAATTATTTGTTTAAAATGATCTAGCAACAACTTACCTCGGCATGATAACAGCAGTCGTCCTATCCTTCTTCTGTTCTTTCACTCTCCTACTCTCTCTACTAACATCTCTTCTATCTAAATCTAAACTTCTATCATGACTCTTATCTCTAAAACTGGTTACAAAAACATCTGTTCTGTTAAATTCGTCTGGCAAACCATAATGTAATTTCTGTTGGGCTCGTGGAGATATAGGTGAAGTGGCTAAACTTCTAGATGTTAAATTAGCACAAGATTTCGACGGAGTAACGCCTTTTGTCGGAGTACTTGATAGTATTTTACTTGGAGTATTAGTATTATATCTATTTGGACTAACTGAAGATTTAATTGGCGTTACATGCACTGAAGGTTGACTAGCGTAACTTTTTAACTTCCTAGGGGTGGATAATAGTTCATGTAACTTCTGTGTTGCTATTAAATTCTTCTTTGACATCATTGGTGATGAGAATGTCACGTTATTCCGTCGTACAGGCTCTGTTATTGGTTCATCATCATCTGAAGGGACTATAGCATATCTGTGTGTTTTTCCATTAACCGTTTTAACAATCTCTGTCGGTATCTCCTTTAATTCATTGTCATCTGGTCCATCTACATTATATTCTTCTATTTCTGTTGCATCAGCTTCTATTATTCTTTTCTTTGTCGGAGAATAATCCATGCCTTCATATATATCATCTTTTATAACTTCATATCTATGTTTATGTCTACTATCTTCAAGTCCATCATCGCTTTCAGCGTTCCTGTCGTATCTATTTCTTCTTTGTTGTTTCAGTTGTGCCATTTCTAAATCTTCACTTCGCGTTCTACACCTAACTGTCCTTGTAGGTTTATAAACTAATGAAGATTGTCTTTGAAAGTTTCTAGCCTGAAATTTAGCTGGTTTTGGTGGTAATTCCGGTGGTTCATCACGTCTTGCTCCTGCTGGGGACATTCTTAACGGATTATCAGATATATCTGTCCTCAAGATTCTTGTTTCCACTTGTTTTCTTGGAGAATTACCCCCTAAAGGTGGCATTCGACGATTAGGTGAAACTATTTTAGTTACATTTTGTTTTTGTGCGAAAATCACTTCACTTTGGGCACAGAAAGCTGGATTGGAGTAGTATTTGTACACGATCTTTGGAGAATCCATGTTTAAGCGTAAATTTTCCCCACTGTCTTGAATAAAAGAGGGTGTCCTTAACCCGTGACCGATCAGGTCATTGCTTACTAATTTATTCTGAGAAATCTAGAACTTTCTTCAACTAACTTTAACTTAAATTCTAAGCACGATCACTATCAAAATCTGGTCGTCTTATTTACACAGTTTTATCACTAAACTTATATCTTATCTAACACTAAACTATTATTATTGACACGTCTGATTCTCCTAACGGTCGGAATTCAACTGACGCGGTTCCCTTTTTAAAAAACTTGGGGTCGGAAATGGCGCGAGCGCACCCCTGCAGACGGCACGAGCTATTCGAATTCTAATTTCAAAAGTTCAACCCTCCTTCATTCTTAGTTGAATCTTATGTTTTAGGTCATAAGTTCGATTTTCTCTGGTTTTTGTTAACAGTTTTACTTTTTCACTTTCGATTCTAAAGAATTATAACCAGCCAGGTTTATTTATTGTAAAATAAACTTAGTTTTAAGACACACAAAGGCGATAATAGGTTGATTTTTGTGTTTGTGCAATTATTGAATTGACGGACCAGTGTTTTCAAAGCGTATTTTTTATAGTTAGTGTGGATAGCTCTTAGTCAAATGTGCTTCAATTAATAGTTTAACTGTCAAATTGTTTAGGTATCTATTTATTTATCATAACTTTCGGGGTGCACTGGTACACGTAGGTCATGAAGGTCGATCAAAGGATATGTCGAAAAAAATCCTTAGTTATCGAACAAAAAAAAATCATTCGATATCGAACAAAAATTAGTCGACTCACCCAATTTGCGTGAGTCACACTTTTCAATAATAGGGCTTTTGGCCTCATTCCAGTAGGCTTCATGGTCAATCGACCCTATAAACCTTGGAGCCCTATTTTCGAAATGTATGACATATTTATGTCGAACGAATATCGTTCAATATTGAACAGAAAACCTCGCCGATTTTACGTTAGTCTCACTTTTCAGAAATAGCACTCCTGGTGTCAGAGATTTTCGGAATCACCTTTCGGCCTCGAACGTGGTTTCTCGACTACCTAATGGCAGCTAGGACCAACGCTTCATCATCATTCATTAGACAATCAGGTGATTCAAGATTCAAGCTAGCTACGTCCTAACAGCCTAGTTTCAGTGCACTAAACGTTACTACTCCTGAATTCGCCAGTCACCAGTTCCCTTGGCTTTTTAGTGCATTTGAGTATATCTTTTAGTCGCCAGTGGCATCGCTGCGAAATTCGCAGTGGCGGATTGCCCCGTGGCCAGGCTGTAACCTAACTAAACTGCAACCACCTCTCTTACTCACTCGTTTCTGCCCTGCTTTAAGAGATGGTGGTAAGCTTTCTGGATCACATAGGCAGCTAGAACTATCTATTCTGTATGTAAACAAAGGCTCACAACACAACAAGTAGCGCCCGGTGACGTAACTAGGGGGCACGTGCGCACGCGCCGTAACGGTTTGACGCAGCTGCGGGCGACAGCTGCGGACAGGGGTACTCAACCGGTGGCTGTGAATAGCAACAACACACCTCTGTATATGGCATCATTATAGCGCTTTCCCGGTGGAATCAATCAAAAGATACAGCCTTTTATGTCGCAAGTTTTCGACACTCGCAAGGGAATCAGAACCTACAGGGTGCTTCCCGTGAATTCAGAATCTTGAAAAAAAAAAGAGAAAGGAAATATTGCGAAAACCGTAAATTTTTAGTTACATCATATTATATAATAAAAATATTTTTAATAATTATAAACTTACCCCTTTCTTCGTGAACGCGATATCTACAGATTTATACGGAACCCTCGGTGCACGAGTCCGACTCGCACTTGGCCGGTTTTTTTATTATTATCTATATATAATATATTATATAAAAGGAGATGTTCCCACTGACATAAAGACGCACGCACAGCCGTAACCGCTAATGGTAGAAACGTAAAATTTTCGCAGTTGTTTTATTTCAAAATGCGAACACACACTAAGAAGGGACTTTGAAAAATTTAACTCTAAAGGGGTTAAATAGGGGTTGAAAGTTTGCATGAAAAAATATTTTAATCAGCTACGATTTTGATCAAAATTGAGATTCATTCACTTTAAAAGCTTAAAAACATTTCATTGAACTCGTATTTCGTACCCTAAGGGTACAAAATAGGGGTGGAAAGTTTGTACGGAGAAAATTAAAAATCCCAACACCCATGAAATTTAATATGCGAGCTCCTAAATATAATTCAAATGCACAATGAGAAGTGATTTTGAAAAATCTTAACCCTAACGGGATGAAATAGGGTTGGGAGTTTATACACCGTGAAATTTTTGTCGTTTTGGACCCATCGTCCAGTGACTCCATTCATACAACCGAACAAATTTCCCCAAGGAACATAGCACGCAACATGAAACACAAATTTGGACTTCCCATAGTAAATTAGGTCACGTGATGAACATTTTGTATGGGAGGTCGAAAAATGTACTCCATATTTCGACCCATGTATCTTGGGGAAATTTGTTCAGTTGCATGAATGGAGTCACTGGACGATGGGTCCAAAACGACTAAAATTTCACGGTGTATGAAGAAACTTAAAATCGACGATTTCGATAATAATTGACATTCATGTTCTTAAAAACATTTCATGGAATAAATATTTTATGGTTTATTAGAATTTACTCCTCAGGGTGCAATATAGGGGGTGAAAGTTTGTAGGTAATCTATACATATAAAAGGAAATGTTCCCACTGAAATATGTACGCACACATATCCGCAATTGCTAATAGAAGAAACGTATTTTTATAATAGGTATTATGGATTTGAAAGGAACAATACAAACGACTGGACATAAATTTGGCATGAATTTCTGTTCAGTTCGTAGTTATGTTCGCGAAACCCGAAATTCTCACTCGCAGTGGATATGCGTGTCAAAAAAGCGGCAACTTGTTGGTTAAACTTTTAACTGACGTACTGCATATTTATAACATAAAATACGTGGCCGTGGTCACGGAACGACTGGCTCAGTTAGTATTTCTACAGCTCCATGCTTCCAGCGTAGTTACTTGTACTTATGCTTTCTGTAATTTATTGAATTGGAAATACAAGTTTTTAACAATGTGAAAAAGGTTGTCAACCCCTGCACCCTCCCTGTGCAAAGTTACCGGTAGATCGTCCCTAATATTGACATTAAAAACAGGAATGCTAAAATCGATATTGACCTTTAGATGGTTATAACTTATAATATAAATATACTTAATGCTTAGAAAATAATATTTTTGAAAAGTATCGTAACCAACGAAATGGACAAACACAAAAGAAAGGATTTTATAAGTTGTTGGTGTTCATGTATGTATATACATGTGTATACAACATACTAACTTCTACTTAAACGTATGTCTTCTTCGTCCAAACGTATTTTAATTCAATTCAATGCAATACATTTATTCGCCGTACATGTAAGCGATAACATTAGGGCAGTAATGTACCCAGTTATAGCGAATATTTTTTATTTATCAGTTGCGTTCTTCAAGAATATATATATACTATAACCTTGCCGATTTTGGATCAGTAATTCTTCTCAAGAATAGCAAGATCTTCAGAGCCTAGGGCATATTAGGGTACGTATTAGAATACGTAAAATTAAAATATGACGAAACCCCTAAAATATCAAATGGTCGGTATCTAAATTAAAAATAATTATAATTCGAAAACGTTAAGCTGCTGTTCAAGGCTGCCACCTGGTGGTTGTAAGTGAAACCCGCCGAAGCCGAGAGGCGGCTTTGAAGAAATCTCCAGGGTTTGCAGGGTCAACGATATAAATTAAAGAACATGGTGATATGATCAGCTGTTACAGCTTTTTTTTTGAATTGACTTACAATTTTAGCTCTTGTGAGCTTTAAAATTTACAGCGGGACAGTTTGGGGCGAGGGCTATTAACCCTCAGCAAATGCACAAGGGGCTCCCAGTTGGGACGAACCTCGGCCATGCCTTTATCAAGCGAGCAATGCAAACTCGCGAGCGGTAGCAAACGCTCAATGCCATAAGGGCCGACACTATTGTGCCTGAAGGGCCTACTAAGAACCTATCGGTGGCGTGAAGCGCCCTGATACATTTCGGTACCTGGAAAGCTGTAACAGCTGTTTTTTTTTTTAATGACCTACTATTTTAGCTCATGTGAGCTTTCAAATTACAGCGGGACAGTTTGAGGCGAGGGCTATTAACCACTCAGCCTTTTCGGCAAATGCACAAGGGGCTCCCGCTCCCAGTTGGGACGAACCTCGGCCATGGGCTTTGCCTTTGATCAAGCGAGCAATGCAAACTCGCGAGCGGTAGCAAACGCTCAATGCCATAAGGGCCGACACTATTGTGCCTGAAGGGCCTACTGAGAACCTATCGGTGGCGTGAAGCGCCCTGGTACATTCCGGTACCTAGTAAACTGTTACAGCTGCTTGTCTATCTAAATAAATATAGTCCGTAAGCCTATTCAAAGTAAGGCTACCCCCTCCACTCGCCTCAATAAGCATTGACATAGTTACTTCTTCAACTTATTAGAGATTTATAAAATCCACAACACACTACTATATATGAAACGAATTACTAAAGAACATAATCAAATTTCCTTCATATCTGACCAAATTGAACATCATCACAATTTTTTTCTATTTTACTGCAATAAAGACTTACCCATAAAAAAACATGTCACAGTCGCCAAGAAAACCGAATAAAACGCGATCTTCCCGCGCCGGCCTCGCTTTTCCCGTAGGAAGAATCCACAAGATATTAAGAAAAGGAAACTTCGCGCCAAGAGTCGGAAGAGACGCTCCGGTATACCTTGCAGCAGTTCTAGAATATTTAGCAGCAGAAATCTTAGAATTAGCAGGAGAAGTAGCCAAGGAGAATGGTAAAACTAGAATAGTACCAAGACACATTTTATTTGCAATCAGCAACGACGATGAACTTAGTAAAATGCTCACTGGGGTTACCATATCGCAAGCAGGAGTGTTGCCAGCTATCCAGCCGCAGTTGCTACCGAAGAAAACTGTTAAGAATACTAGCGTTTGATTTTTTTCCTGTTTTAATAGTTATGACTTTAAGCCTGGAGCCTGTAATGTAAAATTTGTAGTTAAATTATTTTTCTTTGTTTTCCAGGATAATATTTATTTCAATTTGTAAAAAATATTTTAATAAAAAAAAAATGTTTTATACGTAAATACCTACCAACAGCCCTCAGTCATAGACGGGACGGGGTATCTGTGACATCATAATATAGTAAGGGAAGATCCCTACTACTTTTTTGAACGGTCTAATATTTCTGGCTACAGAAAGCATTGGAAATTTTGGCGGGACAGGGCTGTCAGGGCATGTCTGTTTTAGGCAAGGGCTTTACGGTGCTCTAACACTACTGTTACAAAATGTTTACGAAGGCCCGGCTTCCACCACAGCGGAGCGGAGAGGAAATGTGCTGCGAAGCTGGCAGGTTTTTTCCACCAAAGCGGAGAGATGTGAGCTGTGCGTAGCGGAGATGTGTGGAAGCTCAAACTCAATCAAGCGCTGTCTACGGAACGAAGACGTCATATCGTTACAAAAGTTATATCTTAATTTGCTTATGGAAGAAGAATAAGAACTTGAAGAAACGCAATTAATTCTTTAAATAATTGCGTTTCTCCAACGTTCAACTTCAAAGAGCGGGGAGTAGAAACGCGTCTTCGCTCGGCTGCGCCCCGCTTGCTCGCGTGCTGTTACAAGATTCTATACAAAATCTCTCCGCTTGATCCATTTCCACCGAAGCTAAGCGGAGAGGAGATGTGGAAATAACGAAATCTGATTGGTTATTCAAAATATATCTCTCGTCTCCTCTCCTCTTTGGTGGAAACCGGGCCTAACGTTAATAAACATTTGTTAAAAAAAATTGACATCTATTATATTATATATAGGTACATATATAAAAGAAGGAACTGACTGGCTGACATAGATCGATAGTGAGTGACTGATCGATCAACGCACAGCTGAAACCACAGGGTCTAGAAGCATGAAATTTTGCACAAACGTTCCTTGAATATCGTTAGTGTGCACTAAGAAGGGATTTTTGGAAATTCATCCCCTAAGAGGTTGAAATGAGGGTTGAAAGTTTGTATGAAACTTGGTCTTTTTTGAAGTTAGAAACGTAAAAATTGACATCTGAGCTCACAGTTTGAAACAAAAGTTTACATTACAGTATCACTATTTAAAAAAAACATTCTCTAAAGGGGTAAAATAGGGGGTGAAAGTCAATTGTAAGTTCGGTACAAGTAGTAAGTATGTTTTTTAAAAAAGTGATACAGTATAGTTTTATTTCTTACCATAGATCATCTACTAAAGATCATCTACTAAAAAAAAAACATTCTCTAAGGGGGTAAAATAGGGGGTGGAAGTTTGTATGAAAATTAGTCAATTGTAAGTTCGGTACAAGTAGTAAGTAAGTTTTAAAAAAAAGTGATACAGTATACTTTTATTTCTTACCATACATTGGATCATCTACAAATTGTAATTTCAAAGATACCTTCAATCCCTACTGAAGTAAAATTTTTAAAATACCTTACTTGTTTTGAATACCCTGTTATTTTTAACTTATTTTATCTGTAGTACATATTTACGTCATTAATAAGTCATTGAAACTTCATGATTCTAGAACAAACGGTTTCATATAAATATATAAAAGAACAAGGGTGACTGATTCATCAACGCCCAGCCTAAACCATAAAAGCTATAAACATGAATTTTGGACAGAAGTTATTATATAGTGCTCAGATAAGAAAGGTTGTTCAAAATTCACCCCAAACGGGGGTCCAAAATATGTTTGGGGGAAGGAGATTACTTAGTCCGATTCATTCTAAACTTCACAAGATTATTTGTTTTGATAAATGATTCGTTACCTGTTTTAAGGTTTTTACAATTTATGAATTTTAGAAATGGGTGTTATTTGTAAGTACATACATAGGGCGCACTGTAAGTTTCCGGAACTGGCCACTTACACAAACAATATTTAAAAATTTATTGCAACATTTGAAAATAGAACTCTTTGGCTGTAGAATGCAGTTTGTTTCATCTGACTGTCTTTTGTTTTTACCTTGTGGCGCCATTTAAAAAATTGTGTGTGGACAACATGGATTTAACTCGGGAAAATTTTCGTAGTATGATTTTCTACGATTTTAAGTGTAATTTGACAGCTCAACAGAGCATCGCTCGGCTTGAAACAGCTTTTGGCAATGAAGCACCATGCAAGACAACTGTTTATAGCTGGTTTGCAGAATTCAAGCGTGGTCGTATCAATCTCAGTGACGAATCTCGCGATGGTCGGCCGTCCACCGCTGTGACCAACAAAAACATCAATGCTGTGCGCCGTATGATTGAAACAGACAGGCATGTGACCTACCATGAAATTCGCGCATCCTTAGAAATAGGCATGAGTCAAATACAATTAATCCTACACAAACATTTGGGTGTGAGAAAGCTGTGCTCGCGGTGGATCCCACACAACTGTTAAATGAAAATCCAGCTTTGATAATGGGTTTATTATTTATAATAAGTGAGACGTAATGGCGACATGACAAAAACGAGTGTGTGCACGCGGCGTCGCGGAACCGGAAGTGACACAATAGTGTTGTTATCTAATATCTTCCTTTTTAACAAAAGAAGACAGACACCAGAAACATTATGAATAGGTAAGAAACATTTTAAATTGGCATAATATCTATGTGTCACAAAACGTAACCTTAATTTAAAAAAAATAAAACATGAAGTGTAACGAAGAGAATTGACAGTGACACATGACGGATGACAACTGTTTGACATTTTTAATAACAATAGATTTTCCTTTCAACAAATATTAATTTTAAGAATATCAATAATTCTTATCTTACATTAAATATTTAAGCGATCTGGGACCTTCACAACGCGACCTGAGCGTGTTATATATGGCAAACAGTTTTTATCAGTGTTTACATTGCAGCTTTTATCAGCGTTTACAATTTCTAGTTCTGTATTACTATTATTACTAACATATGTTTTGTTTCCAGGCACAACATCATTATTGGCAGACGAGGGTTTTAAGATATGTTCGCGATTTCGACGGAATTCACCAACAGGAGAATCGATTATAAAACTACGCGGCTCCTTGCCAGCTCCCGAGATTGTACCAGGAACCCAGACACTGTGTGGCTTATGTTTAAAGTAAATTTTATCACCTTGTTTTACATCTGGTAATTGTTTACAATTTTTATTATAATAAAGTTCAGAATATTTCTTTTGTTTTTCAATATTAGTCTTAAGTAAGTCCATGTCTATAATACAAGGTGACAATTGGGAATCTGAAGTAGGGATCTTAGATCTTAAATTTCTTGACATACACAGTTGTGAAGGTGAGTATCCAATAGATTTTGGAGTACTTCTATATAAAAGTAGTGCTAAATAAGGATCAGTATTATCTGATTTACATTTTTTTAACATGAGTTTAATCGTACCGATGGCTCTCTCAACCATACCATTTGAGCGACTATGATATGGGCTGGAAGTAACAAATTCAATTTGCCAATCTTTTGTAAATGATGTGAACTCTTTACTGTTGAATGGTGGACCATTGTCAGAGATTATAATTTCAGGGATGCCATGTCTGGCAAATATAGATTTTAAATGAGTAATAATGCAATTTGCATTAGATCCACTACTCAGCAGTGCTAATTCTACATATTTAGAGAAATAATCAACAACAATTAAATATTTTTTACCATCCAATTCAAAAAGATCAATACCAACTTTGTTCCAAGGCAAAAGTTTGTACTCGTGATAATTTATTGGTTCTTTACTATTATTTCTACGATAAGTGAGACATACATGACAGTTACTTATGAATTTCTCAATATCATTATTCATATTGGGCCAATACACAGTAGTTTTAGCTAATCGAATAGAACTATTGATACCTTGGTGACCTTCATGTATTAATTTTAAAACATATTCTCTCATTGAATCTGGAATAACAATCTTATCAGACAGAAAAATTATATCACTTATGACATGTAAATTATCTTTTAAAGAGAAGTAGGGCTTTATTAATTGACCAACACAACTTTTGTGTTCCGGCCAGCCATTCTGACAGAATTGTTGTATTTTACTTAAAGTAGGATCATTATTTGTCGACTTTTGTATTTCTTTCAGTTTTTCCTCACTGACTGACAAGTTAGACATTATAAAATTGACATGTAAATCTATATCATTTTCAAGATCCACTAATGTATTTTCCTGTAAGGCTACACGTGATAACGTGTCGGCTATATATAAATATGAACCCGGTTTGTAGACGACCTTAAGATCATATGGTTTTATGCGCAGCATAATTCTTTGCAGTCTAGCAGGAATATCATACAAGGCTCTTTTAAATAATGGGATCAATGGCTTGTGGTCTGTTTCTACAGTGACTGTCCTACCATATATGTATTGGTGAAATTTAGTACAACCAAATAATATTGACATTAATTCTTTTTCTATTTGAGAGTAGTTTTGTTGACATTTTGTTAATGATGCAGAAGCATATGCAATTGGCTGTTTATCATGCAGGATTACCGAACCCAAAGCATTCTTAGAGGCGTCCACTGACATTGTGATCTCTTTATTTGGGTCATAGTATGTAAGAACAGGGGCAGCGCTTATTATTTTTTTAATTTTATTAAATTCTGCCTCATGCTGTTCTGACCATATCCATTCATTTTGTTTTGACAAAAGTGTTCTAAGTAGACTATTTTCTTTTGACAGGTTTGGTATAAATGGACTAAGATAATTAACCATACCCATGAACCTTTGAAGATCGTTTACACAACAAGGGCTAGACATTTCACAAATTGCCTTGACTTTATTTTGATCGACTTTTACACCGTTCTGATTGAAGATATGTCCTAAATATCTTACCTCAGGGGCACATATGACTGATTTATCCATATTAAATTTTATGTTTATTTCACGAGCCCTGTCTAAGACTTTCTTCAAAGTGTCATTGTGTTCTTTAAGAGTTTTACCATACACTAGGATATCATCCATCATTATTTTGACATTATTAATATCACTGAACCTTTTTGCAATTTCTCTATGAAATATTTCTGGGGCGGCATTAATACCAAAGGGTAGACGGGTGAATCTATAGCGCCCAAAGGGTGTTATGAATGTGCACAGCTTAGAAGCACTCTCAGAAAGTTTTAGCATCCAAAAACCTTTGTTTGCATCAAGTGTAGTAAAATACTTTGCTCCCGCAAGGTCAGATTTTATTTCATCCAAGGTAGGAAATTGGTAATGAGACCTCATGATTGCTTGATTAAGTTTGCGGGGATCAATACATAATCTAAGCTTACCATTTTTTTTTGTAGTTATTACAATAGAGCTTACCCATTCCGTTGGCTCTTCGACTCGACAAATAACTCCAGTTTTTTCCAGTTCATCTAGCTCCGACTGCAAGGCTTTCCTTAACTGGAATGGGACTCTGCGACAAGCATCTATTGATGGTGTTGAATCCGGTTTAAGTTTCAGGTCACATTCAAAATTATTTAGACATCCTAGTCCTTGAAAAAGATCAGAATTATCAGATATTGCATTTTCTGAAAAACTTTCTGTCATACTGATTTTATTAAGTCTTTTAATTAAATTTAGTGTTTTGCATGTATCTCTGCCTATGATATTTTGACTATTTAGATCAACAACATGAAAAATGACATTGTTAAATTTATTATTAAGCCTGACTGACAAATGACATTGGCCTATTGTTGGTATTGTCTCACCACTGTAAGTCGACAATTTGTGTGTACTTTTTGATAAGGTATCATGACTTAAATTCAATTTATTGAAAGTATTCAATGAAATTATGTTTGTGTCTGCACCTGTGTCCAATAGGAAAGGAATATTCACATTATTTATCATTAAATCAGTTTTCCATGGGTGTGACTGTATATTGTTTACATAAATTGAGCCTAAAAATAGTGAACTATCAGAACTAGGATCTAGATCTCTATCAGAACCAGTATCAATATTATTTACCTGTTTATTACGACATACTTTGGCGAAATGGTTATAAACTCCACATTTTTTACACTTAACTCCGAAGGCTGGACACTTGTATCTGTGCACCTGTCCACATCGACCGCATGTATTCTGGTTTGGCTGATTTCCAGAAATACTTGGCTGTCTTGATGAATATTGTCCGGAACTATTTGACCGTGTTGCATATCCCTGTGTTGTTTGTCTGCTTGTGTGTCCTTGTCTTTTGGATTCTACTCGACCAACGAATGAAGAGTCTTCTAGGGTTCTGGCTTGAAGTTTTGTCATTTCCATTTGCTTTGCAAGTTGCACGGCTTCCTGCAGAGTGGGTGGCTTCCTATCGAGTATCCTCTCCTTAATATATTGGTTATTTGTATTCAAATTCCAACTGAAAATATCCCTTACTAGGTTGTCTTCCAAATTGGAGAAGTTACATTGCCTGCTGATATTTCGTAAGTCTGTGACGTAATCATCTATTGATTCATCGAGCCCTTGTCGTCTATTAAACAATTTGTGGCGTTCCATCGTTATGTTGATTTGTGGCGTGAAATGGTTGGTGAACCTTTCTGTGAGTTCTTTGTATGAAATCGTGTCTATGTCAACGTTAAATGAATTAAAAATTATTAACGCGTCAGGTCCAATAAAGTGTAGCAAAATGGCTACCTTTCTGTGGTCATCTTCTTTTTCTAAATTGTTGGCTCGCAAGTAAATTTTTAGCTGCGTTACCCAGTTCTTCCAGGCTAATGGCATATTATTATTTTGTAAGATAAGTGGCTTTAGAGTACCTGGGCCTACTGTTGAAACTGATGACGACGATGGCATTGTCGGCTTCTTGTTTTCCGCTTCGTCTTCTGACACCATGTTAAATGAAAATCCAGCTTTGATAATGGGTTTATTATTTATAATAAGTGAGACGTAATGGCGACATGACAAAAACGAGTGTGTGCACGCGGCGTCGCGGAACCGGAAGTGACACAATAGTGTTGTTATCTAATAACAACTTGACCGAGGCTCAAAAAACGGACCGCGTCACTTGGTGCAGTGCCATGCTTACCAGATTCAACGAAGGTGCGTCAAATTTGGTGTGGGACATAGTAACAGGTGACGAAACATGGATTTATTGCTACGATCCCAAAACAAAGCAGCAATCGAGCGTATGGGTCTTTCAAGATGAGCCGAAACCAACCAAAGTGGCGCGCGTGAATAGTGCATCTAAGCGGATGATTGCTTCTTTTTTTAATAAAACTGGACACGTGGCTACTGTTGCTTTAGAGAATCGTCGTACAGTGAATAGTGACTGGTACACGACCATTTGTTTGCCGGAAGTTATTGACGAACTCCGTAAAAATAACCGTAAACGCCGTATCATTCTGCACCACGACAATGCTAGTTCTCACACGGCCAGACAGACAAACGACTTTTTGAAGGCGAAAAATGTAGAACTCATGAGTCATCCTGCATACAGTCCCGACCTGGTACCTTGTGACTTTTTTCTGTTCCCAAAAATTAAGAACCAATTACGCGGTCAACGATTTTCATCACCAGAAGAGGCTGTCGAGGAGTATGAAAAACACGTTTCAGAGGTCACCACAGAGGAGTGGCACAAAAGTTTTCAAAACTGGTTTCATCGAATGAAAAAGTGCATAGACGCCAAGGAAGATTATTTTGAAAAACAATAAATTAAATTTGTACCTTTAATAGTATTTTTTCATATTCATTCCGGAAACTTATAGTGCGCCCCACGTAAAAAGAAGATCCTGAGAGACTTGTCATATATAATCTAAGTGAAAAGTGAAAACCCTTATGATCAGGCGGGCGAAGCAGCGGGCAACAGCTAGTACATTATAATTATTACGCAAATATGATCACATTTCAGCTTTTCGCACGCAACTCAAGTGGCTCCCCATCAGACTTCGTCGTAATTTACATATCCTTTCCCTTCTATACTCAATTCTGTTTAATCCTTTTACACCTCTGTATCTAAAATAACGTTTTAAATTTCTCAGTGAGATCAGTAACCGCGATGTCCGTAGCGCTAATTCCCTTCGTTTGGCGATTCCTCTCTCTTCTTGTTTCTATTCAAAGCCCTTCAAAGTTTAGGCTATCCTACTTTGGAATGCATTACCGGTAGACATTCGTAAGGCACAAACCATTACTTCGTTCAAAGATCAGATTAAGTCTCACTACCTTTCCGAGGTAGAATAATCCTCTTTTATTATGATAATAACTAACTTCTTACACCTATTGACAGTATTTATTGGTGTATATTATTTGTAAGTTTATTCTTATTATTTATTTTTGTAAGTATATTATATGCGTCTTAATGTAGGCATGTACATTAAGCTTTCTGCACTTCTACCCTAAGGTTGGCTGGAAGAAATTGCATTAGCGATAAGTCCGCCTTTGTACCCATTTATTTGTATTGGATTTAACTATGTGTTTCTTTTGTTTGTAAATGGTGCATTCATTCATTCTTTCATTGTGTAATGTTAGTAAATATTTTAGTGTTAGAAAATGTTTGTAAACATTTTATAACTGCAGTGTGGGAGCACCAAACGCCACTCGGCCTCTTCGGTTATAGCACACGGGGCTCCCAGTTGGCCAGAAACCTTGGCCATGGGCTTTGCTTTAGAGCAATGCAAACTCCCGAGCGGTAGCAAGATACCTACTCCTAGGTTTCTTTATTATTCTGCTGTGGTCATGCATCTCATGCAATCACAAGCAAAGCATGTCAAATGAAAATAATTCAAAAACGAGCAATAAATTTTGACAATCACACATCTCAAAAAAGGACCCTAGTAGTTTTTAGGGTTCTGTACCTACCCTATTACTAAGACCCCGCTGTCCGTCCGTCACCAGGCTGTATCTCATGAACCGTGATAGGCAGACAGTTAAAATTTTCACAGATGATGTACCTATTTCTGTTGACGTTAGAACAACAAATACAAAAAAACAGAATAAAATAGATATTTATGGGGACTCGACAATCAACAATTTTTTTTTTCTGGTTTTTTTAGATAATGGTACGGAATATTGGTATTTATGTAGGTAAAATTATACCTCTTATATATAAATACAAACAGTAAATGAAACAGTATTTGTGTATGTTTACGTTAGTGTATCGCCAAACTATCTTTGCGTTTCTTCCAATAGTTGGCTGGTAGAGAATGCTCTTAGCATTAAGTCCGCCAATTTTATAAGTATATGTGAACTTTGTGGAACAATAAAGTTTTAATAAATAAATAAATATACGCAAGCTTAGTCCAAGCCCGATTAGCACTGAACCGGGTTTTTTTTAATTCCGAGGATTTTTCCTACCTACCTACATAGATACACTTGCCACTTGTATGGTGGACATTATTGCTAAGAAACCAAAATTGCAGCCCTGAAAAGGACTTTGTCTTTTTAATAATGCTAGAGTAATACCATGATTTGTGTTAAATGTAATACATTAGATGTGTTAGAATGTGATCAACCCACAAGATTAAGAGCGTTCGCCTCTCACACGCCTCGCGAGTTGTATATCCTTCGGCATGATAGTGACCCTTTTAGCATGAATAGCACAAAGGTTAGTATCTTCAAACAACCCAACTAAATACGCTTCGCTAGCCTCTTGTAAAGCCATCACTGCTGAGCTCTGAAAACGCAAATCAGTCTTGAATTCCTGCGCTATTTCTCTCACTAATCTTTGGAACGGCAATTTTCTTATTAATAACTCAGTGCTTTTTTGATATCTTCTTATTTCTCGCAAGGCTACCGTCCCCGGGCGGTATCGATGTGGTTTTTTAACTCCTCCGGTGGCTGGAGCGCTTTTTCTAGCCGCTTTAGTTGCTAGCTGCTTCCTGGGAGCCTTCCCGCCAGTTGATTTTCGTGCTGTTTGCTTCGTGCGCGCCATCTTGTATTGGGTTGCCGCGTTGTGTTGAGGCGGCTGTATTTATAACGTTGGTCATTGCTCCCCACTTTTTTTTATTGGGATTTGAAGGTAGGCTAAGAAAACATATCGTTTCAAGAAATCAACACATCGTTTTAAACGTAACAGGCAGTTGTAGGATTCGATATGTAGGTTTTGATAAAAAATCTATAAAATTAGCCTGTGACGTACAAATGTACAGGTTGCCCTCTGGAGTGCTATTATTGAAAATTGTCGACACAATCCATACTAATATTATAAATTCAAAAGTCTCTGTCTGACTGTCTTTCACGGCCAAACCGCTGAACGGATTTTGATGAAATTTGGTATGAATATAGTTGGAAGACCCGGGGTCAAACATAGGCTACTTTTGACGCAGGCGGAGCTGCAGGAAAAAGGGATAAGGCCGCCATAATTTTCATTTCATCCATAGCCACTGTAGGTACCTACTTACATTTTTTATTTGTTTTGTTTTTTTTAAAGAATAGATCACTAAAAATAAAAGGTAGTGTACTCGTAACAACTACAGAAATAAAATTAGGTAGAAGTTAACTTTGGCGCACAGGAAACGACCACAGACAAGGCACTTCTAGCCTACCTAATCTCATTTCTTTGTAGTGGAACAAGCACTCACGAGGTTGGCTTACTTCATGGATTACGAAGCCAGAGACAGCTGGTTAGTGGTAGGGGAATAGACCAATACATCTTACTATAAGAGTTTCATTTATCACTCTTTTCAACCTAAGAGCATATGCAGTAGACGCAATATGAAGCTATTTATAATTTTATATACGAGTAGAACATTTTATTAAAAGAAAATACAGTCACTACTTATTTTTCTACTAAAATTTAATAAGGCACTAGAATTCAACGCACATTAATATATTAATAATCATCATTTAATTTACAAAAACAAATACAAAATGTGAAGTTTTGTCGACAATGTTAGTCAACAAACGATCAATAGACGCCAAAATTAGTCAACAACACATCAATAGACGCCGATGTTAGTCAGAATGTTGGTCAGGATCATCTGGTGGACGTCTTTGAAGACAGTTCGTACATTGTCTGTGTCGGTGGCGGTGGTGTAGTGGAAGTAGCACTCTCGGGGCTGGCTCACTTCTTGGATTACGAAGCCCTCGGCTGCAGATTGGGGCTTGCGGTCGCGTTTCGTCCTTGTTATGTCCTGGAATTGATAATGTTATGAATAGGAGAGGAGAAGGGTTAGGTAGGATTAATTAGAAATACTAACCTTGAGGAGCTCGTTAGTAGAGCGCGACCCGCGTATCCGTAGCGAATTCGCGTGTCAAGTGATGGCGTGACGAGACCATTATTGGATTGACCGCTATTTAGTGGCATTTTCTATCTTGAGCTCCTCCGTGCTTCGAAAGGCACGTTAAGCCGTTGGTCCCGGTTGTTATCGATAGATAGCAGTCTTAAGGCTGTGTCAAATGCCTTAAGGTAGCCTCAAAAATTCTAAGAGTGTTGCCAGTAACACATCTCGGGTCATGTTCCTGTTGGTCTGGTTTCCCTGTAAATAGGGTTACGGAGGTCAGACGGCAGTCGCTCCATTGTAATAACCAGTTCCGAAGGCTCCGAAGCGTAAGCTGACGACGCAACTAGGAAAACACGCTAGGATGATGATGACTAACCTTGATAAAATGTGGGAATTCGCTAAGACAACAAAGAGAAGGGACAGTTTTTAATTTAAATTTGAAATTTTTTATTAACGACTCTAAGGTCTAAGGATTCTTTGTGCTTCTATAGGCACGTTAAGCCGATGGTCCCGCTTGTTATCGATAGATGTCAGTCGTTAGGCTGTGTCCGATGCCTTTATGTAGCCTGAAAAAAATCTGACCGTGTTGGCCACTTACACGCCGCGAGTCATGTTCCTAATGGTCTGGGTTTCCTGTACAATAAGTACATTACCGAAGGTTCAACATTTTTGATAGATCCAGCTATTCACGTATCATAACGACAATAAGAGTTTAGCTATGTGAGTTGACGACATTTGGCGTCTATACACGTGTGTGAGTGAAACCAGGACATACACAGCCAGTGAGTAATAACGAAATTCAGAGTATATTTATTTACTCTTCGGGGGTTTTACAGCAAAATACTCGTAGCAACATGTGACAATAATATTTTAGATGTAACTATGCTAAAACAACATATTACGCATACTTACAGCAAACATATTTCTAATAAACAGCTTGGTCTTATTGTACTCGTCTCCTGGAGCCTGGAAGCTGTCGTACTCCGGGAAGTAGGGGCTGATGCTGCGGCCGTGGGCTATCTTGTTCTGGAGAAGGTCTTGCTTGTTTAGAAACACTATCAGACCAGCTTCTAGAAGGAACCTGAGAATGGGATGTGTTCAGAAAAGTTTCCTTCCGAGGGAGCCTATAGGCGAGACATGTCTACGAAACATAGTATTCGACTTGACTCCAACTTCCTTAAAGTCTCGCAAGATTTGATTGCGTCTGAAAAAAATCTGCATAAAGTATGTACCATCTTTCTCCTTTTTTTTCAGAGGAGCGTCATCCTTTTTTGCAAAAGTACCAACGTGATAAAGCTCGTATTTGCTAGAAAGAGACAGGGTCCTCCACTATTTCTATCTCGCTTGGCTCGGCTTTGTCTCTATGCAAATTTGCAGTACTCAGTCCTGTTTAATTTATTAAGTTCGTGGGTAGTTAATAAATATTAATAATTTAATTTATTAAGTATGAACGGGATATCTTTAGAAAAAAATAATGTCGTTTTTCATTTATTTATTGAAAGTCTTCAAGTTTCCACAGAACAAATTGGCTGGTGTTTATTACCCGACTGCGCCAGAAGGAGGGTAATGTTTTTTGAGAGTATGTAGGTATGTATGTTTAATTGTTTGGCGCGCTCTGCAGCCTGAACGGCTCGATGGATATAGCTTCACAGGTGTCGTTAGATTCGTATTTACTGCGAGAGGGACACTGGGTATCCATACTTATATTATAAATGCGAAAGTCTGTCTGTCACGCTTTCACGGCCAAACCGCTGAACGGATTTCGATGAAATTTGGTATGAATAAAGTTGAAGACCCGGGGTCAACCATAGGCTACTTTTCAACGCAGGCGAAGCTGCGGAAAATCACTAGTATAAAATAATAATAAAAACAAAATGGCGGATGCCGCAGTCGGGGTTTTCAGTTTTTTAAATTACCGTTTTTTTGTTGGTCTCGAGATTCCTATTACAAACCTGCTAAGCCAAACATCTTGGAATAACACCAGGGCTTCCTTCAGCCGGTTCTGCGATGTATCTTCCCTGAGGGTCTGGTCGAAGTCGCTGCAGGCCACCAGGAACCAAATCGCATGGATTCCTTCGAACACCTGACAAATTAAAACATCATCATCAAAAGAAAATAAAAAAACCGGTCAAGTCGCACGAAGGGATCCGTACCATTATTTAATATTTACAAAAAACTGATGTCTCCCGCAGCTCCGCCTGGGGCGAAAAGTAATCTATGTTTGACCCCGGGTCTTCAAATCCGTTCAGCAGTTTGGCCGTGAAACCGTCAGACAAGACAAATAGACAGACTTTCGCACATAAATAATTAAAGTCTTTAAATTTGGAATTGTTTTGGCTGTGAGCCTGTAACCATATTAGTATTAAATACTTATTTGTATGCTGTGCAAAAATAGCAAAACATAGTGCGTCTTATATTCTGTGAAACATCTAATTATGTACCTATGTTTAACAAATAAATAAATGATTTGATTTGATTTAAAATATTAAAAAAATATACATTCGTAGTTAAGTAGGAAATGTTGAGTATGAAAGAATTTCTTGAAATTCCAAAACCCGACAAGCAAAGTAAAAAGTACCGTATCCTGATTTTTTCTCCAGACGACAGTCGCTCCATTGTAATAACCAGTTCCGCCAAATCTATGGCCATGACTTACAGCGTACCCTAGGCTCTGAAGCGTAAGCTGACGACGCAACTAGGAATACACGCTAGGATGATGATGACCGTATCGTGATTTTCCCTTCCTCCGAGGTAAGTATAGATTTTTAAGTACCTATTTCCTACAGCGAAAACAAATAAATTAAAAAAAAATGTGGCGCTAGTATCTCTCATAGCGTTATCTCGCGTAATCAATCAGAAATGGTTCCCTATCTTTAAGCATAAAAATTTAAGCCATAATGTAACATGGCATACTGTTTTTTGGCATAATTATTCTTATCATAAATTTCACATATCTGTACTTTCGTTCTATTCGTACTTTAATAGGTACACCTAGAGACGATAAATATTGTAATACAATACAATATTACTTTATTGCCTACATCTGGGAAATCACAAAACTGAAATTATAACATTGTTAACAATATGGAGCAAAGGCAGACTTATTGCAAGCAATCTCTTTCAGCCAACGCATGTAATATTTATTTATTTTTTCCTTTTACAAAATACATTGTGTCGGAAAATATAAGAAAAAAAAATAGCAACATTACTAATTTTCGATTACATGTTTATATGTATAAAAGACTATTATATAGACGATTATAGAAACATTGGTAACAAAAACACGCCAATTAACCAACGTAGATATGACGAAGTCAAACTCACGTGAATTTGAACAATAACAAACGCTCCAGACTAATGGAACTGTAACGATGACGTCGCGCACGTCTACTATCCGTACTTCTAGACATAAACACCGTGAAATTTAAGTCGTTTTGGACCCATCGTCCAGTGACTCCATTCATGCAACTGAACAAATTTCCTCAAGATACATGGGTCGAAAAATGGAGTACATTTTTGGACCTCCCATACAAAATGTCTCATCACGTGACCTACCTTACTATGGGAAGTCCAAATTAGTTTTTCATGTTTCGAGCTATGTTCCTTGGAGAAATTTGTTCGGTTGCATGAATGTAGTCACTGGACGATGGGTCCAAAACGACTATAATTTCACGGTGTATAAATTATAAATAATACTAATTTTTATATTGTTTCTGTTAATCCTAACAATAATATGCCTAAACACTCTTACAGTTAATGTGCGCCTCCGGCGATTATGTGAATTAACATTAAGCCGAAGCAAATTAGCTTAAAAGTTAATTATACCAAAATGATAAGTATGCCAAAAATCAATTATGCCTAAGAACCATTACGCCAAAATATTGTTTGCCTAACTCGGTATGAAGGGATTCCGTCAGAAATATAAAAAAGGGGGGTAGAAATGTATGAGTATCAAACCTGTATCCATTTTTTCCTCTCCCCTCTCTGCCCGCCGACGTCGAACATCCAGAAATCTTGGACACCACCTTGCATTGATTTCGGCACCTGAAATGGATTTCTTTTAATTACCAAACATTTTTAAAGAAATTTGTCAAGTGTTAGGAGCACGCACATATATGAATAGGTAGATATTAAGTGTTGAACTTTTTAAGCACAGATTATATATTTTTTTGTTGCTATTGAATACAATCCGTAATTATTTTATATATTTATTTATTATTTTATAGTATTTTTGTGTTGTTCACAAGTCATAATCAACCAAAAATTGAAGACGTACTTGAGATACTCACTTTTATAAAAGTATTAGGTAACTTTTATAATGGGGCCCGCATAGGACGCAAGATCAAATGACACCAATCGCAAACTACCTGGTTGATATGCATTTTTTTTATAATATTTTGAACTAATGTAAACTATGAATGCTGATGTTATTTACTTCTCAAACAACTTCAGATATAAATAAAAGCTAAAATTTCAATTTAACGTCGAAAGTATTTAACACTAGCTGTTTCCCGCAGCTCCACCTGCGGTATAGCCTATGTTACTCAGGGTGAATGTAGCTTTCCAATGGTGAAAGAATTTTTTAATCGGCACAGTAGTTTTTGAGTTTATTCGTTACAAACATACACACAAAAATACAAATCTTTCCTCTTTATAATATTAGTGTAGATGTAGATTTAGATAGGAAATCAACTGGTGGAGACTTGACTACCGTAGCGATTACAAAGAGTGATTTTGAGACGTGACGTCAGGGTCATTATAAAAGATAATCTTGGTGAACCTTCTCATCATAAAACTGCTGTTCATTATATGTCTAATGTGTGCAAAATATTTTATTGACAACAAAGGTTCGTAGAAAGACGACACATCGACGCATGGAATCTAAAAATGCCATTTGCAATTCGTAGTTTCGCACAATATCGACTTAAGTAGTAGATAAGTGGAAAAGTTATTTATTGTCAAATATCTATTAAATTCGTTTCAATTAAAACAAACTTTAGTGCCATATACTCATTTTCTGTATAAAAGCAATACTTTTGATAAATTTCACGTTTGTAATTGCGTAGTCCGCCTGACAAAAGATTAGTAACCATGTATAGCTACAAATATAGTTTAGTTAAAGATCTAGGCTTTACCGGTTGTTAAAATGGTCTTAAAATGAAAAAAATAAAAAATCCAACTAAACAACAAATGTTTTTCCGTAGACATAAAAATGCTCAATCTATGTTTTAACCGAAGATCCACTTCGGGTCGCTGAGCCAGAGGAGTAAGTATGTTTTTACCCGACTGCGCCAGAAGGAGGGTTATGTTGTTCGAGAGTATTTTTTATTTTATTTTTTTATTTATTTATTAAGGCAACACAACAGACACTAAGTACAAATTATACACAGTTTTTAAATAGTTACAACCGAACCAACTTAGCATCCTATACGTGTTTGCACAAATACTTAAGCGAAGACAATATAAACCAAGAAAACTACCTACATAATTAAATAATCTATTAAACATTTTACCAAGTTGTGATTATACTTTACAAGATAAAGTACATTAATTGTGTATCACTAGAACAAAAAGTAAAGTACCTACCCGAACTATATACTAGATGTAGTGCCAAGGATGTCGTGAATACTCTTCTTGTACTGATTAATTCGGTTATTAAAGATGTCAATTTCATTGCCAACAGAGATCTCATCATATTTCCGACACATTCTCGCTAAAGGATTCGAAAATGAGACATTATTTTTGTAAACAGGAAGAACAAAGGTAGGCAGTGCGCGACGTGGATTATATTTTATATTAATACTGATCTGAGAGAGCAGAGCAGGCGAATCTATAATGGAATGAATCAGTTTAAATAATGTAATTAGATCAAGTTTGTCACGGCGAGCAGCAAGTTCAGAAATATTGAAGTTTTTAAGTTTGTCTTGATATGATGTACGATTACGGCCCGGTTTAAATCTATAACAAAGTAGACGAAGAAATTTTTTTTGGACATTCTCAATATGTTCCGTGTGGTTTGCATAAAAGGGAGACCAAACAACAGATCCATATTCCAAAGTACTTCTTATAAGGGAATCATATAAAATAATCAAGCTCTTGACGTTCTTGAATTTTTTTGTGATCCTATGTATCTAAGTATGTATCCATGAATACATAGATTAAAAATTGGTCTCCGCGGCGAGACCAATTATTAATCTAAGCCATGAATAATTGTTTGGAACGCTCTGCAGCCTGAACGGCTAGATGGATTTTAGCTTGAGAGGTGTTGTTAGATTCGTATTTACTGTGAGAGTGACACTGGGTATATCTAAATAAAATATATATAAAATAATAGTTTTTTAATTACTTAATCTTTCAGTTTCTTACCTTGACTTTAAATTCGATTTTTTGGATGCCGGTAGTCTTCTGTCGACATCTCAAAATATCGGCATCAGATGGCACGTAGTCGGGTTTCTCTAGTAAATCTAATCTGTCCAAAAAACTGAAAAAAAATGATTTTGTGGTTTTTATGAGATTTCTTCTTTTCTGTAAGTATCAAGTAAAATATTAAGAATAAAATTTAAAGGAGTTATTAAAAAATCTATATAAAACTGACTATTGTACAACTTTTACTTTATAGTCCTGTAGTCTGTGCCCACGAGTTCCCGCCTCATTTAATGACGATTGTAAGATCTGATAGATTTTATTAATACTTTTAAAACAATCTGTTGTAAATAATCTTAGGGATGATTGTGCCATTTTTTGAGGCAACACTAATAAATTAAAAAAGTAGGACTTGACAGTTGACAGATGTCAGCAATGAGCAGAAAAAATCGAAAAGAAAATGTGAATAAGTTATGAGAAAAAGATGAGTAAACACAAATACAAGTTTTCAAGAGTTATTAGCAATTTTTAGGATTAAAATCCAAAGAGCATCGAGACCCTACAAATTAATGTTCCTTTCTCAATGTTAAAATCCTATTTCTCATGAAAAATCTTTAAAGTACCAAATTAATTAAGAAAAAAAAATACAAATACAAATATGGTCCCTGCGGCATCGTGCCGAAGATGCAGGAAGCATAACTTCTTGTTGAATGGCCAAACTAATTTGTTGACAGGTGAAAGTGCCAGCTCTTCCGTATTCCGTAGCATCAATAGTAATAATTTAATTCTATATGGGCTAACATAGCCTGAATTTTTTTATACCATTTAGTAGGCAAACAGGCACGCAGCCCACCTGATGGTAAGTGGTAACCGCAACCTATGGACGCCTGCAATACCAGAAGTACCACGAGCGCGTCGCTGACCCTGAAGAAATTTATTCACACCCCTTTTGAAAGACCTCTTGTTGTAGTCACTGGGTAAAACCGAAAAAAAAAAAAAATTTTTTTTTAATAATCCTCTTCGATAAAAAGGTAAGTACTTACTATTCAGCACTGTCAATGAGTTGGTATTCGTTCGATCTCTTAAAACATTCTCTTACTCCTGCGTCATGCCACAGCATCCTCACGTAATCAAAGTATTCCTGAAAATGTTTAAAGGCTCATCAAAATAATTTTACTTACTGCAATTGGCTAGTAAACTTTTTCATGAAAATGTCTAATTCGTAAACCATTTCGAGGAATAGGCTTAGGGAACAGATTACATTAATCAGATCTTTAGATAAGCAAGTATTTTTTTAGAAAATCGCAGAAAACCCAATGACTTTCATTTTTTAGCAAGGTTGACGTATGACGTAGCCGGATAACTTCCGGCTATTCACATTTATTTTTTTAGGTTGGCAGCACAGCGTAGTGAATAAATATTTTTTGTTTGGTAGCGCTAATTAAGTGCTTCACGTATTTGTCACCCATGTCAAATGTCATCTCTGTTCAAGTAAACATAACCTAATTACATTCATTCATACATTATAATGAAGAAGCGGTGTCCAATTATTAAAAAATCAGATGTAAACGGATGAGGAGACTGCAGTAAAGTCCAATAAACAGGCCAATATGCAATAGATACGAGAAATGGGGTACCTAAATATTTGGCGATTGTAAACAAACAAAAAACCAACTCGACGCTCGCGGTCCATCTTGACTTTGACATTTGACACTGACATATATATTTTTTAATACCTTAGTAATTTTTGCTTTCTTGCAGTTCGAAATGGCCATTATAGCTGCGTGACGTCATCACTATAAAATCTTTAAAATTAAATAACAAAATAAATATAATTTTAGGAATTTTTTCGTTTAATTTGTATCTCCGAAATAGTCTATTCTATCAATAAAATATATAATATACACAATTTATTTTTTAGTTTACTAGCCAATTACAGAAATAAGATTACGTAGAAGTGGCACATTGGCGTTTCGCTTGTGTGCCGAAGTTAAGCCTTGCTATTTATAGGTCCATTCAAACTGACGCGAATCCCGCGACACTGGCGGGACGCCCGTATAAATCCATACTAATATTATAAATGCGAAAGTCTTGTCTGTCTGTTATGCTTTCACGGCCAAACCGCTGAACGGTTTTTACTGAAATTTGGTACGAATATAGTTGTAGACTCGGGGTCAAACATAGGGAGCTTTTTGACGCAGGCGGAGCTGCGGGAAAAGGCTAGTAAGAAAATATAGAAGTGGCATTAGTGGGCCAATTAACTTTGGCTTATACGCTTCTTATTTCTGTGGGCGGGATTCGGGTCAGTTCGAATGGAACACTCGAGAGGCTTAACTAGCCGACACATGGCAATTTTATCTAATCATATTTCTGTGACTACGATGTCTCAGCGACCCAAATAGGATTTTGGCCTCCGACACAAGAGATCTCCACTGTTCCCTGTTCAGTGCAAAATCCCCGCAGGCATTTTGGTCTTTTCTAATTGTACTGTTTTCAATCAAATTTTTTGTTTCTAAGATGTTAAGATGCTATTACGACAGGAAATATAAGTATGACCGACACATCGTTTTCGAACCCTATCGTTCTTTAGACTACTACTACTTTAGGTACTTAGCACGGTTTTTGTGCGGGGTTATGCCTATGTGGATAGGGTTGCCAGGTCGCCAAACCTAATAGCCGGACAGACCAGCCAGTTTAGCCGGACATTTGGCTAAGACGGCCCGAACACCCTACATTATTGAGGATTTTGTGTCTCACTATTTAAAGCTTTTCTGATTATTACCATAAATCGTATTAAATTAAATAAAAAGTAAAAAGCCTAAGAAAAGCCGGACAAGGTGGACACCGTTTATTTTGGCCGGACACGCAATCAAAAAGCTTAACTATGTCCGGCTTTATCCGGACGCCTGGCAACGCTGTATGTGGAAACCTATGCATATAGACACGCTTGTGATAGGTATCCTGTTTTTGGTAACATGCGAATTGCAAATCACGTTTTGTATCTATGTATGTATAAATTTAAGAGCTGGGCTTATGTTAACGTAATTAAATACCAAACTCAAACAAGGGTTAATTTTGAGCATCAAAAACCGTTGAGTCCAGTGAATTTCTGATACGCTTTTACGTATATGTGCACCACATATATTGGTATATTTTTTGTATGTGCTGCATAGGCACGTTATGCTTTTATGTTTCACTTTTTCCAATTGTTAATTTGCGCCTACCTTTCTGTTTCATATCATGAAATCCTACCTGTTGGTTGCCTGGAATAAATTGTTCTAGCGATAAGGCCGCCTTTGTACCATAGATAATAATATTAATAATAATTTATTTAATTTCATTCGACATAATCGGTATTTTGCATACTCAAAAATAGCTCCCGCGTCGTGGTTTATTTTTGGTAAATTACGTTAAAGTGATACTACTTACTTACTTACTCATTTCCTTATAAAAAGTATAACCCAACCCAAAAGCACGAGCATGCTTCGGCCGTGGAATGGGCGTGATGAATAATTTTCGATTTCATGTTTAAATGAAAGACCTCACTTTAATAGGCACAATGGTTAAAAAACACGTCGATAAAACTTAAAACTAACTGTGATATGACGAAGTTCAGCTCACGTGCATTTTAGACGATACCAAATGCTCCATACTAATGGATACCTAGCGGTGACGTCACACCACACCTAGGTAATTTACAAGGGTGAGACTAAATTTGTTCGAAAACTCAAAAATATTGCGTTTGTGTAAATAGTTACTAAATGAAAGTTTCTTAAATTTGTATGTGTTCATCGATTATATATATACATATTTTAGTAATTTTATATTTAAAAAATGGACTTTCCCAACGAATTTTAATACATGTATGCTATCATGAAATATCGTTAAGTACTTTTTCAATTTTTAACCTTGTCGTCATGTCAATTTAACAAGTTGAGAAAACAGAAAATAAAAAAAAAACTGAAATATGGCCTAAATAAAAACCAGCTTACCTCAGAATACTCATGAGGTCCATCAGGCCCACATTTAAGGATGTATTGTTGTGCTTGGACATTCTTCAAACTCTGCAGTGGTATGCTGAGGGCACTCATGTTACGCACTATGTCGTAAATTGATTCGTGAACATTATGCCTTATGTATTTCACTTTTTCTGCTCGATCGCTAGAAAATTTTGAGAAATTTTTATCAGAAGAATGTTGTAAAATTTTTAATTAATTTCTAATAAGGTCCATCTAGCTAGATTGTTTTCTGCCTGCGCGGTTCAACAATCGTGGGTTCGATTCCCACGGGAAGCATACTTTTTTTAATGTTTCCAGTTTGATTAGAACTTGATTGATAAGTAAACCAATCGATTAATGAATGATTCAGATATGATTGATGATTTTTTTAAGTCAAAAATACTGAGATTTTTATGTTGTGTTGTGATACTATTTTAGTAAAAAGGTAACAGTTGAAATTGCTAGACTACTAAGACATCGAAAAATATGACAAGGGTTTTTTTCAGATTCTTACTCAGTAAAAACCTATTTAATTTTTTTTTATTTCTAAACTAACTAGACATGAAAATGAAAAACAATCGTTTTTACTGAGTAAGAATGTAAAAAAGTACTTTACAACAATACAAAAACTCTTTATTGCACAACAAGGAAAAATTATTAAATACAAGCAATTACAAGAAAAATATAAAAATATAATAGAAAAATGCGGGCTCTGGCTACCCCTACGGGGAAAAAGGCGTGATGGTATGTCTATGTACAAGAAAAATAACCTTGCGCAAAGGCGGCCTTATCGCAATAGCAATTTCTTCCAGGCTTTTGGAAAATTGAATAAGGACAGAGTGTGCGCGGAAGGTTTGTTTTCCGCAGCTCCGCCTGCGTCAAAAAGTAGCCCATGTTTGACCCCGGGTCTTCAACTATATTCATACCAAATTTCATCAAAATCCGTTCAGCGGTTTGGCCGTGAAAGCGTAACAGACAGACTGACAGACTTTTGCATTTATAATATTAAGTATGGAAGTATGGATTACACACTTACTTATATACAATTATACAAAACAATATAAAAACTTTACCTACTAAGTATTATCCAGTACTTTTAGTTTTGATATGGTTTTGATCTTTCGATATCTAGCAATTTCAATAAAATCTGATTCATTCACTCATATCGAGTGGTTCCATAGTCAATCAAGTCCTAACCAAACTGGAAACGACTAAACAAAGTCTGCTTCCCGTGGAAATCGAACCATCGAACTTTGGTTTTGAGGAAATGACGGCCAGAGGAGGAATAAAATCACTGCCACTTTAGTCACCTCGCTGAAAATCCTTGTACGTGTAAAATCTTCATTTGTTTTATTATGGTCGTCTTTCCGCTCTCCCCGGTGCCCAGTAGAAGTAATTTGATTGCCTGAAACAGGGTTTTTCTTTATTGTTATAGGGCTGGTTTAGACGGATGCAGTGCTGGCAATCCAGTAGAGTTCACGGTCACAAAACTTACCCACACGCAGAATACGAGTAGATAATAGCTTACTCACACACCCAAAAAAATTGTGGTCTACGAGAGCGTCTACAATAATCTACTAAACTAACCCTTACTCTGAAACTACTGCCCAAACTTTTAAATTTTGTTTATAAGCTGTAACTGTCTTATAAGTGAAACTGAACTACTTTCAATAAAAATTAACCCCGTACACCTGGTGTCAGGACCGCTTTTCTGCCCCTGACGTGGTTTCTTCAAAGACCACCAAATGGCAGGGCCTGACCGAGACCACCGGCATAACGTACCTTCCAAAGTGCGGATTCATCGGGTCATGGACCCCTATTTTTTGAAATGTATGACATTGATGTCGAACAAAATCGTTTGATATCGAACAAAAATTAATTGACTCTCACTCACACTTCATAAATACGTTAGTAGCACATATTGGTCCTAGATACGCGGCGGCTAAAATCTAATGAATATGCATTAATATGTAAAAAATACCTACTTATCCGGTTTTAACTTACTTTTTAACAGTTTCAACGAAAATAAAGCACATAAATACCTACATCATTGTAAGATTTAATCCAGCTCTTGATTTCTCTGTCGATTTGTCTGGAATTGGCCTCATTATGATCTTTTTTCTGGACACAGGGCACAATAAAACGCATCGCAATCCACCAGTATAGAATCACTGTAATTCACTAATTGATATGTTATCAGATAAATAGAATTATTGATAAAATAGCTTAGCGGTTCGATATGTTGAATTTATCTTTAGATAATGTGCATACATTTTCTTTTGTTTAGCCGACTTGATGAAGGAGGGTTGTGGTTTTCGAGCATATGTATAAAATACATCTTTATTGCCCACATACAGAAACAAATAATTTTATAACAGTTGGCTGATTTATGGGCAATCTCTTGCAAAGAAATTATTTATTTTATTTCAAACTTTATTTTAGTAAATATACCGTCATCCGTATAGATAGGTAGATATATATCTCTGTTACATCTTCAGCTTATCATAGAGGCCAGGGTACGCTTTTAATCGTGGTTCTAGTTAATACAATGGACCGACTACCGCCTGACCTATTTAATCATTTTTAAAGGGAAATCGTACTAATCCCGTTGATAATCTAGACTAAACTTAAGGGTCTTCAAGTCTTGCAACTGTTTTAAGCCGGTCATTCCCAAGGATGGTTGACGTCAGTATCAGGCCGCATACCTAATTAGTAATATTTGATTTCACATTTAGGTAGCCCGACATCCAACTCCAAAGCTTTTGGTACCAAATCGTCATGATTTGGTTGATGCAATCACCTACACATTGTTACATTAGAACTGCCGTATTCGATATTGCAAAAAATTGACATCTACCCTCAAACAATATTCACCTTGAAACGCTATAAAAACAAGCAACAACATCAACTCTGGCTCATTCGTGCAACGTCCGTGTGCGTGTAAAAATTAAAAAGTGAAAAATGACAGGTCGCGGAAAAGGCGGGAAAGGTTTGGGGAAAGGCGGGGCCAAACGTCACAGGAAAGTGCTCCGTGACAACATCCAGGGCATAACGAAACCAGCGATCAGAAGATTGGCTCGACGAGGCGGGGTCAAAAGAATTTCTGGTTTGATCTACGAAGAAACAAGAGGTGTGCTGAAAGTGTTTTTGGAAAATGTTATAAGAGACGCTGTCACTTACACGGAACACGCTAAAAGAAAGACTGTCACGGCTATGGACATCGTCTACGCCTTGAAAAGACAGGGACGGACGTTGTATGGTTTTGGCGGATGAATTAAAAAATAATAATTGAGGGAGTCTTTATTGATGGTTTTTGACAAAGCCCTTTTCAGGGCTGCACATTATTTTTGTTTCTAGGCGAAGTTGACTTTTAGAGTGTAGGGTGGAGCAATTCATTTTGGTTCTAATGATTTCCCAAATTGATGGGTTCCAAGGTTTGACGGGACTTGATATCTGCCTATTTTATTTTAAAAACCCTCCTTGGGAAGTGCTATTAAACCAAAGACAAAATAAAAATTATCCTATTTTAAATATTCTGTGTCTTTAACTAAAACGTTTGCGGATGAAAATATCTTAGGATCTTGGGAATCATTTTTGGGAATTCTAAGATATAGCTTAATTTATAGTCACTGCGGGAACTTACTTTAAATTATCTTACGTCCTTCGCTTTGGACGCATAGGTACTATCACCAACGAAAAGTATATCTCTAAGACGATTTCAATTATTTTCCCACCTTTTATTTTTAAAATCCATAGGCTACGATTCCTAAGCTGTTTCTCAACTCCGAACGTAACTTTTAAGCAATCTACCTTCAGTTTTACAAAGTCAAATGTAGTGTTTGGTGCTAACAACATTGTCATTTTCAAATAGATTCTAGTATTAGACCCAGATCTCTTTTTTACGACCGTCTGCCTGATGTCCACTATTTGGGAATGTTGTTCGCTTGTTCGTAAAATCCATCACCAGGATCGGAATAAGATACAAGAAAATTTTTGTCCATACGCTAATTTTATTTATCTATTCAAACTTTTGTAAGTTTTACAAGTCTAGATACTTCTAATTCGTTTGCCTCACAGCGGCCTTCTACGAACAGAAACGAAGAAGCCTATTCATATGAATGCGAAAGTCTGTCTGTTATGCTTTCACGGCCAAACCGCTGAACGGATTTTGATTAAATTTGGTATGAATATAGTTGAAGACCCGGGGTCAAACATAGTTTTTTTACGCAGGCGGGAAACAGCTAGTCAATTATAATTACATTTAAGTCCTGGAACTTTCCTGAAAAACGACATTCTTATTTTACGACGACACAGGTTATAATAATAATTCAAAGCACAAAAATTAAAAAAAAAAAAAGTAAAAAAGTAATAAATAAACAAAGTAAGTAGTTGACTAGGCAAAAAGTGAAAAAAAAAACTGATTTATAACCACTTTCGAGGCCGCCTCAAGGTACATCTCGATGATCTCGACCAACCTTTTATTTGACAGTTCGATACTCACCTCCAATGAGGAAACTTCATTAGTCAAGGAAGCTATAGTAACGACTAATCATACCAATGAGTTGGAGTAAGGTCGAGTCGAGTTTAAGCAAACGTTTGAGAATATGGGTGTTATATTACTAGTGGTTTCAATGAATTTTACATTTTTATGTCTCGGAAACAAAGAAAACATTGCAGTCCTGAAAAGGACTTTGTCAATCAGACCATGATTAGGTCATCATCTATAAAAATGTAAATAATATAACTAAATAAATTAGTTTTAACAAAATTAAATAACTTAACTCACACTGACGATCAATTCACGCAGTCTTCGCCGTTCTCTTAGGCAGTAGTTGAGGTTGTATAGATGGTAAAACTCCTCCTTGAGAAACCGTCACTCCCGCTAGCATTTTACTCAATTCGTCATCATTTCTGATAGCTAAAAGTATATGTCTTGGAATGACTCTGGTCTTCTTGTTGTCTTTAGCTGCATCTGAAGCTAATTCGAGTATTTCTGCCGCGAGGTACTCAAGAACAGCTGCAAGATACACGGGCGCGCCACTTCCAATTCTTGGCGCGAAATTTCCTTTGCGTAATATTTTGTGGATTCTCCCAACTGGAAAATTTAGACCGGCTCGGGAAGACCTGGTTTTGCTTGCCTTTTTCGGAGTCTGGCGAGACATTGTGTTTTTTTTTTTTTCGATTTAATTTTTGTGTCAACGTCGGTGGCGTTGAAACGTTGTGTCGTTCTAATATAGGTATTTGTGTACTTGAGATAGTAAAGGTGTTGATGTAGCAATATGCGATGGTGGGGAGAGTAATGTCGCAAACTTGTCGAGAGCACTGACTCAATTTATATATATTTCTTTTAATTTTACTGCCGTTCTCAGAGTCGTTAATGACTATTTAGGCAAATTCTTAATTGTTTTTAAAATTCTTAACAAGGAGTAGCTCATGTAAAACTATCATCATCATCATTTCGTGTAGGTTACATTGTCTATCGACCATGTACTGACACCAGGTCAGAGTTGTTCGGAATCGCCTCTCGGCCTCTAACGTGGTTCCTTTAACGACTACCAAATGGCAGCCGGGACCAACGGCTTAACGTGCCTTCCGAAGCACGGAATCATCTTTATTATCAGACAATCAGGCCTGCAATGTCGCCACCGATAGGTTCTTAGTAGGCCCTTCAGGCACAATAGTGTCGGCCCTTATGGCATTGAGCGTTTGCTACCGCTCGCTTGATAAAGGCAAAGCCCATGGCCGAGGTTCGTCCCAACTGGGAGCCCCTTGTGCATTTGCCGAAAAGGCTGAGGGTTAATAGCCCTCGCCTCAAACTGTCCCGCTGTAAATTTTAAAGCTCACAGGAGCTAAAGTTGTAGGTCATTAAAAAAAAAAAACCTGCAATGTCCTAACCAAACTGGAAACAACTAAACAAAGTACGCTTCCGGTGGGAATCGAACCCACCACCCCCGGGTCGAAGGCTTAACCACTGGACCACTAAGTAAAACTATACTAATAAGCAACTAATGAATATAAATTCGAAAATTATTTCTTTCAAAGATAATTTTCATTTTGTGTTAGAATTTAATTAATTAGTTATTAACGACTCTGATTTTTATTAACCATCTGTGAAAAATTCTAACTAAAACCAACAAAACAGTATTTTCACAACGGACAACATATAGCGCAATCAACGTACCTTTCTCAATGGCCGCAATGGATGTACAACACGACAATTTTTTTTTAAATTAGCCGCACAAAAATGGCCGAAAAATTCTAAAACGACCAGAACCCATATTCTTTTTTACAAAAACGTGATGTAAAAAATTTTTTTTTCGGCACTTCAACTTTTTTTTAGCAGGAAGAAAAAAAAACTTAATAAAACGACAAATTACAAACCACACGTGTTTATTGTAGTTCTGTATATATCTACACATCTTATGTCGAGAAAGAAAAACAGCAAACATAATAATAATGGAAGCCATAATATATACTTTATCAAATATTTCAAAAGTAGTTTATTACATTTCAAATTATAAAAAAAAAAAAACAACATTAAATTGCAGCCTACTTTCTTCTTATCACAAGTTGAAAAAAAAATGTAATGTAATTTTTTTTTTTTTTTAATAAGAACAATGATTTAAATAAAAATGAGAACCAACTACCCGCAGTAAAATTCTTCCGAAATATAAACTACTTTTCAAATATACACAATAATCAATAGAGAAAGAAAACTTTTTTGTATGAATACGTTAAAACTTAGACACTATAAACGTAACATATACTTAACTAAATATATAAACTGTACTATGAGTCAATGTAATAATAATATTGGGAACAAAAAGTATAATTTAATCAACAAAAATTTTCATGATGAAATATTGACAATAATGTGGTAAATTTTAATCGAAATTTCATTAAAATTGATATAAAAAAATCTGTTAAGAAAAAAAAATAAAAATAAGAATCTTAGGTAAAAAAAAAAAACATTTTTTTTTTCCAAAAATAAAAAAGTAATTCAGTAAAAAAAAACTTTACACATTTTTTGCAAACAAAAAAAAAAAGAGATCTTTATTTTTTAAACAATTCTATGACAAACAAACTACTACACTTACATGTCGACGCTTACAGCTAGCTGTGATTTTTTTTTGTAAAAAGCTATACTGAGAAAATATTTATTTCTTTACATATATCGAATATGCAATTTGAATAATAACGGACACCTTGCCAAATATTACAATGAAAAAAACTGGCAACTCCTCCATATGGTAGAACATTTGCCTTTTTGGTAATAATGTAAAAAGAAAATTAATGTACATATGTATTATTTTTATTTTTCATAAATTACACCAAAATCTAAGTGTGAAATAATCCACATTCTGTGCTTTAAAAATACAATTTTATACACTTCTATTAACAAATCGACGTTTCATTATAAGGCTAGTTTATCAACGAAATCTAGTTCCCAGGGTACGTTTTAATCATGGTTAAATATGGCGACACTGCTTTGATTATTTATTCAATTTTCATAAAATGTTCAATACTAATTCTATGTTTTTTTTTTCAGATAATTAAAAATCAGCTTAGGACGAGACCAGGAAAACGCTCTGAGGAGATAAAATTTATTTCTTGAAAAACTAGCCTTATTTTACTTTCAATCTTAAAACCATCTTTTAGCACCATTCCAATATACAACAATTTCTTTCGTATTATACGAATGTGTCATATTAAAAAAAAACAAGTATATTTTTTATTTGTTCCTAAATAAAAGCACACCCCGGACACTCCATACAACGGCGCCGAGATTACAACTACTACGATTCTGTCGCGTACGCACGCGCGTCAATGTGACTGATGTGTGAGTGTCACACGTAGGGTTGGTTATTTACCGTATCTACGTATCTGTCGCGGTCGCGCGCTAAAATGTCATCATTGCATTGTTTTGCTCTCGGTTTTTACCCTAAATGTGCTTGGCTCGGTGCGGTGGTGTGAGTGTCCGTTCTGTACGTTAGTACTGTTAATAATTCTGTGATAAAAGTTAATTCGCGATCCCTCACAATAAATATCATATGATAAAGAAATAAAACAAATATAGCTTCAAATTGTCTAATTTTATAAAAGAAATGGTCATACCATTTTTTCGTTCTCATTGCCAGTCCCTGACAAGAAATATATAAATTTTGAAACATTTAAATGGGAAGACTATTTTTACCACTTATATTTTTATTCAATTCACATGACACATTCATATTTTAACACCTTCGCGAGAAAGAACGGCATTCTTGTAAACAATTTTTTTTTTGTTTTTAAACAAATCAATCTTTTGCACATACAAAAGATTGATTTGGGCTAATTTATTAGACATTTTATAGGGCTTTATATTAAAGAATCAATTTGTTGAATTTGTCGACACATCTTTCGATTTTTTTCAATTACTTTTTTGCTCTATTTTGTTTCTATCGCAGGATATTATTTATTTTTAAATATCCATACTTCCATTCATACTTATAATCCATACTAATATTATAAATGCGAAAGTCTGTCTGTCTGTCTGTTAGACTTTCACGGCCAAACCGCTGAACGGATTTTGATGAAATTTGGTATGAATATAGTTGAAGACCCGGTGTCAAACATAGGCTACTTTTTGACGCAGGCGGAGCTGCGGGAAAAAGCTAGTATAATTATAAATGCGACAGTCTATTTCTCTGTTACGCTTTCACGGCCAAACCGCTAGAAAAAATACGTGTCCAATATGTTTTGATTATCTAACTGACGGACTAATTATATTTTTTTAGGAAACTAGCCTATTCATAAAAAAAAATACGTTATTTTAAAGCCGGCCTAGCTTTTAACGTGTTTTTCAAAATGCCGTCCCTTCTCCCCGCCAAACAAAACTTCTATACACATCCGTCTACGTGTTACGAAAATATTTTTAAACACATTGTTTTTTTTTAAAATCTAACATGTACTTGTGCTCTTAGCATAATATTTTTAACAATACGATCGTATAAAACACTTCTCGGTTTTCGTTTACAAACTTTTAAGAAGTTTTCAGTTTATTTTGTTGTCTAACGTTTCCGAAAGAGGCTGTAAGAGACCTAATACTACTTTTGTGTAAAAAAAAAATCGTTCAATCTTTCTGGTTAAACATAAAAACAAATGTTTTCAGTGCAATTCCCTATTAAATACTTTTATTATGAACAGAGGACAGATTTTGCAAATCTACATCTTCGAAACCTTTTTTCAAAATTTCAATGGTACTATCTATTTCAAAATTTCAAGTAGTTTAAAGGCTATATTCTAGAAGTATCACGGGTAAAACCGCAGTATAAACTAGTACTGATGAGTGAAGTGTCATAACAGTATAAATAATTCAACATGGTTGTTAAAAACATAACATAAATGCAAATGATGGCTCAAAGGGTATTTTACTCCCAAAACACAATTATCTTCACTTGATTGTGGGATCGGTTGGGAATTTTTTTCAATTTCATATCATTCACCCTTTAACTATCGAATCAATCCACTATACACTATATTGTATTTTTGTTCCCTAGGGTGAAAACAATCAATTTACTTGATCGCAGGATCCGTTGGGAAAATTTTCGGTAGGGAATTATCCTTAACCCTTTAACTATCGGATCAATCAGCCAAAGTTTTTCGTGCGTCATTTCTTTCAACATCGTATATTTACTATCAAATAGTTTTCTTTGCTTTGGGGCACATAAAGTCTAGCTGTCAAAGGGTTAAATTCCTTGAATTATACCAAACTACAATCACATCACCGACATTAAAATGTGGATATTTTTACAGAAATCTTATAAAATTTAAGTTTAGATATATTTATATGGAGGTATAATTGTTGACTTACAAATCCGACGAATGCTCCTTATCTCCCATAGTTCTGTGGACGAGGTATTTATTTTCGTTAATCTTAAATATAAAAATCAATTGCTGTCCGTTAGTCTCGCTAAAACTCGAGAAAGGCTGGACCGATTTGACTATTTTTGGTTTTGAATTATTTGTGGAAGTCCAGGGAAGGTTTAAAAGGTGAATATATTCGGAGGCGGTACGAAGTTTGCCGGGTCAGTTACTAATTCAAATAATTTTTATTCTTCCGAACAAACAGAATGGTTTTTAAATCCGTTCAAAAATAAAATGTTACATACATACATACCATCACGCCTTTTTCCCTCCGTGGTAGGCAGAGACTACGGATTTCCATTTGCTACGATCCTTACAGACTTCCCTCGCTTCTTCTACGCTCATCACTCTCGTCATACACGCTCGTCGATTACGGGTACTCCTGACATCACCCTTTTTTAATATGTCTGCGATTTGGTCGCAGTATGTTCTCCGAGGCCGGCCCTTACCGACTTTTAATAAAATGTTAATAACTGCTTTATCGAATAACCAATTATTCTGTCGTTCTCGGAATCGGCGCATACAAAAGTATCGATTAGTACGTTAATATCATATTCCGGAAATGGACACGGGGTCCTAAAAGGACCCATTACTGAAATGATTCGTTCTCAAAACGACTTGTTCCGCAAATGGCCTATTTCGAAAAGGACTCATCCCTAAAAGGACTTATTCTCAAAAGGACTGTGTCTTTATAACTACTGATCGGATAATGTTTTCTTGTGTTTTCGCGATTGTTATTCATTAAATTAAACTATTTTAATACGTAATAAACGAATTAAATAAATAAGTAATAAACGCGATAAAACCGTATTAAAATAGTTTAATTTACTGATCGGATTTTAGAAATTCTTTCAGCATATGATGGCCACATTCTTAGGTCGTACAAAGCAGTAGTATGGTACATCACTCACTGAGACATGGAGGAGCAGGGCAGTCTCTGAGACTCCATCTGCGTGAGAACGAGTATTCTACCGCTGCCACCGATAATATACTAATTCTATTTCAAATGCTTGTAACTTTTGAACTACTGGTCGGATTTGAGAAATTCTTTCAGCATATGATAACAAGTTTCTTGTAGAAGGTAATATAAAACAGTTAGAATGGTACATGACTCATTAAGACATGGAAACTAATAAAATACTTATACAACTTTAAACGCTTGTAACTTTTGAACTACTGGTCAGATTTGAGCAATTCTTTCAGCATATGACAGCCAAATTCTCAGATCAGGCTGTGCGAATCAACTGTATCAACTGGTATGGTACATGACTCACTAGGACATGGAGGAGCATGGCAGTCTCGGAGACCCCATCTGCGTGAGAACTCGGTCGAGCCACTGCAAAGGACCGTTCAGGTGCAACTCGATCCAGCATGGCGTCGACGTTACCGTTTGCCGTCTGCAAATAAACTTTATTGTATAAATACAATTGTAAAGTAAAATGGGTGAAAATGTTTATTAAAATTTCACTGTCACACATGTAAAATAGTTGAGCATATTCATTCAAAAATAACGCATCATTTTCCCCTTCAATTAGTGAAGATAACTTTTTTTAATTTGTAACATATTATAAGTTAGTCACACGCTCGCCGCGTATCCGTAGCGAATGCGCGTGTCAAGCCACGGCGTGACGCGACCACTATGGGATTGGTCGCCATTTAGTGGCGTTTTCTATCTTCAGCTCATCCGTACTTCGGAAGACACGTTAAGCCGTTGGTTCCGGTTGTTATCGATAGATAGCTGTCGTGAGGCTGTGGGGCATGAAAAATTCTGACAGTGTTGGCCACTAACACAGGGTCATGATCCTGTTGGTCTGGTTTCTCTTTTAAAAGGGTTACCGGAGGTCAGACGGCAGTCGCTCCATTGAAATAACCAGGTTCCGGCCAAATCTAGGAGCATGACTTACAGCGTACCCTAGGCCAACGCAACTAGGAATACACACGCTAGGAAAGCGTAGATAGATAGACAGAAAGACAGACAGACATTCGCTATTATGTTATTATAGTATGTATGGATTTAATTCTGAACCCTTCTAATATAAACTTGTGTTACATATTTGAAACCATTATCTAATTTTTTAGTGGGACAATTAAAATGCAACTAAATAACTTGAATGACGGGATTCGAACTCGAGAATTCATGATTACAGCCGACCGCCTTGACCACTGGACCAAACGCTGCTCCGAAGTCATTCACGAAATGAGTCACCATATTGTAGCTTCACACCTACTTTACACAGTTTTATACTATTTTGGACCTAAACACAGTGGAATCAACGTCAAATTTTATCAAGAGGTTATTTAAGACCAATTATTGGAAAAAAAACATCTTTTGTCTAACTTTCATAGTATATTTTAGACCAAATTGCTAGTTAGACCTGTAAATAACGTCATATTTTGGTAAATATTTACCTATATTCCGCTCCCCATCCCTTGACGAAGCTCATTCGTATGGTGCACATCCTCGTGAGCTGGAAAACCGCTTCGAACCCCTGAGACACAGACTGCGACAGCAACGCCGCGAACTCTTGGTTGTTGAAGATTTTTAGGTTGCAACCTGCGATGGAGAGAACTTCATCAATCCCGATAGTTTGCATTAGAGAGCCGAGTACTACATTTACCGAGTATTATTCGATTTTGCCTTGCCAACCGAATACTCGGCCAAGTAACTCGGTTCTGTAAAATACACCGTGAAATTTTAGTCCTTTTGGACCAATCGTCCAGTGACTCATTCGTGCAACCGAACAAATTTCCCCAAGGAACATAGCTCGCAACATGAAAAACAAATTTGGACTTCCCATAGTAAGTTAGGTCACGTGATGAGACATTTTGTATGGGAGGTCCAAAAATTTACTCCATATTTCGACCCATGCATCTTGGGGAAAGTTGTTCAGTTGCATGAATGGAGTCACTGGACGATGGGTCCAAAACGACTAAAATTTCACAGTGTATACTGAAAAGACGAAAATGTACCGAATGCGAATGTGAAAATTTCAAGACAAGACGACCATGTTGCTTTTTGGAGCTGCTTCGAACAACTGGCTTCTACTATTAAAGTTGTTTTTATTACCTATGAACCCTTTGAACGCAAATATGAGACGTCATTAATACATGTAATATGATATACAAGTCAGATATGTCATTGAAAAGGTTAAAATACTCGGCACCAACACTCGGCAGTTGAACAGAGTTATTCGACCGAGTACGAGTACTGATAAACGTGCCGAGTATGCCGAGTACCGAGTAACAACCGAGTACTCGGCCCATCTCTAGTTTGTATAGATCTAAAAAGGTCACTTTGCAAGAATGACAATATAATCAAATTATGAATCATTGCAAATCTTAAAATTGCCACATTTTGGCAGTTCATGAATAATTTCATGGCAATTCTGCTTTTTGAAGGCAAGTCACAAAATGGTTGGTAAAAAACGTGCCATCCGAAGCACGAAATTATCTTTATTATCAGACAATCTAAAAACTGTTTATTACAATGGAGCGACTGCGTTCGATACACAGATTAATATTCATTTAGCATTTACAAAGAGGAGATGCCGTTTGAAATGGCTCCGTGATGTGATGACACTGCAGTGGTTGTCATTGCTCGTGCTCCATGGTTGGAGCCACGGCTGCCTTCCGCCAAGTGGAGCTGAACAAATACTTTCTTACAAAACGCTGATTACGGCATCTCCTCTTTGTAATTGCTCCGTGGTTCGATAACACTAACCCGGCGGTATTTTGCAGACTGTAGCGGGATGCCAGCCGTATCTCTGGTTGCAATTAGGACTTTGGACGAAGATTGAGGAGTCGCTGAGGCATTCAGCGAAAACTTCACCTGGAATATAATATAACTAGCTGACCCAACAGACCCTTTTTTGTCTTAACTATAATTTTTTTAACTCTTTCCGTTTTTAAGTCACTTGTTAAAGCCCATTTCCTATCTATTAACAACTTATTTACCACCATTGGAAACGCTTGATAAACCTGTGTCTTGTTTGCAATAAGTATTGTGCAATACTTGCGTATATAGAACGCATAATTTTTAAGTATGGATTAACTTTTAAATTACTTTTTTAAGTGTAAATTAACTTATATATTCTTTATTTTTGTGTCTGTGTATTATGTCTGCGCCTTACCCATGTTATTTTATTAAATCCCACCCGTTGGTTGCCTGTAAGAAATTGCTATAGCGATAAGGCCGCCATTGTACATTGCAAATCTCTTATGTAATTTTGTAATTTTAATTTCTTGGTGCAATAAAGAGTTATATTATTATTATTTTTTATTTCATAAGAATCTTCTCCTCTCATAATCCATACTAATATTATAAATGCAAAAGTCTGTCTGTTACGCTTTTACGGCCAAACCGCTGAACGGATTTTGATGAAATTTGGTATGAATATAGAAGACCCGGGGTCAAACATAGGCTACATTTTGACGCATGCGGAGCTGCGGGAAAATAGCTAGTGATAAATATAACAAAAAAAATATAGCTTGTTCTTACATACTGCGACCAAATCGCAGACATATTAAAAAAGGGTGATGTCAGGAGTACCCGTAATCGACGAGCGTGTATGACGAGAGTGATGAGCGTGGAAGAAGCGAGGGAAGTATTAAGGATCGTTGCAAATGGAAATCCGTAGTCTCTGTCTACCACGGAGGGAAACAGGCATGATGATATATACCTATCTATGTATGTATGTGAATTGTCCTTTCCGTTCATGCGTTATACGATGACCAAATTTTAAAGTGATTATATCACTAAACTGTGCCATTAAATTAATGTAAATGTACTGCGTACATGAATCCATACTAATATTATAAATGCGAAAGTCTGTCTGTTACGTTTTCACGGCCAAACCGCTGAACGGATTTTGATGAAATTCGGTATGAATATAGTCGAAGACCCGGGGTCAAACATAGGCTACACAAATCAGACATTAAAAAAAAATTACCTCCAATATAATACAATCTAACTCCTTTCCCGATGTGCCGGCGAGTTTGTTCGACGACTTCATTACGGTTGACGTTAGACAGCAGGCCGAGGCAAAATCTGGCAAAAAAAAAACACACACACACACAAATTTAATTTTAAAACAATATCTATTCCATATGAGAGGTCCATATAAAAAGGCCACATTAGGCAATTCATCAAAACGAATCATTTCATGAATTTCGAATCATAACATATGCTGCTGATTTTTACATTGGTGATAAATCTCTAATTCAATATAATTCGACATTGGTGTTACACCTATATTTCAATTAATTGCAACAGAGTGCGGGAGAGTGGCAATAGCATTCTGAAAATGATTGCAAACAGGCTAGACTGCCTGCCTGTACGTTAACCATTGTTGCACTATATAAGGGGGGGGGGGGGGTAGTGCAGGATTGGCCTTTGTAAATTATTTCTATAGTTTTTATACTAACATAGTTTATAAGCACTACTAACAAAATGTAAGCCCTAGTTACTTGAAATAAATAAATTCATTCATTCATTCATTTATTGGTGTAACACCTCTAATTCAATTTATTCGACATTGGTGTTACACACAGACATATAAGACGTACACAGACGGAACATAAGATAATAGTTATACTTATGTAGCAAGTAATTGTTGTTATCCTTTTCTCACGTATTCGGATCTATATGGCGATATCTCTTTTTTACACCTGTAGCAACATTCACTTACACATAGATATTAAGCTACGCGTGGCAATTTTTGGCCGTGACGACATTTTGTTATCTACGTTGTTGGATAGGTGAACACTAAAAATAATAGAGTAGAATACCGTATAAATGATCTCAGATCATACACTCCACACAACATTCATACATTTCTTGAAATCATGGGAAGCATTATCGTAAACATCTTACCCTAGACTAGATACAGCCCAGCCCAGGCTGCATAGTTTTGCATGTGTGTGTTTGTGCTACGCTAAGTAATAGCATACCTTCCGTCTGTTTAAGTCTTATATGTCTGTGGTGTTACACCTCTAATTAAATTTATTTCGTGTATAGTTTCTTGTTTCACTTCTCGTGTGTTTTTGCTTTATTAATACATATTTATTTGATTCTACAGTTTTTATTTTATTAATACATATTTATTTGATTCTACAGTTAATGTAAGATAGTAAATCAACATTATTGTTCATACAAACTTATTAATCGTAAAAGTGCGCACGCTGTGCAAAAATAAAGATTATTTAATTTTTAAATTCACGAAAAGTTGGCTTACTTTTCGTGTGAATTTACGAAAATAATGCAAATGTCCGTCAAATAGCAGAATTGAAATGAAATGATTAATTTCTAGGAAAGTTCTCACTGTCCTATATAAACATTAATGATCCTAGGACATCGTATTATTTAATATCTGATGTTAAGCAGATGGGTGACCGTTACCTCTCGCTGTTGCTGGGGTCAGTGAACCCGTCCACTGTAATAGAAGGCTGGCTAGCGTGGAAGGTCTCTCCAACCCTCGTGTTTAGCTCGTAATAGCTGATGCTGCACCAGAAAGCTGGTTCGTGGTAAAGCACGGGGGCAGCTTCAGTTGCCAATCCGGGGGGAGAAGGAGTTAGACGGGTCAAGTCTATAACAAAAGGTAATGTACAATAATCAAAGCGATCGTTTTTGGCGGGAAGCTATGAATAGCAGTATAGGCACTGTATCTTATTTAGTGTATTCGCAAAGTGTTCGAGGATAAGCGTGAGTGTTGGGAAGTGAGACAGTGTTCGATTTATGTGATTTTCATGTTTGTTGCCAAAAGCTCCTAGTAACCGCTGAGTGCAGTGTTTCTACCACTTCACTAGCCTGATTCTTCTGACTAGACTTTTAGACTTGACGTAACCACACTGTAGGACTGAAGAAAATAGAAAAATTAAGAAGAGCTACACAGGACTTGTATCCATGGCCGTAAATCCCATTACAAAAAAAAAAAAACAACACCTGTTTTAGGAATTTTGAAAAAAAAACCCCTAAAAGGGGGAAAAGGGGGCGAATAAATCTAAAAAATCTACATTGTTATCGTTGTCATGGTTATTCGGGTCTTTGAATTTGAAATCCTTCAAGCGCGGATGCAATAGAAGCTATTAAAACATATAAAATGTACACGCTACAGCTCACTCACTCATGTTGTCGTTGTGGTCCATCGGGTCGCCATCCTCGCTGATGTACCCGGGCGGGGGGGTCTCCACGTTTGATGTACTCCTGTAACAATGGGGACGACGACGAGGTGCAAAAAATTGGTTAAAGTGATGATTATTCATATTTATTAAAATTAACACTTTGAATTTTTGCACAGGAGATTTTTTATAACAATTTAAAAATCCACGGGAAAGTCCATTTAGAAAAAAAAAAAAAATTAAAAACTATATTATAACTATTTACATAAACGCAATATTTAAGGTAGTTTTTACAAATTTAGTAAATTACCTAGGCGTGACGTCACCGCTAGGTATCCATTAGTATGGAGCGTTTGGTATCGTCCAAAATGCACGTGAGTTTAACTTGGTCATATCTCAGTTAGTTTAAGTTTTATCGACATGTCTCCTTTTTACAATGTGCCTATTAAAGTGAGGCCTATTGTAATTTATCAAATTGTTTTCTTTTATAACTTTATATATAACTATACATTATATTGATTTTATTAAAAAATTTACCTTATCTCATAAAAATAGAAATGTCAGTCATTCTACACATGACATCAAAATTAAATTAAATTATGATACAACTCTTGTATGGACAATTGTAGACTATAAACAGTAAATTTTTGCCATAGATATAGGTAACAGTATTGAACAGGTGGATTACTATCATCTCTTGTTTCCGTCCGGGTGCGAGTGGGTGGGATTTGCAATATGGTGTGTAAGGCGATATCTTGCTCACTTGCTGGAATTTGAATCTCAGACCTGGATGGGGGTGTGAGATGGTAGTGAGACACCGGTCAAGGATTATGTTGTTTGTATCACTGAGCCACCACCTATTGATACGTCTGTCACGTACATTATAAACATCTAGCTTATGCTTAAGTCCTTTGCTGTACTTACGTGATAGCTTTCTCAATAAAGATATATTCTATTCTATCATGCTATAACTTTTTTTCCATTAAAGTACAGCTTGACCTAGAGCAAAGAGGTTGCGGTGCAGTTTTTCTACATCGCGACCTCCTTGGTCCTTTACAATCTGTGGACGCGGCCAGTGTACGCAATCACATTTTCAAATTTGTTACCGTTTTTAAAAAATATCTGAAAACGTAGCGATATTGAAGAATATTAAAGAAAATTTTACACCATTTTTTATGTTTTATCTGATTTTATGAGATTAGATAAAATAGTGTATGAAACTGCACATAATTAGGTCTTACAATACTCGTGTGACTTATAGCCCGACCAGGTAAATAAAAACCCTGCATTGGCGTCGCTACTGATCGCCTTTAGGTGGCAACATGTTGTATGTGTCATGCCAACAACAAAATTGACAATGTCATCTAATGACAAAGAAATCATCATTAAACGTCATTTAAATGTTTACTGCGCGCACATTATCTTCACACGCTTTCAAATAATATATAATTATATTTAAGTAGTTAGTATGTACATATATATGTAGTGTATGTATTAATATTGGATGTTTATGTGCTTCAAAATAACTTCAAAATAATAAGATAACAAATTTTTATCAACTTTCTCTCATTACTATGAATATTTTTTGCCCTTTTGATAAACAAATCATAGTGTTACGAAATCAAAAATAAATAAAGATAAAATGCGGTCCGCGGAAGTTTGAGTAGCGCTGTCCGCAGAAAATTCTCGTACAATCGTCGCGTGTTTCCATACGGGAATAATATCGCGAACGATCTAGTACATCGATTATCTCGCTCTGACATATTGCTTTGTCTCGCTCTCGCACTTCTAGTATGTACTAAGGGAACGAGACAGAGGGTATCCCTCTCTCTCTATTACGGAGTAGTTGTGATCTTTCTAGAAACGTATGGAGCGGGTTTCCCGGGCCATATAAATATCGGAAGGTGCCTCAGGAGGGCAGTTCTAATTTAACTGAGCTACAAGTGCGATCAAGAAGCGATATCCGGAGCGAATAACAAGTGATACAAGCGACCTCGGCAAGTTATAGTGACTGTGATTAGCAAGTGTTTGGGACATTGTTAGTGATAGGTGAAGTAAAGTGACGTCGGCGACCATCCTTGTGGGAATAAACGTTTTTAAGAGTCATCAGGTGTTTTTCTCCAAATTGCGAACCCCGAGCTCGTAACAATTGGTGTCATAAGTGGATTTGGAGATGCCATTGACTCCGAGAGAAGACGTCACCAGTGAGGGTGTGAAGACGAGAGCGAAGCGTGCTGCGGAAGCCACTTCTACTGGATCTGCTGACCAGGCCGCTCCCACCGCGCTCACCGGCCACCAGGTCACGTCCAACGCCAACCAGGCTACGTCCAACACCTACCAGGACACGTCCAACGCCCACCAGGCCATGTCCAACACCCACCAGGCCACGTCCAACACCAACCAGGCCACGTCCAACACCTACCAGGGCACGTCCAACGCCCACCAGGCCATGTCCAACACCCACCAGGCCACGTCCAACACCAACCAGGCCACGTCCAACACCTACCAGGGCACGTCCAACGCCCACCAGGCCATGCCCAACACCCACCAGGCCACGTCCAACACCAACCAGGCCACGTCCAACGCCTACCAGGACACGTCCAACGCCTACCAGGACACGTCCAACGCCCACCAGGCCATGTCCAACACCCACCAGGCCACGTCCAACACCAACCAGGCCACGTCCAACACCTACCAGGGCACGTCCAACGCCCACCAGGCCATGTCCAACACCCACCAGGCCACGTCCAACACCAACCAGGCCACGTCCAACGCCTACCAGGACACGTCCAACGCCTACCAGGACACGTCCAACGCCTACCAGGACACGTCCAACGCCTGCCAGACCACGTCCAACACCAACCAGGCCACGTCCAACGCCCACCAGGACAAGTCCAACGCCCACCAGGCTGCGCCTATCTTTGATTTTGGGGAATTGATGCGAATTCTGGACAACAAATTTACAATGCTGGACAACAAATTTACAATGCAGGAGAAGCTTCTACAAGACACAAGAGAGCAACAACAAAAGGCTCAAGAGCAACAACAAAAGGCTCAACAGCAACTCCTGTCAGCTATTGGTGAAGTTAGTGGCGTGGTTACCAAATTACGCAAGGATGTTGACTTGGTGGAGGAACGCGTCACGACTCTTGGGAACGACGTGGAAAATATGAAGACGGACCTTTCCACATTACAGAAGAAGTTCGTGCGCCTTGAAACAACGGGGGTAGCAGTTGCATCTGGCGGAACAGTCATTGCCCACCACGGACCCAGCGTGAAATTGCCGCCATATGACGGAACCTCGTCCTGGACCGCATACCGTCAACAGTTCCAGACCATCGCAGCTGCTAACGGATGGACAGATGAACAGTGCCTGACAGCTTTAACCGTCGCACTCCGAGGACAGGCTCTGACGGTCTTGGAGGTTCTTCCGTCGGGCAGTGGATTCAAGGACCTGCTGGAGGCACTGGAATCGCGATACGGGGAACGGCATTTGGAGCACGTCTTCCGCGCTCAACTCCGCGACAGAGTCCAGCGCTCAGGAGAGGGTCTGCAGCAATGGGCGCTGGAAATAGAAAAACTCGTCCGCAAGGCGTATCCAGGGGCCGATTTGAAGATGATTGAGTCCAACACCGTGCAGGCGTTCGTCGACGGCATCAAGGATTCGGAAGTCAGAGCTGCAGTAAGGCTAAACCATCATGCCTCATTGAAAGATGCACTGGCCCACGCTTTGGAGATGGAAGCCGTCAGACATGACATTCGTCATTCCGCGACTCACAAAGTGCGCGAAGTACTGGAGGAAGTTAGGGAAATAAAAGCTCCGCTAAGGAAGAGACCTGGATCCATGTGCTATAGGTGCGGCGAACGAGGGCACCTACAAATGAACTGCCGAAAGATCAAGAAGCTTGAAGACGACGTGAAGGAACTGAAGATGAAGCAGGAGGCTTCATTATCGGAGAAACGAGTAAGAGCCAGGACTAGGGGGCGAGTACTGGCTGGCGCGGAGGAAGCCCCGACAACTATTATCTCTCAGGCATGCAACGGAAACAGTCTCGTAATATCTGGAACTGTAAATGGGATCAACTGCAGGATGACGCTGGATACCGGAGCATCAAGAACAATAGTCCGACCTCACTTAGTAAGGACCATAATGAGAAGCATGAGGAAACTGGACTGTCGGCTTCTTTCTGCCTCCGGCCAGCCAATACCCGTCCTGGGAGAAGTGTCTGTAAAAATGTGTACTAGCAGGATTGGTAGGAGAAGCCTGTCTAGTATATTTGGATGACGTTATCATCGTTGGCCGAGACTTTGAGGACCACTTGCGGAACTTGGAGCAAGTCTTCGAGAAAATTCATGGAGCCAACCTAAAATTGAATCCGAAAAAGTGCCGCTTATTCAGGAACGAAGTGAGCTATCTAGGCCATGTCATTACCAGTGAAGGAATCCTGACTGACCCGGAGAAAGTGGAAGCCGTTCAGAAGTGGCCTACCCCCAAGGACAAGACAGAAGTACGGGCATTCCTTGGCCTTTGCTCGTACTATAGACGTTTCGTGAAAGGATTCTCGGAGATTGCAAAGCCATTACACCGACTAACTGAAGATAAACGTCAATTTAGTTGGGATGAAGCTTGCGAAATTGCCTTCGAAAAACTGAAGAAACATCTGTGCGAAACACCAGTCTTGGGATACCCTCAACCAGAAGGTCAATTTATAGTGGATACGGCTGCAAGTAATACCGCACTCGGTGGGGTACTGTCTCAAAAGCAGGAAGACAGGGAAGTTGTTATAGCGTACTTCAGTAAGTCGCTGTCTAAACCGGAAAGGAACTATTGTGTGACAAGAAGGGAGCTCCTGGCAGTAGTGAAGACGCTACAACACTTCAGCAAATACCTCATCGGTAGGCAGTTTTTACTTCGCACGGATCATGCAGCGTTAAAATGGCTGTTGCAATTCAAGAACCCAGAAGGTCAAGTTGCTCGATGGATTGAACAACTTCAGGAATATGACTTCATTATCGAACATCGTCGAGGACAGGCCCATGGAAACGCGGATGCGCTGTCACGCAGACCCTGCCCAGAAGATTGTAAGCACTGTATCAGGCAGGAGTTAAAAGAAATGACAGTAAAGCTAACTCGGACAGAACCATTAGAGACCTGGGAGAACGATGCGATGAGAAAGGAGCAAGAGAATGATGATGACCTACGGCACATCATCAGGTGGAAGGCACAAAGTAATGATAAGCCAAAGTGGAGTGAAGTTGCACCGATAGGCACTGTTTCCAAGGCGTACTGGGCGCAATGGGATAGCCTCGTTGTACAAAACGGAATACTCTACCGGAAATGGGATAAACCTAACGGCAGAGAGTTTCAACTGCAAATTGTGGTTCCAAGAACAAAAATACGCGATGTTCTTCGGGAAGCACACGACGGCGTGTCCGGTGGACATTTGGGAGTCAAGAGGACGCTAACGAAAATCCGCGAAAGGTTCTTCTGGCTCCATTGTCGGGAGGATGTGGAGGACTGGTGCCGCAAGTGTACAACTTGTGCTGCCGTAAAAGGGCCACATACCAGGAGCCGAGGGAATCTACGACTGTACAACGTCGGTGCACCTTGGGAACGGATTGCAGTCGACGTAGCTGGACCATTTCCTGTCACTGACTCAGGGAACAAGTATTTCATGGTTGTCATGGACTACTTCACTAAGTGGCCGGAAGTGTTCGCCATACCAAATCAAGAAGCTACGACAGTTGCCACCAAGATAGTGGAAGAAGTGATTTGTCGCTTTGGCGTGCCCTTGGAAATCCATTCCGACCAAGGCAGGAATTTTGAGTCACAGGTTTTTCAAGAAGTTTGCAGGATTATGGGAATGAACAAAACCCGAACCACGGCTTACCATCCTCAGTCAGACGGGATGGTCGAACGGTTTAATCAGACGATCGAGAGACATCTGGCAAAAATAATGGAAAGCCATCAAAGGGACTGGGACAAGTACATTTCACTGTTCTGCTAGCGTATAAAACAGCAGAACATGAAAGCATAAAGGCAACTCCGGCATATGTCAACTACGGTCGTGAGCTGCGGTTGCCAGTGGACCTCCTAACAGGAGGCTCACCAGATGAACCTCAAAGTGTTCAAAACTACGTTTCTGATCTGCGTGACCGAATGCGAGAAATACACGCCGCAGTTCGAGAAAACGGGTTGCAGTCGAGTGAGAACATGAAGACCAGATACGACAGAATGTCGAATACAAATGGCTTCGAGGAAGGCGCTTTAGTCTGGCTTCACAACCCGACTCGCCGCAAAGGGAAATCGCCAAAGTTACAAACCAAGTGGGAGGGCCCGTACAAGGTGGTAACGCGACTAAATGATGTGACGTATCGGATACAGCGTCAACCAAGGGGAGCAATGAAGATTGTTCACATCGACCGCTTGGCGAAATATCACGGAAGTAATGATGATGCTCGGGACGAGCATCTCTAAGAAGGGGGCAGTGTTACGAAATCAAAAATAAATAAAGATAAAATGCGGTCCGCGGAAGTTTGAGTAGCGCTGTCCGCAGAAAATTCTCGTACAATCGTCGCGTGTTTCCATACGGGAATAATATCGCGAACGATCTAGTACATCGATTATCTCGCTCTGACATATTGCTTTGTCTCGCTCTCGCACTTCTAGTATGTACTAAGGGAACGAGACAGAGGGTATCCCTCTCTCTCTATTACGGAGTAGTTGTGATCTTTCTAGAAACGTATGGAGCGGGTTTCCCGGGCCATATAAATATCGGAAGGTGCCTCAGGAGGGCAGTTCTAATTTAACTGAGCTACAAGTGCGATCAAGAAGCGATATCCGGAGCGAATAACAAGTGATACAAGCGACCTCGGCAAGTTATAGTGACTGTGATTAGCAAGTGTTTGGGACATTGTTAGTGATAGATGAAGTAAAGTGACGTCGGCGACCATCCTTGTGGGAATAAACGTTTTTAAGAGTCATCAGGTGTTTTTCTCCAAATTGCGAACCCCGAGCTCGTAACAATAGGAAATAATCACAAAATACATGACATCAACTCCTGTCTGTTTTTGGCAGATGAAGTTGAGATGACGGAATGTTACACAATTGCCTAGTTGCCAGTAATAGAAATTAGTTCCAATATTTCTCCGCAATATGGCAAAGCTTGCTATTTTCCTGGTCGGGCTATACACTCGTATTGTGAGAACTCTTATTATGCAACTGTTTCATAAACTATTAAAATTATACAGTATACACTCACACTCTGATGGTTGTGTTGCCGGGCACTTGTTGCCCGAGTGTTGCCTCCAAATACATGGCACTGTGGGCACCCACACCCACTACACTGCTCTGCATTAGGCTGCAACAATACAATACAATATATTATCTTGCTTTCCATTTATTCATTTACAAGATAGTTCATTATAAAACAATATGCGTTGTATCTGAAAAAAATTATAAATTGATTGATTTTACATTTAATATCAATATAATATACTTTATCTATCTATATTACTAACTAAAATATATTTAAGTCCTGACAACAGTTTAACTCTGAGGATTCAAAAATTCCTTTAAACTTTGCAAACATTATTCCACCAAGAAGCACCTTGAAGGTTTTGAATTCTTGGATACATTTATAATTGACCGGCAACCTATTAAACAATCTTACCGCTTGATATTTAGCTCAATGTTTCGCTACGTTAAGACTTGGACCTTCCTTACGCCTAGTGTTTCCTCATTGCTTTCTTTCCTCTGGACTTTCAGTTATACATAATAGGCTAGTTTCCTAAAAAAAATATAATCAGTCCGTCAGTTAGATAATCAAAAAATTATGAAGACGTATTTTTTCTTTTCAAAATTAAACAAAGAATGGTAATGATATGGCGCGTTAAAGTTCCGAGTGACGTCACAGTGCGCTACACTTTCTCGCAACATGTGACGTCACGAGCCTCCACTCCTAGACTTTGATGCGTTATATCTTTATAATTTATCGTTCAATTGACAGAAGAGAAAATACGTCACTAATAAATTTTGATTCCCTAAATGACGGACTAATTTGAATGTTAAATCTTTTGACCCTGGAAACTAGCCTTTTCTTCGTATAAGTCGCATAATAGGATCATAATATAGAAATAGGGTACAGTCAATAAAAATTTCTAGTTTTTTATAATGTTGTCAGATAGTCTATTTATCGAGGAAGGCTATAAGTTCTGAGCGAAGTGAGGATGGGCTGCTAGTAAATAAACAAACTTACTCGTCAGTGTCGTGGTGTGTGTAGTCCGTGTACGGCGGAGGAGCTCGCAATTCGCCTTCGCAGCGAGGCACTAGAATCGCGGGCAATTCTGAAAGTAAACAGATATATGTGGACAAATAATCGGGGTAGGACAACAACTTTACTATAACGTTTATATATAAAATACTAGCTGTATCCCGCAGCTCCGCCTGCGTCAAAAAGTAGCCTATGTTTGACCCCCGGTCTTCAACTATATTCATACCAAATTTCATCAAAATCCAAAAGTTCAGGTTTGGCCGTGAAAGAGAAAGAAAGAAGAGACAGACAGACACATAGACGCATTTATAATATTAGTATCGATATGGAAGCATGGATGGATACAACAAAAACAGCTTTGATAAATTCTCAAAAAAAAAATTAACAAGACATGTAATACCTACATTTTATGCAAATAAATAATTTGATTGACTGATTGAAGTTTAGCCCCTTCCCGTCTTGGACACAAGTGGCGATAAAGTTTATTTATTTATATTATTGAACACACTAGCAACTTAATGCATGTGTATCTTAGAGTTAGAGAGTTCATAAATTGTCCAATCGGTTTTTAAAAGTGTTGACTGAGGATCATCATATTTCGTGTAGGTAACATTGTCACTCTGGTGTCAGAGATGTTCGGAACCGCCTCTCGGCCTCTGACGTGTTTCCTTTAACGACTACCAAATGGCAACCGGGACCAACGGCTTAACGTGCCTTCCAAAGCACAGAATCATCATTATTATCAGACAATCAGGTGATTCAAGCCTGCAATGTCCTAACCAAACTGGAAACAACTAAACAAAGTATGCTTGCCGTGGGAATCGAACCCACGACCTACAAGTCCAAGGCCTTAACCACTGGACCACGGAGACGGCTAAGACTAGTTTCTCCCTAGCAATACAATAAACTACATGTAGAAATATCGTGAACCGTGTAATTTAACCTATTCTTATTCGTCATTTATTTGTAGAAAATCGTCGTGAACATACTCCTCATATGCCTATATCTGATAAAGTATTTACAGTGATATACACTCATCAGCTTATGCTGCCAGTGTATAATTAAATAATAATAATAGTATAATATGGTGGAAAAAATACATGAAAACTGAAAACACAACACACCTTTTTTGGTCAGTCTTGTAACAAACACTAAACTGACACTTACCAGGTGGGTCGATCTTATTGTAGTGGTACGGATTGATGCACACTTCGTCCTTCTTCAGCTGATAAGCGTACTCGCAGTGGTCAACGGGTTTCAGTTCATGCTGGCTCTGGAACAAGACACGGTAAGAGATACATTATCTATAATATAAAAATCTAAGCTAAAACTCGAGATCGGCTGGAACGATTTGGCTATTTTTGGTTTTGAATTATTTGTGGAAGTCCAGGGAAGGTTTAAAAGGTGAATATATTCGGAGGTGGTACGAAGTTTGCCGGGTCAGCTCATTTATTTATATTTTTGAACACACTAGCAGCTTATATCAGCTAAAATTAAGTAAAAAGTGTCATGAAATATTTTGAAAATTTTGCTTTGGTATGAGATACATTAAATACTAAGTGTCAATAATCATTTTGAATAAAATTGCTTCAGAAGGTTCGACCGCTAGCACACCCCGGACACCCCATACAACAGCTGCCAGCCTGATACTTATCACTACTACTACGATTTAGATTCGTGTACACACACGCTTCAATGAGTGTGTTAGTCTTAGGGTTGGTTATTTACCGTATTTGCGTCATAGTCATTGCAGCGGCAGCACTGCAATAAAGACATCCTTGCATTGCTTTATCGATTTTTACAATAAATCTTATCGTTGAGGTACAACAGTATCCGTTTCAGGTGGCAGGGTTTGAGTGTCCCTTCTCTAATTCTGTGGCCGGATTCTAGACTACAAAATGAATTAATTAATAAATATTGAATTATACCTGGAGCTGCGGCCAGCGCCACAGCCTGCAATAAACAACATGCGGCAACCCCTTCCTGTACTGGCCATTTATCACGTTGTCATTGGGCTTCACTCTGTGACAACATATTTAGACTTTGAACAGACTTCTACCATTTTACTACAATAAATTCAACATTAGTCTAAAAAATTTTACCTTAAATTTTAATAAAACTACGATTATCTAAAGTGTAAAGTTAAACAGGGCATAGACATGCTTTTAAGCTTAGTTGAAAAGTAGTTGAAAACATGAAAAAAAAATGCTGAATACCATTAAACTATGTTTATCTATAGTCTAAAGTTAAACAGGGCATAGACATGGTTTTAAGCTTTGTTAAACAGCAGGTCTAAAATGGCCACTTCAGCAATTCATCAAAACAAATCATTTCGTGAATTGCTAAATTCTGCAAATTTTGACATTGACGTTTCAACTTTAATTCAATTCATTTTGTGATTCATTTATTGAATCACTTCTCGTGTGAGTATTGCTATAGTAATAAAATAAAAATAGATTTTAAAAATTTTATTGATATTTATAATTCTACAGTAAATAGATAAATAGATAGTAAATCAACATTAATGTTTAAAAAAACTTATTAAACTTAAAAAAATCGTAAAAGTACACACGCTATCTAAAAACAAAGATTATTTTTATGCCTGGCAATAAGGTAAAGCAATTCACAAACAATTCACGAAAAGTAAGCCATTTTGCGACTTTCGGTCAAACAGCAGAATTGCCATGAAATGATTCATTTCATCAACTGCAAAAATGTGGTTATTTTAAGATTTGCAATGATTCATAATGTGATCATATTGTAATTTGTGCAAAGTGGCCATTTTAGATCCACAGTAGTCTATGAGTTTAGACCGTTTTTACAATTTTTCAGACAATTTTTCAATTTCAATTAATACTTCAAGAAGCACATGCACATTTTTTTTTATTGCCGTTTACAAACAAATTATTGTATAATAACAATAGTTTAAACATATGGAGCAAAGGCGGAGTTACTGCTCTTACAGTCAACCTTTAGGTACTAGAAGAGAAACAGTTCAGTTTTAACAAGCCTACATTACTTATACCACATCCCTAATTATGATACTTACAAGAATCTCATTGGAATATCCATACTTTTACATACATACCATTACTTACTAATAAGTGTGAAAGTCTGTTTCGCCTGTTAAGCATTCACAGCCAAGCCGCTGAACGGATTTAAAAAAATTAAATATAGTTGAAGACCCGGGTCTAAAATAAGCTACTTTTTGACGCAGGCGGAGCTGCGGGAAATAGCTAGTGTTAATATGCTACTAATTTACTAACTAAAAAATGCGTCTGTAGCACAGTACATGCTTTTGAAATGTTTATGTACAGCAAAAAAAAATATTATGCAAATTATTTTTACAAAACGAGCACCATATTTTGTGTTATGAATAATTCACTTAAAATACCATTAAAATACTTAGATGCATTTCACAAAACCAATGAGGTTTGTTTAGAAATGCCAGGTACATTCAAATCAAGCTAATTTAAAATTTATGACACTAATACAAGATAATTACAATAAATATTTATAGTGAGCCGGGCAATCAATCCTCAAATAAGCAAAACCTTATTGTTTATCAATATTACGTATAATTACTATAAAAATAAAAAGTACTTGTTGTAATAGGAAGTCACTAATTTTGGTTTTATTTTACTGATTTGTACTTACTGTTATTCATATTAACTTAATCCGGAGAAATCTTATATTCGTAATACTGAAAAATAACTAAACTTTATATTTCGCCGGCAAAAAAACGCAAAAATATTAGCAATTTCGAAAATCTATTCCGCCGCCATGTTGACAAAGGCTTCGATTTGTTTTGACGGCAAAATGACCTTTCCGATTTGCGTCTGTCTGAAGTTACGTAACCAAATTGCGAAGGTCACTCCGAATAGAGAGGTCATTAAACTTTAATGTACTACGGAATTTAGCCGGTTTATACATCCTACAAAATTCGATTTCAGAACGAAAATCTTTCGGGTTAATTTTAGCTTCATGTTTTTATATTCTCTAAGTCATTTTAGTAGATTGTGTTTTATCAAGACGAATTTTAATTTCTTTAAATAATTAGGAAGTGCGTTGAGGACATTAAACAACAAATTAACCAAATTTCAAGGTTCCTAAACGATAGTTGGCAAAATTGCTATTTTCCACAAGTTTAAGCGATTTTTTTCGAAATAAAGGAAATTGAACCTTAAAAATAATAATAACAACAATCATAATCACATGATAGGATCTTTAGAAGTCAATATAAAGTATCGAACCGGAAACGTCACGATTGCAAAAATATTGTTATCAAAAAGGATTAATCGATATTTATCAAACCTGGGTATTGTAACGCATTTAGTGTGGCTACTCTGACTTGAAATAGCTTTCTCAAGTTCTTCAATAGCTCCAGTCTTCTTTAACTTTTTAACTAAACTCTTTACTGCTTTTTCTGACCACTTATCTTCAGCCGCAGATGATCCCTCGGGACCTTTTTTCCACCCCAAAAGTCTTTTCACTACAGGAGGCGTTAGCGGAAACATACCGCGACACTTCACTTGCTTTTATATCATTAAAATAAACGAGTCATTTGAATAACAAATTAAATTCGCGCACTAATATTCTCCTGTATTTAGGTAAACTCTCCGCCATATTGAAAATCAAGTGCTATGAATGTACAAAGTACAAGGTAGTGACAGTAATGACAGTTTCCATGACAATCTTTGTTTATTTATTTTTTAATATGGCTTTTACTTTCATATTTAGCCACTATAAGAAATGCTCCGACTAGTCGGTAAAGCCGACTATCCGGCCACTTTTGTAGTCGGCGACTAGGCGGCAATTAATCAGCAAATAGCGCCGCAAAATAGGGCGACCACGCTCTTCTGATTAAAAGGGGAAATGTGGTACATACTTCATGCAGATTATTTTTTTCAGACGCAATTAAATGTTCCGAGTGAGGAGGTGCTAACTCCCTCCCAAGTAGTTCTGTGCAGACTTTATGGAAGTTGTAGTCTAGTCGAAAATAACGTTTCCTAGCCATGTCCCCCTCGGGGAGGACAAGGAAACTTTACTAGTGGCCTTAGCTCCACTAAACAAGCAGGACTAAGGGCTGAACATAATACGCCAAGTGTTGTCCACTCCAAGTTAGGTCGCACCTGCTGTTTCTTAACTCGCGTAATCGTCACCAACATTCACGTCCCGCTAAGCTATCTAGCTAGTTATTTATATGCAGTATTTTCGAGTATGAAGCTTAAAATATTTTGTCCCAATTAAAAACATTATCATGGTTACCCTATTAAAAAGATATAGTTTCCTCCACTATTTCTATTTTTGTCTGCTCGGATTTTAGGTCAATGAACTTGGTCTTGTTAAATATACTAAGTCCATGGTATGAGTTAATCAGGCTAACACATTTTGAATTGTTTAAGTCGAGGAACTTCTTGAATTGGAATTTGGAACACATTTTGAAATAAAAACCAAAGTACTAGGGAATTCCTTATTATTTGAAAAATATCAGATTTTTAGAATCAAAAAAAGATCTTTATGGCCTTAAAGGCTTATGCTATTGCCACATCGCTAAACATATGAAAATTTTAAAAAAGTAAATGTCAGTTTCCATGTCAAACTATCAAAACGGTTTATTGACAGTTGTTGTTTTTTTTTTTAATTTTGATATGTCTACCGATTCGGCACAGGCATAGACCATACAGCCATCAAGATCGATTTTTCAGGGGAATAAAAACTGATTATTATTTTTTTTTTTTAAATAATGTAAAACTTATTCCCAACACCAGAAAATAATCAAGCGTTTTTGAAATTTTATTTATTTATTTAAACTTTATTGTACATAATACAGTTATATAGCACAATAGGCGAATTTATTGCTAAAAGCATTATCTAACAATCAACCTTTGGGTTAAACAGATCCAATGCCAAGTTTAGATGCATTTTGAAATCGATAAAAAAGATAATAGATAAAGATAAAAAGCCTTTATTGTTTGAATTTAGGTACAAGTAAGATGTCAATAAAAATAACAATAGTCATAGTCAGTCGATCATAATCATCTTCACCAACAGCCTGATCAACTGGTAATAATTTGCCATTCCCAAGACTCACCACCACACCCAGTCCGGCCTACCGCATCCAGCCACTACCCGCCACCTTATTCACGTCAACGGTCCATCTGGCCGAAATTCACTTTTACATAAACCCAACTTAAAATATGGTATACTTATGTACTTGCAATAGGCACTGAGCTACAGGGGGGTCAAAAGTGAGTCGAAACGGTTCGTGTAAATAGTGCACGGCATGTGCGCGGTTTGCTGGAACTTGGCCTGCGCATTACCGTGCGCTTAGATCGTCATGTGAACTCAGCGATTTTAGAACTCATTTACCCTTATTACCCTACCCTATTAAAAAGAGATAGATTTCTCCACTATAGCTTTATTTTTCTGCTCAGGTTTTAGGTCAAATATCTCAGCTGTTTAATATATTATATCCATGTTCTGACTCGACTTGACATCACATGACATAACGACTAACTTGACTTTAGACTAGCTTGGATAAACAACTTTTACTTGTTTCTGGCTAAATACGAAAGTAATAACCATATTACAAAAATGTCAAGACACCGGAAGTTTATTATCTGTGAAGTTGGAATGTTTTGATTTTTGAATTGTTGATGCATTTTGAAGTTTTATTTTCAAATTCATTTGTTATTTCAGAGATTCATGATCCATTTTGATTCAAATCTAAGAAAATCTATCATATTTAATATAATTGGTAAGTTATTTTAATTTTCTGTATTGTATGACCCTTTTCTGCTGTGACTGAAAGTGTAAAAACGCCGCAAAACGTGAAAATGTAACTGGCCACAACAAATAATTTCGCAGTTTGTTGAAATTGAGTGGCCAGTGTTATTTTTATCATAATATTTTCATGGCTGGAAAAAATATTGTCAAATGAAATAGTTTTCGCATCTTTTAAAAACTTACCTACCTTAGTTTACAAAAGTTATAGGTACTTAAGTTCAACAAGGTTTTACTTTCAAGAAATACTTTGATTGTTTTTGTTACAATACTTATAGTCGAATATGCCATCAAAGCTTTTAAACTATTAGCTGTACTTACCTAAAATATATATATAGCATTGTTATTTTAATAGGTATCTGGAAAAACTCCCCTGTTTAAACTTACTGAATCTACATAAATATTTGTTTAACAATTGGATGTTAGATTCAAAGAATACTATTGGTTCCCTGCGGTTTCCTCAGTCTATTTGTGTATTATTTTTCCAAGAAAATAAAGAGAATATTCTGTGCTTCAGAAGGCACATTCAGCCGTTGGTCCTGGCGGCTGCCATTTAATGGTTGTTAAGGAACTCCTTCAGAGGCTGAATGGCGGTTCCGAAAAACTGATACCAGGGTCAACTGACACCTGAACAAACTTTTTTTATATTTTTTGTACATAAATAAATAAATTACACAGGTAATGGAGGACTTACAACCAATCCCGCTAATACTATGCATGGAGAATGCTGCTGGAGAGGAAATATCCCTCCGGATAGAACCGGAAGATGACTTCCAGACTTTTCTGGACAAAGCCAAGTAAGTGTGATTATTAATTATTAAAATACTAGCAGCCCATCCCGTTCGTACGGGTTAAATAAATCATGTAGTTGGCTGAAGCTTACCTCTTGATTTGGCATCTCTTTTAGAACTTAGTTCCTATTAACCGTTTAATACCGTACATGCTCGGCTCATGATATGATGGTGAATCCCACCTGAAATATTTACAACAAAAATTCTTAGCACTCCCCTAGTTTCGTCTTTAGCTCCCACTTCCATAACGCTTTACCTTCTGGGTGTTTCCATTTCTATTATTATTTTGGCATGTTTTACGACTGGCCGCCTGCCTGACGTCAATCTTTCCTGGGAACACAGAATGTACAGTTAGTTGATACCACTGGTTTACCCTTATCGTGTTTGGTGTGTTTGGAAATTTTGGAATGAAATCTCCGATTTCATTCATTAAAACAGTAATCTACAGGTATTAAAACGGTGTGGAATATGAAATGATTTATTTGGATAAGGATCCGAGAAACGAATAATGTGGCCTAGTTTGTACCGGCGTTACTATTGCATATTTTAACATGAAAAATTAGTTGTTGTGACATACTGCAATAGTTAGACATATGGTACTGCAGACTTTTTTGTAGATCTTTTTAAGATGAACAATACTGTAGTACATTATTTTGATCTATCTCATAAGGCACTGCCAACGTTTGCAAGGTAAGCGCAAAAAATGTGTCAATTTATGAACTCACTTTAGAAACCTCTAAGATTATCAATGTTCCTCTACTATATTATACATCCATACTAATCCATACTAATATTATAAATGCGAAAGTCTGTCTGTCTGTCTGTTACGCTTTCACGGCTAAACCGCTGTACGGATTTTAATGAAATTTGGTATGGATATAGTTGAAGACTCGGGGTCAAACATAGGCTACTTTTTGACGCGGCGGAGCTGCGGGAAACAGCTAGTAATGTAATGATATAAATGATTCATTCAAAGTTGTCTTGTATTCATAACTCAAAAAAATAAACACAAAAAGAGCCAGCTATTTGTGAAATTTGTGTCATAAATATCGAATGAAAATTGTTAAACTCTAATGATTTCTTATGTTTTCGCGATTTTTATTCATTAAATTAAACTATTTTAATACGGTTTTATCGCGTTTATTACTTATTTATTTACACCTGACGTTTCAAACACTTTACAGCGTTCATGGTCGCAGGCAGACTAAGTTAACATTTGTCTTTGATGTCATAAGATTACAAACTACCGCCTGAAATTTTATTGGGAACTATTCCGATTCACGCAGTATTGGCTCACAGTATTTAAGGGTCTTGCAGTCTGCTTCCGAGTTTGCGATTTTATTAAGTTAATGACTGGGTCCCAAGCTGGCGGTACCTGCCATCCATCCTCTCTATTGAAATTAGGATGTTTTTTAATTTCAATAGCTTCACGTAACATCCTTGGAATGAATCTGTTTGTGAATGAGTCTATTTTTCATGTCAGCAATATGTAACATATTGCTGACATAAAAAATAGACGCTCGACCAAGTCTGCAGTCTGTGAACATGCTCTAGACAAACCCAACCACTATATGCGTTTTGATAATCCTCAAGTCCTTGCAAATGAAAACAGAATCATTCCAAGGATGTTACGTGAAGCTATTGAAATTAAAAAACATCCTAATTTCAATAGAGAGGATGGATGGCAGGTACCGCCTGCTTGGGATCCAGTCATTAACTTAATAAAATCGCAAACTCGGAAGCAGACTGCAAGACCCTTAGATACTGTGAGCCAATATTGCGTGAATCGGAATAGTTCCCAATAAAATTTCAGGCGGTAGTTTGTAATCTTATGACATCAAAGACAAATGTTAACTTAGTCTGCCTGCGACCATGAACGCTGTAAAGTGTTTGAAACGTCAGGTGTAAATAAATAAGTAATAAACGCGATAAAACCGTATTAAAATAGTTTAATTTAATTGTTAAACTCGCCTATTATGACGAATGAAAATCATTCGACTCACCGATTTTGCTCCACTTTTCAAAAATAGCACTCCTGGGCCTTTTGTATGGCCTCTTGGACTGTGCCTTTTTCTAGTAGTGGGATTAAAAGCTTTAAATATCAAAATTGAAAATTTCAGATCAGTACTAGGATTCGATGTCGACATAAATTCGATAACGCGCAACCAACCGGTGTCCCTGGACGACAATATCTACCAATTCCTCATAAACTCCGAACAGACTTACGCGGCTGACTTGAACGCGCAAAATTACGACCAAATCCTTGCACAGACTGGCGAAAATGACGACTTAGTTTATGTGCTAGATGATGGTACTCAAATAAGAGCTTCTCAAATCCATTTTGATAATGAAGACCCACCAGTAGATCTTACAGCTGAGAAAATACCTTTTGTCAAATACGCTGACGTTGAAAACGAAGAATTAGACGCAGAAGTCACTGATATTAAGAACTATAATATAATTGAAAGTCCTGTTTCGCGATGGTCTAGTAAAAATTCCAGTCCGAAATTTAGTTTTATCAATAGTCTGCCGTTCAAACTTGTCTGTAATAATACTTCAGGTTTTGAAGCCCAATTCACTAAATATTTAGAGTCTGCTGCAGCGCCCAGAACTTACGCGACTTTAAACCCTGTTGTCAATAGAAATAAGTCTCCCAGAAGTTTGATTAATGATAATTTTAAAACTTATAATGAGAATTTCAATAGAAATGATTTCACTGCTTTCACTCGTGAGGAGATTCTTAACATGTTCAAAGATTCTCCAGTCGCGTCGTTGCCTTATAAGAATCCGGTTTTGGAGAAGAGGAGGCATGTACGCAAATCTGATCCTTCGAGGCTCCAAAAATCATGGATAACTAAACCAAATTACGATGATGGTGTTTTGATTGTAGACAGTGAGAGTAAAGATTGTTTTATTTGCGGGAAATACGTTGAGAATAATCTAGAGAAGTTGTATTTATTTGACAACGAGGACCAGAAGATACACAGATCGTCACCACAAAAGAAAACATCGAGACAACTGAAGATAATTTGCGAGAATTGCTTAGGGGAGAACTTTAGGCCTGGTAGGATGAAGGGGCCGAATCAATGTCTGAATGCTGACGAATTTTTAGTTATACGAAACAACCAACAATACATTTTCCAAAAGATCACAGATTTTTCTTTTAAGAATGATTTTAGCAAGGATGATGGTGGAAAAACTAAAAAGATCGAAAATGACGAGTTTGTGAAAGTTGAAATAGGTTCAGATGGTGAAATCATAACTAAGCCGGTAGATAATGATAACGATTCGTCTGGTGAAGTGATTTTGATTAAAGATGATAATAGTTCGAGCGAACCGGAAATCACAGAGCCGCCGGAAATAGACGATGTCATAGACAATTTGGATGACGCGGATGAGGAAGTGAAGGAGTTTTTGGGGAAGTATAATCGGGATAGTGATCAACCAACTGAATTAAAATGCCGGTTAGTATTCTATAAGGTAAATATTATTATCTGAGTGAGCGAAGAGATACTGGACAATTTTGCTTTTTTTTTTGGCGAGAGATTTTTTTGATTGGATGAAAAGTGGGGGCGAAAAGGGGCTTACCCCTTTTTGCTGTATCAAACAGAATTACTGGACCACGGAGGCAGTTACTTTTTAAGTTCCCACCTGATGGTAAGCGGTTACCGTATTCCAGAACTAACTCCGTGGTCCAGTGGTCAAGTCTTAAACCTTAAGCCTGGTTTAAGACTTGACCACTTAAGGTGGGTTTGTTTAGTTTTTTCCAGTTTGGTTAGGACTTGAGGTTGGGCTTGAATCACCTAATTGTCTGATAATAAAGATGATTCCGTGCTTCGAAAGGCAACCGTTGGTCCCGGCTGCTATTTGGTGGTCTTTAAAGGGACCACTTCAAAGTCCGAAAGGCGGTTTCGAAAAACTGCCACCAGGGTGTACACGGTCGATTGACCATGTAACCCACTCGATGTGAATGAAAACCGTAGCCTGTGAATTTATTCAGGTTTTGCGACACCGTATTCCTTGCTTTATCGGAAGTGATGGAGCATTGCGAGAATCATAAGCACGAGATTGAGGACGGTGTCGTTTTTCCCTGTCCTCTATGCAATTATGGTAAGTCTGTACATTTATTTTATCACAGATTATATAAGGAATATCCATATTTTTATATCGTTGCTTAGATAATCAATACTAATACTTTCCATAATAGTATTTTGTAATCTGTGATTCATGCTAAAACTCAACATACTCCAAATATTATGCGAAAGTCTCTATCTGTTTTTTTCGACTAAACCGCTGAACCGATTTTGATGAAATTTTTGGTCTGGATTAGAAGAAGATCCGGGTTCAAATATAAGCTTTATTAAAAAATCCATACTAATATTAGCTGTGTGCGAAAGCCTGTCTGTCTGTTACGCTTTCACGGCCAAACCGCTGAACGGATTTTGATGAAATTTGGCATGTAACCCGCTAGGGGTTGTAATAGGGGGTGAAAGTTTCTACTCTTTTGCCATACGTAAGGTGCAAATCTTTGAAAGGGTAACTTTTAAATTGTTTATACTACGCTAATTTATAACCGACTACAAAAAAAGGAGGTTCTACGTTCAACTGTATGTATTTTTTTTTTTCATAGGTTACGCACATGTAAAGTGGCTAAAAGGTCACCTGAAGGCTGCTCATGAGAAGGTGGACTTGGATTCGAAGGACAAGGAAACCATAGCTCAAGTTAAAGAAGGTAATAAGGTGGCTTTATTTCGCCTTTTGATTTTTGCCACAGAATTATTAACAGTACTAACGTACAGAACGGACACTCGCACCCTCCCACCCGAAACAGATACCGCACCGAGACAAGCAGATTTAGGATAAACATCGAGAGCAAAACAATGCAAGGATGATATTTAAACAATTAAAAACACATTTTTAAATTAAACTATTTTAATTCGGTTTTTATCACGTTTATTACTTACTAGCTATTTCCCGCAGCTCCGCCCGCGTCAAAAAGTAACACGTTTGACCCCGGGTCTTCAACTATATTCATACCAAATTTCAGCAAAATCCCTTCAGAGGTTTGGCCGTGAAAGCGTAACAGACAGACTTTCGCATTTATAATATTAGTATGAATTTATTTACACCTCACGTTTTATATGAGTTTTGTTATGTATCAAATAAAGACATTTTCTTTCTTTCTTAAACACTCTACAGCGTTCATAGTTTCAGGTAAAATAAGTTTACATTTGTCTCAAAATAAATAGGTAATAAACGTGATAAAAACCATATTAAAATAGTTTTATTACAAAGAAGTACAAGTTTTGATAATTGATATACGAGGAAATAGGCTAACTAAAATTAATAATAAACTATCAATTTAATTAACTTGTTATATACACTAAAAAACAAAAGTATTTATATACATAAAAAAAAATGCCCATGTAATTTAGGCGTCGTAGAATTCATCCACATCGATGTCTACCGGGAAAGTGCCCAGAAGGCTGGCAGCATTGCCACGCTGTATGGCAATGCTGATTCTTTGAGCCAAGTATAGTCCAGCCTTCCGGTATTAAAATAGTTAATTTTAAAATGCATTTTCAAGTGTTTAAATGTCATCCTTGCATTTGTTTTGCTCTCGATGTTTACCCTAAATCTGCTCGGCTCGGTGCGGTATCTGTTTCGGGTGGGAGGGTGTGAGTGTCCGTTCTGCACGTTAGTTACTATTAATAATACTGTGACCCAGATAGGTAATGTAATATGTTCAACCTTTGTTACAGAAGAAATAAATCCGTCATCAGTACCGGGATCCCCCGTAGCAAAGCGTACGCGAAGTTCTAATAGAAAATCCGATGGCGAGGAGAAAGGTTTGCATGTTATTTACAAGCTTTGTTACAGTTCTAGTCTACCTCTTTTTTTTCTAATTCCTACTGGACCAGGAGCTCTATTTTTGATATGTATAGCGTACGATGTCAAACAAAAAAACATATATAAATATCGAACGAAAATTATTCGGCTCGCCGATTTAGCTTGAGTTTTTCACACTTTTTAAAAATCGTGTAAAATCGGCGAATTCAATAATTTTTGTTCGATATCAAATTATTTTCATTAGACTTACGATTCGTACATTTTAAAATAGCCACGATGCACTCCAGAACATGTCGACGTTGTTAGATGGTTCGTCCGCCAGTTTCTATCAACTCTGCTTTTTTTTTTTTTTTTGTTACGACCTACAATTTTAGCTCCTGTAAGCTTTTAAATTTACAGCGGGACAGTTTGAGGCGAGGGCTATTAACCACTCAGCCTTTTCGGCAAATGCACAAGGGGCTCCCAGTTGGGACGAACCTCGGCCATGGGCTTTGCCTTTGATCAAGCGAGCGATGCAAACTCGCGAGCGGTAACAAACGCTCGATGCCATAAGGGCCGACACTATTGTGCCTGAAGGGCCTACTGAGAACCTATCGGTGGCGTGAAGCGCCCTGGTACATTCCGGTACCTGGTGAACTGTCTACTGTTCCTATCAACTCTGCCTACCGCCGCTTTATTTATATAGCGTTGCCAGGCGTCCGGATAAAGCCGGACATAGTTAGCTTTTTAATTGCGTGTCCGGCCAAAATAAACGGTGTCCAGCTTGTCCGGCTTTTGTTAGGCTTTTTACATTTTATTTATTTACAATTGTATAGCACAATAGGCAAACTTAATGCTAAAAGCATTATCTAACAGTCAACCTTTGGGTTAAACAGATATCGTCATGTGGGTGTTAAACGCTTGATCAAAGGCAAAGCCCATGGCCGAGGTTCGTCCCAACTGGGAGCCCCTTGTGCATTTGCCGAAAAGGCTGAGTGGTTAATATAATAGCCCTCGCCTCAAACTGTCCCGCTGTAAATTTAAAAGTTCACAGGAGCTAAAATTGTAGGTCCGTTCAAAAAAAAAAAAAATATATATTTAGCTATAAATACTAAAAGTTGGAATGATAATAAATTTACTTATGGCACTTACATAATATACTTACATATATGCGAGATTAAGTTTAATTTAACAAGATTTATGTTAATAATCAGATAAGCTTTAAATACTGAGACACAAAATCCTCAATAACGTAGGGTGTCCGGCCGTTTTAGCCAAATGTCCGGCCAAACTGGCTGGCCTGTCCGGCCATTAGGTTTGGCGTGCTGGCAACCCTAGTTATAGTGAATAGGAGAGAGCATCTGTCACTTCTGTAGCATTTCATAACGTTGTGTGTGGATATTTTTCGTGTTGCAGGCGTTCATAGGCTACGGTAACCACTTACCGCCAGGTGGGCCGTACGCCTGTTTGCCTACTTAGTTGTAAAATATATATTTTAATGTTCATAATATTTCTCTCCATACTACCTTCCAGTCTGTTTTAAACTAAAAATACTTTATTGATGCGCGCTGTTTGGTCTCTAGATACGCCGAAATCGAAAGAAAACAATATTGAAGTGGAAAACAAACCAGAAACTGTTGAAAAGGTAAGTAACTTACTTATTTATATATATCCTTTTTTACACTGTTTGTGTAATATAAAAATTAAAACTAAATACCTTAATTAAAAATAAAACAACCTACCGAAATAAAACTTATGTATCCTATCCATACTAATATTATAAATGCGAAAGTCTGTCTGTCTGTCTATTACGCTTTCACGGTTAAACCGCTGAACGGATTTTAATGAAATTTGGTATGAATAAAGTTGAAGACGGGAAACAGCTAGTAATATACGAAATCTAAACAAAAAAAAACCTAATTAAAAAAAAAATACCCTAAAAAAAAATACCCTAAAAAAAACAAAAATGGTCCCTGTAGCATTGTGCCGATGATGCTGGCAGTATTTCCTCTTTGGATTGCCGAACTGATTCGTTGGCCGTGGAAAGCGCCAGCTCTTCGGTCTCCCGTCGCTCGCTTCAATAAGCCTCTTCGAAATATCTTTGAAGAGGCCTATTGCTGCGGGGCCTCGCGACCTAGAGTCTACTAAAAGCTAAACTTTTTTTTTTAATATAGATAAGTTACTTTATTCATATATTTCACCACTAAAACTAAGACCTATTAAACAAAAAAACAAAACTAAACCACAAACTAAAAAGACATTGATGAATAATGAAATACATAACTAATAGACTTTTCTTAATTTAAATAAAAAATGGAGCCCAAATCGCTGCCATCACAGGGTAATGTACCCAGAAGGCTGGCGGCATTTCCTCTCTGGATAGCTATGCTGTAAAGCTAAACAGGGTTTAGAGTATGGTTTATTAGCTTTGTTGAACAGTAGTATAAGGGGTTTTCAAGTAGCGTTGCCAGGCGTCCGGATAAAGCCGGACATAGTTAGGCTTTTTGATTGCGCGTCCGGCCAAAATAAACGGTGTCCAGCTTGTCCGGCTTTTGTTAGGCTTTTTAAATTTAATGTTATTTAACAAGATTTATGGTAATAATCAGGAAAGCTTTAAATACCGAGACACAAAATCCTCAATAATGTAGGGTGTCCGGCCGTTTTAGCCAAATGTCCGGCCAAACTGGCTGTCCTGTCCGGCCATTAGGTTCGGCGACCTGGCAACCCTAAGTGTAAGAGTACTTTAGACTATAGAAAAATGTAGTTTAATGGTAGCATTTTGTAGTAAGACGGAAAATGTTTATGCTTAGAATTACTTCAGGTTCTAGAACGGAAAAACAAGAAATTTCGCCACCTCTTTTCCTATCCCTTCATAATATACACGGTGAAATTTTTGTCGTTTTGGACCCATCGTCCAGTGACTCCATTTATGCAACGGAACAACTTTCTGCAATGGGTCGAAGTATGGAGTAAATTTTTGGACCTCCCATACAAAATGTCTCATCACGTGACCTAACTTACTATGGGAAGTCCAAATTTGTTTTTCATGTTTCGAGCTATGCTTCTTGGGGAAATTTGTTCGGTTGCATGAATGGAGTCACTGGACAACGATGGGGCCAAAACGACTAAAATTTCACGGTGTATAAATAACTTTTGATGCATGTCAGACGGAGACAACAATAGAAGTGGAAGTGAAACAGGAGAACATAGTAAGCAGCGACGATGAGATATGGATAGTGCATACCGGAGAAGAACAATTGGAGAATATTCTCCACTCTAAAAAGGTAATAAATAATGATAATTCGTTATATTCCAGGTAACTAATTCTATCAGATAAATAATTCCGGGTTACTAATTCATGGACTGCAACTGAGAAAACGCTTAGATCGTGGTTAAAAAGTTTAATCTAATGTATTTAATTGATTCAGGCGTTACTTTGCGGAAGTTACAAGCACTTACCAAATTATTTTGCATGCTTCCGCTACAAGTTCTGTGCCCGAAAAAAATAAACATATAAGGTCAATGACCTTTAGTGATAACGGTCAAAGGTCAGAGGTCAAACCTTAATATTGATATATGCCTCGTCTAGAAGCGAAACACGTGTCGCATGTGCAAACTAATAGTGGCGGGCATGTTGGGACTAATGTAGTGGGTGCCTGCCGACAATAGCTTGCATGAACTAACTTGTGGCGGAAGCCTGCGAAATTATTTAGTAAGTGCTTTTAATCTAATGTTTTGATCTATTGTAGGATGTCGAAGAAATGGAAACATGCTACAAGAAAACACACAAGTGTATAAATTGCAGGTATTTCTGTGTTAATTTTTACGGTCGTTGTATTTTTTGATAAGTTTATAAATTTCACTGACAGTTTCATCGATGTTTTGGTTTATTTCTTAGGTTTCTCATTTGCTCTGTAGATTTTTCACGATTGTTTGTAGATTTCTCATTTGTATTTGTAGATTTCTCAGTTATGTCCATATGTTTCTCAGTGCCACTTGCAAGTTTCTCGGGTACATTTGTAGATTTTTCAGCAATCTTTGCACATTTCGCAGATTTCGCCTTTATCGGATTTTAAAAATCTCATGTACTTTTCTTAGTTATCTCCGCATGTTTCTCAGACCCTTATTACAGATTTCTCAGTAGTTTTCGTAGATTTAACAGTATAGTTCATGCTAAGTCCTATTTTTTAAAGCTGACCTTTATTTATTTACTTTATTCATACACCTTTTGTAGTTTTTTGAAAGAATTGCGTTTTATAAAATTCTATTCTTATATTACAGTCAAATATTCACATCGGCTGAAGTTTTTGCTTCTCATAAGTGTCGGAAACGTGGAAGAAAATCTAAAACTACAGATATTGTTATAAATAAAGATGACGTCATCAAGGTTAGTCTTCTATACATTTTATTTTTATTTTAAAATTCCTTCAGGGTCGGCAACGCGCTCGTGACATCTCCGGTGTTGCAGGCGTTCATAGGCTACGGTAACCACTTACCATCAGGTGGGCCGTACGCCTGTTTGTCTAATTAATTGTATAAAAAAAAAATATAAAATTAATGAAGTGTTAACAATAAATCCACAGCCCTTGTTACAATGAGAATGACATATTTCTTAAAACTAAGTTGTGTGGTAAATGACGAATTAAATTATATGAACAAAAAAAAAACACTGTCAATAAACTATTAACTAATTCATATTAAAAGTCGCCCGCGCTCTTAGAGACCGCACAAACTGACGCGAATCCCGCGCGACCGGCGGGACGCCCACAGAAATAACAATCGGTAGAATGGCCGTGTGCCAAAGTTAACTGGCTCGCTAATGACACTTGTACGGTGTTACCGTACAAATCGTCAACTCAGCAATTTACGCTATATGCGCACATTACTTATGACCTAATCAGTACACGTACACTTGGCTAGCATCGTGCCACACGTGTCCTCTTAGCAGCAATTATCAATTAATATCAATCAGATTATCATCAAATCATCATTCTTTTATCACTAGCAATTAATAGTTATCATCAGTGGTTTGTGAACCTATTGTATTGTGCGTTTTGGACAATATATCGGTTATCGGACTTAGTGGTTTCTATTACACTTCCATAGCAATAGCAATCACTATCATTAAATGTATGTAGGGGTTACCCATAGCGGGACACTACATATTCTTAGTTCTGTGGGCGTGCAGCAAGTCGCGCGGGATTCGCGCCAGTGTAAACAGTCCTTTAAAATTACCGAACGGGTATTCTTGCGATTTTCACTAATAGATAGTTATTTATTATTCTGTGGATGATTTAGATTTATAAAATACTAGCTGTTTCCCCGCAGCTCCGCCTGCGGTATATTACAAATATATACACAAAAATACAAATCTCTTTATAATATTAGTGTAGACTAAATGTTTTCTGCGGCTCCGCCTGCATCAAAATGTGCCTATGTTTGACTGCGGGTCTTCAACTATTTCTTCATAACAAATTTCATCAAAATCCGTTAAGCGATTTGGCCGTAATAGCGTAAGAGATAATCAAAATATACCGAAGACGTATTTTTTGTTTTGAAAATTAAACAAAGAATGGTAAAGATATGGCGCGTTAAAGTTCCGTGTGACGTCACAGCGTGCTACACTTTTTCGCAACATGTGACGTCACGAGCCCACACTCCTAGACTTTGATGCGTTATATCTTTATAATTTATCGCTTAATTGACAAAAGAAAACATACGTCACTAATATATTTTGATTTCCTAAAAGACGAACTAATTTTAATGTTTGTCTTTTGACCCTGGAAACTAGCCTATTATACAAATTCTTTCCAGTTAAATATAATTTCTGTTATTTTCATATTTGTACTTGCAGAAACCGCTAGGTAGACATAAATTGACTGAAAGGAAATCTAGTCATGATATGCTGATCGATGTAAGTGTATACATTTATTTTCAGCGTCTGTGTATGAATGAATGAATGAACACTTTATTGCACCATTTACAAACAAATGAACACATAAGTTAAAACCAATAGAACTAAATGGGAAATAAGGTTTTATTTATTTTTTCATGTACACGCTGTAACAGGATTTTATTCCTCCATGTCGAATGGGTTCCGTGGTCAATCGATCCTGTTTATATCTAGGTAGAGTTTTTCGGAATCGCTACCCGGTCTCGGATTTCCTTTAACGACCACCAGATGGCAGGGGACAATGGCTAAACGTGCCTTCCCAAGCACGAAATAACTTTATTATCAGACAATCAGGTGATTTAGCTACAGAAATAAGATTAGGTAGAAGTGCCACGTACCTGCGTGCCTCAGGTACTAAGATAAGACTCGAGAGGCTTAACTGGTCCACACAAGGCACTTCTACATAATCTTATTTAAGTGGATTTAATAATTCCACATCCCGGACACTCCATACAACAACGGCGAGCCCGATACCTATCTGTTACCACTAGGATTCGGTCGCGTCAATGTGTGTCACTTGTAGGGTTGATTATTCACCGTATCTGCGTCATAGTAGTCCTTTCATTGTTTTGTTCTCGATCTTTAAGGCTGGTTTGCACACGATCCAGTGCGGCGATCCAGTGCTTTCACGGACACGAAATCCACCCCACACACGCAAACGATATACTCACACATTTAAATAATTGTTTGTATGTGTATGTCCGTGAAAGCACTGGATCGTGTGTCGTCGTCGTTTCAGCCGCAGTCAGCCCACTGCTGGGCTTGGGCCTCCCCGTTAATTGAGGGTTGTTGCCATACTCGCCACGCTTGGCAGGCGGGTTGGCGAGCGCAGTTTCAGCGGCTTATCGTACTTCCGACGCTGCTGTCCATCGAAAGTATTCTTAAGCTAAGGAAGGGTGGGAAGTGTTTGAGTTTGGGGAAAGGATGAGGTACTAGGATGCTACTGACTCGGATGGACATGGGTTGACTCAGTAGCAGCTCGGGTAAGTCGGGCTCGCGTACCCGTGTGCTATGTATCCAAGCCATAGGACAGATGCTTGGAAACAACACCCCCTTTTTTGCTTTTACGCACAGAGTGTGGGACTCCTGGGTCGCTAATCGGCCCAGACTACCCACTAAACCCCTGCGGGTGCCGTCGGCCGCATTGCAGGGAGGCGTCTCGGATCTGACTAACACAAGACGCCTCTGCGACTGGCCGGTTTCTCACCAGAAACCGGACTCTCCACTCTCAGAGGCCCTCCGACACCTGGAGGACCTCTGCCACCGGACTGTTCCAGTCCCACCGCTTATGGGGGCGTTTCCAGGCGCGCTTGGTAGCGCCTGCGTCGCACCCCCCTCTCCGCCGCCGGATCGGGTCCGCGAGGGGGTCGTCCTCGCGGTCCCTTTCCTCGGCCTCCCTCTGCGACATAACAATCTCGCAGAAGGAGGCCATTGCTGACCAAGCTCTGTCGCTCTCGAGCATCGCGTTGGCGACACTCGGGAACGACAGGTCCGTCCCGCCAAGCGCGGCGGCCAACTCCTGGCGCTGCCGGCTCCACCTGGGACACCGCTCAAGGACATGTTGAGCGGTGTCCTGAGCCTCGCCACAGTCGTGGCAGCGAGGCTCGGCCTCCCTCTGGGCCACGCGGTGCAGGTACTCACCGAAGCAACCGTGCCCGGTGAGCACCTGCGTCATGCGGAAGGTGAGAGGCTTGCGCCGCCTCAACATCCACTTCTCCAGGACCTGACGCAGGGCCTCCACTGTTCGGACACCGAACGCTGCCTGCGCCAGGTCCGCCTCCCACCTCCGCACGACTTCCGCCTGCGCTCGCAGGCGCACTCGCCGCACGATCTCCGCCGAGGGGCGCTCGCCGAATTCCCTCCTGTTCACCACAAAGTGGTACACTTCGGCGAGCACCTCCGCCACCAATTCCCACGGCGGGTCGCCCGCGAGGGCCGTGGCCGCAGAGAAGGCCACTGTACGGTACCCCCGTATCACCCTCACCGCGATCACCTTCTGCGCCTGTCGCAGAAGGCGTTTGTTCGTCGCGGTGAGGGCATCCACCCAGATGGGGGCACCGTACATCGCCATGCTCCGGCAAACGCTAGAATACAGCCTCCTTACTTATAATATCTATCCGACTCTCATGACCGTCAACTTGGCTCTTCTAATTCTCTCTTACTAAGTACTCCTCTTTTTCGCACCAGTTTTATGGCTAATTCCTTCACTTTACAATCTACTCGACTTTGGAATGCTTTGCCTGCTGATATTAAGGAAAGTCCTAACAAATTTTTATTTAAAAAGCGGGCACGTGTGCACATTTTGGACTCGCTCGGTTAATGAAAACTTCTCAATGTGACTTGACTTCATCATTGGTATTTGTGGAGGTACAGATATAGGTATATATTTAAAATGAAACAGTATTTTTGTATGGTTTATGTATGTTTACGTAGTGTATGAACTTAAGCTTTTGATAAAATTTTCTTTATAAGTAATACATTTTTTCCCCCTTAACTTTTTTGCGCCAAACTATCTTTCCGTTTCTCCCAATGGTTGACTGGTAAAGAATGCTCTTAGCATTTAGTCCGCCAATTGTTATAAGTATATGTGTACTTTGTGGAACAATTAACTTTTAATAAATACATAAATATTAAGTTTTTGACCATTCACTTAACTTGTAATATTATTTAAAAAAAAAATAGTAATAAATAAATAAATTATAACATTTATATTCACGGCACTCCGGTGTCGTTCTTGCATGTCAGTGATGACTAAGCATGTGATACGTACATTGTAACTTTTATATCTAAGATCTATATTTGTGTCTATTTCCCATGTTTATAGCAAATAAAGTTTCTATTATATACTTACTAACAAATATAGATCTTAGTTATCTAAAATAAATCAAACAATTCAATCAATATTTTATTTGTAAAACATACATACAGCTAGCGTTGCCAGGCGTCCGGATAAAGCCGGACATAGTTAGGCTTTTTGATTGCGTGTCCGGCCAAAATAATCGGCGTCCGGCTTGTCCGGCTTTTGTTAGGCTTTTTACATTTTATTCAATTTAACAAGATTTAAGTTAATAATCAGAAAAGCTTTAAATACTGAGACACAAAATCCTCAATAATGTAGGGTGTCCGGCCGTTTTAGCCAAATGTCCGGATAAACTGGCTGGTCTGTCTGGCTATTAGGTTTGGCGACCTGGCAACCCTACATACAGGTGTTATAATTTTTTACATATAGATCGCTATGTTTTGCCGTGATACAGCATACAATAATTAAGTAAAGAATTTGAATTGAATTTAACCCTGTAATCATAAATTAATATTTATTTATTTATTTACAGCTACACACTACACTTACAGTTTCCCAAGTCGTATAGTGAGTTAAATAAGTACAATTAGTTGGTAATTGACAAAAAACGAATACATGCAGAATATGAAACAATTTAAATTTACATTGAATATGTCGACTTGAGGGAGCTGTGCAACGAGATGGTTGAGTAGCGTCAGGGTTTGATTGGTCGGCGCGTACCGTGAGTGCGCGCGAGACCAATTATTAATCTAACCCTGTAATATTATAATTATACAATACAATACAATACTACTCTTTATTGCATCAAAATACAAATTACATTAAACATTTTATGTACATAAAAATTGAGGTACAAAGGCGGGCTTATCGCTAGAGCGATCTCTTCCAGTCAAACCTTAGGGTGGATGGAAAAAACTTTAAACAAGGCGATGGCGCGAAATATATATATACCACATACATATAACATATACATACAAGTCTACGTAAACACTACATACAATCAAATAAAACAAAATATATACATAAATAAATTATCAACTTTTTATAACAGAGATATCGCAAGAAGAAGAATAGGACCCCCACTTCTGACCCTCAAATAGTGACGTGTCACAATTGTAATGAATCATTCACTTCGAAAGTCCGGCTCAAGTTTCACATGTAAGTATATGTTCATAATATGCTTAACCATACATAAATGCCGAATGCTTGAAAAAAACTTTGGTGAAATTTAAAAGATTTCTATTGCTATTCAGTGAGGCAGAGGCAGGGCTGCCAGCACAATGGGTACCATGTGGGTACCTAAAACCAGGTACTATCAGGGACGGCATTTTAAATTTTATTTTTTATGTGAACACTATTGTAATAATTATGATTTTGTGTTTTGTGAATAAATAAACCATATTAACAATACAAAAAATATATATTTATATTATTTATGCATATTTAAAAGAAATCACTATTTTTGTAACGAATTATTTCCCCCGAAATCATTCGATATCAAACGAAAATCATATTAACTCACCGGTGACTCATACTTTTCTAGTCTCGTAAAGTACTTTTCTCGCACACATTATAGGTACAACACTAACTCGGAAAGTACACCCATACTTACTCAAGGACGTGGTAGTATTCTTCCCGCCAAAAAAATGCTGGCTAAAAAGTTGTACGGAAATTCATTTTTGACATTGACAGATAAAATATTCAGAGTTAATGCAAGAATTTAAAAAATATAATCAAATTTCATACAAAATGATACGATTAATGCGTCAATTGACATGTAATTTCTTCATACATGTATATTTAGTGACCAATTCCACTAACAAACATTTTCAAAGATGGATTCCGTTTATACACGTCTTATTTTCCTTGCATGTGTAATATAAGGCACTATGTACCACTTGGTAGAAAACTTGCCCTCGTTAGTAATCGGTCACTTTCTTCCCTCGGTGAACAATGTACTATTATTTATCTCTAGGTATTTTATTAATTAGGAATTATGTATCACTCTTTAGAAAACCTAAACTATGCCCTCGTTAGTAATCGGTCACTTACTTCCCTCGGTGAACAATGTACTATTATTTATCTCTAGGTATTTTATTTATTAGGACAATTAAATTTCCATTGTCAATATTTAAATACAGATCTTAATAGGTTTGGAATTGGCTCTTTTTAAGTAGAAAGAAGTAAGATACAGCTATGTCTTTCTACCGTAGGCAATTCCATGAGACAACAAGCATGCTGTCAGACGGTCAGTACATATGCGCCGAATGTTCAGGAGTAACGTTCTCAACTGAAAGTGAACTATTCGACCATGTTCACTTTAAACACGACAAGCAGAAGAGATGGCACTGCCCAGTCGCTGGTTGCGGGAAGACATTTTATTTGAGGTGAGCTTTAAAAAGTTAAAAAAGAATGTCAACCAAAAATCGGTACCGATAAACAACTTTAGAATTTATTTCTATGGGGAATTTGTGACGTAAATCAATCGGAATTAAGCAGATTGTTAGTAGTTTTTTTTGAAACGGCCCTTTGACTATCTCCCTTTTAAAGTCAATACTAGATTTAGCGTGAAAGTGTTCAGAGAACATTACTACTAGAAAACAGAATAGTTATCCCTCAATGTCTTATATTATTTGCAATGGGACCACAAGAGATTGATATTCCGCGTAGACAATATGAAAAAATCCCCAACAGGGGAAAATATAATGATATTATTCTAAGTAATGTCATACATACAAATACTTATACAGACATCATCTGTATAAGTATTTGTAGGAGACAATAAGGGATTTGTTTATGTTAAAGTATCCCGTGTTTTACTACGATCCCACCTGATTTTAAGTGTAAATGTAGTCTAAGATAGAGCTCGCTGGCTCATTAATAGTATAGCTTTGAAGTGTAATGTAGTAGTAGCTTAAATTAGTTGATATTATATGAACATATCAATAATAGTCTTCATTCAGCATCCGTCTCGTCTCCTACAATACATGGCGACCCTGCCAGGTTTTGAACCAGGAATCTTCTAAAGTATTACAGAAGATAACCAGGTTATAAGAGTCTAGAAATACGTCTGCTTGTTTGTGCGTACCTTTGGGATTACGACAACATATAGAATGTAATCCTTCACCGTGCCTGATCGAGCGGTGACGAAAATGCTAGACTATTGTTATATTCATGGAACAATAACAAAGTGGAGATGTTATATGATGTCATGTGACGTCGTGTCTTTGTCAACGGCTGCCCTCCCCCGCACCGCATCACCCCGAGGGCCATATATAAGCCTGCGCGCGTCCACCAGAGGGCCTCTCTCGGATAATTTCGTCATCTCCAAGTAGACTGGATCTCGTGCCTACTTCGATCTCACGACCCCTATCTATATTTTTTATTAACGTGTATCCTTGAAGTCTAAATTTGTAAAGTAAAAATAATAAATATTGTACTATTCCCTGAAACCTGGATTTATCTTCTCTCCTCATACATACCTTAAGTAGAAAACTTTCACTTCGTTATAGTCACTATACCGTTGACCGTAACGGAGCATGTATGTATGTATGTAAAAATCTTTATTGTACACAAAGAACATAGTCCCACCAAAGAGCACCAGTCGATACGTCGCCTCCTCTTTGTAATTACTTCATGGTTATATCCTAATGATTTTTAGGGCAACACTGACTAAACACAGCCGCACTCATACGGACACACGTCGCTATGTGTGCGTCACTTGTGGCAAGAGGTTCTTGGATAAGCAGACTTTGGACGAACATGGAGTCACTCATTTGCAGGTATTCATGTTTATGCATAGTTCTTTCATAATCATTTCAGCCGCTGTTTGCCCACTGTAGGATATAGGCCCAGGGCTTTCGAGGATAAGCGGTTAGAAGCGATCTGCATCCAACGTTTGCCTGCAACCTTTTTCAACTAGTTCATGACCCTGTTGAAATCCTTCCCTACTTTTTCCCTTCCTTTAGCTTCAAAGACCCGTCTCTCTCATCTCCGAATATTAGATAAAGGAAAAAGCCTTTATTCTTTGTTTGGGTATAAATAATATGACAAAATAATAAAAACATTTTCAGTGAATAATGTTCAGAGGCCAGTTTTTCATCCCTTATTAAATTACGAAGTATTGAAAGCATTTACCCCTTGTTAACGCGATACCTACAGATTTCTACGGAACCCTAGGTGCGCGAGTCCGACTCGCACTTGGCCGATTTTTGTGAAACTGGTTTAAATAATTCTTTATAATTTTTTTTGTAATGTCTAATCATTTCAATACCGAAAGCTGGTGTAACCAAGTTTCCTGGTGTAATAAGGACATATCTTCTTTTTTGAATCCCTTTCTCCACTAAATATCTTTTCCCTTCCCCTCCTTTCCCCTACCCTTTTCCTTACAGATCAAACCTTTCCAATGCCACATCTGTCTCAAGCAATTAACCCGTCGTTCACGCCTCCGAATGCATTTAAGGGCACACGAAGAAGCTCTAACGCCGAAATTGGTTTTAGTTTGTGGCGTGTGTAATAGGGCTTTTAGAAATCAGGAGGATGCACAGGTAAAGAAAAATTAAAGATTATTTATTTAGGTAAATATATTAGTATAGATTTTGCAGATGGTAACATACAGTTATAGATTTTGGTGATGGTAACAGGTATTTATGAGACCCCGAAAATATCAGGTGGTATCTGGTTTGGTCTTCCCGCTGCCCATCTCTAGGTTTGGTCCAATCAAAGATTTATAGGTACAGATAGAGATCGAAGCGCTGCCGCAATGATAAAGATCCGTGTACAAAATTGGTGAAATGGGCTGAAAATTGAGCTACACTGGTTAAAATATAGCTTGATTAGAATTACAACAGGACAGATGTATTGATAACTTGCTGTTTCCTGCAGCTCCGCCTGCGTCAAAAAGTAGCCTATGTTTGACCACCGGGTCTTCAACTATATTCATACCAAATTTCATCAAAATCCGTTCAGCGGTTTGGTAGTGAAAGCGTAACAGACAGACAAACAGAAAGACTTTTGCATTTATAATATTATTAGTATTAGTATGGATGTTTTAGTTGATCTAGAAAAATTGTAAATTCGTAATACCCTGACATATAATATTTATATTATAATAATTATTATTGTAAATGTAAGCGATAAATAAATATATTATAAAAAAATAATAAAAAAAAAACTTAAATACGGAATAATAATATAACAGGAGCACGCTACAAAATCGACAGACTGTATTGAAGAATTCGCCAGTGAATTGAAGGAAGAAGGGGAAGAAACGCAGTTATCGCCCACCAGTGGGCTTGTAAGGCAAACTGTGCAAGTTGTTGGTTAGTAAACTTTTTAACAAGATCTTCAAATTCATACCAAATTTCATCAAAATCCGTTAAGCGGTTTGGCCGTGAAAGCGTAACATACAGGCCGACAGACAGATAGACTTTCGTATTTATAATATTAGTATGAATATGTATGTAAAAACATTATAACAAAACAGAACACAACAAGAGGCGGACTTATCCCTGATAGGGATCTCTTCCAGTCAACCCGAAAACCAAAGAAAAAAAAGAGTACATGGGCATCATAGAGTGTACAGTCCAATAGATACTATAAATATTAATAGACCGGTAAATGCAAAGTATTTATCAAAAACAATGAGCGCGTGGGCTATTTTTGAATATGCAAAACCGATGAGTCGAATGATTTCCGTTCGATTACGAATGATTCTGTTTCGCCCTACGTGTGAACGATTTTCAAACTCACCGATTTTGCATACTTAAAATTAGCCCTCGCTGTCAAGTTTCGGTTTTGGCAAATACGTTAACGTGTTTTACAGTTTGCGCTATCAACCCCCAGTTTTTGACAAATGAGGTTCCGTTATATTGACAGGGTTTTCAGACATGATTTTCCCTAGTGACTATAACATGGGAGCCTTCAAAAAGGGCGTGGAAAAATTCCTTGCGACATCTTCGGTGTTGCAGGCGTTCATAGGCTACGGTTACCACTTACCTTTAGGTGGGCCGTACGCCTGTTTGCCTACTTAGTTGTACATGAAAAAAATATAATTTAAAATCCTTAGAAATATTGATAGATGTAGATGAAATATATCAACACAATACGAAAACTAGTCTAAATTTTAAACAAAAAATGACAGGATTATGTGCGTATCCTTGTATCCACCTCCTCCATCCTTCTTTTTACAATGCGTTAGTTAAAGTTACTGTTAACTTGTTTGCAGAATCGCCGAAACTATCTAAACCAATAAAACGTCAAGTGGACAACTGTAAAGCTGAGCCGTTGCTATCGGTGATGTCGGACGAAGCCCGCGCCATCATCCGCGTGGTCGAAATAGAGAAGGCTTTTAGATGCGAGTACTGTGAAGAGTAAGTCATGTTTAAATGGTTAGCAAAATTGTAACTGTGTGTCTATTGTGTTTTTGGTTAAATATGTAGTCCGTTGGTAATTTTGGCGCACTAATTTAACAGATATTTCTGTTGCTTGGTCAAAAAAATAAACCTTTCCGAATTTTGACTTAAAATGTTAGTCCAAGGTGTTATGTTCGACAAATTTAGAATTCCAATTTTTTCTCTATTACTCTTTCTACAGTTAATCGGTCCACGACACCAATTTCCCTTGTTCCTTTATTTGTCCTAGTTATCTACGTTAACCTTTTTGTTCCTTCCATTTTGCCTTTTACAATTTTTTTATAAAATTTATTGAACTAGTAAAAACTAGCTGTTTCCCGCTGTGCCGCCTGCGTCAAAAAGAAGCTTATGTTTGATTTAAAGTATTTTGGGAAAAGTGATTAGGTGAAATTTTAATAAAATGACATGTGACATGGTCATTATGTATACAGGCCGATCACTATTCATAGGGACCAGACTTCTCAAGTTGCCCGTAACATATGTATGTATTAAGTACCGATATAGATACTTCAATAAGATGGGGATAATTCATACTAATGTTTATTTCTAGCGTGTTTTATTTAGAAGAGGGTCTAAACAACCATCGGGCTATACACAAGGGTGTTAAAAACCCCTTCACCTGCCATATTTGTAAAGTATCCTTCGCTACTTACTCTAGGTAAGTAAAAGATATTTATTTCATGTTAATTCTGTGTTTTTTTTTTTCAGTTTTGTAAGGATATTATTTAATAGATTCAGGCGTTACTTTGAAGTTAAAGCTACAAGCACTTGCCAAATTATTTTGCGTGCTTCCGCCACCAGTTAATTCATATATGTTCATATATGGCAATAGTTTGCATATTTATTTATTTATTTAACACTTCTTTGCACACAGTGTAATACAAATTAAATGTTACATAAAATGTAAACACAGTATGTATACAAAAGGCATAAACTAACTGGCAAGTGCAAACTAATTGTGGCGGGCATGTTGGGACTAATAGTAGTGGGTAGGTGCCGGCCGGCAATGGTTTGCATGAACTAACTGGTGGCGAAAGCACGCAAAATAATTTGGTAAGTGCTTGTAAGGATATTATTATTTCAGTCTGTATTTTTTAAACCCCTAGTGTATCTTTGGCTTTAAGTGTAATAAATAGTATTGTACTGTTTTCAATAGAAAGCGCTGACAACATCAGTTACGTGTTTTCTATGTTTGTACAATTTAATAAAGTGCTAGGTAGGTAGACCCTGCTATAGGGTCGATAAAACCTATTTTAAAGTTAAAACAAAGAAACAATATTTAAAGTTATAATAAACGATTGGATGATTGAAAGACCAGAAATAAAATAAAAAAGGACAATGCTCAAAAAACCCAGCGCCGGCGCGAAAGAGAACTTAAAACATACTGTGTTTTCTTCTATTTAACCTTATTTTTTACGATGATGTTTGTTTACTTCTCCCTTCACTGATACAATATGTCCTGTAAAATTCGAATGAAAATTTTACACATATAGCCATTGATTTGGATGGTGCTTTCTATGCAGTATTTAATTACTTATTTTTACCTATATTTTGAGTTACTACTGTTTCTGTTTCTATGTTCTTTGTGTACAAACATTAAAGATGTTTACATCACGGAGTAATAACAAAGAGGAGATGGCGTATCGATAGCTTCCTTACAAAAATTTTGTGAGGCTACGCGGGGCAGAAGGCAGACTTAAGGGGAGCTCGGTTTGACTGTGGCTCCGCCCCTATTGACGATCCCCTCTACTTACCAATAGTTGTCGCTAGCAAATCGAAGATTTCAACATAAAAATGTATTTCTTTATATTACAGATATTTTGAACATCAACAAAAAACACATATTTTGCGTAACACTAAATCATTCAAATAAACTCGAAAATATGTTATTTACTTACGTTTATTGTACATAACAGTACAACATTGAAGCACTTAAACTAAATGGTTTAAAATATTTTACAAAATATTCTAAGCTGAAACGAAACGTAAATTAGAAAAATAAGAAAAACATTAGTCACAAATCCCGCATCTTTCACATTGAACGAAAAAGACGTAAGCAACGCCCACTTCCGACGTCACTGCGCCAATGACCGTAACGGTGTACCAGCCGATACACCGTCTCCTCTTTGTATTTGCTCCATGGTTTACATACATACATACTTGTCTTTTGCACCTAGCCTGGCTTTTTTATTCATTCGGCATGAGCATTGTCCTTTAAGTTTTTTAATATCAAACAGGTGTACCACCCACAAAACGACACACGGTTTTTACAAGCGCCCTCTAGCGGAGGCTAAAAAGAGAGCCGATACTAACTTAAAGTCTGAAGCCGGCCCTGCAGCTACCGGTATCCTTGGATATGGAGGATTTCCCGTTGTGAAGCATTTCTTGTGCGAGGTTTGACTGTTAATTTAAACTCTATCAATTTTCAGATAGTCCGTAGATAAATAACATTTCATTTCGTCCATGCATGCTTTACTAGCTGCATCCCCAGTTTACGCTTCGAAGTCTAGGGTACGCTGTAATTCATGGACCTTGTTTTGGCGGCACTGGTTATTACAATGGAGCGACTGCTGTGTGACCTTGGTAACTCTCTTTTACAGGGAAAATAGACCAACAAGAACATTAAAGAAGAAACTATCTTTCCATTTCTCCCAATGGTTGACTGGTAGAGAATGCTCTTAGCATTAAGTCCGCCAATTGTTATAAGTATATGTGTACTTTGTGGAACAATAAAGTTTTAATAAATAAATAAATAACATTACCCGAGGTGTGTTAGTGGCCAACACGGTTAGATTTTTCAGGCTGACTAAAGGCATCTCAGCCTGACGTCTGACCAATCCTGGGTTACGATTAATCGCCACTTGACGCACAAAATCGTTACGGCTTTCGAGCACCTCAAGTTTCACTCTTTTAGTAATTCACTTGAATCTAATAACATTATAAAAATTACATTAATCTTCACCGTGAAATTTGAGTCGTTTTGGACCCATCGTCCAGTGACTCTATTCATGCAACCGAACAAATTTCCCCAAGGAACATAGCTCGAAACATGAAAAACAAATTTGGACTTCCCATAGTAAGTTAGGTCACGTGATGAGACATTTTGTATGGGAGGTCTAAAAATTTACTCCATAATTCGACCCATGTATCTTGGGGAAAGTTGTTCAGTTGCATTAATGGAGTCACTGGACGATGGGTCCGAAACGACAAAAATTTCACGGTGTATATAAATTGATCCAGTATTTATTCACATAGGATTGTGGCCGGTCGTATCTACATTGGACGTATTTACAAGTGCACCGGCGAATGAAACACGCGAACGATAACTTTTTGTACAAGTGTAACCAGTGTGATGTCACGTTTCCTAACAGGTAACCCTTAGATTGTCAAGATTATCAGATTATTAAATTATGAGATTATCAATTCAAATTGTAGTTTGTCAATATAGCCAAAGTACGTACAAGCAAAAAAACCACACATTATTTTGCTAATTTATATTTTAAATCATTTTTTACCACACAACAGCGGCGAGCGCCACACTACAACTACTACGATTGGGGCGCGAAAGCACGCGCGTCAATGTGTGTGTTACTCGTAGGGTTGGTTATTTACCGTATCTGTCATAGTCGCAGCGGCCGGGTGGCTGAAGCGACATCCTTGCATTGTTTTGCTCTCGATTGTCATTCTTAATCTGCGCGGTGAGGCGCGGTATCTGTTTCGGGTGGGAGGGTGTGAGCGTCCGTTCTGTAAGTTAGTACTATTAATAGTTCTGTGGTTTGTCGTTAAATTGCGGTATGTTTCTCGTAGTTGGAGTCTAGCCTACCACAGAAAGAAAATCCATTGCAAGGGTAACGATGACACTGGTTCTAAACCTGCCAAAGACGATTACAGGTAAGTTACATCATAATCCTAATCTTATGAAATTTCTCTGTATAGTTTTTAGATAATTGAAGCGTTAACGATTAAGACCCAATACGAAGAAAACTAGCAAAATTTCATGTTTTTCTATATACTAAAACTTAGACTTGAAGTAATTCTAAGCTTTGCAACATGTTTTGTGTTCACTAGAACTTTGACCTGAAGTAATTCTAAGCTTTGAAACATGTATTGTGTTCACTAGAACTTTGACCTGAAGTAATTCTAAGCTTTGAAACATGTTTTGTGTTCACTAGAACTTTGACCTGAAGTAATTCTAAGCTTTGAAACATGTTTTGTAGGTTTGTTTGGTAGATCCACAACGTGCCCGCCTTGTTGAAATTTTAAAATAAATCATCATAACCATTAAAAATCGTGATAAGAAATGATATCTAAAAATGGTTTTTCTTCCACATCTCTGTGAATACCATCTAGAAAAAATATTTCTATGTAAAAATATTATTATTATGATCTCGAAGGTGACCGCCTTTTTTATAAAAAGATATAGTTATAAAAATAAATAGTTTTTATTATAAATACCTATAGAAAATAACTAGGTTTGAACACCCTGGTATTATGATTATTTATAATTAAAATACATTTGAAGATAGGTATATCATATTGTATTTAGACAGTAATAAGAAAAAAGTGACACACATTTAAATTTAGTAAAATATATATCAAAATGAGAACAACCAGGATGTTTAAAATAAAAAAGGTCGAACAATACCTAGTTATATTGCTAATGTCAAATGTATGGAAAATGTCATTTGCTTCGTATTGGGCCTTAAGCGCGTAAAATACCTTCATACTTCGGACGAAAGTATTCTCGAAGTATTTAGCTGTGGAAATGCTGAGCGAGTCTAGTCGTCCCCTGACCTCGGCCGTTGTAACACGGTTAAAACGTCTGAACTATGAAGGTATTTTACGCGCTTAATCCTGTAATTTTATGTTCTAAATTGAAGAGTTGTAAAATTATTAATCGCATTAAGTTTGAGGAAAAATATTTATATCATAACTTACAAGTCCCTGTGGTACTATTAAAAGGGATTTTTTTTCGCTTCACTTACGCTTCTTTTTGAAAGTCGGTTGAAAAATACTGATAAAAAACCTAGTAATTAATTAACTAAATGATATTTTAGAATCCCATGCCGCGACTGCGATGAGTTTTTGCCAAACAAAACTGCGCTTTATAAACATAGGAAGAAAGAGCATAGTGACTCGTCACTGAATGTGCCTAGTAAACCAGGTAAAATTTGGGTGTTATTTTCAAGTATTTGAAAGTAATTTTAGTTAGGTGTAATTTTCAAGACATGGAAATATGGTACATAATTCCCCACTTTCCTTTTTATTCTACTTAGCAATGCGAAGAATTTGTAAATATACGTTGTCTGCTATAAATAATAGTTTAAATTAAAAAAGAAACAAATTTCTCACTATCGTTTACAGGTTTCTCGTCATTATTTTTGGTTTCTCACGAATTGTCATTGGTTTCTCAACATCACCTAAAGTTTTCTCATAACTTTCTTAGGTTTCCCAATATTTTCCCAGTTTTCTCATAAGTTTCTCACCATCTCGCGTGATATTTTAAAGATTTCCTCCAGGCTTCTCACCATTTCTCAACAGTTTCTCACAAGAGTTCATATGTTTCTCACCTCGCAGGAGATCTCTGGTGCGCCACTTGCGGCAAACAGTTCTTCAGTCGTGGCGGTTTGGATGCTCATCAAAAGGCCCATGTTGGTTGTTGTGGTGAACCCAGTTTGATGCTAGAGTAAGTTATTGGAGTGACCCTGCAGTTTACTTTACGCTTAAATGACTTTAGTTCCACAAACGGTGAACAGACATTAGCACTAATAAAATCCAGTTTGCACGAAGGAGATTAAAATAAATGGAATATGGACAAATACTTTCATTCAGAGAGGCAACGCAGCTAGCGTAATGGGTACCTTTGAACCGGGGACACATGGAGTAATTACAAAGGGGAGATGCCGTTTGAAATGGCGCAGTAATATAATCATTGGCGCCTCGCCGACACAAAAGTGGGCGGAGCTTGTCATTGCTCGTTCAAAAGCGTACCGAGAAACAGATCGCGAGCTTCTAAGTTTGTCACGATTTTCCACGATTTATTTAGGAATTTAGCATTGAATAATTTTATTTCATATAAATATAAAGAATGAAGTGTTGTGTGCTTCAGTGTAAAAACTTTTCTGACAAAAAATTTAAACATAATCAACAAATATCTTTCCACAGGTAAGTTGTACTTAGTTACGTTTTATAAATGTATTAATTAGAAATAATTTTCTTTGGTTTCTGTTAAATAAGATATATTTAGCGCTCTAAAAGTTATACCTAATATTAAAAACAACAGTAAGTAAACAGTAGTGACATCTAGTGTCGGGTGTCTGAAGTACTTGATAATTTGTAAATAACGTAGTACTGCTACTTTCCGTAAGATGGATATCATTACTTAATGGAGCCACGGCCGAAACCAAGCACCCCGCACGTCTGCCTTCCGCCCCGTGTAGCCTAACAAATGGTTTCTTACAAAACGCTTAGTACGGCATCTCCCCTTTGTAATTACTCCATGCGGGGACAATCCGGGGCGGAATTTTTGAGTAATTGTAATTTTTGTCTTTTCTGCTTGTAAATATATAAATATACTTTCATTCTTACTAATTCTAGACGTCATACATGTACGATATCATGCCATCACATTACTTTTTCGATTTTTAAACATTGTCCGTCTACCCAATTGTCCGTTATGTACGTCACTACTAATAACAATGAATTACCCTTTTCTTGTCATTTCCTCCGGGTCTGCTGGAAGAAATTTCTTTAGAAATAAGCAGCTCCCTTGTACTTTATTTTCCTCTTATGTATAATCCTTTACATTTTATTGTGTACATGAATAAAGTAAATAAATAAATAAACAATTCTGCATGTTTTTAATTTTCAGTGCCGAAACGCCATACCGTTCCAATATTGGCTCGCAGGTCACTGGGCGACCTTTTAGAAGGTAAGTTTAGTTTCAGAAGACAACTGGAGCCCTATTTTTGAAATGTATGACGACATTATGTCGAACGAAAATCGTTCGATATCGAGCAAATATTCGACTCGCCGATTTTGCGGGCCCGACTGTGGCAAAGTGGTTTCGTGTTTCATTTCATCTAATTTATTTGTATCTGTTTTTGTATCCATCCATACTTCCATGTCTGTCCGTCTATCTGTTACGCTTTCACGGCCTAATCGCTGAACGGATTTTGATGAAATTTGGTATGAATATAATTGAAGTGGTCGGCCGTGAAAGCGTAACAGACAAACAGACAGATTTCTTTTAACTATTTTAGTACTATTGTTAATCCGCCCAGTCGAGCAAAAACGGGGCACGGCCGTACCATCCTTTTTTCGAAGCAATTAAAAAGAATTGCAATTGTAATTCAACGCGGGAATGCAGCCAGTGTTCTTGGCACCGTGCCACACGGATATTGCTTAGATTTAAATTTTTAGTATGTATTTTTTAATTTTAAGTTTTTACTTTCAGTAAGTTTTTTTAAGTTTTTAGGTTAATTCGTTTGTTTAAGATATTTAAAAAAAAAATGACATGTCATTATGTCACTTGAGTTTTACTTTTCAATAAATTAAAGGGTCGGCACATGACATACTCGTCGAAAGTATTGAAACCTTACACGAAATTGAATAAAAATAAATCCGAAAAAGAATATTAGATTATCAAATAGACATTTAAAATTACGTAGTAGCTTCGTGTAGGTATTTGCCGTTGAAATTAGTATTAATATTTTTAATATTACAAGTCTGCGTAAATATTATAATATTGTATTTAATAGTTTTGTGTTATAGTGCAGTGTGGTAAGTACAAGTTTTGGTTTTATTACGAGGTTTTAGCATAAAGGTTGACTATTAGCTAGGTACGAGTATCTTATAAAATCACTACCCGTGATATTAAAATATAATGTTTAACTATGTATTAAAATTAAATAAATTTTGAGTTTTTATTAGACCTGTATGCATTTACCTATGTTTTACAAATAAAATATTGATTGATTGACTTATGTGACAATATGTTTTTGAAATTATAATTTATAAGAAACTAGCTGTTTCTCGCAGCTCCGCCTGAGTCAAAAAGAAGCCTATGTTTGACCCCGGGTCTTCTATATTTATACCAAATTTCATCAAAATCCGTTCAGCGGTTTGGCCGTGAAAGCGTAACAGACAGACAGACAGACGGGACAGACAGACTTTCGCATTTATAATATTAGTATGGAAGTATGGATATATGTTTTTGGAAACGTTGGTTATGTCTATTTTAATTTCAACTAAAAAAATACATTCATTTGATTGTATGTATGTGAGTAGGTGTATCGATATGAGAGTATTAAAATATTTTTTATTGAAGTAATCTAGAATTCCTCGCCATTTTCAAAAAGATTTTTCCAGGTTCTGTCGCGATTATTTTACTATTAAGATACAAAAATGAGCATTTTTAAATCAACGGTCTAATGTAACTTCATTTCTAGTCACTGCAAAAAATACATTTTCATCAACTTTCGCACGATGCTTATCATGCTATATCAACGTTTATTTCACGCCCTTAGTCGATCTCTCAATATTTAGTAAGTGTTAGGACTGACAGTTAGTTAGGTAATTAGGTCATATAGGATACCTATACACTTAACCGACACGCAGTATCCATACCACTTCACCACTAATCATCTTTCCTAAACAGTCAAAACGTAGTAAATTCTAAATCTCGGAATCAGTTACTTTTCAGTGTAGGTATGTACTCGTATCTATTGTTCCGTATAAAAATATTGTCAAAATGTGAACACAGTCAAGTTGCTTACTCATCTTAACAGATCGACATTGATGCGTGATCGATCGCTACCCGGAGTGCTCGCGTGGTCTTGCACGCGATGTCCCAAACGATTTCGAGCACGAAATGACTTGAAGACGCACGTGCGACTTAAACATCCCGCGTACTTGGCTGTCATTGAGGTAAAAAAAAATATCTCTGTGTTTTTATCTCAACCTCTATAACGTAGTTAATATTTACTACTAAAGGTGTGTGTGAGGAGAGAAGATAAATCCAGGTTTCAGCGAATAGCACAATATTTATTATTTCTACTTTACAAGTTTAGACTCTTATGGATATACGAAGAAATATGGATAGGGGTCGTGAGATCGAAGTAGGCACGAGATCCAGTCAGGCAGCCGCTATGAAATAGCCAGCCACTTAACTTTGAGATGACGAGATGATCCGAGCAGCCTTCTGGTGGACGCGCGCAGGCTTATATATGGCCCTCGGGGTGATGCGGCGCGGGGAAGCGGGGAAAGGCAGCCGTTGATGAAGGCACGACGTCACACCTCTCTCACACACTTGGCGTTCACGAAGCTACCAGCTGCGAATACAACCGGCGTAACGCTATAAATATGTAATACTCGTGGTGTTGTGGGCTACGGTGACCACTTACCATCAGGACTGTTTGATAACCAAATTGTTTGGGAAACGAGTAAGTGAAAGTCGATTGGAAAAGATCCTAGTTAATAAGATTCTCCGAGCTTGCAAGATTTGTATACGCACGTCCGACTCAAACATCCCGCGTACTTGGCTGTCATTGAGGTACTGTCTCTGTCTTTTTATCTCCTCTCTCTCTCACACACTTTAGCGTAAAATAACTTTTCTATAGTAATAAGTAATCGTTCTCGCGTGTCCCAAAAGTACACGCGTGGTCTTGCACGCGATGTCCCAAACGACTCCGAACTCGAAACGACTTGAAGACGCACGACCGACTAAAACATTACGCGTACTTGGCTGTTATTGAGGTACTGTCTCTGTCTTTCTTTCTCTATCTCTCTCTCTCTTATACTCTAGCATTTACTCTGCTGATATCTGCGTACATTCAGGAACTGTCATTCTTTCTTTATCTCTTTCTAGCGTGAACTCTGTAAATGTTTCTTGTCAAGTCGAGGTATGGTTAGTTTATCCCAGACCCACAGAAATGACAGGAGATATTGGACTCTGGTCTCCGAAATTAGCTGAGGATGCAACCATGAAACAAGTCTAAATCTTCGAGAACATAAACTGTAATTTTAATTGAATCGTCATGATCAATTTTGATACAAAGGTAGCATTTTTCATTGTATGACATGGCATTGTTTGCCACGCAGTTACTTTGACTACTTAGGGCTGATTTCACCAAAGTAAAGATAAGTTTTATTCCAAGGATGGCGCAATTTACTCTTGCATAATGAATTTCATATTTCACCATACAGTTAACCCGAGAATATACTGTTAATCCACGAATAATTTCGGTATAAGGACTCTGTCTCTAGAATGAAAATGTCTGCCGTTTAATTTTTTATCCTTAGATTAGTTACTCTTAGATACGAACGATGTTGGTAAAATCACCCCTTAGTTAGAGTGAAATCCACATATAAAGCCAAATTGTGCTACCCATTTTACTATACTCTTATCTCTCTCTCGCCACAGACAGACAGATTCTTCAAAAATACCCTTGTTTTCAGATTTCGGGGATGGACCCGTCACCTGAGGAAGTGATGGAAGTATTGCGTGTCAATAATATACAACACGACAGGATCATTGAGATCACAAAAATGTCTTTTCCTAAGGTAACAAACTCTTTTTTGTCGTTTAGTCGCGTAATGAACCGCCAATGCCAAATGCCACCTTAGCCTGAAAAGGCTAATTCGCGAAATGGCTAATTCGCAAAATGGCGAACTTTTACCAACCCACGCCGATAGATACTTAAAATTTGCCCAGATAGCTGTAATAAAAGGGGACCTTATGTCGGCCACGAAAAGTGCGACGGAAGGGAACAATATATAACATTTTATGAGATTTCGACTCGAAAAGAAGAAAAATACCTTCTACATGGCGTAAGTTTGAAAGTTGCCTCCATGCCTAAATAAAAATTATATTCGTAACTTATTTATACACCGCTCCACCAGCGTATAAAATAAATAATTCACGAATTTTGATATTTTCAGTGTATCACTCACTAGTTTAAAAAATCAAATTACAACTAAACTGTCCAATTCAAATAATTCATAATTTCTAGCACCTAACTGTTATCATAGATTTCACAGAATGTGACTCCTGCCATGAATGGAATCTTTAATTTTAAATATGTTACGGCACTATTTGGTCTGTTAATTTTGTATTATTATTTAATATTGTAACTACTTTTAAGTTTAAATGACTGTTTGTTGCCTGAATTAAAAAAAAAAAAAAAACTAGTCGGAAGCTTTTTGTAAATAGGCTACTAGACTAGAGTATTCATACTTGGACAATATTTGCATACGAAACAATATTATGTACACTAAAAAGTCACCGATTCTGAAAACAACAAAAAAATTAGTTGATAATTAAGGCAGTAATTGGGTTTTAAAGATTTTTCAAGAAGAAAAGTGTGAGCGTGGTGGGGACGTCTTGCTATCTCTTTTGTGCGCACGAAGCCAAGTGGCTGTGACGTCACTGCACACACAGTGCATCCTTTTCTTGTTTTTTGACAGTTTCCCCTTCGACCGAATTTCAAAGGCTTGTAACTTGCTTATTTGAGAACGGATTTTAAAAAATCTTTCGGGTTTCAGTTTCTGGTAGTGAAATATTTCATATAATTGATAAATAATTTAATTGATTCAGGCGTTACTTTGCGGAAGTTAAAGTTACAAGCACTTACCAAATTATTTTGCGTGTTTCCGCCACCAGTTAGTTCATGCAAACTATTGCCGGCCGGCACCCACCCACTACTGTTAGTCCCAACATGCCCTCCACCATTAGTTTGCACATGCGACACGTGTTTTGCCTCTACGCGAGACATCTTCAAGCACTAGACCAAGCAGTTAAATGATAAAAATAAATAGGCTACTTGACTATGTGCACATTTTGACAAAATTTGTATACGGAACAATACATACATTAAAAGTAACCGATACCGAAAACAACAACAAAATTGGTAATTAATTAAAGCAGTAATTAGCATTTAAAGTTTTCTAATGAAGAAAAGTGGAAGCGTGATGGGGACGTCTTGATATCTCTTTTGTACGCACGAAATCAAGTGGCAGTGACGTCACTCACCATTAAGTGCGTCCTTTTCTTGTTTCTTGACAGTTTCCCCTCCCATAGGATTTCAAAGGCTTATAAGATATTTAATATTGAACGGATACAAAAAATTCTTTCTGTTTTCGAATTCACGGACTCAAATTTGTAATATGAATAATAAATAAAAATTGAGTCAAGTAGCCTATTGAGTAGAACACCCAATTGAAAGTAGACCATTTTGATTACGTGTAAGAAAAAACCGAGAAAACGTTTATTAATATGTCAGGGAACGTCGAGTGTAATACCCACGTGCGCACGCGCACTGTCCCTTCTAAGCAACGTGCCGCAGCAAATCGTGGATTATCAACCCAAAACCGAGACCGGTATGTATTGGATTATTTATTTACTAATTATAAAAGAAATAGCCCTAGACGATGTGTGGAAGAAAAGAGGGGAGGATTTTACCCAGTAGTGGAACACAAAACAGCCAAAAAAAAGTTTTGTAAACAGTAGACTTCGCGTACATCCTCCTAATCTGTTCGGATTCCTATGCAATGCACCACTGTCTCAGTCTTTTGTTTTCCCTATCCTAAAGGTAGCCTGGAAGAGATTGCACTAGCGATAAGACCGCCTATCGTACATCTTTGTCACAGACAACATATCTTTGTAATTATCTAAGGTGCAATAAAGTGTTTTTACTTACATACTTACTAATACGGAATCTATTCATAAAACGCTACAGCAAACTTTTCCCTCCCCCCATTTTATTAAATACTACCTGTTTCCCGCAGTTCTGCCTGTGTCAAAAAGTAACCTATGTTTCGACCCCGGGTCTCCAATATTCATACCAAATTTCATCAAAATCCGTTCAGCGGTTTGGCCGTGAAAGCGTAACAGACAGACAGACTTTCGCACTTATAATATTAGTCTGGTGAACAGTAAACTTTTCTATCCCCCCTTTTTAAAACACAAAATATGGAATTTGATAACACAAGTGATGATACCCAAGTGTCTCAAGTGGAATAAACCATTTTTTCACAGCAAACTGTGGCAAACCCGACATACAATTTTTACCACAATTTTTTTAAATACTTTGTATAAATTACGTTTATATACGTATTTAAATCCCCGTTTTGCCCCCATTAATAACCAAAAAGCCCCATAACAGCTCTCGATAGAAAAAAATATAAATCAAGGTACACGCGTGCCAAGTTTCATAAGAATACATTCAGAAATGTATGTAATATTATCTACCATAATAGCATAATTGGCTAGTCTCGAAATGGAGACTTTCGCTCGCTCAGACAATTAGTTGCGGTTCCCCTTGGTTCCACCTAAATGTGTATGTACGGTCAGCAGCAAAAGTGCAAGCATAATCTGAATACAATGGGCTAGTTTCCAGGGTCAAAAGATTAACATTAATATTAGTCCGTCATTTAGGTTATGAAAATATATTAGTGACATATTTTTTTCTTTTGTCAATTGAGCGATAAATTATAAAGATATAACGCATCAAAGTTTAGGAGTGGGAGCTCGTGACGTCACATATTGCGAAAAAGTGTAGCACACTGTGACGTCACACGGAACTTTAACGCGCCATATCTTTACCATTCTTTGTTTAATTTTCAAAATAAAAAATACGTCTTCAATATTTTTTGATTATCTAACTGACGGACTAATTATATTTTTTTAGGAAACTAGCCTATTATGTTCTAATTATTCTACGTACTTTTGCAATGTAACTTATGTACTTTTGTAATTGACTGTACGAGTAGAGAGCTACGCTTTTGTTGGCGTAGTTTTTTTCATTGTTCCCGTTACGTTACGATTTTATATCGAAGGTAATTTTTTCTTATTCGTTACGTTTGTAAAAAAAGAAATTTATTTGTTTGAAATACATTAACAATACATCTTATCAATGTTTATGTAGTACATACATATCATCACGCCTGTTTCCAGTAGGGGTTGGCGGAGACCATGGAGTAATTACAAAGAGGAGTGATGTGATCATTGGCGCCTCGCCGACACAAAACTGGGCGGAGCTTGTCATGGCTCGTGCTCTATGATTGGGGCCACGGCCGAAAGCAAGCACCCCGCACGTCTGCCTTCCGCCCCGTGTAGCCTCACAAACGCTTTCTTACAAAACGCTTATTACGGCATCTCCTCTTGGTAATTACTCCATGGCGGAGACTACGGGAATTTCCATATGCCACGATCCTTACAGTTCTACGCTCATCACTCTCGTTATGTTTACTTATGTAAAGTAAAAAGTATACAATTTTCAGATTTATCTACTACTACTGACTACCCGTCCTTCAACATAGTAAGATCGCCTCACAGACCCAAGATACTGCAAAAAGACGACAGCGCCCAAGAAAAATATACCAATGCAATGAATGATCAAGGAGAGGTAAGTCTAAATTAGAGATGGGCCGAGTACTACATTTACCGAGTAACCGAATACCGAGTATTATTCGGTTTTGCCTTCATAAAACCGAGTACTCGGCCAAGTAACTCGGTTCTGTAAAATGTATCAAAAAGACGAAAATGAACCGAATGCGAATGTGAACATTTCAAGACAAGACGACCATGTTGCTTTTTGGAGCTGCTTCAAAGAACTGGCTTCTACTATTAAAGTTGTTTTTATTACTTACTAGCTGTTTCCCGCAGCTCCACCTGCGGTATATAGCCTATGTTACTCAGGGTGAATGTAGCTTTCCAATGGTGAAAGAATTTTTGAAATCGGCACAGTAGTTTTTGAGTTTATTCATTACAAACATACACACAAAAATACAAATCTTTCCTCTTTATAATATTAGTGTAGAAGTGTACATGTAGATAGTGTAGAACCCTTTGAACGCAAATATGAGACGTCATTAATACATGTAATCAGTCAGATACGCCATTGAAAAGGTTAAAATACTCGGCGCCAACACTCTGCAGTTGAACAGAGTTATTCGACCGAGTACGAGTACTGATAAACGTGCCGAGTATGCCGAGTACCGAGTACTCGGCCCATCTCTAGCTAAATAAAAATATTTTTTTTTTTTTTACGATTTCTTATGTTTTCGCGATCATTACACATTGATCAAACTATTTGTGAATATGAGTCCACGCTGTAAAGTGTTTGATATATTCGGTGTAAATAAATCCATACTAGTATTATAAATGCGCAAGTCTGTCTGTCTGTCTGTTAGCTTTTACGGCCAAACCGCTGAACGGATTTTGATGAAATTTGGTATGAATATAGTTGAAGACCCGGGGTTAAACATAGGCTACTTTTTGACGCTGGCGGAGCTGCGGGTAAAAGTTAGTAAGTAATAAACGCGATACAAACCGTATTAAAATTGTTTATTTTTTACACATTCGTCATTGTCTTTGCGGTTCTCAGGTTGCTTTCCAAGTTTAAACGTAAAGTATTTAAGAATTTAGAATTATTTGTTATGCACATGTTAGCTAAATGTCCTGTTGCGTGACTCATTCTTTCACGCTAAATGTCAAATAGAAGAGAAACGGTCGAAACATATTTTAGCTATCATTGGTCTTAACGAACATTTAAAGAACAACGAACGGGGGTAATTTTTGCTCAATTTTTTTTTATAAAACTAAGTAGGCAATTAGGCGTACGGCCCACCTGATGGTAAGTAGTTACCGAGCCTATGAACGCCTGCAACACCGGAGATGTCACGAGCGCGTTGCCGACCTGTCCGCTGTCAGCACAGCGACCCCTCTGGAGCCTGGCGACCTACTCACCAGCAGGAACACAACACTGCATCATAGTGTTATTTGGCTGCGGTCTTCTGTAGGGTGGAGGTACTTCCCCAGACGGACTACTCCTTACAAAATGTCCTACCTCTCTAATTCATTATTATCAAGTTGGTTACATACACAGACGTTTTCGGAATCGCCTTTTGGCCTACTAGACGACAGCCGGGACCGAGGACTTAACGTGCCTTCCGAAGCACGGAATGTTTATTATCAGACAATTAGGTGATTCAAGCCTGCAATGTCCTAACCAAACTGGAAACGAATAAACAAAGTATGCTTCCTAACGGATTCGAACCCATGATTACTGTTTTCAAGCCACCACTGGACCACAGACAGTTCGAGCCTATCACGGCTATTGATTCTGTGTGCTATGTGCCCCGCTCACTGCTAATTCAGTTTAAATATAAGTAATTATATTTCACAGTTACCTATGCTGGAAGGCGAACGCATGTTAAGACTACAGTTAGATGAAGCCGTTATGTTTAATTGTTAATAATAAATGTTACGATTGTTTACCTTTATTGTTGATTGATTTATTTATAAATCTTTAAGGTACCACAAATAAAAAAAAAATGGCTAGTTTCCTAAAAAAAATATAAAAAGTCCGTCAGTTAGATTATCAAAAAATATTGTTGACGTATTTTTTCTTTTGAAAATTAAACAAAGAATGGTAAAGATATAGCTCGTTAAAGTTCCGTGTGACGTCACAGTGTGCTACAATTTTTCGCAATATGTGACGTCACGAGCCCTCACTCCTAAACTTTCGATGCGTTATATCTTTATAATTTATCGCTCAATTGACAAAAGAAAAAATACGTCACTAATATATTTTGATTCCCTAAATGACGGACTAATTTTAATGATAGTCTTTTGACCCTGGAAACTAGCCTATTGGCGGACTTAATGCTAAAAGCATTCTCTCCCAGTCAACCATTAGAAAAAACAGGAAAGTTTGTGTGATTAAGTTATGTGTTGATTTTTTATATTAATAATAATATAAGGCAAAAAGATCATTCATATTGCGTGAGATACATGGTCAATCGACCCCATGGAGCAATTACAAAGAGGAGATGCCGTTTAAAATGGCGCAGTGATGTGATCATTGGCGCCTCGCCGACACTGCAGTGGCCGGAGCTTGTCATTGCTCGTGCTCCACGGTTGGAGCCACGGCCGAAACCAAGCACCCCGCACGTCTGCCTTCCGCCCCGTGTAGCTGAACAAATACTTTCTTACAAAACGCTTATTACGGCATCACCCCTTTGTTATTGCTCCATGATCGACTCAGTGCACCCGGGTAAACAAAATATGCTTCATGTGAGAAACGAACACACGAACTCCGGGTCGAAGGCGAACGCCTTAACCACTGGACGAATAAAATATATCCATACTAATACGAGGGTCAAACTGAAAGTTCTTAGAAAATCAAAAACTGAGCACACTAGCAAGTTATTCCTTTTATTACATCTTTTCAAAATAGTGTCCTTTCACGTCAATACATCTCTGCATCCGATGGAACCACTGAGAAAAGCACTTTGCCCACTCGTCTTTAGGGGTCTCTTCGTCGGCGTTTTGAAACGCAGCCACTGCTTCCTCGGCGTCCATAAAACATTTTCATCGAAGTTTTTCTTTTATTTTCGGGAATAAATAAAAATCGCAAGCTGCGAGGTCGGGGCCATGGAGTAATTACAAAGAGGAGATGCCGTAATAAGCGTTTTGTAAGAAAGCGTTTGTGAGGCTACGGGGCGGAAGGCAGACGTGCGGGGTGCTTGGTTTCGGCCGTGGCTCCAATCATAGAACACGAGCAATGACAAGCTCCGCCCACTGCAGTGTCGGCGAGGCGCCAATGAGCACGTCACTGCGCCATTTCAAACGGCATCTCCTCTTTGTAATTACTCCATGGTCGGGGCTATATGGCGGGTGACCTAGTAATTCCACGTTTGATGTCGCCAAATAGTCGATCGTTCGCATGGCGGTGTGCGACGAGGCGTTGTCGTGGTGAAGGAGGATCCTACTGCGAGGTCGTTTCTCCCGAACTTTTTCCAAGACAAGTGGGAAACAATTGTTAGTATACCACTCTGCAGTAACTGTTTTTCGATCCTCTAAAACAATTGTCGCGTAATGTCCGGTCCTTCCGAATAACGAGACCACCATCTTTTTTCCCACGCTTCGACCTCTCTTCACTTTAGTTGGCAACTCGTTGGAAGGAAACACCCACTGAGCAGACTGTCTTTTGGTTTCGGGATCATAACAGTAAATCCAACTTTCTTCACCCGTAAGTATGTCAAACACAGCATTTGAGTCACCTCCGTTAAATCTTTGAACCATTTCACGGCACCAATCAACACGACGGATGTTTTGGGCCTCGGTCAAATCGTGAGGTATCCACCGGGCACAAAGCTTCCTGACCGCTAAATGTTCATGCAGGATTTTGTGCACTTGGCTCATACCGATCCCTAAACTTGCCCGAATCTGCTGATAGGTCACTCTTTTGTCAGTATCTATCATACGCCGCACAACATGTTATCTTCAGTCGTCGCCGTAGAAGGCCGTCCCTCACGCAGATCATCGGTGAGATTAGTGCGACCACGTTTGAACTCATTAAACCAGTTGTAAACAGTGGCACGAGATGGGGCTTCATCGTGAAAGGCCAATCGAAGTCTTTCATAACTTTCTTGTTGGCTTAAATGACAACGAAAGTCATAAAAAATGATTGCACGAAAATTTTCTCGCGTTAAATTCATGCTGACGTGACACAGCCAATTTTCAATTTGCCGCCAAATCGTAAAACAAATGACAAATTAATAAAATACATACTCAATAATATTGGCAAAGAGTTCCATTTTCAAAATTTAAACTTATTTTTTTATTATACTGTTTACAAGTGGTCAGTTCTAAAGACTTTCAGTGTCGCCCTCGTATTATAAGTGCGAAAGTCTGTCTGTCTGTTACGCATTCACGGCCAAACCGCTGAACGGATTTTGATGAAATTTGGTATGAATATAGTTGAAGACCCGGGGTCAAACATAGTCTACTTTTTGACGCAGGCGGAGCTGCGGGATAAAGCTAGTATTTAATAAATATCGATAGGATAAAAAAGCAGCAAACATTAAATGAAGTGAATATTATTGGCTAGACTGGTATGTATTTGGCGGGGTCGTCGGAGGGTTGTGTACTTTTTCACTATATTTAAGAGCGCTACACGGACACACACAGTCATACACAGTACATCACACGACACTAACACACGTGAAGGTGCTTATTGACGGCTTGATCAAGCAGTTGAGCAGTGGGGAGAAGCGGAAATAGTCGATAATCTTCACATACATACTAAAATTCTGTCTGTCTTTCTGTCTGTCTGTCTGTTACGCTTTCACGGCCAAACCGCTGAACGTATAAATATAATAATAATAATAAACTATTTTATTCAACCAACCACGGATCATTTTGTTAGTAACAATGAAAACTTACAAAAACTAGCGTTAGTAAACAAAAAGAAAAACATTAAAAAAATAAAATAAAATAAAACGCGTCACATTTCTCTGTTATTTAATATGTGGACCATTGAACAATGGTTTTAATGGTAATTAAAATATAGTTAAAGACCCGGGGTCAAACATAGGCTACTTTTTGACGCAGGCAAAGTTGCGGGAGACCGTTAGTAGTTAAATAAATAAAATCATCATTTCATTTAAAACCCGACCAGGTAAATAGCAGCCTTGTCCATATTGCGGAAAAATATTAGAACTAATTTCTTTTACTGGCAACTAGGTGTTCAAGTAACATTCCGTCATCTTAAATTCTCAATGTCATCTGCCAAAAAGAGACAGGAGTAGACGTTATGTATATTGTGATTACCAAAATTTAACAATATTTACCAAAATGGTAAAAATAATAAATAATAACGAGAGAAGATTGATTGATATAAAAGATGCGAATGAAAACGAAGGATTGATTTCCATTTCATTATTGACATTATCAATTTTGTGGTTGCCATGACACATACAACATGTTGCCACCTAAAGGCGATCAGTAGCGACGCCAATGCATGGTTTTTAGTTTCCTGGTCGAGCTATACATTGCCCATCGACCATGTTCACCCTGGTGTACAAAAAATAAAATAAATAATAAACCAGTTGTACTTTATCACTATATTTAAGAGACGCTACACGGACACACACAGCACATCACGCGACACTCACACACGTATAATCTTGGTGCCGGGCTCCCACTGGTAGCCCCCCCTGCCTATGAAGCTGCTTACTGACGGCTTGTCGTCCTCAGGCCTGGTGAACACCACGGCTGTTGACGGATTCCTGGAAAAGGGAGGGTATATTCCTCTTATTCAATTTTTCGAAAGGTTGCCTCTAAGAAATTGCTATTGCGAAAAGGCCGCCTTTTGCGCAAGGTTTTTTTCTTGTAATTGCTTGTATTTGACAATGCATCCTTGTTGTTCAATAAAGAGTATTGTATTGTATTGTTACAAAAGAGGAATAGATAAACCGTTTCTTCAGTCGTAAATATATGACAACGATTTTCGTCTAAGCGTGCGGAGCCTTGGATATGCTGTAAGACATGGGAAACCAGACAAATAGGATCATGATGTTGTTTAACGACCACTAAATGCCAGTCGGGGCCAACGACTTAACGTACCTTCCGAAGCACGGAATCATCTTTATTATCAGACAATCAGGCGATTCAAGCCTGCAAAGTCCTAACCAAACTGGAAACAGCTAAACAAAGTATTGTAAAGTCAAAGACAGAATTATTAATAGTTTTAATGTGACGACTATGACGCAGATACGGTAAATAACCAAAAAATAACACACATTGACGCGTGTACGTACGCGAACGAATCGTAGTAGCTATCGCGCTCGCCGCTGTTGTATGGAGTGTCCGGGGTGTGACAATACAGAAATATATAAACGGTTTCTTGATTCGTAATTACTGTGGGCCTTCGCAGAGGCTGGGGATGTTTACTCCACCTGCGAGACCATAGGCTCCTTATCCAAATAGTGCAAATGGTTCCCTGACCAAGGATGTCAGAGACCGGGAAGTGGAGAAGAAAAACCTTCATCTGGTAATATGAACTTGGAATATTTTCCTTGGGAACTCCTGCATTTGGAACTGCCTTCATATAATAATCTTCAGGATAGTCGCCTTCATTTGTGTCCTGTAGAATCTGGCGAAACAAGTGTCTACCTAAGCCGTCTCCAATGACGATAGAAGTGCAAACCCAAAAAGAGCTGTCTTGACGAACATATGTATTGACAACACAACCAAAATTACCTAATACCGAACCAAATGGATAAGAAAACCCCTCACCTGGTGATGGTCTGGTCAGAGACCCTGGACTCAGTCAACGTAGACCGCGTGGTGATCCTCTGCAAGTTGTCGTCAGTATCGGAGTGCAGCGGACACTTGGGGCTCATGATGCCGGCGCAACTGTGGAACTTAGAGTATTTCCCGTGCGAACGGTGCTCGAGATCCATATGGAGGCTGAGCTGACGTCTGCAAGGGATTAGTATGTATGTATGTCTTTATTGTACGCAAGGAACAGAAAAAGGGAATACAGGGTACAACAAAAGGCGATTTGTTGACGATGTGTCATACCAAGATGTGTCACCCTGAGACACATAGGGAAAAAATTATCCATGTGTCACACTGTTACACATCTGCACTCTGTATTCCCGTTGAGTGTCAGAAAATAAATATAATTTTAAATAATAAAAAGATATTTGGAAAGTAATATTTTCGATGCAATTTTCTCAAAAACTATTTGAAGTTGTATCAGCAACATAAAAAGGCAAAATATAACAGACTTTTTCAATTATTAAGAAATATACTGAAATAGTACTCGTTGCATAATAAGGGTTCTTACAATACGAGTGTAAGTTAAAAACACAAGCCGTAGGAGAATTTTTTATAATATTACACAAGCATTAGACCAGGGTGACACATCTTGGTATGACACATGGAGTAATTACAAAGAGGAGATGCCGTTTGAAATGGCGCAGTGACGTGATCATTGGCGCCTCGCCGACACTGCAGTGGGCGGAGCTTGTCATTGCTCGTGCTCTATGATTGGAGCCACGGCCGAAACCAAGCACCCCGCACGTCTGCCTTCCGCCTTGTGTAGCCTCACAAACGCTTTTTTACAAAACGCTTATTACGGCATCTCCTCTTTGTAATTGCTCCATGGTATGACACATCAGGAACAAATTGAAAAGGTGGATTTATAATATTTATTAATAGTGATCTCCTTCAGTCAACCAAAAAATTACGAGATTTCTAATTTAGGTTAAAATGAGATTCGTATAAATTCATCATCACAGCGAGTGAGCTACATGGTCAATCGACCTTGCAAACCCCGGTGTTAGAGTATTTTTGAAACTGCCATTTTGATCTGGCCACTATTATTCCATTGTTACTGATAATGAAAATGACAATTTCATATTTCATCTATCTAATCATTCTCGCTGTGGCATATAGGTAAAGAAGAAAGCTAAGGAATATTAAGGGACCGCTTAACCCTCGATAAGATTGGGATTAAATTGTTAGCATGTGGATACCAATTATGGAAAATTGAATACCTCTTGCGTAAAAAAAATATAATTAAAACCAATGGATTTAGTGACAAGATAACCAACAACAATAATGATTACCTTGACATAAATCCACACAAGTCTTTCGCAATACGCATAGGATTATAGCTATTCTTTTCGCGCATAATCTTGTAAGTACTTACATAAATATTCAACACTGTTTCCCGCAGCTCCGCCCGCTTCAAAAAGTAGCCTATGTTTAACCCCGGTAAGTGAAATTTGGTATTCATACCAAATTTCATCAAAATCCGTTCAGCGGTTTGGCCGTGAAAACGTAACACATATATATATATATATATATGTCTGTTACGCTTTATAGAGATACAGTCTGTTTCCCGCAGCTCCGCCTGCTTACCTAAAATCAAAGTTTTCCCCGCAGAAGTTACAGCAAATCGGCGATCCGGACTTGGAAGTCACGTCTGAGTCTGCCGTGGACGAATACAGTCTTCTGTCGAACTTCCTCCTTCAACAGAAAGTTTTACACTATAGAACAGGAAAATATTTTATGGGGTTTGTAAAAATAGTCAAATTTTAATGATCAAAGTAGTAGTACAATCGTAATAGTCCGTTCTGTACGTTAAGAACGGACACTCACACCCTCCCTCCCACCTGAAATAGATACCGCACCGAGCCGCGCAGATTTAGGGAAAACATCGAGAGTAAAACAATGCAAGGATGACACTTCGTATGAGAAATTGAGTAATCGTTATAAGAAATGAGCCTTTTAAGACGCAGAGCGTACAGTTAAAAACTAATATTAAAAATAAACTCAAATCATATTTCTTGCACAACCTGTAGATGCTTTGATAAAGAACAGGTTTGTATGGTTTGTACTTTGTACCTACTCGCAGTAACCACTATGCAACTGATATTTGCTGACGGCCTCAGATACCTAAATGTGGATGTAGTATTATTTATCATAAATATAAGTATACTAAATGTAAGATGTAGTATTTCTATGTGTTAATAGATTTATTTTTTTATTTTCTTCTGATTGCACGCAGATGTACACATGCATCCGGATAATCCTCCGTGGTTTTTGGATTGCAGTATATATTTATTTGTGTTTTGTTTTTTTATACTTATTAGCGACGTGACTGAAAACACTACTCACCTTGATTTGTATAGAGTTAATTAGTATAGTATATAGTTAAGTTGCTATGTATATCAAGGTAGATAAGGTAATTTTTAAGGTCAAATAAATGAAGGGATTATTATTAGAATAGGGTAATAAGTGTAAATATAGCATAGGGTTTCTTATTTTTAGCATTAAGGTATTTTATAAGAATTAATTTTGTAATTGTAAGTAGCACTATTTGATTTTCGAAGAGCGTTACCATAACGAGAACCAAGGTCTTTTTTAAGTAAATATGGTAAAACTCACATTCCGAGAATCAAAAAGCGTTACCGTAACGAGAGCCGAACACAAGATTCCACGACTGCCGATAGATGGCGCAGTTACGAAATAGAACTGGCTATGCAGATTTTTACTCGCGAGGTAATAAGGTTCGACGCGATTTTGAGTCGGCAGTACTGGAATCAATTCGGCTCTCGGAACACTTGGAATGGAAGAAAACTAAGGAAGACGAAATAAAGGAAGTGAATACAAGTGATCTTTAATTTCGGACCCGGATCCCTGCTCCAGTGCTCAAGTGAAGTGTCAGTGAAGTGTCAGTGAATATCGTCGGTCGGATCGGAAGCTAGGACCCCTGTGCTCGGAATCGGACCCCTGGATCTCAGGAATAGGACCCCTGCTACTCGGAGTCGTCGAGATCGGACCTCTGCTCGGATTGTCGGCGGATTAGAAGATAGGCCCCTCGCTCATCCTGCTGGCCCGCCCCCCCCCCCCCTCATACAGTCCACTCATCGACGTCGTCCTCGGCAGCCGGAGCGAAGCTAAGCAGCCCGAAGCCACGCCGCATCAAGCTACGCCGCCCGCAGCCACGCCGCCTCAAGCTGCGCCGCCTCGAGCCAAGCCGCCTGAAGCTGAGCCGCCTTGTGCCGAGCCGCCTGAAGCTGAGCCGCCCGAAGCTGTGCCGCCATAAGCTACGCCGCCTGGAGCTGTGCCGCCTGAACCTAAGCTGCCTACGCTGTCGCTCGTCCGCACCTGCCTTCGCCCTTTACTACTATAACGTGTTAAGGACAGATTGGGACGACTGTGCGCCACCAACAGCGCGCGCAACGCCAACCATAGTTGGTCCTTCGAGCCGGATCAAGGAAGAGGGATGCCTACAACCAGGTCGACAACCGCCACAGCTGGAAAGTCCGCCTCGACTGATTGGAGCATGAACACGCCAGCCGACACAGAAACCACCGGGACAGGGATCTCGACCCGATCGACGATAACAAGAAGAACGCCGCCGCCATCCCGCGCCGCCGAGTCGTCTCCCTCCCGCACCGCTATGGGGGATCGTGCCGCGTCGGTCATGTTTGTGGAGGGAGAACTCGCCGCGCCCGTTGCGCCTCCAGTACCCCCCGCACCCGTCAATAGTGGGTACATCGCGCCGCGTTCCGGTACCATTGGCGAACCGCTCACGCCTCTAACTACGCGCGCTATGATTCAGCAACACGACGAGTTGTTGAGTCGCATCTCCGAATCCCAGAAGCGCCGCCAAGGACAGCCTGCAGTTCCTGATGTGATGGAATCCGGAACGAGTGCGAGGCCCACAGGAGCGCGCCCAAGAAGACCGAACATAGAAACACAGTCGGTGCGTTCATCGAAACGAGCTGCATTAGAAGCCAAGATGCAACTCGCCCGCAGGGAACTAGAAGTAGCAGAAGCCAGATCTAAGGTGGCTCAAGCTGAACTGGAACTGCTACAACTGGATTCTGAGGAAGAAGAAGACTTCGTGCATGAAGAGCAGACACAGATGCATGTGCAGCAATGGTTGGATCATGCAAACACTGTGAAGGTTACTCCACCTAAGGAAAAGAAGAGTGACATTGAAGAACTGGCTCAAGTCATCAAGAAGATGTCAGAGAAGTCATCGGAGCACAGCCTTTCAAAACATATGATAGAGCTTCCAAACTTCAACGGTGCAAGTGAAGAGTGGTTAGCGTTCAAGCGATCCTTCGAAGACACCATGAACGCCTTCACCGACGTGCAGAATTTGGCGCGCCTGAGAAGGTCTCTTCAAGGGAGAGCAAGGGAAGCAGTGAAGAGTCTCCTATTCACTGCCAAGACACCGCAAGAAGTAATGAAGGGATTGGAAGCGCGCTTTGGACGACCAGGAGCCATAGCCTTAGCGGAGCTGGATAAATTAAAGAGTACGCCGAAGATGCAAGAGACGCCGAATGATGTGTGCACATTTGCTAGCCACGTCAGAAATTCTGTGGCAACAATCAGTGCACTTGGAAAGGAACAGTACCTGAGTTCGCCAGAAACAATGAAGGCGTTAGTGGACAAGATGCCAGCAAACATCAAGTACAGATGGTTTATGTATCATCACAGCCATCGAGATGAAGAGAAGCCGGAGCTCATATTAATAAGGGATTTTCTGGACATAGAAGCTGACATGTGTGGTGACTTCGCCCCTCCTGAAGTATCGTGGGATGCCAAGAAGAGCGCAATAAGGAAGAGTGTCCATACAGTTCAGGAGAAAGAACACAATCAGCAGCCAAGCAAGAAGACAGAGTGTCCAGAATGTCAAGCAGAGCATTGGATCTACGAGTGCAGAAGATTTAAAGAAGCAGATATGGACAAGAAATGGGAAATAGTGAAGAAATTCAGACTATGCTTCAAGTGTCTTCGTTTTCGGCACTCAAGACAAGGATGCAGGGCTCCGGTATGCAAGAAATGTTCGAGATGGCATCATGTTAGTCTCCACTCAGACACACCTCCAGCAATTAAGAAGCCAGAAAGGGACGAAGCCAGCTGCAACGTGGTACATAAGGAAGAGCCCACAGGTGAAGTCATCACATCGGTGCACACTACAAGCGATGGAAGAGCATACTTGAAGATGATTCCAGTGGACGTCTACGGGCCAAAGGGAACAGCACGTGTGCTGGCCTTGCTGGATGAAGGGTCCACCATTTCACTCATAGACTCTGCTATAGCCAAGAAGATTGGTGCGGAAGGAACAGCTGAGTCTATAACAATAGAAACCGTCGGAGGAAGAGGCTTCAAGAAGACGGATTCTCGAAAGGTGGAAATAAGGATTAAGGGAGCTCATCGCAAGTATAAGCAGTCGATGAGAGTAAGGACAATCGATGGCTTGAAATTATCGAAGCAAGAAATAAATGAAGAAGTCCTGAGAAGATGCGATCATCTCCAAAGTTTAAGAAGTCAGCTAGTCTACAAGAAAGAAGAGCCAAGACTACTAATTGGGCAAGACAATTGGGAGCTCATCGTAACAAGAAGAATCGTCAAAGGGAAGAAGTCTGAACCAGTTGCTTCGTTCACTAGCTTGGGTTGGGTGCTTCATGGATGCGACACTGGAGCGAACACACCTGTCCAGTTCGTCAACCACAGCCGCCTAGCAGAGGACAAGACAGAAGCCTTGGTACGAGCATACTTTGATATCGAGGCTCTTGGGGTGAAACCAAACCGCCCTAGCAACGACTCTGACAGGAGAGCATTGGAAGTTTTGGAGAAAACGACACGAAGAATGGCGGCCAGAAGAGGAACACCGAAGGTTATCTACAGCGACAATGGGACAAACTTCGTCGGGGCCAACAAAGAACTGGAAGAAGCAGCAGCTCAAGAGGGAATCCGGTGGAAATTTATACCAGCTGGAAGTCCGAGTATGGGAGGCGCCTGGGAGAGAATGGTCCGTACGGTGAAGACGGCACTGATGGTCGTACTACAATCGCGATCACCACCAGAAGAAGTACTCCACACGCTACTGGTTGAAGTGGAACATGTCGTCAATTCCCGTCCACTCACTCACATAAGCATAGACCCCAACGATGAAGAAAGCCTGACACCAAACCATTTCCTGCTCGGAAGATCCTGCGGAGCGACGTCGCCGGGCGAGTTTGAAGATGGGAACCTCATTGGCAGAGCAAACTGGAGGACCGCGCAACGCCTGACCGACCACTTCTGGCAGAGGTGGCTAAAGGAGTATCTGCCCACTTTGAAGCCGAGGAAAATAGATGGCAGACAGACTACGGATCCTCAAGTCGGAGACGTCGTCTTGATTATGGACGCCTCGCTGCCCCGCAACACATGGCCGCGAGGAGAAGTCCAAAAGGTATATCCAGGCCCAGACGGAAGGGTCAGAATTCTGGACGTGCGGACACCGGGAGGAACGCTACGACGGTCAACGCAGCGAGTCGTCATCCTGGTGCCAGCAGCCACGCCGCAACCTCGAGACGGAGCGCTATGCACGGCGGGGGAGAACTATTAGCTACGTGACTGAAAACACTACTCACCTTGATTTGTATAGAGTTAATTAGTATAGTATATAGTTAAGTTGCTATGTATATCAAGGTAGATAAGGTAATTTTTAAGGTCAAATAAATGAAGGGATTATTATTAGAATAGGGTAATAAGTGTAAATATAGCATAGGGTTTCTTATTTTTAGCATTAAGGTATTTTATAAGAATTAATTTTGTAATTGTAAGTAGCACTATTTGATTTTCGAAGAGCGTTACCATAACGAGAACCAAGGTCTTTTTTAAGTAAATATGGTAAAACTCACATTCCGAGAATCAAAAAGCGTTACCGTAACGAGAGCCGAACACAAGATTCCACGACTGCCGATAGATGGCGCAGTTACGAAATAGAACTGGCTATGCAGATTTTTACTCGCGAGGTAATAAGGTTCGACGCGATTTTGAGTCGGCAGTACTGGAATCAATTCGGCTCTCGGAACACTTGGAATGGAAGAAAACTAAGGAAGACGAAATAAAGGAAGTGAATACAAGTGATCTTTAATTTCGGACCCGGATCCCTGCTCCAGTGCTCAAGTGAAGTGTCAGTGAAGTGTCAGTGAATATCGTCGGTCGGATCGGAAGCTAGGACCCCTGTGCTCGGAATCGGACCCCTGGATCTCAGGAATAGGACCCCTGCTACTCGGAGTCGTCGAGATCGGACCTCTGCTCGGATTGTCGGCGGATTAGAAGATAGGCCCCTCGCTCATCCTGCTGGCCCGCCCCCCCCCCCTCATACAGTCCACTCATCGACGTCGTCCTCGGCAGCCGGAGCGAAGCTAAGCAGCCCGAAGCCACGCCGCATCAAGCTACGCCGCCCGCAGCCACGCCGCCTCAAGCTGCGCCGCCTCGAGCCAAGCCGCCTGAAGCTGAGCCGCCTTGTGCCGAGCCGCCTGAAGCTGAGCCGCCCGAAGCTGTGCCGCCATAAGCTACGCCGCCTGGAGCTGTGCCGCCTGAACCTAAGCTGCCTACGCTGTCGCTCGTCCGCACCTGCCTTCGCCCTTTACTACTATAACGTGTTAAGGACAGATTGGGACGACTGTGCGCCACCAACAGCGCGCGCAACGCCAACCATAATACTTGATAAATTTAAAAAAATAAAAAAAATAATTATAAATCAAATGTTCTGTAACTGTACCTTGGGGTAAAAAGAAACCCAAAAAATCCTTCAGCAGGAACGCCGCTTTGCTTAACACGAATGTATGGAAACCAAAAACCGAACCGAACCCGGGACTAGAATACGGAAGGGCACCCTATGCCGTTAGCCATTAGGCTCAGTAAGATGCCTTTAGGCAGCCTGAAAAATCTGACAGTGTTGGCCACTAACACACTTTTTTGGTCAAGCTGGACTAAATATTATAGTTGCCGCAAGCTTGGTAATTTCAGAATGAACAAGCTAATTATTAAAAATAAAATACACCAACTGACAGCTTTACAATTCATATTTTTTGTCCGCGTAAGTCTAAACCTAGGCATACCAAATTTTAGCTTTCTAGGTCTAATAGTCTCTGAAGAAAACGTAGGACAGACATGACGAAACTACAAGGGTTCCTTATGTTTACTACGGAACCCTTAAAAAGACCACAAGCAAGACCACAAATGCTTTTAGTGAGAAGTGTATTGAGATTGAGCCCAAGACGGAAAAAAGTGGCCTAGACTGACGACGCCTACCTACTACACCCTAGTGGTCGAAAAAGGGCTAAAGAGAGAGCGTAGTCACGGTCAACCTGTTTAGAAGGAGGGAAGGGTCTATGGATCAACTCTAGTCACTCGATTGTATTACTTATTGTGCGGTACTGTCTGTTTGTCTCCTTTTTCATCTTTTATTTTTAATGCTTCCACTCCTGGTAACTATTATCAGATTAAGTTTTACCCATGGAGTAATTACAAAGAGGAGATGCCGTTTGAAATGGCGCAGTGATGTGATCATTGGCGCCTCGCCGACACTGCAGTGGTGTCATTGCTCGTGCTCCATGGTTGGAGCCACGGCCGAAACCAAGCATGTCGCACGTCTGCCTTCCGCGTCGGGGAGCTGAACAAACGCTTTCTTACAAAACGCTTATTACGGCATCTCCTCTTTGTAATTACTCCATGGTGTTACCTGAGATTAACACAGCTGACTGTCCTCTTCTCTCCTTCACCGTCCGTGCTATTATCCACGTCCGTGCTTGTAACATTATCTACTGTACTTTCCACCTTAGTGCTACGTAAATTAGACTCGGAAAATCTATCCTTCTTAATATGCGAAATCACTTGATCCGGATCTGATATCTTATCGAAAAATGATACAATCTTCTTTAATTTATCTTCTTGAACGTCGCATTTAGCTAATTCAGGATCTGTTTGGGTTATGCTAGCTTTTTTAGTTGATTCTCTTGCTGAAGAATCAGTTGCGGTGAGATTGAGTTTGGTGATTCCTAGATGCTCGTTTTCGTGGATGTATTTGTCGTTCTCGTTGTCGAATCCCTCGTGGCAGTAATGACAGATGAACTTGCGCTCGGGGAAATGACAGAGGTTCAAGTGGTCGTTGTAATTGATGATACCTGAAAGAGGAATATAATACCTGTAGGAGAAACTAATTATTGCACCAGAAAATTGTCAAGTGAACGTCTTTTTTTCGAATCCGCGTCGTTCCTCTTTTGGCAAGTGGACGTATGGTGGAAAATGTCTAGGTCTACTTACCTCAGACTTCTGGACCAGATACTAGCACATAAATTTCTATTTATTCCTTCAACCAATCGTCATAGCACTTTCCTGGTTGCGTCTTTGGACGATTTGTTCAAAGCCCAGAGTTGGCTTTCTCTTTTTCGTCTGCACTTCGCTCGGTATTGCCAAATCAAACTACAATAATTTTTGATCTGATCATACGTTACTTTGCTTGTAATAAAATGATTATTTGTAACGAATATTCGTCAACTAGCTGTTTCCCCCAGCTCCGCTTGAGTCAAGAAGTAGCCTGTGTTTGATCCCGTGTCTTCAACTACATTCATATCTAATTTCATCAAAATCCGTCTAGTGGTCGTGAAAGCGTAACAGAGGACAGACGGACAGACAGACTTTTGCATTTATAATATTACTAGCTGTGCCCGCGGCTTCGCCCGCGTGGAATTCCGTTTGTGTCACGGAAAAAAGTAGCCTATGTCTCTCCAGGTCTCCAACTATCTCCATACAAAAGACTTTCACATTTATAATATTAGTATGAAAAGTATTAAGTATGAAATAAAGATTAATAGTATGGAAAGGGATAATACACTCACCATAAGAAACCATCCTGCACCCTGTAATAGGGCACTGCCTCTGCGTGGTATCCATCAAACAGTTCCTCTGTACCGACTGCACATAGTTCAGTATCATCGGACTCCTCACATTGCGCAGTTCCAGCTCACTTTGCGTCTTCTTAGGCCTCCGCAGTCTCCGAAACCTGAGACCCCGCCTGCGACGCCTTTCGCCAAACGTGTGCATTATGTTGTTGTCGCTTGCAGCGTAAATGTGACCGTCGGGCGAATAAGTCCTGTAGTCGCGCCGGATTCCGAATATTCTGGAAAATGATTTTGTAACATTTTAAATAATTGTCTTTTTGAAGAATAGAATTGAATAGATCCTATATTGAAATGTCTATCAAGTAAACAAACGTCTTAAATAAAGGTACTTAGTTTAAGCACTGTCGGTTTGGATAAAGGACACTCATGGAAACAGCATTGAAGAAGTTTTCAGAATCCTTTGTAGATTCAGTGAAGACTTTGTACCGTTGTTAAATCCAAAAAATTAAACCTTCATCGAAGATTACAAGCAAGTTCATATTCTCAATTATTTAAATTCATGAACTCAGTAGGCTACTATGGGACGATGACTATAGGATAGGATATACAAACCATAAAACGTAAATTCTCTAAAATTTCTCACCTCTGTATGAAGCACTGGAACCTCGTCAACCTTGGTTTCCCCTGCATCATGAGGTACGGCAGCGGCTGCGGCGGCTCGTTGGTTTGCGTGCACTCGCACCCGCATGTCCTCACGTCCTCCCTGGACTCCTGGGTGCCCACGTACTTCGATACTGTCGTCGTGTCAAACTGGGTCGACGTGCAGGAACAGGGGTTGATCTTCAGGTCTCGTATCACTGCGGTGGCTATTGTTGATTCTGCAAGTTGTAATTGTTAGTTGGTCGAGTTTTCAAGATCTATTGACTGGTCCTGGTGTCACAGGTGTTCGAAACCGCCTCTGGATTACTAACGTGATTTATGTAATTTGGGCATTTGAACCAAGAATCTTCTATAATATTTAAGACGACAGAATGGAAACTTGTTTCAAGTTGTTGAAAAAGTTTATGATATTTGAACTACTTCATGGCTCATCTTCATCGAAATACTCTGAGGTGTGTTAGTGCAAAAAATAGTAACCCTTAAGTTACCAATAGCACCGTCCGTACTAACCTTCACCTTGGGCAGGTTTATCAGCCTCTGTATTCTGTCATCGGACTTTTATTGGACTCTTACCTTTCTCCGATGCAGACTCCTCATTCCAATGTCCATTAGAATACTAGATGATTGTCGTTGGTACAGGCGTTGGTCTTCATTCGAGTAGACCGATTCAGGAAGACCTTTGTACACTGGTCTCCTTCTTGTAGAGGTCGTGTGACAGACAGGACAATCGGAAATAAAGGGACAGATCCAACCTTAGCCTTGGAACAGCTTATCGGCTCCTTATACTGTAAATTGGACTGTTACCTTCCTCCGTATATTTGAATATCCCAACCCAGACGTTAGTCTTCGTTCGATTATACCGGTTTACGAAGACCTTACTTAGGGTGGAGGGTTGATAACCTGAGGTACAGGAGTAATCCTAGTTTAGGTGTCAATCCACCATATGAGTATAGCATAGAATATTTGAACATATTCTGTACCTTTTCTATAAAATGATTATATTTTTAGTTACTGTGTGTGTACCGTATGGTGAGCAATAAACTATTATTTTTTTTATTTATTTTTTTTACCTTTGCACAGTGGTGTAAGAGGCTAGTTTCCACTAAGAACTAATCAGAGAGATGACACTTTCTAATCATTAAAGTCTAAGTCACTTTTCAAGTCAGAGACAGTTCGCTGTTGCAACCTTAGCCTTGGGGAGGCATAATATATGCCCCTTTTCCTTACATTGTACTATTTCTTGTACTCGTACCTTTCTCGGAAGCAGACTCCTCAGTCCCATCTCCATTGGAATATTCGGATGTACCAGCGCAGGCGTCGGTCTTCGTACGAGTAGACCGTTTCTTTCGCTTGGAATGCCGCTCTGCACCCTCCAATGATTCTCCATCGATGGCGCATTGTTCTGGCAGAATTCCTGCATATGTTCAATGAAATTCAGACAAGCTCCATTCAAAGTGACGCGAATACCCACAAAAATAAGATTCGGTACAAGTGCCAAGGTTAACTGGCCTGCTTAAGGCACTTCCACGTATTCTTATTTCTGTGGGCGTCTCGCGTCTTGCTCGGGATTCACGTCAGTTTGGATGTAGCTTCATTCATTCATATCGAGTGGGCTTCATGGTCAATCGATCCTGGTGTCAGACTTTTTCGGAACCGCCGTTAGCCTTTGACGTGGTTCCCATAACAACCACCAGGTCCAAGTGGCTACTGGGACCAACGGAGCGGAATCCGAAGCTCGGAATCATGTTTCTTATCGGGCGATCAGGTGATTCCAGCCTGCAATGTTTAACCAAACTGGAAACAACTAAACAAAGTATGTTTCCCATGGGAATCGAACTCATGACCTCCGGATCTGCAGGCAAACGCCTTAACCACTGGAACACAGGGCAGACGAGCTATTTACCACTTACCGTCAGGTGGGTATGGTATGATTATTTTCCATCTGATGGTACTAATAAGGATCTTGATTGCCGTGTAAACTGTAAACTGATGTAGAGTCATTAGGTTGAGGTCATTGACCTTTCTTATTGTTATTTTTTAATTTTGTTTTAAAACAAAACTAAATAAAATGACATACTATGCTCTTAAGAGCATAGTATGTCATTTTATTGTCACCCTTTGTGAAGTGTGGCTGGTCAGTGCAATATTTAAATAACAATCACATACCAAATTATTTTGCATGCTTCCGCCTCCAGTTAGTTCAGGCAAACTAGCCCGCCGACACCCACCCACTTCTTTTTTTTTTAGTCTCCACATGCCCACCACTATTAGATTGCATATGCGACACATGTTTCGCCTCTACACGAAGCATATATCAATATTAAGGTTTAACCTCTGACCTTTAACCGTTATCACTAAAGGTCATTGACCTTTTTTTTCAGGCACAGAACTTACCTATAACACTGGCATCGTAAATCTGAAACAGCTTCTTCAAACACTTGTATTTAGCCTTAAGGACCTCATGTTTATTTTTGGGGACCCATTTTTTGACATCCTCACATTCGACCTTCTCCGGTATGCTAGTCAACGTCGTCGACCTTTTGTTATACATTGGACAATAGTATTCAAAAAATTCACAAATAATTTTGAACAACAAAATGAATAATGAATATATTACACCGCAATTTTGAAAAAATACCATAACTGTGTGGCAGTTTGATTTTTTTTGTGCTTTGATTTTGTGATTTAAAAGTGACATTGTTTTTCTTTTTTGAATTACGAACGTTTTATTTTTATTGTTCTGTCACCTCGTGTAGGTTCCATAAGACCTTTTTGCAGTTCCTCTGAAAAAGTTCTTAAGAAAATCCGCTATGGGAAGTACTGTTTTTCCATAGATTTCGAAGTTTTTTTCACTGCCTCACTGACTGTCCAGAATGATGCCAAGCATTGAGAAAGAGGTTTTGACTTGTAGTGCCAGTAATCTAAACGCTAGAACGTTTAAGGTCCATTCAAATTGATGCAAATACCGCTCGCCTGGCGGGACGCCCACAGAAATAAGAATATATAGCAGTGTCTTTAGCAGGCATAAATTTGGCATAAGCTACGACACTTCTACCGATTCTTATTTCTGTGGGCGTCCCGCTAGTCGTGCGAGATTCGCGTCAGTTTGAATATATATATAATAATGTTACGAAATCAAAAATAAATAAAAATAAAATGCGGCGCTGTCCGCGGAAAATTCTCGTACAATCGTCGCGTGTTTCCATACGGGAATAATATCCCGAACAATCTAGTACATCGATTATCTCGCTCTGACATATTGCTTTGTCTCGCTCTCACACTTCTAGTATGTACTAAGGGAACGAGACAGAGAGTATCCCTCTCTCTATTCCGGAGTAGTTGTGATCTTTCTAGAAACTTATTGAGCGGGTTTCCCGGACCATATAAATATCGGTAGGTGCCTCAGGAGAGCAGTTCTAATTTAACTGAGCTACAAGTGCGATCAAGAAGCGATATCCGGAGCGAATAACAAGTGATACAAGCGACCTCGGCAAGTTATAGTGACTGTGATTAGCAAGTGTTTTGGACATTCTTAGTGATAAGTGAAGTGAAGTGACGTCGGCGACCATCCTTGTGGGAATAAACGTTTTTAAGAGTCATCAGGTGTTTTTCTCCAAATTGCGAACCCCGAGCTCGTAACAATAATAAATTGGGGCCAAGCATAGTTTTAGAATTTTTAGGTACCTTTCTAAACTGTGGTACTATTGGTAGTACCATCTAGATTTTTGCCCGAAGTACTTACTACCAATACTATTGAATTGTAGTTAACCTTAAACCTTGTAGGTAATCTCTTGACTACTTAAGGGCCAAGAGTGTAACTTAGAGATCTAATGAAGTTCGATATCGAATGATTTTTATTCGACATAATCGGTGAGTCGACCGATTTTCATTCGACTTACCGGTTTTAAGTGAGTCGTGCATCTCAAAAATAGCCCTCCTGTTCCCGTTGGCTTTAGGTGGGCAAATCTAATACTAATTATATATACTTTACTAAATATATATATATATATATATAGTATAATAATATACATACTTTACTAAAAGAACATTTTTTTGACACTTCATTGCGGAAAACAATGTGTGTTTCAAATGTCACGAGACCTAAAAAAAAGAAACTACTCCTCCCTTCTTTTAACAACCTTTATGGTAAAAGACGCTTACAATATGTCATACCCCAATTAATAAATAAATTGCCAATTGAAATTGCAAAAAAAACTCACCAATAAAAACATAAAAAATAGCTTGAAACGATTTCTTTTAAATGAATCATCGTTAATATTACGTTCTTAACAACATCTCACATGCACACTACCAACTGCTGGTCCGTTGTTACGCGAATGCCGGTGTGCCCACCGTCATTTTGTGTGGATAAAAAAAAAGAAAACTAAAGATATGAACAGAGTGTGTTGCAGTGTGATTGTGTCAAAGTAAGAATTGCATGTAATGAATATAGTTTAAAGTATCGTATATTGTTATATAAATTAATTAAGTAGTGTGTAAAGAAAAACAAAAACAAATTGTAAAATTTAATCAGATATACACACAAATCTGTTAAGGTTTTTGTATATCTTTGTATATTTAATAAAATAGTATTGTATATGAATGAATAAATAAAAAAAAAATTAACTCGTAGACATTTAAATGAAATACATTATTATTTAAATAATTTATTAAATAAAAAACTTCTATTATATACATTTGTACAAACTTCATTAAAAATAAACATAAACTTAAACTTAAGTTATCACACAAATAAAATATTAAAGTACATTTGAAATAAAAGTTTAACATAAATCCACGTAACAAACTGGTTAGCTGCCTCGTTTCATTTTTCGACCTCCATACAAACTCTTGTCCGCTAGGTTACTAGATTTGTATGGGACGTCGAAAATTATTTCTCGATTTTCATATACTTAGCTTTTATATGAAAGTAGTGTAGTTTCACATACCAAACACACTGTTAAATTGTCCGAAATAACCCTGTATATGAATGAAGAATGCACCGTCGTTGGCTCAGCTCAGAGGAGAGGCGGTTCCAAAGCTTAAATTTACATTGGAATTTTTGCCAGTCGATAAAACAATATTAAAAATTCTTAACTATAACAATAATATCACAAATCACTATTGTCATTAAAATAATTAACATATTAACAGACCACACCACAAGTTATCAGTCAAAGCACTCTGTTTTTAGGTTCCATTTACCCCCGTATTCCCAAACGTTTGCTCAAACTCGACTCATCCTTATTTCACCTCATTGGTATGATTAGTCGTCACAAGCTTCCTTGACTTGAAATGATTCCTCATTGGAGGTGAGTATCGAACTGTCAAATATAAGGTTGGTCGAGAGGTACCTTAAGGCGTCCTTGAAATGAAATAAAGTAGATAAATTACGGGTTTTTGCCACTTTATTTTTTACTCTATTATTTTGTAATTTTCTATTTTTGTGTTTAAAATTGTTATTATAACCTCATTGGAGTTTGCTCAAGCAACCAACTAAGAATGTCTTTAAGGAAAGTTCGAAGACTTCCTTAAGGCGCCCTCGAATGAGTTTGAGTGAAGGACATCCTTAAGGTTATGTTTAAGAATACGGGGGTTAGTCTCAAAAATAGATTACCTTAATATATGATGTAAAATTTTAATTCATCGATTACTTTAATGCTTAATTTTTAAGCTGATTTTTTTACATCCTGTATAATAAGTATACTTACTAATGTGATTATGTCCCATAAACTACAAAAAGTCGACTGTAGGGGGGTTAATACCTGTAGTCTTAATTTCATCGAAATGCGATTGAGTACGCGAGATGTCGCATTACATCGCATTTGGATGGATTTAATAGGCCATGGTAACCCCCTGGATGTAAATACCAAGAATAAATAAAATAAATTCTTATGTAACATTCTAAAAAAAGAGAAAGCTCCATTTTATTTTATTAGAAATGGAGACTGAATGGTAATATTCTTACTAAATCTATTGTAAAATTAAAATCACTGCTGTACAGTCAACCACAAACTTTGTTATGCTCTGCTCTACAGTCAACACTACAGACAATCTGATAGAAAAATATACTACCGACATAGAAGAATAAAATGAATAAGACAAGGAATCTTGTCTTATTCAAAAGACCCATCTGGCATAAGTAGGCCTGAAAAAGAGAAAACAACACATCACTTTTAGTTTTTAACCGACTTCAAAAAAGGAGGTTACTTATTTAGTAAGAAAGGCGAACAATATAGAGACAATTCATATTTCTATAATTTTGAGAAACTAGCTCCGCCTGCGTTTTATAGTAGCATATGTTTGACCCCGACCAAATTTCATCGAAATCCGTTCAGCGGTTTGGCCGTGAAACAGACAGACAGACTTTCGCACATATAATATTATAGTATGGATATGGATGGATGGATGGATATATATGGAAGTATGGATATGGATGGAACAGTGCCCCCGGGACGCTGTTATCCCTACATAGTTTGTGTTGTTTATATAGCTCACTTTACATAAATAGTCATCATCTTCATCATCCTGGCGTGTATTCCTAGTTGCGTCGTCAGCTTACGCTTCGGAGCCTAGGGTACGCTGTAAGTCATGGTCCTAGGTCTGGCGAAACTGGTTATTACAATGGAGCGACTGCCGTCTGACCTCCGTAACCCTTTTTACAGGGAAACCAGACCAACAGGACATGACGCGAGGTGTTAGTGGCCAACACTGTCAGAATTTTTCAGGCTGCCCTAAGGCTCTGACACAGCCTCACGACTACTATCTATCGATAACAACCGGGACGTGATTTCCGAAGCACGGAGGAGCTCAAGATAGAAAATGCCACTAAATGGTAACCAATCCAATAGTGGCCGCGTCACGTCGTCGCTTGACACGCGAATTCGCTACGGATACGCGGCGAGCGTGAGACTAACGAGCTCCATGAATAGTATGACGGCCAAAATTTTACACTCAAATCAATATATGTTGGCGTCACATAATGACGTGACACGACGAACAAGAGAATCTCGCCAGTAGTGGCATTTCTATCTCGAGCTCCTCCGTGCTTCGGAAGGCATGTTCAGCCGTTTATCCCTGAAAAAGGTGGCAGGCAAACGCTGGATGCAGGCCGCTTCCAACCGGTCTTATTGGAAATAATTAAGAGAGGCTTATGTCCAGCAGTGGACTGACTGTGGTTGAAATGATGGTGAGTCATACCTGCTATACAAGCTGTCATGAAGCATATTCCACATCCCGCAAAAAAGGCGCGAACTGCCAACTGAAAATGAAGTAATTTTGGATACAGAATAACTTCACTTAAAAATAGCCATTTTTTACGTGTGTACTGTACACTTACTAAAGCCCACAGAAATGTAGAAATTATTATTTGTAAAATAATTAATTCTTTGGTACTACACCAAACTTTTCCCTGTTTGCTCTCACTTATCCCCCAATAAAACAATCTCTCGGCAATTTTTATTTTAATAAATCAAGAAACACGTGTGTCAAGTTTCATGAGAATCCGATCGACAATGCGACCTCTGCGGGTGATAGACGTACGAACTTAAAGTATGCGGTTTTTAAATTTGCGAACTTACTCGGCTCGACGTGGATGACACACGTGAAGCTTGCTCACACTGTATTGTGATATCGTCGACAGAAGAAGCTTTGTGTTTAGGAATAGTTAGTAGTTATCATGCATCCACAGATTGGCGAAATAAAATGGCGGCTCGCGGCAAAGAGAATACAATACTACCGTGAGACGGGACTTCCATAGCGAAGTAGACTGACACGAAAATGTCAAAACGAGGTAGTATTTACGTAGGCAACATAACAATAATTATCTCATCCGGTAAATTACCAACATTGAGAAAGAAATAATAGTGATGTCCTAGGATATTAAAACTTGATATCGATAAATATGGGCTATTTATCGATATCGAGTTATATGTAGAATCATTTCGACTTTTGGATTATAGCCAAGAAGTTGCATTGCTACTTCCAAGCTATTTGGAAATAAAACAAGCGAAAATAATCAATTTTTTTTATTGACATATGTGATTGGCTCGCGGCTCGCAGTCGCAGTGCTGCCACACGTACGAGCCGAGACAGGCTACGAGCAAAATTTTAAACCTGTTGGATCGCCGACGCCTTACGCGGCGGTTTTGAAGTACGCGTATTTACAGTGACACAAGGGCGATAAAGGTCGTCGAGCCATAAGTACGAGTACTTGCTCGCACATTTATCACCCACTTAATTCGGAACAATAGGCCAGTCTTGAAATGGAGACTGGCCAATGTTGAATTCGCTTACGCTCAGTCAATTAAATGTGCCAGTTACTCACGGAAGACAGTGGCTCCCTCTGGTCGGGCGCCATGGCTGAGATGGCGCCAATCATGATGGCGGCGGCCGACGGGTTGGTGAACCCGCACAGAGAATAAGTCGCAATCAGTTCTGAACGGGGCTGGAAATTATAAATACTTAGTCAGAACTTGATTAGGTAGCCCATAAATGTTTTTTTTCCTTTCGGGGTTTTACTTCAAAGTCGTAACGGTCATGTACAGCAGCCCTATTTGTAGAAGTATGAATCACGCAAAATGGGTGAATCGGCTTTTTAAAAATAGGGCTACAGGTAAATAAATAGGGATATATTCTGTGGTCTAGGTGCCCCAGGTCATGGAATGACCAGATAATAAAATGTCAAGATCTGTATGATAGGTTTAGTTGGGCGATAATTTGCCAATGGAGGCCAAATGTTACATGAAACTTAAAGAACGTTGAACTTGAAAAAAAACTGATATTTTTATCATTTTCAATAAAATTCGTAATCAATGTTTTGATGTTAGAGAGCTCCTTATATTTCTCCATGTGATAAACTATTTATATATGTATTGCTTCTTTGTAACTCTCTAACCGATAGTAAACCTTCAGCCTTCATCTCTCCCATCCTCTGGTAAGCCACGAACTCATTGACGACTGTCTTCAAACCGATCAGGGCTCCCACCCGCTCGCACTCCTCCCACGGCACCCCTGAAACATTCAATAAATGTTAATGTCGAACCAAAAGAAAAAAGGTTGTTTTAACCAACTAGAATGTCACAGAGATAAAACTTAATTCATAAACCCAATTCTCAAGCGTTACCTTAAATTTGACTCATCCTCACTCCAACTCATTGGTAGGTATACAATACAATACAATACAAAAACTCTTTATTGCACAACAAGGATACATTGTTAAATACAAGCAATTACAAGAAAAATAACCTTGCGCAAAGGCAGCCTCTTATCGCAATAGCAATTACATATATGAATTGTATGATTAGACTACACTAGCTTCCTTGACATGAAGATTCCTCATTGAAAGTGAGTATCGATAGTCGCGAGGTACCTTGAGGCGTCGAAGAAGCGAAAAGTAGTGGTATCATATTTTTGACTGTACATTTTTATTTTTGATTTGGATTGTTATTTAACTCATTGGAGTTTCCTCAAGTAATCAGCTGAGAATGTAATTTTTAAGTAAAGTTAAAGGACTTCCTTAAGGCGTCCTCTAATGAGTTTGAGTGAAGGACGTCATTGAGGTTATTTTTATTAATATCTATGTTAGCATCCAGGTAATCCAGGCTATAAAGGTTGGCCATCAAGTAAGTTACGATATTCAGGACCAGGGCTATCCTATCCATTCGGTTTGAAGAGCCTGGTTTTCTGAAGCTATACTGGAAACTATAGAACTTTTAAACATAACAGTCTCAACAAAGTCTTACCTATAACCTAGCACAAAGGTCATTAAAGATCTTCCCAAACAACCATTCCAGATTGAACCCTTCAAAGCCGAGCAGTCCTCCGCAGTAGTCCAGCACTCCGTTAATAAAAGCTATGAAGGTTAACTACAATGATCAGAAACAGGACTATCCTATCTCATTTGTTTTAGAGGAGCCTGATTTCCGAATACTGAAAAGTATCTTAAAACAGACCTAGAGCACACTACTGACACTCCATACAAAAGCGGCGAGCCGGATACCTGTTACTACTACACCTATTCGGTTGCGTACGCACGCGCGACAAAGTGTGTGTTACTCTTACCCGTAAGGTTGGTTATTTACCGTATCTCTGCGTCATAGTTTTCGCAGCGGCCGGGTGGCGGAAGCGACATCCTTGCATTGTTTTGCTTTCGATTTTTACTCTAAATCTGCGCGGCTCGATTTTGTATCTGTTTCGGGTGGGAGGGTATTAGTGTCCGTTCTGTACGTTAGTACTATTTAATAATTTTGTGCCTAGAGATTTCAAGGAAGTCTTACCCATAACCCAGCACAAAGGAATGAAAATCTTTCCAAACAACCACTCCAGGTTGAACCCTTCAAAGCCGAGCAGTCCACCGCAGTAGCCCAGTACTCCGTTGATGAAAGCGATGAAGGATATGAAGGCTACCAGGTTGGCCAAGATGTTCAGAACTAGGGCTATGCCATTGGTGGCCCCTCGGGTGGCAGCGGCTAGGGTTGATTGGTCTGAGCTGAAATGGAAGAGAATTTAATGTAAGTATTGCAGTTAATTTCATTCATATCACAAGTCCATAATGTCCTCTAATGTCTCAATACACTCAGGTAGCAGAGTTTTACGAAACCGATTTCGCTCTGGGACATGGTTCGTTAACTGTTATCGACTCTTGGCATCATCAGTTCAGGTGGTGTGCTTTAGAAAACTCGCATTTCAAAAGTCGAAGAAATCCTAATGTCGACTATAAAAAGCGAATTCGTTTGCGAAAACTCAGGGTAGAGTCACCTGGAGACCCGAAAGCCCTTCAAGGATTCGATTGTCAATGACAAGAATCGACACCAGATCAGAGCAAAATGAAAAACAGTTTAAACAGTTGGCTTGACGTCGCAAAGCAGGATATGCGTGTTAATGGACTCTTTGTAAAGGATGCCAAACACTGGGCAAAGTGGAGACATAAAAGCAGGAAAGCGAACCCTGGGCTCCGAAGCAAACCGCTGAGGACGCAACCGGGAAAGCGCTAGGATGAAGAAGAAACGTGCAAAATGAAAAATTATGGTGTCGAAAGCATCTGTGTCACTGTATGAACCTCACCTTCCACCTCCCATAGCTGTACCAACCTTGCTATTAGATATAAGAGCCAAATCTCGGGAGAGTCCTCTGTACTTGCTCGAAGTCCATTCCAAATGTTTGATCCTCCTTACAAGTTTTTTAATTACTATGTCTGTGATGACTCTCCCCTCTTTTAGAGATACAATGACGTCAACGACGCTGGCTTTCTGCCGAGCATCTAGGTCGTCGTTGGTCTTCAATTCTCTTTTCGATTATAGTAATATTATTCTACCAAATAAGATGATAATTTTGACAGCTGAACAGAAATATGGGCAAATAAAGGACTTTTGGCGGGAAGCTGTGAAGAGTATTATCGACGCTGTATTTTATGTTCCAAAATTTTTTTGTATTTTTTTTAGTGTTTGTGCTTTATAATGTTGGATTATTATTCGCAAAGTGATCGATAACAAGCGTGAGTGTTATGAAAAGATACAGTGTTTGATTTATGTGATTTTTATGCTTGTTGCCAAAAGCTCTTAGTAATCGCTAAGTGCAGTTTTTCTACTATTCACTTTAGCCTGATTCTTCTAACTAGACTTTATTAACGACTAGACTTTTAGACTTGACTAGGACTTGACGAAACCACACTGTAGGACTGAAGAAGACAGAAAAATTTGAGCTTTAAAGGACTTGTATCCATGGCCGTATAACCCATTACAAAAAAAAAAATGGGCAAATAATTCACCTGGTAACAGGCTGTATGTTGTCGACAGCAGTCAGCGACCGCTTGGTCTCCGGCATCAGCAGCTTGCAGTAGCAGATGGCTGCCGGCGCTGACATCACGCTGGCTGTTACAAGATGGGCTGGTTCGGCTCCAAAGCCGATGTAGGCTGCTAGGATTGTACCTGGGGGATTTGAGAGTTGGTAAATATATACTGGAAGTGAGACGTGGTCTTAGCATAACAACATATTTGTTTAAAGTGTGGAGAGGACGGCTCTGCAACTCATTCGTATTGGGAAAGATGGCGCTATGCGTGCCGAATCGATACGTGTGGCGACGACGACAACCCGCTTTATTCGCAATACCCCGGGTCGCGTACGAATTTATTAAAACAAGCAGTCAATGCCACGTGCACTAATCTATTTAGTTGTTCCTTGACTGAATTGACAAAGGCAACATTGTTCATAAAGTTATTTATAAGTAGTGTTGTGATAGATATACAAATGTAGTTTTTAATTATGTATACTGTCGAAATGAGGTGGCTCTGTAAGGTCAGTATACTTAAAAGTTGTAAGTTGTAAATAATTTTGCAAAAATATCTACAGAACCTACCTACAAGAATCGGACTATGATATTCAAAATTATTAAAATTCTGTTAGTAATGGGTCAATCAGAAGGTCAAGATATCAGAATGGCCAAGTAACACAAACAAAGTACACATCTCTAAAAGACTACTTGTGAAGATCGTCTTAATATGAGTACATTTCAAATAAGGCCAGTAAATATAGTTGTCTCGGCACTCAGTACGAGTTCACAGCCTTTGGTGTCGAGACACTAGGCCCATGGGGCGCCGGTGCGCGGGGTCTTCACACTGAGATCAGTAGACGCCTAAAAGAGGCAACGGGTGACCCTCGCGCGGGCAGCTTTCTCGCTCAGCGAATAGCTATAGATAGCTATTCAACGCGGGAATGCTGCCTGCGTGATGGGAACTCTGCCCAGGGGACCCAATTTAGATTATTTTATTTATTTTAGTTATTATTTTTTGAATTTATTATTTTAAGATAGGATAGTTAGTTTTAATTATTATATGTTTACTTGTGATATACCAATAAATTTCAAAATGACTACATCTCGAAACGACTACGTAGCAAAATGACCAGACAGCTAAGTGTAGGTGTAATTAGGTACAAAACTGTTTCTTTCAAACTTCTGTTTATTGCTATATTTAATGGTAAACAATTTTTGAAAGCTCACGAAAAATCGGCTAGAAATATGGAGCAATTACAAAGAGGAGATGCCGTTTGAAATGGCGCAGTGATGTGATCATTGGCGTCTCGCCGACACAAAGTGAGCGGAGCTTGTTTTTGTCATTGCTCGTGCTCCATGATTGGAGCCACGGCCGAACCCAAGCATGTCGCACGTCTGTCTTTCGCCCCGTGTAGCCTCACATATACTTTCTTACAAAACGCTTATTACGGCATCTCCTCTTTGTAATTGCTCAATGGCTAGAACAGACTCCATTTTAACAGATTTTTACTTCACAAGGTAACAAGTGAAACTGATAAGTTGCCGTAATAATTATAGTACCGAAAATCATTTTGTCCCAGTTAAATAATTATAATTAACATTGGGAAAAATTTGAACAGGGGTGCTATTTTTGACATCTACGAACACACTAAAAAAAGGTGAATCGAAAGATTTCCTTGCGATCTAATCAATAAGTCAAACAATTTCAATTGGCATGTGAGCCTAAAGCACCAATTTTTATTTATAAGCTTGGGATGCTTACTGGAAGAGATCGCTCTAGCGATAAACCTGCCTATGTACCTCATTTTCATGTACGAGTATATTTGTTTTGATATGTTTTTATTTTGATGTTTTAAAAAGAATTGTATTGTACAATCACAAGCATTAACATATATACAACTAACTTTTTCCCGCAGTTCCGCCTGCGTCGAAAAGTAGCCTATGTTTGACCCCGGGTCTTCAACTATATTCATACTAAATTTCATCAAAATCCGTCCAGCGATTTGGCCGTAAAAGCGTAACAGACAGACAGACAGATAGACTTTCGCATTTATAATATTATTAGTATAACATATATACAACTAGCTTTTTCCCGCAGCTCCGACTGCGTCAAAAAGTAGCCAATGTTTGACCCCGGGTCTTCAACTATATTCATACTGAACTTCAAATATATCAATACATTTGGTGTTATAAGTGATTTTGCACGTCTGCTAGCGGCCAGAATACACTGGACGGAAAAAAAATTGTAACCTTTTTACACATGTATTCTAGCAAAATAAATGATTCTGATTCTAAATTTCATCAAAATCCGTCCAGCGGTTTGACCGTGAAAGCGTAACAGACAGACAGAAAGACAGACAGACTTTCGCATTTATAATATTAGTATAGATGTATTCAATTTTAGACATTGTTTCATTTACTTTTAAGAACTAATGTCTACACATCTATCTATACATTTTTAACACCCACATGACGATATCTGTTTAACCCAAATAAGTTAGATAATGCTTTTAGCATTAAGTTCGCCTATTGTGCTATACAACTCTATAATGTACAATAAAGTTACATTTATTTATTTAATGTGTATACTTGTTAATGCTCGTACATATCTGCTAATGACGGATTGACGAATCAAATTTTAATATCAGGATTTTGTTTTCTAACTAGGTATTTGAGTATTCAATAGATCGAAGTGAAAGGTACGTAAGTAATCAAAAGATAAGAACACAATAAAGTATTGTGTTCCGAATTGATAACTTTTATAGGCAACAATTAATTAACACAATAGATCAAGTCTTTAGATATCGTCCTCGTTAATTCGTGAATAATAGCGATGTTATTTGATTAAAAATGACGACATTAAAATTAATATTGTCATATATTAATTAAGATATTGATTAACATTTATTTATTAAATTCACTTCACTCTGGGTCAATCAATGGAACATGGGGGTAGGCTTTTGCCCAGCAGTGGGACGTATTTTTTCTGGAACTCCTGAGTCTTTCAAGGTAACATTGACCTCCTGTAACACGATTCAGGATAAAACAAGCAAATACGTTACAGACCTGACACTGTAGCAAAACCAGATCCCATCAAGACATGCAGTTCAGACGGCGTGAGGACTGGTAGGTAGGGCTTGATCAACAACAAGGATTCCGTCTGTAAATGCGAAATATAAGTTGGTAGTTAGTATATATAAGCTTTAACCTCTGGATTGCCAGGTAACCTTTAAAATAATTTAAAAAAAAAGATATCCGCCCTGAGATTTTCTTCACAGTGACAAAATACAGGTTTTTGAGAAACTATATTAAAGATATAAAAATTCTGATTACTAATATTGACACCAAAACAATGAATCGTCTAGAAAAATAATCTGAACACTAATCACTCACATTTCCAAAAAAAAAATCCATACAGAGTATGTCTCACTGATTTTATACCGAAAGTGGTACTAATATTAAAAGAATTGGCATATAAATTGTGGAAAACCCACGAAGCATCGTAATTGCTCCGTGGGAAAACCACAATACCACATCCTCTACTATAATAGGCTAGTTTCCTAAAAAAATATAATTAGTCAGTTAGATAATCGAAAAATATTGGAGACGTTTTTTTTTCCTTTGAAAATTAAACAAAGAATGGTAAAGATATAGCGCGTTAAAGTTTCGTGTGACGTCACAGTGTACTATACTATTTCGCAATATGTGACGTCACGAACCCCCACTCCTAAACTTTGATGTGTATATCTTGATAATTTATCGCTCAATTGACAAAAAAATACGTCACTAATATATTTTGATTTCCTAAATGTCGGACTTATTTTAATTTATTTATTTATTTATTTATTTATTTGGAAAGCCAGGACTTAAATACAAGAAACATATTAGAATTAATATTAAGAAACATGAAGCCACTTAAAGGTTTTCACAAATAGAAACAATATGTTTTATAAAAAGTCATGTACACAACACTATCAAGGCAAGACAAAAAATGAGTGAGTTTGAACTTCAAAAGTAATTGTAATAATTAAACTAGCAAGAAAGTAAGTAAGTAAGTAATTGTGCCGAACTAGGTTTTATTACGTCAAAACAAAGCTTAATTAAAGAATTGACCCATCAATTTACCCTTGATTATATTAACGCTATCTGCAAATATATCAATATCTAACTTTTTAGTCAATTTGTTGAGTTTGTCACTTGCTCGCCATAGGTAAGAATTCTGTCTGTAGTTTGTAGAAACGCCAGATATGGAAACAATAGGATTGTTTCTGAGATTTATTACGGGTATGTGAAAAAATAATTTACCCAACAACTCAGGGCAATCTATGAGACCCGAGACCAGTTTCACAAAGAAAGTGATATCGGCAATTTCCCTTCGTTTGATTAGAGTTAACATACAATAGTTCTTGCATAGATCCTCATAAATCTCAGAGCTGTAATAGTCATGCAAGCGAAAGGTAAGAAACCGTATAAATTTTTTTTGAATATTTTCTAAGCGTGATATGTAAATTTGATATCTTGGATTCCAAATTTGTGAGGCGTATTCCAATCTAGAACGTACAAGTGTGTAATACAATATTTTCAAAGTTTTGATATTTTTAAAGGAGACACTGTTACGCATAACGAAACCGAGAGCTTGAGTAGCTTTTTTTACAATAGTTTCAATATGAGTATCAAATACCAATCCTGAATCATGCATCACTCCCAGGTCCCTAACACACTCAGACCTACGAATATCCTGCCCCTTCAGTTCGTACCGTGATTCTATTAAATTAGTTTTGCGAGTAAATGTCACTACAACACATTTAGCTGGATTTAAATCTAATTTATTAATCTGACAGTAGTCATCAAGGCGACGAAGATCCGATTGGATCAAGGCCACATCATCATCACTTGATACAACCGAAAAAATCTTCATATCATCCGCGAAACATAATAAACGAGAGAAACGCAAACAGTCGCCGATGTCGTTAATAAATATTGTAAAGAGAAGTGGGCCCAACAATGAACCCTGTGGCACTCCACTGGGAACCGGTACCCAACTAGACATATAATTATTAACAACAACGGCCTGTGATCGGTTAGAAATATATGAAGAAAACCATCTGAGAAGATCTCCTCTAATGCCAACAAGCTGCAGCTTAATTAAAAGTATATTGTGTTCTATTCGGTCAAATGCCTTACTATAATCTGTGTAAATTACGTCTACCTGATTGCCTCTGTCCATAGCCTCAGTTACAAAGTCATTGAGAAGAATCAAATTAGTAACCGTGGAACGCCCACATAAAAAACCATGTTGGAACTCATTCAAAGAATTTTTAATAGCAGCGTATACCTGTTCATATGCTATTTTCTCTAAAATTTTAACTAGGATACTCAATTTCGATATGGGTCTAAAATTTTTTATGTCTGATATTTTTATCTGTCTTAATGATAGTCTTTTGACCCTGGAAACTAGTCTATTCTCAAGAAACACATTCCCCATAGCTATAACACTCTTACAAATGGCGGTACTTATTGTTAAACCAAAAACTGGACTAACTTACACAAAAATTACACAGAAAGTCACATTGCCAAGAAAGACGTTCCCCACAGTACTTTTTGTTGTCGCCAGAAAGTGGCTCTGTTGAGTTGCGATTGCGACACAAAGAAAAGCATTACGTCTTCTCCAAAATTACACAGAAATTCCGACTCACATTCCCAAGAAAGACATTCCCCACAGCTATAACACTCTCACAGACGGTGGTCCTAGTCGCCGTTCGTAGCAGCTGACCCAGCTTGAGACAGAACCACTGCAGCGCCCCCCAGAAGAAGAGAACTTCCACCAGCATGCTGAAGAAGAATATGACAGGCAGGGTCTGAAATAAAAGGAAGATTAAATAGATTAAACTATTTTTATACGGTTTTATCGCGTTTATTACTTATTTATTTACACCTGACGTTTCAAACACTTTACAGCGTTCATGGTCGCAGGCAGACGCGATAAACCGTATTAAAATAGTTTAATTTAATGAATAACAATCGCAAAAAACTTAGGAAATCATTAAGATTAAATAGGATTGGAGATACGGCAGGAGCGAGAGGAAATATGCTCGACCGCCGCGCAGGGAAGATCTTCCCGCCAGGCGTGGTGGTCTGTCTGGGGAATCGCGCAGCTACAACGGTCTTCAGTCCGAGGTTGTTTCATGCTTCAATCCTTAGAAACTTCGATATCGCCATTTTGTCCTCCATTTTTTTTTTTTTTGAAATGACCTACAATTTTAGCTTCTGTGAGCTTTAAAATTTACAGCGGGACAGTTTGAGGCGAGGGCTATTAACCACTCGGCCTTTTCGGCAAATACACAAGGGGCTCCCAGTTGGGACGAACCTCGGCCATGGGCTTTGCCTTTATCAAGCGAGCGATGCAAACTCGCGAGCGGTAGCAAACGCTCAATGCCATAAGGGCCGACACTATTGTTCCTGAAGGGCCTACTAAGAACCTATCGGTGGTTAGCCCTCCATACTAATTAGGCGTCTTTGTATGGAGGCTTAACATTATTTGCTGTTCTTGGATTTTGCGCCATCTGGTGCGCAGTGGAGTAATCATACTGCCGACACATAGGTATTCTTTACAGTGAAAGTATTAAGAAGATAAACAAACGTGCCGAGGCAAACAGGAATCTGATAGAAAGCGGTGACCGCAACATATGCAACATCAACCATAGACAGTGTTCCTGGTGTAGAATAGTTAATTGGTCTACGCAGTTCTTTCGTAATTATATGCCTACTAATAAACTGAGTTTTTAAGTTAACCATGTCAGTTAGTTCAATTAGGGAAACCACTAAATGTCGGAGATTCTTATAAGGATCAACTTCTACAACAGATATTTATTTGTTTATTGTAAATAGGTTTTAAGGATCAGGACCTTATTCGTACATAGTTCGTGTAGTCCAGTCCAGTTGTGGCGAAAACATTATAACAAGACAAAATTTGCCCAAATGTATTCGCACGAATCAGGTATTTCCTATAGCAATTCTCCCCTGCGTGTTAAGTTCTGTGACATATATAAATATCGAGTGGGCTGTCACATGGCCGGACTCTGCGTCAATAGCTTAAGCTATGCAGACGATATGGTACTGCTCAGTCCCTCTATTAAGGGCCTAAGGCAGTTCATTTCAATCTGTGAGAATTATGTTAATTCGCACGGGTTGAAATATAATGTAGCTAAAACAGTCGCAATGGTGTTTAAAGCTGGGAAAGGTCCGGACAATGTGCCGCGTTTAAAATTGAATGGCACAGTTGTTGGGTTTGTAAATCAATTTAAATATCTAGGTCATATACTTACCCCTGATATGACGGACGATTTAGATATTGAAAGGGAAAGGCGGGCGCTTTCGGTTCGTTACAATATGCTGGCGCGTAGGTTTGGACGGTGTGGCAAGCAGGTAAAGGTGACATTGTTTAATGCTTACTGCCTTACTGCCTCGGTTTCTACACCGGCCAACTCTGGGTAAAATACAAACGTAAGAGCTGGAACGCAATAAGGGTTCAATATAATGACGCATTTAGGATTCTTATGCGCTTGCCAAGGTACTGCAGTGCGTCCAGCATGTTTGCCGAGGCGAGAGTGCCCGACTTTTTTGCTGTTTTGAGGGCGCGCATCGCGTCCTTCTGGAAACGTCTGCGCTGCTCTCAGAACAGCATTCTGAGTGCGCTGTGCGCAGACCTGGACAGTCCCAACTACAGGCATTGGCTCTCATTGCATCAGAGCGGGAACAGAAAGTAGTACATGTATAACTAAACAATAATGTAATAATATATAATTGTGTGTGCCGAATTTTTAATTTATAATGGCAATTTATTACAGAATGTTTTATTTTAAATGACTAGTATATATAGATTGTATATACAATCAATGTTGTACGATTATTATCCCCAATTTTCCAAAATTCCCAATTTTTCTGTCTCCTGCGTTCCTGGTCCAAGTGGTTCCAGCTAAAATCCTAATATCATAGCTACCGAAGGCCAAGCCAAATTAAGGTAACTTACGCTAAAAGCAAAGACTCCTTCGGTCCTCACTAACAGGTCTCCGAACGTAAACGCAGCTCCCTCCACTCCGTAAGACAGGAACGTTGCTACCTGAAAAACAACTTTATTTTAAACGAAGCGATTAAGTGACATGTTATGAATTGTAAGAATTTATTAGAATCAGCCATGTGTCGGAAGAATAGACTAGGTATACGACAAATTTATATATTTATTTATAGGAAGACTAACAGCAGATACTTAATATTACATTAAGAATCATAAATGATTGCCAATAAAAGGTCCTCACATATAGAAAACTGTTGATGGCCGATTCCGCCAACAAAAGCTGGCTGAGCGAATAGACTCGCTACACCTGTAATAAGTATCCCACTTCTATCAATGTACTGCCCATCTGTTTGGATGCCAATAAAAACTTTGATTTCCGAATTAAAGAATGATGGCCGTCTCGCTGTTCCTTTTACACTTCTTAGGCTTCTTGGCTTGTTGGAAGGAGACAGTGAATCTGGGGCTGGCTGAAGTTTCCCGTCAGCTCCCTTCATTCCTTCTGAATCATTTTACCCTTATGGCTGTTTCTTTCGCTGCTGCTCCGTATTCCCAATAACTAAACTTAATTGCTTGTGTGAAATAGTAATTTAGCGGCTGCTACTAGGAAACAGTTAAGTGTGGACTCCTGTTGTCACCTGCACCCTCGCAGCGAAGACATTTCCTCGCCGGTCTCGGAGTAAGCTGTTCTCTGGTCAGTTTGTCTTTTGTTGTAGACTGAACAGTGTAGTTTAAAACGCCAGCAGGATTTATTTTGGAAATTGGTCCGTCCGCCCACACGGGGTAACGAGCTATGCTCGCTTAGGATGGGCTATTCTACACGCGCATCCAAAAGCCTTCTGTTTCGACATCAGGTAAGTAGTCATAAGAATAATTGGTGCAATAAAGAGCTTTTATTATATCTCCACTTGGGTTTCACGGGTTGCCCCGGTCCTTTGAGAGGCTTGCGCGGGGATATTGATCCAACTCGTAGAGGCCCTTTGGAGAAGTTGATTTCATGTGGTGCACCTTTGGGACACCTGCCAAAATCATGATTACTGTCTATTAGTGGCAGGCGGTGACTCGCCACTCAGTGAATGAGCCCCCCCAAATAGTCGCCGCATTTGGCAACAGAGGAGCAACATTGCAATGAGCGGCTAAGGGTGCCGAGAGGTGCGGCTCCGTTTTCATATATTATTATTAATAATAGGAGCAAACGTTTTCAGTTATTATATTTTTCTTCTGAAATTTGCTTCTCGCGTCCTACGCTTCATCTCGCAAGTGGAAAGTGCCCATTGAATTTAAAATCACTCTCATCGCACACTTATTTAATCCAATACAACTTACTTTATTCGAAAAACACTGCAGCGCGTGCCTTCCACTGTCCCACCTGATGAAGAGCAATCCAAACACGAACTGGATGAGGAGGCCCATGGTCACCGTCCGCCAATTTACGCGGCCAGGACTTGAGGAGAACACAAAACCTGGAATAGGTATGTTGTTATTCCTATAGAGTGGGTTACATGGTCAATCGACCTGCTTTTAGAGTTTTTCGGAACCGCCTTTCAGCCTCTGACGAGGTTTCTTTAACAACCACCAAATGGCAGCCGGGATCAACGGCGTAACGTGCCTTCCGAAGTTGTTATGCTTTTTGACTATTAACCCGCAAAAGCAAAATTGGCCAGCCTAGAACTGGAGAATACAATACAATACAAAACTCTTTAATGCATCAGAAAAAATACAAGTTAAATTAGAATCTTGCTGGCTTCGGCCGCTTTTTTTTTATCAATATCATAGATTTAACAGATGGGCTCTTGTCACTGGAGTTTCTTCCATTCCTCTCGATTATTAGCAGATACAGGTCCAGGTAGACCAAGGCATAGAAGCAAATAAAGAAGTAAGTAAAAATCGTGTCGATTATTTTTATTAATGAGTATTTAGTTCTAATCTACACTTGGTAATTCTCAAGAAAAACACGTCGGATACAGTGGTTTTAGAAGCTTGCAGTCTACTCGACTCGACAAGGACTCACGTGAATTAATGAACGAATGAACAATGACACCAGGGTGTACTGTACAGGATCTATTCACCATGAAGCCCACTCGATATGAATGAATAATTACCCAAAAGCAGCAGTAGCCCCAACCCCACCAAAGAGATCAGCCGCTCTGGAGAACCCTGGGTGTCGAGGTACAGGAACACCCCAATTCCCACCAGAAAGCAGATGCTGAAGGTCCATCTGAACCATCTGAGGACAAAAGGAAGGATAAGAGTCTAACTTGAACCCTTGGGACTAAGAATGAAGCCATTCCTAATGCATGGTACTTTACTAATACTTAAAAAGCCGGATAAAATGTCCATGATTAATGAGAGCTATACCTCCATTGACAGGGTGAACTTACATGATCAATTGACAATGTAACCTACACAAAATGATGATGATGATGACCGCCATTGACTTAAAAATATGACGCGCCTAATTTAGTTATTTTGTGTTCCTCCGTGCTTCGGAATGAACGTACAGCAGTTTTTACCAGCTGTAATTGCTACTTGATAGATGGTCTGATTGGATTGGTGTGCACTAGTGGCATAAGATATCTTGTGTCTTCCTCATGCTTCGGAATGCACTTTGAGAAATTAGACCCTGTTGTTACAACTACGTAGATGGTAGCCGTGGCTGCGCTAGATGCTTTTCCGCCGGAAAATCTATCAATGTTGACTACTTACATTACCCTGCCCTTCATCCTATTTGTCTGGTTTCCCTGTAAATAGGGTTACGAAGGTCTAACCATGATTTAGGAGTACCCTGGACTCTAAATAAAGATGTCGCTGTGTAACGCTCTTGAAAGAAGTCTGCAATCCAAGTAAGTAAACCTTCCATGCAATGTCAGAGCAGGCAGCTACGATCGCGGAGCAGAAATAATTTTAATCATAATAATTATGTTGACCTATGATTATACTGTCGTCCTGCTCGCATAGACGTCGGTCATTGCATCTATGCGAGCAGGATGACAATATAATAAACGCAGGAGTAAAAGAGACAGGTAAACACTTGCTTTAGTAAATACGTGTACCAACCCAAATTTCCAGAAGAATCCAAGGAAAGCTTCCACTTTACTCCACACGTTCTTCTCGAACCACTTTCCGAAGAACCTCTTCACTACGAGGAAGTATATGAGGAAAAAGTATATGATGGTGAAGACCGCTATCAGGCTGCCGAAGCCATCGCACAGTTCCAAGCCTGGGGCTTCTGTAACAGATGAACAGAAAGATTGAAGAGTGCATGTGAGACCAAATCGCTTTTTCTTATTCTCCCGTTCTTCACTGCTTTTTTAGCAGGGTTGCCGAAAAAAATTTGATTCCAAAATGCACAGTCAGTGGTGTTTTTCTTAATTCTAGCATTTTTCCGGTTCCAACCTCAGCAGGTTGCTTTGGAGCCCAGGGCCCGCTTTCTTACTTACGTTTCTACTTCATCTGATCTTCGGTATCCTTGACAGAGAGTCCAATAGCACTATTTCATTGGCGATACTAGGGTCATTATTGTGAACATGCTGCTTCCAGCTGCTCTCCTTGCGCTATCCACCTATCAAGGTGGAGGTTTTGAACCAAATCGCGACCTTCTTGGAAAATAGCGATATTATGAGTAAATGGGAAATTGGTAAGCGTCTGTAGTTCAGAGGTGATGTGTGCATGAGGACACAAAAGTCCGATTCTCACGTAACGTACTTTGAAACTGTTTTCAGTTTGGTAAGAACATTGGCCTGATAAACCTGATTAATAATAGAGATGATTCCGTTCTTCGGAAGGTCACTATTGCCAATTAATGGGTGGTTGAAGTATGATCCTATGTACTGGTTTTCCTTTTTACAACTGAGTATGCACACAGGCATACGGCCGACTTGATAGTAAGTACCATATTGAACGCCTGCCCAAGGGTGTCACGAGCGCGGTGCCGACCCAGAAGGATATTCCTATAAAAAATTACTCCAACTGTGTACGAGAATATTACCACAGAATTACTAATATTTATACTAACAGACAGGACGGACACTTACACCCTCCCACTCGAAACAGATACCCTACCTCACCGCCCAGATAGGGCGAGTGCAATCGAGAGCAAAATAATGCAAGGATATCGCTTCGCTATGACGCAGATACGGTAAATAATCAACCATGCGAGTTACACACACATTGAAGCGTGTGCGTACGCGACCAAATCGTAGTAGGTACTCGAAATAGGCATCGCCATCGCCGCTGTTGTATGTAGTGTCCGTGGTGTGACATTACTTACGTAATTCATCAGCGTGGTAAAAGTAACAGGCTATGAAGAACGCCCACGCTCCAAGGTTGAGGAGCACCAGAAAAGCCAACTTCATCCTGGCGCGATGCTTCGAGAAGAACTGTCCAGTGGAGTCCTGGGACTTTAGAAGGGACTTCTCTAGCCAGCCCGAGGGTTCGTAGTCCAAATCTTCCAGAATTAGTGGCTGCGGACCGCAAAATGTATTAATGAGGGTGGTGTGGACACAATAATTTACTAAATAAGCCAATAGATGGCGCTAAAGCAAGAATTCGACAAAAAAGAGTATTGGAATTTGAATCGCGCTTGCAACGTTTTTACGGAATGGATTCAAACCGCATAACTATGTAAATAAATGCATATGCAATGTAATTTATGGACGTATATGTAAATTTACTAATGTTTTAATTAATGTGTTTGTTGTAACAAAAAAATGTAAATTCGTAACACCCTGACAGGGTACAACTACGCCACAACGAGTCGGGCAAAACATTGTCGGGTTCGGGGTCCTGAAATATCTATAGGCAATGAGGTACTTTAACATATCCCGCCTGACTAGATGGAAAAATCTTGCTACCCTTGATTATTGACAGGTAGGTGAATAATCAAAGGTATTTTTATTATTGGTCGTGGTCAAGCACATAAGGCTTTAACTCCGCCATTTTTTCAAATTTGCCGTAAGAGAATAATTAAATAGGCTTATGCCCTTGTGGTGATTAAATGTCTCTTTCAGAGAACGTCTCTTTTGATCTAAATAGTATCAAAATGTATCCATGCAAAATTGCGTGTAAAATAATTTTGAGAATAAACTTCTTAAACCCGCTCTACATTTACGGTTCTTGTGCTGCTGTTCGCGCGGGATCCTCGTCTAAATGTAGAGCGGCCTTAACGCGAGAGAATAGGCTAGTTTCCAGGGTCAAAACTCTATCATTAAAATTAGTCCGTCATTTAGGGAATCAAAATATATTAGTGCAGTATTTTTTCTTTTGTCAATTGAGCGATAAATTATAAAGATTTATCGCAACAAAGTTTAGGAGTGGGGGCTCGTGACGTCACATGTTGCGAAAAAGTGTAGCACACTGTGACGTCACACGGAACTTTAACATATCTTTACCATTCTTTGTTTAATTTTCAAAATAAAAAATAAGTCTTCAATATTTTTTGATTATCTAACTTAAGGACTAATTATATTTTTTTTAGGAAACTAGCCTATACCTTGTTCAATCTATATTTTAAAATGAAAACATACTTCTACAAGATTTTCCTCATATCGCAATGTGTTCTATGTCGTAAAACACAATCAATATGGCAAACAATAAAAAATCGTGTTTCTCATACCAATTACAATGTTCACGGGCGCACGGAAAAGCAATTTATTTACTGGAAAATTGATATGTAACTTTTTTATGTAATGATTTAGCTGGCAGTCAACTATACGGCCAGCTAAAGATGGATTGGTTTGAAAAATAACGCCGAATCATTTACAGATGTAAACACATTCAGTGCCGCAAATGTGCGTCGTAACAATTGAAATTATGCATTTGTGAGGATATTCAAATAAAACTGCAATCTCCCGAAAACTTGTATTTCTGTTTACTCATTTTTTTCTCATAACTTTATTATTTTTCTTTTCGAATTTCCTGAATCAATCCAACCGGCTCATTACTGCCATCTGTCAACTGTCGAGTCCCCCATTGTAATTAGTGTTGCCACACAAATTGGCACAATCATCGTTAAGATTATTTAAATATTAATAAAATTTATCAGATCTTACGCATTGTTATAATTTATCTGCAGCGAATGTGTTAAAAACCTTTTAGGACGGGGTACACATCAGAATGTCCAAATTGAATTTCTTATCGATCGTCCTAGCGTTTACCCGGTTGTACCCTCAGATTTTTGCTTTTGAGGTAAAATGGTAAACAAATTTGGTCGTCCAGTTTACTCTGTCTGTTAGCAGACGTGCAAAATTTATATCGACATGCAATTTCTATTTCTATATTATGAAATTAAAACCGGACAAGTGCGAGTCAGACTCGTGCACGAAGGGTTCCGTATTATTATCTACCTAAGTATAAAATCCACAACAGCAACTTCGGAGATAGACTAAGAGGAACACTTGTTTTTCATCTTCTTTCTTATTTTCATATATAACTTATGAACTGATTATTTCACAGATTTGAAAAAAATATATTTGAGATGGACACGAAGTCCTTACGTGTGGTATATCACACGGTACAGATTAATAGACTTTTTATTTTACCACTTCACCCCCCAAAAGTGACCCCCCCCCCTTTTATAGGACGTACTTCTAATTATTTTTCTGTAAAGTTCAAGGCAAGATCTATTTTCTATGATTTACGCAAAATTTTAAGACCAGTAACTTCGATGATAAGCTATGGAGAACAGGTATTTCTCGTCTTCTTTCCAAATTAACTCAAACAATACCGACTTAAAAATTAGTGAAAAAAAAATCTTGAATATCTTAATGCAAATACCTCAAAAACTACTAAACCGATTTTAATGTCAAACGAACTTCAAAATTCTATGCATGTCTCCTATACACCTTTTGAATTTCATCGAAATCGGACTAACGGCTCGAGAGTTATCGCGGAACATACAAACATACGTATTAGGTATACATACATACAAACAATGTTTGTTCGCCCCAACTTGATTTGTAGCAGATATATCCCATCTTCGGGTAACAGATATATCCCAAATTTCAACTTGATCGGTCCAGTAGATTCAGAGCAAATCGATTGTGACAGACGGTCAGACAGACAGGGTACCTTTTTTACCTTTTGGGACACGTAACCCTAAAAAGGAGTTTCTACGTGTGTATGTATTTTTTTCTACTTTTACATCTCCACTTCGCCCGGTCTTCGACATTCTTGACGCCATATCCTGCTCTGCGAAGCCAGCTTTTGTTAGGCGCGCCTTTTCTACCAGGCCCCAGCGGAGGCGGCATTGGCCAGACACTTGTTCCCAATAAGTTGCCTATTTTCCTAAGACTTAACTAAGAAAGTTATTGTATTTTTATTTATTAATTGTATTTTTATTTATTCTTACAAAAAATATAAACAATTACCAATTACATTGTTGTACAAACCAAATTTGGCCTACTCCAATTTTTGAGCTTGTGATACCACAGAAATAAGTACACGTAGGCCAGTTAAGCCTCTTGAGTCTTAAAATAGTATGGCAAGGCTTAATTTGGCACACGTTATAGCACTTCTACCTATCATTAGGTAGGTTACAAAGATTATTAGACATAGGGGACAAAGGGTAAAAAATGCTTATACTTACCCCATTTCCGTTTAAGGGCTGTGAAGATATGGGTATCCCGTTATGTTTCTGTACCTCCCCCATCTCTAAATGCTGCTCCGACTGCGAAACAGAAGGAAAACTATTACTCATTCATTCAAAGGTCAACTGGCTCCGCATATTCTGGTGTAAAACAAATCCCTTCGAAACCATCTTTAGGTGCTGTTTATGGCAATAAATATTTTAAAATAAGTCTAAGTAAGCTAAATAAAAGGCTGTAAGTTTTCAAAATAAAATAAAATTTAAAAATCATAACGCCCTTTTCGCTTTGCAGTTGGCGGGAAAATATTCATAACGCAGGTAAAATTTAATAGAAAGGTTTATCATACCTACCTTAGGTATGATAAAACATAAAATAAATAATTTAGAAACATTACACAAAACATTTTTATGTCATCTCATTTCTTCACCTACCCTCATTTCTTACACTTGTCATAGAAAAACAGTTGCTTAAGTCTAGGTCGCCGCCATATTTGTTGAAATTTTCATTTTAGCTTAAAATTACAAACTGTTTTAACTTAATCTATATAAATAGTGCAATAAAGTGTTCATTCATATATTCATTGACTCTAGAAGGTAATATACCCATATTAATAATCGCACACGACATTTATTGTATGTTTTTGTGTAGTGCAATCGCCATGTAGCGCAGTTCTTCGCCAGAGGGGTATAAAGGTCGGTTAGATTCCTTTTTTTTTAGACCCTATGTTCAATTTTGACCTCCCGTACTATCAGTTTATTTGTATGAGAGATTTTTGCAAAAATCTCGTTTTTAATTATTTTTTTATTAATTTGGAAAATAAATTAGAAATTTACAATAAAGTTCGCCAACTGATATTTGTACTTGTAAGTTTTTTACTTGTAGGACAATAAAGTTTTAATAAATAAATAATTACTGCCGCAGGTAGTCCAATGCTGCACATAGGACTTTTCCAGACTTCCAAAATGACCGATTGGAAGCGGCCGGCATCCAGCTCTTTCCTGCGACCTTCTACAGGTCATCTGACCATCTTGTCGGTGGATTCAACCCTGCGCTTGCCGGTACCGAAAAAAGGCTAGTACATATTTGTTTCTTTCTTTAATTCCTCTCCTTATAATACACTAGCAGCCCGTCCCGATTCCGGACGATACGTATATAGACTGAAAGTCAACACTGAAAGAATTTTTCAAATCGGACCAGTAGTTCCTGAGATTAGCGCGTTCAAACAAACAAACAAACTCTTCAGCTTTATAATATTATTAGTATAGATATACCTATATATTTTTATCTTTAAAAATACTTAAGTAAGTTTACCTTTGTATCTAAGTTCTTGTCCTCTTCCGAAGCGGCCATTTTGACTAGATTTTATCACTATCAATAAAGTTGTTATAATCTATTCAGACACAATATAATTTCCTGCACTCTGTTAAGTTCATATTCTCGGCTTCATCTGAAACAAATTAAGTATTTATGTGAACATTTATATGTCAAGCGCAAAACAGATTAACGCACGTTGTTCCGTACATGAAAATAATTGTGAGAAAAGTAAGAGGTTTCAATTACGGACGAGAAGGAAATATTAAGGTAGCCCTCATGCGGAAGCATGCCATATTGAGCATCTGAGCTATGCCACAAATGGCACCTACGGATTAGTGCGTTCATTAGAACACTAGTTCTGACTTTTTAGGAGGTCAATGGCCTCCTAGACTAACGAACTAAAATTAACGATTATAAAAACACAAAGTGAGTGAGGCTACTTGACTGTTTAAAATGTTGACAATCTTTTTATACGGAACACTACATACACAAAAATGTAACCGGTTCCGAAAAGAACAACAAAATCGGTAGTTAAGCATTAAGCAGTAATTAGCATTTAAAGTTTTCTAATGAAGAAAAGTGGGAGCGTGATGGGGACGTCTTGCTATCTCTCTTGTACGCAACATATCAAGTGGCAGTGACGTCACTCCACCATTAAGTGCGTCCTTTTCTTGTTTCTTGACAGTTTCCCCTTTCATAGGATTGCAAAAACTTACTATCTCTTTCCCCACAGCTCCGCCTGTGTCAAAAAGTAGCCTATGTTTGACCCCGGGTCTTCTATTCATAACAAATTTCATAAAAATCCGTTCAGCGGTTTGGTCGTGAAAGTGTAACAGACAGACAGACAGACTTTCGCATTTATAATATTAAGTAGTTTATTAACTAATGAACAGTATATCCATACTTCCACATACTATTCATTAGTTAATAAAGTAATGAACAGATTTAAAACAATCTTTCTGTTTTCGAATTCAGGTACTCAAATTGGTGAAATGAACAATAAAAAATTGAGTAGGATAGCATATTATCGCTCAAATAGTACGGGATGGTTTGACTGACTTACGCAAAATCGGTGAGTCGAATGATTTTCTCACGATATTGAATGGTATGTATGTATGTAAAATTCTTTATTGTACATAAAAGAAAACAGTTTGTACAACATCAACAGAAAAAAAAATCTTAAATATTAATGTACAATGGCGGACTTATCCCTATGAGGGATCTCTTCCAGTCAACCACTATAACAGAGGAAAGTCTGTGGCTGTAGCAGGAGTACAGATTATCGGATCTTACTTACATGTACAAAAAACAATAAATAAAAGCAATATTCAACTACCTATTACTACCCATTCAAAATTCTTAATGATGATTAAATGCAGTGCAAAAAAGAAATCTAACAAATCACTCTACGGACAATTTATAGACTTCTTTAATCATCTTCTTGAATGACTTTCGAATAGTTTCCGTTTTCATTCGTAATAATCGGTGAAAATCATTTAACATTTTTGTAGTGAAATAATAGCGAGGTCTATGTTCGCGGGATAAAATATTTAAATAGGATAGTAAATTTTATAATCTGTGACCCAGGTGTTGCAATGAAGGCCGTTCCGCCACACGCGATGGTTGCTTTGTTAAAAAATTAGGAAAATGCCGATTCAATTGGCGTGACAATGTTTTGTGCAGCGAGACAAGATAAATAAAAGACATTGTCATTTAAAATAACGACGTGAATACTTATCGCGTTACTAAACATCCAAGTCTTACAACTTCGCACGGGTACCTTCAGAAACAGGAGCGCTATATGTGAAATTGACACGTATGTCGAATAAAAATTATTCGATATCGAGCGAAAAGACATACTTTAAAAAAAAGACACTCCAGGCCCTATTTTTGAAATGTATGACATATTATGACAAAGAGAAAGTTTTCTACTCAACGTATGTGTGAGAAGAGAAGATAAATCCAGGATTCGGCAATAGTACAATATTTATTATTTTTACTTTACAAATTTTGGTAAATTTAGACTTTAAGGATACACGTTAATAAGAAATATAGATAGGGGTCGTGAGATCGGAGGAGACACGAGATACAGTCAGGTAGCCGCTATGAAATAGCCAGCCACTTATCTTGGAATGACGAGAGGATCCGAGAGCCGCTTCTGGTGGACGCGCGCAGGCTTATACACCGTGAAATTTTAGTCGTTTTTGCCCCAAAAAACTGAACAACTTTCCCCAAGATACATGGGTCGAAATATGGAGTAAATTTTTGGACCTCCCATACAAAAGTCTTATCACGTGACCTAACTTACTATGGGAAGTCCAAATTTGTTTTTCATGTTTCGAGCTCTGTTTCTTGGGGAAATTTGTTCGGTTGCATGAACGACTATACTGGACACTGGACGATAGGTCGAACAAAAATGTTTCGATATTAAACGAAAATTATTCGACTCGCCTATTTTGCGTGAGTCACACATTCAAAAATAGGGTTCCAGTACTTTTATCCTAGGTCTACGTTCTTCTCAGTACTGTGTAACCGAAATATCAGAAAGATGGTTCAGTAGATAAAGCGTGAATAGAAAACAAACAATTATACAAACTTTTCCCTTTTATAGTCTTCTTCTTCTTCCAAACTAACAATTTTCATTCGACATATCCATACTTAATATTATAAATACGAAAGTCTGTCTGTATGTTAAGTACGCTTTCACGGCCAAACCGCTGAACGAATTTTTAATGAAATTTGCTATGAATATAGTTGAAGACCCTGGTTTAAACATAGGCTACTTTATGACGCAGGCAGAGCTGCGGGAAACAGCTAGTATGTCATACATTTCAAAAAGGGCTCCAGAGCCTAAGGCTTTGCATTTAAACATGGTTTAGCGGTTTAGGTTTGGCGGTAGCAACTGCCGTTTGATCTGCGTAGGCAACTCTTTTTTACACGAACATAGTGGCCAACACTGTCTGATTTTTCAGGATGCTAAAGGCATCTGACACAACCTCTTCGTCTAAACATGTTTTCCTAGTTGTGTCCTCAGCTTACGCTTCGGAGCCTAGGGTACGCTGTTAAGTCATGGTCCTATAGCGTCACTATGAAGATGACGATTTACACACGTTATTTTTCGCTGATTTTTTTATCAAAAATGTCAAAAAATATACTTAAGTTTACGAAAATCAAATAAAGTTATGAAAATATGGCTTCCATTTACAATGTTTACTAAACCTTGACAGTGTGTGTTTTTAACTCTCGTTGTGTGCGTGTGATAAGGTGAATGTTGAATTTATGGTCAGCTGATCTGTTTTTCATTAGCTACTAATCATTTTTTTTATCTAACTTCGTAACTAAACGTGCAGTAGTAGCGGCGTTATGGTAAGGCGCGGTTGGTCAATCGCCCAGGACACCGCACAAAAGGGGCTTCTCAGGCACCCCTCTGTAGCCCATCGCTTATAGTTCGAGGTCTACTTACGCTTAAATTCCCTAAAATGTTTACGTTTCCCAATCATATAGGAACATAATTGTCGATCACTTTTAACAGTTTAGTTAAAAAGAGTTAGCGTTATAGTTATAACAGACCAAACTCACCTCATCCTCATTCATAAAATTCAAAACAAACAGACGCGACGTACTAATCAGACGGTCCATGCCTTTGGTCTTTGCCTTTTTTTTACTCATGAAGTAATTACAAAGAGGAGATGCCCATGCGTAATAAGCGTTTTGTAAGAGAGCGTTTGTGAGGCTACACGGGGCGGAAGGCAGACGTGCGGGGCGCTTGGTTTCGGCCGTGGCTCCAATCATGGAGCACGAGCAATGACAAGCTCCGCCCACTTTTGTGTCGGCGAGGCGCCAATGTTCACATCACTGCGCCATTTCAAATGGCATCTCTCTTCCCTCTTTGTAATTACTCCATGGCCCATGCTACGTTGTGATGCTAATATTCATTACTTTTCGTTTCTACTACCGAGTGTCATTAGTTTTTATCTAAAAAGTTAAATAAATAGCGTAAAATAATATTGATTTTTGACGGATTATTTAATTAGAGATAAGTACTTTTACAGCCCGACCAGGAAAATAAAAACTAATTAGCATTTAAAGTTTTCTAATGAAGAAAAGTGGGAGCGTGGTAGGGACGTCTTGCTATCTCTTTTGTACACTCGAAATCAAGTGGCAGTGACGTCACTCACCATTAAGTGCGTCCTTTTCTTGTTTCTTAACAGTTTCCCCTTGCACAGGATTTCAAAGGCTTATAACTTATTTAATATTGAACGCATACAAAAAATTCTTTCTGTTTTAGAATTCACGGACTCAATTTATGATATGAAATATTAAAAAAAATTGAGTCAAGTAGTTAGAAGTCAGAGTAGTGTTTGATATAAAGATGCTATGGATCCCGAAGAAATACATAGAAAACCTATTTTTTAATGCGGAAAAATTTCTAATTCCCAATCCCTTATAATCCATTTGATGATCGTGATTTTTTCGTACAAATTTGAGCACTATCACAAAACACAAATATTTTGCCGCCACACCAACGTTACCTACATTTTTCGACTTTATTTTTTAACTCGGAAAATAAGTTCGAAAAATGTAGCCGTATGTATGTCGCTATCACGAATATAACGCGAATTGACAAACTTAGCAACTTTGTCAATGGAATACGAAATCATAGAACTGTAAATTTTATTAGTTTTGTTATAATAAACGGTTATTTATTTTAAATAATTATTTCTTTTATAAATAGTTATTTCGTTAAATCATTTCCCTTCATATGGGTTTGAATCGCAGTTGGCGCAGTAGAAATCTTGCCCAGGGCGCTGGTAGTGTTAAAACCGGCACTGTAAACATGTAAATGGCGGACTTAAAAACCATGGACTTTTTTTTTCTACCAGTCAACCAACAATCATCTTGAAAAATGCACCACACATAGATACCATTTGTTAACTGGAATAATAGCCAAAAGGTTATGTTGAGAATTAATTTAAGATTTCTTTAACTATAGCAGTATTTATTGAGGAAAAACATAGGTATATCGTTTCGTAGACTTTTAAAAATAAGGAATTAAGTCCATTTGAAAATTTTGTTTTAAAAATATTGTTGAGGCATTCGAGAAATTAAGAAGTTTGGTAAATTTTTAGGTACAACAATTTTTTCATGAAGCATTTTTTGTCTTTATTTATAAATACCTAATTCCTAGTTTACACACGCGGAAAAGACTTATACATAGGGCGCACTGTAAGTTTCCGGAACTGGCCACTTACATAAACAATATTTAAAAATTTATTGCAACATTTGAAAATAGAACTCTTTGGCTGTAGAATGCAGTTTGTTTCATCTGACTGTCTTTTGTTTTTACCTTGTGGCGCCATTTAAAAAATTGTGTGTCTGCATCAACATGGATTTAACTCGGGAAAATTTTCGTAGTATGATTTTCTACGATTTTAAGTGTAATTTGACAGCTCAACAGAGCATCGCTCGGCTTGAAACAGCTTTTGGCAATGAAGCACCATGCAAGACAACTGTTTATAGCTGGTTTGCAGAATTCAAGCGTGGTCGTATCAATCTCAGTGACGAATCTCGCGATGGTCGGCCGTCCACCGCTGTGACCAACAAAAACATTAATGCTGTGCGCCGTATGATTGAAACAGACAGGCATGTGACCTACCATGAAATTCGCGCATCCTTAGAAATAGGCATGAGTCAAATACAATTAATCCTACACAAACATTTGGGTGTGAGAAAGCTGTGCTCGCGGTGGATCCCACACAACTTGACCGAGGCTCAAAAAACGGACCGCGTCACTTGGTGCAGTGCCATGCTTACCAGATTCAACGAAGGTGCGTCAAATTTGGTGTGGGACATAGTAACAGGTGACGAAACATGGATTTATTGCTACGATGCCAAAACAAAGCAGCAATCGAGCGTATGGGTCTTTCAAGATGAGCCGAAACCAACCAAAGTGGCGTGCGTGAAAAGTGCATCTAAGCGGATGATTGCTTCTTTTTTTAATAAAACTGGACACGTGGCTACTGTTGCTTTAGAGAATCGTCGTACAGTGAGTAGTGACTGGTACACGACCATTTGTTTGCCGGAAGTTATTGACGAACTCCGTAAAAATAACCGTAAACGCCGTATCATCCAGCACCACGACAATGCTAGTTCTCACACGGCCAGACAGACAAACGACTTTTTGAAGGCGAAAAATGTAGAACTCATGAGTCATCCTGCATACAGTCCCGACCTGGCACCTTGTGACTTTTTTCTGTTCCCAAAAATTAAGAACCAATTACGCGGTCAACGATTTTCATCACCAGAAGAGGCTGTCGAGGAGTATGAAAAACACGTTTCAGAGGTCACCACAGAGGAGTGGCACAAAAGTTTTCAAAACTGGTTTCATCGAATGAAAAAGTGCATAGACGCCAAGGGAGATTATTTTGAAAAACAATAAATTAATTTTGTACCTTTAATAATAGTATTTTTTCATATTCATTCCGGAAACTTATAGTGCGCCCCACGTATAGGTAAACTAATCTCAGGTAAATTAGTCCTGGCTAGGGATCCAACCTAGAGTCACTCACAAAAGTCTCCACACGAATACACCACAGTCGTCTTTAAAAAACATCCATATTTTCTTCCTCATAAAATAACATACTTAACATTCATAAAATCAGATACCTACTTAGTAAATATGCTCTTGAGAAATCCAAGATAGCCGGTATTCGGTACGGTTAACATTGTAAATAGTTTTACACCTCTATAAGGTTTAAGATGTTTATTTATTTATTTATTTATTAGGAAGACCAACAGCTTTTTTTGTATAAAGGTAGTAAGGTAAAAAATATATAAAGCAAGTGAGCCACTACAGGTCCTCACAGATAGATCCAAAATAGCTTAACAAAAGTTTAATAGTAATCACACACACGCCACAATTGTGAGAAAAGTACATAATAAGTATGAGATCTAACAAAACATTAGTCGCAACATTGCTATGGTCAAAATAGAAAAATAATCATAAGAAAGTTTAACTCTAAGACTTAAATAAAACACAACAGAAAAATTCTATAATAAATATATAATTTATATATATATACAATAAAGTACACGCTTTGCTCTAGCTATGCTTGTGGTGAATAAATCCAGATCCAATGTCCTAGAGAAAATATTGAAATTATTACTTGCGCGCAATTCGTTTCGGAAACTAAGATTATTTTTTTAGATATCAATACTAATATCATAAGTGCGAAATTTTGTCTCTATCTGTCTGTCTGTCTGTCTAAACCGCTAAACGGGCTTTGATGTAATTTCTTACGAATATAATTAAAGACCCGGTGTCAAACATAGGCTACTTTTTGACGCAGGCGGAGCTGCGGAAAATAGCTAGTCTATATATATAAAAATCAATTGCTGTTCGTTAGTCTCGCTAAAACTCGAGAACTACTAGACCGATTTGGCTATTTTTGGTTTTGAATTATTTGTGGAAGTCCAGGGAAGGTTTAAAAGGTGAATACCGTATAAACGATATTCAGGTACGAAGCTTGCCGGGTCAGCTAGTATACAACATATCTTGTCAATATTCATGAATGATACTTGTCAATGACTACTGGATGAACAAGAAAATACACTAAAATAAAGAATTATTTCTTAAGGCTAAATATTTTTCTGATACTATTCTTAGTTTAAATTCGAAATGTTATTTATGTTATTGACTGTTCATGTAAATTTTGATGATCACATAACTTTGCATATTCGTTCGAGGAAAGAAGCAAGTTTTCCTTTTGCTCGCGTCTGCGCGTGGTAATAAAATGTCCTCGTACGACTGTACATTAGAATGCACACTTAGTGGTTAGATCATATATTGTCATTGTACTGTACAATGTACATGCACATTCACCTCACTAGCTTATTATCACCCTAAACCATCGTGATCTTTTTCCGTTTTCATCTCTTCTTTTATGTATGTATATGTATAGTTATGAATACTGTGTGTAAATCTATGTATGTTTATTGTTAGTGTTTTTTTTTCTCTCATTGTAATTTTAAGATAATTCGCGCCGCACATAACTTTTCTGTTTTTCCTAATGGTTGAATGGGAGAGAATGCTTTTAGTATTAAGATACAATTGACACGTAGCGGTTACATATAAGTCATCTTTTGTCATTGTACTGTACAATGTACATGCAGACATATTTAAGTGTCATAAAGTTGCAAATTGTTATAAGTATGCATTTAAGTTGGTACTGTCTTGTTTATTAGACACATACCAACATTTTCGAAGTATTTAAAAATCCTATATTTTGGACTTAGAAGAAGTGTGTTCTTGTTGAAAAAAGTAAAGGCATTCGTAATATTTTAGCTATTAAATTAAATTATTTCATTTGTCGTATCATATTTTCACGACTATACAAGCCCTGAGAATCCTAAGTTACATTTAACATTTTTGAAAGCAACTGCCTCCGTGGTGCAGTGATTAAAACCTTTGCTTTAGATCTGTAGGTCACGGGTTCGATTCCCACGGGAAGCATACTTTGTTTAGTTGTTTCCAGTTGATTGTCTGATAAAAATTACCATCCCGTCCGTCCCGTCCCGGCTGCTATTTGATAGTCATTATAGGAACCAAATCAGACCGATAGGTCCCGAACAACTCTGGTACCAGTGTGTACGTACATGGTCGATTGACTTTGTACCCACACGATCGATGATGATTATAAAAAAGAAAGTGAGATTGTTATTTGTTCCCTCTTCCCGCTTCATATACTGAGCCAATCTTCCTGAAATTTAGCATACATTTTGATAGAAGTAACGAGAAGAATATAAGGTGCTCTTAATTTCGGCAAAATTACTTTGCTACTAAAGGATTGTGATTTTTTTTTCTTAGTCAATAAAATTAACAGTTTTCCGTAAATATTTTAGGTTATTCCCTTATGAAGAAAATTCATTCAAGGAATTTGCACCGTAATAATATATATTACTTTCATTATCAGCAGATTACCGATATCAATGGCCAAATGTACTACGACATTCTCTATCTAATCTGTAATTAAATAGTACGCAATACTACCTATCTTTTTGTATTCATTCGCTCCTTAGCATCCTTTTTTTTTTTTTTTTTGTTATGGACCTACAATTTTAGCTCCTGTGAGCTTTAAAATTTACAGCGGGACAGTTTGAGGCGAGGGCTATAAACCACTCAGCCTTTTCGGCAAATGCGCAAGGGGCTCCCAGTTGGGACGAACCTCGGCCATGGGCTTTTGCCTTTGATCAAGCGAGCGATGCAAACTCGCGAGCGGTAGCAAACGCTCAATGCCATAAGGGCCGACACTATTGTGCCTGAAGGGCCTACTAAGAACCTATCGGTGGCGTGAAGCGCCCTGGTACATTTTGGTACCTGGAAAACGAGCTACTGTTCCTACTACGTCGTTCTCGCCGCCGAGTACGGTTATATGTTCCTATCCTTAGCATCCCGCTAAGGAGGCTTTAAGACTAGTCACACTCGATCCAGTGCTTTCACGGACACACACATACAAACAATTATTTAAATGTTCGAGTAAATTGTTTGCGTGTGCGGGGTGGATTTCGCGTCCGTGAAAGCACTGGAATAGCGACGGGCGTATCCGTAGCTAATGCGCGTGTCAAGCGACGCGCGACGGCGAGGCGAGACTCTTATTGGATTGGTTGCCATTTAGTGGCATTTTGTACCTTGAGTTCCTCCGTGCAACGAAAGGCACGTTAGGCCTTGGTCCCAGCCGTTATCGATAGATTAGGTTGTTCAGATTACAAAACAAACCCCTTTGTTTTGTAATCTGAGTTAGATTGTATTATGAGTATATTGCCTTTAGGCAGCCTGAAAAATCTGACAGTGGCCACTAACACATTTTGGGTTATGTTACTGTTGGTCTGGTTTTCCTGTAAAAAAGGTCACGGAAATCAGAGGTAGTCGCTACATTGTAATAACCGCCGCCAAAACTGGGACCCATAACTTACAGCGTACCCTAGGCTCCGATGCTCCAAAGCGTAAACTGAGGCGCAAATAGGAAAACTCTGAACTAAGGTATTGTATTGTATTAGGTTATTAATATATCAGTCAGGAGGTTGATTCGCAGGAAAATACGACTTAAATGGCGTGTTTCGACAAATTTCTATTAAAACCTGAGAACCCTGTTTAAAAAAACCCCGTATCTGTCGTTTCTCCCAATAGTTGACTGGTTGGAAATGCTCTTAAAAAGTGTTACTTGTGGAAGAATAAAGTTTTAATAATGTTTTTGGAATTCGTTACCTACTTATGTAGGTTATTCAAGAAAAACCTAATGACATAAATAGAGCTCAGACACTGTATTTAAGTCATCCATACTAATATTATAAATGCTAAAGTCTGTCTGTCTCTCTTTCTGTTACGCTTTCACGGCCAAACCGCTGAACGGATTTTAATGAAATTTTGTATGAATATAGTTGAAGACCCGGTGTTAAACATAGGCTACTTTTGAACGCAGTTAGTTGTAAATAAAGTGTGATCTTAATAGGTGTGATGACGGAAAATTCTTTTACAATGTATGTAGGTTTGTCTGTCTGTCCCTTTGTTCTCTTGTATTGTATTGTAACCAAAAAGCGGCTGAACCGATCTTGATTTAAGTATACATGAATAAGTCTTTAGATTCATGTTTTGGCGCGAATGTCATGTCACATGTCGAAATTGTCAAAAATCACATTGGCGGATATTTGGCTCCAAAAAGTGCGTTTTAAAAAATATTTATTGCTAAAAAGATCTTGATTTAATTTCTCTCACAGCCGTCAGTAGTCATTTATTTATTTATTTTATAATTTTATTGACATTTTCATTAAACGCGTCACTGTAGGTATCACACTGGAAAACATATTAATTTGCTATCTTTGTGATTATTTACTAATCAGATAAGCCGTGGAATGTCTATTTAATTTTCATAACCTGGGCTGGGCTTCTCGATCAAGATCGAATAATTTTCATTCGACATAAGAAACAACAGAAAACATTTCAAAAATAGGGTAAAAATCATTTGATATCGTACGAAAATTATTAGATATTGAACAAAAATCATTCGATGGTACACTGCGTGAATCACACTTTTCAAAAATTTTGCTCCAGGTATTCCAATGGTTCGCATGCAATCGGCAATCAATCAATCAATCCAATAATTTATTTGTGAAAACACACATAAAGGTGTTAGTGTTAGAGCAGCAATTCAGAATCACTATGATTTTGCTGACAGTCACAGCTCATTGTTTAAAATCATTGTCTGTTTTTTTGATAACATTCGTACTGTTTTGATGTGACCGAAATGTGTTCGGTCTCAAATAATTATTAAACATCAAATTTGTTTCAAACTTTCATCAAAACAAATCAAGAGTGGACGTGAGACAAGTGGCAAATCGTCAAATTTTAGCAAATTTATTCTTTGGACTATTTTTGACTAATATGCCGAAGGTCGCCAATTTTGCGTCACTCTTTTCAAAAAGCGCACTTCTGGTCAATTTTGGCGTTTTTCTGGTACCGTCTTGAAATATTCAACAGGTACCCACTTTTTGAAACTATTTGAAAAACTTACATAAATAAAGTTATTTTCCTCGTGTTATTAAGTCTTCGCTTCGGCTAAAGATCGACTGATATTTATTTATTTATAAATCTTTATTGTACCACAAGAAAAAAATTACTTTTAAAATTGGCGGACTTAATGCTAAAAGCATTCTCACCCAGTCAACCATTAGGAAAAACAGGAAAGTTATGTGCGGCGCGACTTATCATAAAAATACAATGAGAGAAAAAAAAAACACTGCTAAATAAACATACAGTATTCATAACTATACATATACATACATAAACATACATGAAAACAGAAGAAGACTTTTTAAATTTCGTTAATTTAAAGTACCTATATTATCGAATTTAATTTCGGTTATTAACATAAATTTGGGTCCTGAGTAAGGTGATTCCTAATACAGAAAAGTATGGTGATAATATCCTCTGTTTTTTCAACACAATCACCTATGGAGAAAATCACAAACCTACCATTAAATTTAAAACACTATTCTGTTGTCCTTGTCCCAAAAGAATATTTTTCTCAACACTAGTTTAAAATTCGAATTTTCATTCTTAATTTGATTTAAATTCACAGAAGAACATCGAACACTAGTTCCAATATTAAACTTTAAAATATCGAACGGGTTTTCGCGAATGTATATTCTAATTGGCTTGCGCAACGTGCGCCGGCGCACGATTCAACCGTACATACTAAAAGATAATTATCCTCGAAGCAGTTTTATAAAGTTTGTTCGGTTGTTTGCAACTGTCAACCTTATTTGTAAGGTGATATAATGTCTAAGCGAAATGGGTGTGGTTGATATATTTTATATCTTTATTTAATCATCTTCGATAGAGAATTCCCGGCTGTATGACGAACACTTGGATAAATAAATGGTTTTCTGCTTCGATATTTGTACAAAGAAATTAACAATACCCGTGCCTTTTCGAGTGTTTCTTTTAAATGAGTAACTCAACCAAAAACCTTTTAAAAATAATTCGATTCACCGTTTGGGTCAAACAGAAATCATTTCAAATTAAAATCACTGGTTGCCAGAAATGTCAACTTCCTCTGACTACTATACATGAAGGGAAATCAATAATATAAAGCGTACAATATATAAAACAAACTAGCTATTTCCCGCATCTCCGCCTACGTTAAAAAAAAAGCCTATATTTGAAATCGGGTCTTCAACTACATTCATACCAAATTTTATAAAAATCCGTTCAGCGGTTTGACCATGGAGTAATTACAAAGAGGAGATGCCGTAATAAGCGTTTTGTAAGAAAGCGTTTGTGAGGCTACACGGGGCGGAAGGCAGACGTGCGGGGTGCTTGGTTTCGGCCGTGGCTCCAATCATAGAGCACGAGCAATGACAAGCTCCGCCCACTGCAGTGTCGGCGAGGCGCCAATCATCACATCACTGCGCCATTTCAAACGGCATCTCCTCTTTATAATTACTCCATGGGTTTGACCGTGAAAACCCCACAGAGTTTCGCTATTAGTATGGATTGTATAGAAGTATTTTGTCACAAGTTATGAAATGTTAATACTAAGTGTATACTATACCTAATTTAGGTACTAATGATAACAACTTTAATTAATGTGAACAATGGATTGGGCAATACTTGGGCTTGCTTGGAATTACAGTATTAATTATTATTAGCCATTAGGAATTACAGCTCAGAATTTCGATTACGTTATACCTAAATAATTAATCTGATAACATGTTTAAATTATATTTTTTATCTATAATCGCAGTTGTTACCAGTTTGTGTTACCAGTGATGACATACGGGTCCGAAACGTGGTCTTTGACTATGGGCCTCATAAGAAAGCTCAAGGTCGCCCAGAGAGCTATGGAGAGGGCGATGCTCGGTGTTTCCCTACGAGATGTGGCAGTGGGCGGGGCACATAACGCGGAGAACCGATGGGGCAAAAAGGTTCTCGAATGGCGACCACGTACCGGTAAGCGCAGCGTTGGACATCCACCGACCAGACGGTCAGATGACCTGAAAAGGGTCGCAGCCAGACGCTGGATGCAGACTGCTGCCAACCGATCATTTTGGAAATTATTGGAAGAGGCCTATGTCCAGCAGTGGACTGACTGCGGCTGAAATGATGATGATCTATAATCGCACGTGGTCTCTAGCAAGCAATATTCTTAATATTATAAATGCGAAAGTCTGTCTGTCTATCTGTTATGCTTTCACAGGCAAACCGCTGAACGGATTTTGATGAAATGTGGTATGAATATAGTTGAAGACCCAGGGTTATAAATGGGGTACTTTTTGCCGAGGCGAAGCTGCGGGAAATATTCAGTCACAAATAATTACGCATGGACTCAATATATTAAATCGGACTTTGCTTTTTGACTTAAAACCCGAGCAGAAAAAATTAGCTACTTTAATATATAATTGTAAATGGCGGACTTAAAGCCTGAGGCTTTATCTACCAGTTAACCAAATGGGCGATGCTGGGAAAGTTAAGCGGTAAGTAGAGATGGGCAGCGGAAATAAATTCAAGAGGAAAAAAAAATAAATGCACGAGGAAGAAAAGGGGAAAATTTCCGGGTAGGCGCCCATCTCTAGCGGTAAGACTATGTAAAATAACAAGTTATAATGGTGATCCATAAGAAATATTACGGACTACTTACAATTTTTTTTACAGTTTCTATCTCTTTTTAATAGGATAAATACTGCGCATATGTAGCTAGCTAGATAGCTTAGCGGGGCGTGATTGTTGGTGACGATTACAACTTTAAACAACAGCAGGTGCGACCTAACTTGAAGTGGACAACACTTGGTGTATTACGGTTAGCCTGCTTGTCTAGTGGAGCCAAGACCACTTGCCGTCTAAAAAGACCCCTGCATAAAGTATGTACCACCTTTTCCCTTTTTTCCAGAGGAACGTGGTCACCCTATTTTGCACAAGTACCATCGTGATAAAGCTTGTATTTGCTAGAAAGAGACAGAGCCCTCCACTATTTCTACCTCGCTTGGCTCTGACTTGCCTCGATGCAAAGCAGAAGTAGGTACTCGTCCTGTTAAATATATTAAGTCCATGCTAGATGGGCGCCTTCCCGGAATTGGTTTTAGAATAGAATAAAACTTTATTGATTGATCCATCACATACTGGAAAGGTCTTACAAGTAAAGTACAAGATACATAAACAGACAGACGTCTCAATAGGTGGCGGCTCAGTGTTACGCTAGACCTGCAAGCGTGACTAGCATTGATTTTCAGCCACCACCTTCTGAGGAGTCACGGTACACATAATGATAATTATAAAACTATAAGTACACAATTATTCATCAACTTACCATTTATCGCCCCGCACCGTACCCTTGCCTGCGAAAATGATTCGCGACAATACGAACACCCCTGCCAGGCGCCGCGACACCGCGAACATTCTCATTTTCGCGACAGTGTGGCCGGGGCATTACAGGTGTCCTACTATCATCTCCAATAGCAGTTTTAGTTTGGTTAGGACATAACAGGCTTTCAGTAAGGTAGTTCATCACTTGATGAAGATGATTCCGTTATTCGAAAGGGCCCATGCGCTATCTGGTGGTCGTGAGGCCGAGAGGCGATTCCGAAAGACTTTGACACCAAGGTGAACACTGTATAGGGTAGATACAATTTTATTTTGTACACCGCTAATTTATTTTTAATTGGTAACACGGTTAAATTTTCAACCACGACGATATACTTTAATGTAGAAAAGGAATTTCAGGTAGTACTGCGCTTGCCAAGATAAAAAAGAGCTATTGGTTAATAAAATCTCGGATCTCTTTGGTCCACCGTCGCCGCCGCCACTGACCATTTCAGGCCAGCGCGCCGCTGCCGGCTAATTTAAACTCGACGCGCATGTCTAGTATGTACTTAAATCTAAATATTTTTTTGACAAAGAGTCAAAAAAGGATAAATAAATCTTGGTGTATAGTTAATAGCTAGCTAGTTTCCAGGGTCAAAAGACTATCATTAAAATTAGTCCATAATGTAGGGAATCAAAATATATTAGTGACATATTTTTTCTTTTGTCAATTGAGCGATAAATTGTAAATTGTAATTGTTCGGTTGTTTGCAACTGTCAACCTTATTTGTAAGGTGATATAATGTCTAAGCGAAATGGGTGTGGTTGATATATTTTATATCTTTATTTAATCATCTTCGACAGAGAATTCCCGGCTGTATGACGAACACTTGGATAAATAAATGGTTTTCTGCTTCGATATTTGTACAAAGAAATTAACAATACCCGTGCCTTTTCGAGTGTTTCTTTTAAATGAGTAACTCAACCAAAAATCTTTTAAAAATAATTCGATTCACCGTTTGGGTCAAACAGAAATCATTTCAAATTAAAATCACTGGTTGCCAGAAATGTCAACTTCCTCTGACTACTATACATGAAGGGAAATCAATAATATAAAGCGTACAATATATAAAACAAACTAGCTATTTCCCGCATCTCCGCCTACGTTAAAAAAAAGCCTATATTTGAAATCGGGTCTTCAACTACATTCATACCAAATTTTATAAAAATCCGTTCAGCGGTTTGACCGTGAAAACCCCACAGAGTTTCGCTATTAGTATGGATTGTATAGAAGTATTTTGTCACAAGTTATGAAATGTTAATACTAAGTATACTATACCTAATTTAGGTACTAATGATAACAACTTTAATTAATGTGAACAATGGATTGGGCAATACTTGGGCTTGCTTGGAATTACAGTATTAATTATTATTAGCCATTAGGAATTACAGCTCAGAATTTCGATTACGTTATACCTAAATAATTAATCTGATAACATGTTTAAATTATATTTTTTATCTATAATCGCAGTTGTTACCAGTTTGTGTTACCAGTGATGACATACGGGTCCGAAACGTGGTCTTTGACTATGGGCCTCATAAGAAAGCTCAAGGTCGCCCAGAGAGCTATGGAGAGGGCGATGCTCGGTGTTTCCCTACGAGATGTGGCAGTGGGCGGGGCACATAACGCGGAGAACCGATGGGGCAAAAAGGTTCTCGAATGGCGACCACGTACCGGTAAGCGCAGCGTTGGACATCCACCGACCAGACGGTCAGATGACCTGAAAAGGGTCGCAGCCAGACGCTGGATGCGGACTGCTGCCAACCGATCATTTTGGAAATTATTGGGAGAGGCCTATGTCCAGCAGTGGACTGACTGCGGCTGAAATGATGATGATCTATAATCGCACGTGGTCTCTAGCAAGCAATATTCTTAATATTATAAATGCGAAAGTCTGTCTGTCTATCTGTTATGCTTTCACAGGCAAACCGCTGAACGGATTTTGATGAAATGTGGTATGAATATAGTTGACGACCCGGGGTTATAAATGGGGTACTTTTTGACGCAGGCGAAGCTGCGGTAAATATTCAGTCACAAATAATTACGCATGGACTCAATATATTAAATCGGGCTTTGCTCTTTGACTTAAAACCCGAGCAGAAAAAATTAGCTACTTTAATATATAATTGTAAATGGCGGACTTAAAGCCTGAGGCTTTATCTACCAGTTAACCAAATGGGCGATGCTGGGAAAGTTAAGCGGTAAGTAGAGATGGGCAGCGGAAATAAATTCAAGAGGAAAAAAAAATAAATGCACGAGGAAGAAAAGGGGAAAATTTCCGGGTAGGCGCCCATCTCTAGCGGTAAGACTATGTAAAATAACAAGTTATAATGGTGATCCATAAGAAATATTACGGACTACTTACAATTTTTTTTAACAGTTTCTATCTCTTTTTAATAGGATAAATACTGCACATATGTAGCTAGCTAGATAGCTTAGCGGGGCGTGATTGTTGGTGACGATTACAACTTTAAACAACAGCAGGTGCGACCTAACTTGAAGTGGACAACACTTGGTGTATTACGTTCAGCGATTAGTCCTGCTTGTCTAGTGGAGCCAAGACCACTTGCCGTCTAAAAACACCCCTGCATAAAGTAGGTATGTACCACCTTTTCCCTCTTTTCCAGAGGAGCGTGGTCACCCTATTTTGCACAAGTACCAACGTGATAAAGCTTGTATTTGCTAGAAAGAGACAGAGCCCTCCACTATTTCTACCTCGCTTGGCTCTGACTTGCCTCGATGCAAAGCAGAAGTAGGTACTCGTCCTGTTAAATATATTAAGTCCATGCTAGATGGGCGCCTTCCCGGAATTGGTTTTAGAATAGAATAAAACTTTATTGATTGATCCATCACATACTGGAAAGGTCTTACAAGTAAAGTACAAGATACATAAACAGACAGACGTCTCAATAGGTGGCGGCTCAGTGTTACGCTAGACCTGCAAGCGTGACTAGCATTGATTTTCAGCCACCACCTTCTGAGGAGTCACTGTACACATGATGATAATTATAAAACTATAAGTACATAATTATTCATCAACTTACCATTTATCGCCCCGCACCGTACCCTTGCCTGCGAAAATGATTCGCGACAATACGAACACCCCTGCCAGGCGCCGCGACACCGCGAACATTCTCATTTTCGCGACAGTGTGGCCGGGGCATTACAGGTGTCCTACTATCATCTCCAATAGCAGTTTTAGTTTGGTTAGGACATAACAGGCTTTCAGTAAGGTAGTTCATCACTTGATGAAGATGATTCCGTTATTCGAAAGGGCCCATGCGCTATCTGGTGGTCGTGAGGCCGAGAGGCGATTCCGAAAGACTTTGACACCAAGGTGAACACTGTATAGGGTAGATACAATTTTATTTTGTACACCGCTAATTTATTTTTAATTGGTAACACGGTTAAATTTTCAACCACGACGATATACTTTAATGTAGAAAAGGAATTTCAGGTAGGTACTGCGCTTGCCAAGATAAAAAAGAGCTATTGGTTAATAAAATCTCGGATCTCTTTGGTCCACCGTCGCCGCCGCCACTGACCATTTCAGGCCAGCGCGCCGCTGCCGGCTAATTTAAACTCGACGCGCATGTCTAGTATGTACTTAAATCTAAATATTTTTTTGACAAAGAGTCAAAAAAGGATAAATAAATCTTGGTGTATAGTTAATAGCTAGCTAGTTTCCAGGGTCAAAAGACTATCATTAAAATTAGTCCTTAATGTAGGGAATCAAAATATATTAGTGACATATTTTTTCTTTTGTCAATTGAGCGATAAATTGTAAAGATATAACGCATCAAAGTTTAGGAGTGGGGGCTCGTGACGTCACATATTGCGAAAAAGTGTAGCACACTGTGACGTCACACGGAACTTTAACGCGCCATATCTTTACCATTCTTTGTTTACTTTTCAAAAGAAAAAATAATATCTAACCGACGGACTAATTATAGTTTATTAGGAAACTAGCCTATTTTCTGTATCTACTATATTTTGCAAACCAATATAGGAAAAAATATTTTAATGTAATGTGTAATTAAGATAAGAAACTGAGCTATCAACAACACGTCATGAAAGTAAACCCAGATCTCTTTTTGTTTCGTTGTGAATTGTATAAATTAAAAAAAAAATGAGTAAGTAGGTATAGTTAATAATGCAAAAAATACTTGTACATAGACAAACTGGTTCGATAGTTTTTTTTTCCACTTGGCAAGATACACAGAAAGAGGAAGGAACTCTACAAAGGAAGATTGTCGATCTTTATAATTTTTAGGGTTCCGTATTGAAAAGATACAACGAGACGGGACCCTACTGCTAAGACTTCGCTGTGACAAAGAGCCCTGCAGGTCTAAAATGGCCACTTTGAGCAATTCATCAAAACGAATCATTTCATGAATTGGCTAGTCAACTAAAAAATAAATTGTGTATATTATATATTTTATTGATAGAATAGACTATTTCGGAGATACAATTTAAACGAAAAAATTCTTAAAATTATATTTATTTTGTTATTTAATTTTAAAGATTTTATAGTGATGACGTCACGCAGCTATAATGGCCATTTCGAACTGCAAGAAAGCAAAAATTACTAAGGTATTAAAATGTCAGTGTCAAATGTCAAAGTCAGGATGGACCTGAGCCGCAAGTTGGTTTCTTGTTTGTTTACAATCGCCAAATATTTAGGTACCTACCCCATTTCTCGTATCTATTGCATATTGGCCTGTTTATTGGGCTTTACTGCCGTATCTTCATCCGTTGACATCTGATTTTCCAATAATTAGACACCGCTTCTTCAATAAAATGTATGAATGAATGTAATTAGGTTATGTTTACTTGAACAGAGATGACATTTGAAGCGCTTAGTTAGCGCTACCAAACAAAAAATATTTATTCACTACGCTGTGCTGCCAACCTAAAAAATTAAATGTGAATAGCCGGAAGTTATCCGGCTACGTCATACGTCAACCTTGCTAAAAAATGAAAGTCATTGGGTTTTCTGCGATTTTCTTAAAAAATACTTGTTTATCTAAAGATCTGATTAATGTAATCTGTTCCCTAAGCCTATTCCTCGAAATGGTTTACGAATTAGACATTTTCATGAAAAAGTTTACTAGCCAATTGCGAAGCTTAGCAATTCTGCAAAGTTTGACATTGACGTTTCAACTCTAATTCAATTCATTTCCTGAATCACTTCTCGTGTAAGTATTGCTATAGTAATAAAATAAAAATAGATTTTATAATTTTAATAATTTTATTGATTTTTACAATTCTACCGTAAATTTATGATAGTAAATCAACATTATTGGTTAGATAAACTTATTTAAGTAACTAAAAATATTGTAAAAGTACGCACGCTATGCAAAAATAAAGATTATTTTTACGCCTGGCAATAAGGTAAAGCAATTCACGAAAAGTAACCCTTTTTGGACTTTCCGTCAAACAGCAGAACTGCCATGAAATTATTCATTTCATGAACTGCCAAAATGTGGCTATTTTAAGATTTGCAATGATTCATAATGTGATCATATTGTAATTCGTGCAAAGTGGCCATTTTAGATCCACTGTTTTTGAAATGTTTATCATATATGTCACACGAAAATTGTAATCGATAAACGATATCGAACCAAAAGCATTTGATATCGAACGAAAATTCGTCGATATCAATTTTTTTTTTTTTTTTTTTTGGCACAATTTGAGGCGAGGTCTATTAACCACTCAGCCTTTTCGGCAAATGCACAAGGGGCTCCCAGTTGGGACGAACCTCGGCCATGGGCTTTGCCTTTGATCAAGCGAGCGATGCAAACTCGCGAGCGGTAGCAAACGCTCAATGCCATAAGGGCCGACACTATTGTGCCTGAAGGGCCTACTGAGAACCTATCGGTGGCGTGAAGCGCCCTGGTACATTCTGGTACCTGGTAAACTGTCTACTGTTTCTACTACGTCGCACTCGCCGGCGGGTGCGGTTATATGTTCCTATGGAAAACCCAGGACTCCGTTGAGCCGAGGGGTTTTCGAAGGGAAGGTTCGCCACCGTAATGGGATCGTCAGGGTCAAAGAGAACATTCCTCGGGCGTCTGTGCCGCAGCCCACCCTTCCCTAGCTTAAGAATACTTCCGATGGGCAGCAGCGTCGGAAGTAAAATAAGCCGTTGAAACTGCGCTCGCCAATCCGCCTGCCAACCGTGGCGAGTATGGCAACAACCCCTCAATTTGGGGGAGTCAAGAGTGAGAAAGTCCAGCAGTGGACTGATTGCAGCTGAAACGACGATTATAAAATGCCTCTCCATTTTATACTCGGGGAAAGTGCCGAGGTACGGAACCTGATTAAAAGTTTTATTAAACCGGTTTTTGTGCGAATTGATAATTTTAATATCACTTTCACAATAAGATCCGGAAGTTTATTAGCTGTCTATATATTTTAAGTAATAACGAAAGGTCAATGAACCAATGTAAGTACTTGTAAACAATCAATCAAATATTTATTTGCATAAAATCGAAAACACGAAACCGGAAAACTCAAAATAATAAAAAAATAAAAATCTTTATTTCAAGAATGTTGCAAACTCTTTAGTTTAAGTATTGATTTTTCTATTCTGTTTTGACTTTTGTAAAAACAATTGTGATTTTTGCCAGTATTCTTGTAAGATCCAAGTGATAACTCGAAAGATAGCATACCGACCCATAGCCCTATTTTACGGAAAACTGGTGAGTCAAAGATTTTCGTTTGATATCGAATGTTTTTTATTCGACATAATTGTTGAGCCGAATGATTTACATTCGACATGAGTTATACATCCATCAATGCCCCATACATCGAAGTATAGGGCTCCTCGTCACCGTGGCCTATTATCTCTCGTCTGATATCACGTGATAATTTAATAAAAAACAGTAATTCTATTCTAAACTCACTATATACATATTATATCTTAATTTTATAGTAGTTATAAATTCCATTGTTACAACACCATTCTTATCGCTACATGTACCGAAGATTGGATTGAGTTTTCGAAGTATTTTTTATGCTTTACACGAATGCACTCAATTTGACTGCCTCTATGTTCTAGTGTGGCGTTGGCCTGAAGACCCATAAGTAGTTCCCGTAGGTTGTTATCAATAGATGGCAGTCGTTAGGCTGCGTCAGATGTCTTTGGGCAGCCTGAAAAAATATCAGACAGTGTTGGCCACTAACAACCCTCGGGACATGTTCCAGTTGGTCTAGTTTCCCTGTAAAAAGGGTTACGGAGGTCAGGCGGCAGTCGCTCCATTGTAATAACCAGCGCCGCCACGCCGCTAGGGCCATGACCAATGCGAAAAACACCAGGGTGTATGGTCCCTACTACCATTGTAGAAAAAATAGTAGACAGTCTTTATGTACAATAAATAATTTAAAGTCATTGTTTTTTTACGAATCTGTCTCACGTTTTTTTTTGTTTTCATGTAAGTAAGCAACATACGATTACTCCGTTTAAAATAATTCCCCATCAATTTGAATCGTTTTTGATAATTTAAGTCGAAAAATTATGAGTCAGGGCACTGACTCGTAATTACGGTTTTGAATTCAGAAAAAATATGTTCGCCTCGTAAGCTTGTAAGTAGGCGATAATTATGGCCAGACTAATTTTGCCCATCGAAAAGAAAATAACTTTTTTTCAGAAATGTAATTACCCGAATGAACGGTAACAAAATCAAGTGTATTTTAAAAGTTTTTGTAGATTTCTGGTTCTCGTGATAAGGGGAGACAAGTCTACTAAACGTTGCTTTGTTTAATATAAAAAGAAGCTAATACCTACTTATTATTATATACATACATCACGCCTTTTTCCCGTAGGGGTAGGCAGATACCACGGATTTCCATTTGCTACGATCCTTACAGACTTCCCTCGCTTCTTCGATTACGGGTACTCCTGACATCTCCCTTTTTAATGATATTGTTTCTTATTATAAGATTAGATATACGCTTGGGGTCACAAATACATGAATTAGGAATTTTACCACATTATTGAATAGCAGACATATCAAAAATGGGAAATGTCAGGAGTACCCGTAATCGACGAGCGTGTATGACGAGAGAGATGAGCGTAGAAGAAGCGAGGGAAGTCTGTAAGGATCGTAGCAAATGGAAATCCGTAGTCTCTGCCTTTCCCTATGGGAAATGTCGTGATTTGAATGTATGTATGTATAGAAAATATTCATGCCCTCCATCACCATAGGCTGGTCCCGGCTGCCATCTGGTGGTCGTTAAGGGAAACAAGTCAGAGGCCTCTCTCTAGTCGGTTCCGAAAAACTGACACCAGGTTCTACGTACATGGTCAATCGACCATGCCGACTCGATATTTATGAATTCGGTCTAAACCCAAAACTATCATAAATTCGCCGCCCACCTACTTCTATTAGACTCAGTATGCTCGCCACTAATTGTACACACAATCCTTGCCATGTTTTGATTTCGACCTAGACAAGCATCGTGTAGTAGGTAAAACACGTGACGCATAGATTGTGTACGCAAGCTATTAGTAGCGAACATGTTAGAACTAACAGGTCGTTTGATGTACTAAGTAACTTTTCTTCCCGGTTTTAATACGAAACTTTATTCCTAATGAATAAAAATGATTTAGAATAATAAAATAAAAATTATTTTAAATAATAAATTGTTTATTTTTCAACACATTACAGTAAACAATTACACCTATTAAATAATACAATCCCTAGGTATTTCAATGATTATTTAAAATACTATGCATTTTAAGTACATTTAGGAATAAATAAATAAATAAATTAAATAGATATGCCGATATATTGCTTATATAATTTTCAAAAGGAACTGAAGAGATCAAAATTAAGTACATTTACACCATTTTATAAATAAAGGGTAATGTTGTTTTTTTTTTTATAAATTTTTATTTTTCTATTGTGATAATGCGAAAAGTTTGATCGCGTCATTTACGTCAAAATTACGCTTCATAATCACATCATAAATAATATTACTTATAGAAGAAAAGGTTCATAAACTGCACTCGCACAAGTGTGGCACTCGATCCCACTAAAAACTGAAGAAGCCCGTATTTATACGCTTGATAGTTTTAACTGTGAGACGCTTGTGTGAGTGCATTGTTCACAGTGCTTTCTGTAACCTTGTCTTTTGTAGGTAATATTATTTATAGTGGTTGACTGGAATGTATCCCTCTCACGGATAAGTCTGCCATAGTCTGCCTTGTTTTGTGTACATTAAACATAAATTTACCTATACTTACTTACATGTTTTAACACAATTTTTTTTAAGGTTTTTTTTTTTAAGGTCATTGCAACAAATTTACTTCATAAGTGCAACAGTTACATCTTTTAAATTTAAAGCTTAATAAATAGGCATATATATGTTTTTTTTTTAATTCATCATAGAACATATTCTTTTTCTTATATAGCTTTAAAAGTTGGAAGTTTTCAATTAATAAATTGACATAATAACATCATTTTTAACACATTTATATAATTTTGGAAATACAATTTAACAGGGAATTTATAACTTGAGCACCCTACATTATAAGTTTTTTTTTAAACATAACGCACTACAAATGCGATCACATTTAGGTAATATATTTTTCAAACAAAAATATTTTAATATAGATTTTGAAGCTATGCAAAACTACTAATTTTGTGTAGGCAAATATACCAATGGCAAAAGAATGACACAGAAATAAAATTAGGTAAAGTGCCATGTGGACGTTATAGCCCGACCAGGAAAATAAAAACCATGCATTGGCGTCGCAACTGATCGCCTTTAGGTGGCAAGAAAGTTGTATGTATTGTTTATTTAACATTTTCCAAAAATTGATACAAACAAATTAACATAAGATGCATTTCACAAAACCACTGAGGTTTGTTTAGAAATAGCAGGTACATTCAAATCAAGCTAATTTAAAATGTATGATACTAATATAAGAAAAATGAAGTAAATCCTGATAGTGCCGGGCAATTAATCCTGATAAGAACCACAGAGATGAAGCTGCAGACAATAGCTAGTTCTACTGAATGCTCATTTCATTCCTATTTAAGCTAAGTCATGGGCCTATACATAAGTAGATTGGTATAGGCATGTGTAATGTAAATTGCAAAATTGACAATGTCGTTTAATGAAATTATTGCACTTTTCTCTTATTAATCTAAATTAATAAATAGAAGGAAATAATCACAAAATACACAACGTTCACTCCTGTCTCTTTTTGACAAATGACGGAATGTTACATGAATGCCTAGTTGCTAGTAAAAGAAATTAGTTCTAATATTTTTCCGCAATATGGCCAAGGCTGCTATTTTAATGGTCGGACTATGCATGTGTGCCACAGTTAAGCCTATAGACATTAGACTTAAGAGGCTTAATTGGCCCACACATCATGGCACTTCTATCTATTCGTTTTTCTGGGATGGCAACCTAAGGGATTTTAATTAAACATCAATGAATATATCGAACAAATAAGGTAATACAATATTAAAACGATGCTTAAAATCTTATGGTTGACTGGAAGAGAATGCTTTTAGCATTACGTCCGCCAATTGTTAAAGTATTTTCACTTGTGGTACAATAAAGATAAATAAATAATTTTCCCGATTATTTTTAATATAAATAACAGCTTTTCTTTTATAAAACTCAAAACATAGATAAGATAGTTTATTAAACAGACCATCAAAGAAATAAATATATTTCTGGGTCATTTTCAAATTTCAATAATTATAATATTTATTATAGAATATTTAAGTGATTAAACAAAGTTTCAACAAACAAATAGCGTCTTGCCTATTTTCACTAAGATTTTTCATATTTGTCTAAAAAATATTCTAGAAAGATTTTATATCTATTTGAGACCTTACGTCAAGGTCAAAAGTTGTAAACTATAGAAGCATAATTTAATTTATTTAACTATCAGCTGTGTACAGTACAAGCACCTAACAATATGGTAACGCTGTTAAAATTCTTATAGAATATACTAAAAGCTATGTATAATTTTCATACTATTGTATAAAATGTATATTTGTCATAAGGCTGGTACGAATTGGGCACAAATATTTCAAAATACCAGTTAATAAATGTAATACTTAAGCAGGCTAACGAATAACGATATATTCTACAAATTAACAAAATTGTTACAAAAAATAAACGAAAATTAAATAGTTTTTTACCAGTCCATACATGTTCAACATAAGATTCAGAGTGACTTAGGCAAAATGGGCGTGTCGAATAATTTATTGTTTTACATTCGACATAAATGAGCCGTACAAAAAGACCCGAAATATTTGCGCTCGATTTGAACTCACCTTATATCTCAACAAATATTTTCTCATTGAACAGAAATAAAATTATAAAAAATTTAACTTTCATTTTTTAACTCAAATAAATTTTGTATATTTTAGAATACATAGATCCTAGTGAACACACATTAATAACGTCATTTTTAAATATATTCTATTATAATGCTGGCATTTCTAGCTATTAGTTTCAACTACTGCTCAATGTTTTTAATTCTTTCCCTATTTTCAAACGTTCAAAATATATAATAATTATTTTGCAAACTATCTCGCTACCACGCTATTTTAATCTATTTATTAAAAAAAATTGCAGTCGGTCTTGCATATAAAAATCGTATTAACAAAATAATTTAAAATGCGAATAACATTTAAGAAATACATATGTAAATGCATACAAAGTAAAACAATTAATTATATCAATGTTTATGTACTAAATATACTGACGGTTGCCTAAATAAAATTTAAATGCCTATTTTTCTAAAAACACAGCAATTAAAGGAATGTAATTGATTTAATTTCAATTAATATTAAAACATATTTAATACGCATTCATAAATGAAAAAATATACATTTTCGAACACTTTGTCAAGTATAAATTATATACATATATAATGGTTGTATTAAATAATTCTTAAGTACCTAAATAAAGCAAACATCCTGCAAATATAATGTTTAATAAAAAAAAATGTCTATATATTTATTTTGTTTTATTAAAACCTAACGATTTTATAAATAATAATTAAGTTCGTTGATTTTTCTATAAAATAATAATACAATTTAAACTACACAATATTGAACTAACTCAGGAATATTATAAGTTGCATTTGGCTCAATTCTCAAAATGATGAATACTCAGAATGGCCAATTTCTAGCTAAAACCTTGAAATTATTAAATATGGCCATTATGGAAAGTAGCCATTCCGCGAATTGGGCTAGATGCGACTACACCGAAATGTATTTTATAAGATTTTATAACATTAATATATTTAATTATATCCTTAGAAGGCAAAATAAACAAATTGCCAAATTGTACAATCGGAGTCTACTGATTTCGATGAAAATAAAACAAAGTTAACTACTTAAATAGTTAACTTTCAATGGAAAAGATGAATGTTGACAAAATGATTATGCTTATTTTGAAATAAATCCTACAAAGGGTTTGAGTACATATTTCACACACCGAATATTAACTGACATACATGCCATAAAAACATATAACCTCCTTTTATAAGTCGGTAAAATTATCAATAACCAATTTGCATAATAACAATGGCACTATTTAAAAAATATGGCAAAAATTGGAATGTAATTTTTTGTTGGAATGTTTTGTTTAGTAATTTATAAATAATAAATAAAATAATATAAATAAATATTTACCTTAGCGAATCTAATTTCTCGCCATATAAAAGACGAGAAATCAGCAAAAATCAAAATTCATGGCAGCCATATTTTGCAAAATTACGTTTCTAATGCCGTCATTATTTTAACGTTTATTGAAATAAGCGCTCATTAAAATTAACGATTTGTTGATTTATGGAAAGACATTGGGGTAGACGTAGATTTCGTCGAGAAACATTCAACAATATGTAGAAGTCATAAAAAAACAATATATGCGTAAAGTTGACAATAGAAACTTGCACTAAAAACGTCTCACCTTTGGGGACTAAATATGACGAGAAACAAGTTTCTCGCCATTTTGGGGTATATTTTTTTCATATCGTTAATTCTAATTTTTTGATAGAATAGCAATATTTTACAAATGAAATGCCTCAAAACTAACAAGGCGACAAGCCATAAAGGTTGGTAAATATTTCAATACACGAGGTTAAAACTAGGGGAAGGATATTATTTCTCAAACTTATTTCATATATTGGTGAGCAAACACTTTTTTCTAAGCTTATTTGTCATAATTTTGGTTATTAAGAATATATGCCTTTCTAGGGTTTTACAGTAACTTTTCATTGGTAGTAAAATACTTAAGAGAAATATTTCTCATTAAGTCAAGCGAGAAACTTAAGTTTCTCATTACAATCAGACGAAAAACTTACGTTTCTCACCACAACCAGACGAGAAACATAGATTTCCCGCCATAAGCAAACGAGAAATCCTTATTTCTCGCCATAATCATGCGAGAAACTTAAATCTTGGTGAGTAAACCATCCAATTCTAACACTTCAGGTAGCTCGATGGCTTCAAGTCTGATCGAAGAAGGGTTGAACGGAAACTGGACAGAGAATATCATTTTGGTGTCCATAAGAAGATTTTGCTGTAACAAAAAGAAATAAAAAATATATAGTGACAAATCACACAGATTAAGTAAGCCCCAAAGTAAGTTCGAGACTTGTTTGGGATACTTACTCAACAACTAGATCAGAAAAAGATCATTTTCCGTAATGACTTGGAGCATGCAGTTGTTACAGATAATAGGGAACGCTATGTTTTGCCATTAAAGAATGGCGTACAAATATCCAGTCATTTAAAAGATTAATAACATCATTCTAGTTATGTCAAATTGAAAATAAAATTTATATTTTAATAGTATGTCAAAGTGTTACAAATAATCTAAATTGTATGTTATCATCATTCAAAAAGTCATAAATTTTATAGTAACATTTGTCAATCAGAAATTTAAATAAATTATTTTTAAACATTATTAAGTCATTAATTGATTTTAGATTATTCGGTAACATAATATAGATTTTTGGTGCCATTCCTATTATACTTTTTCTAATATGTACCCGAGCACATCGCTGGGTACAAACATTGTAAATGTACTGTGGTCGCAAAGTATTGCGCCACATATGGGCTTCAGATCTTGTCATTTTGGGACACCTATACATTATGCGCAGATCTTGTCATTTTGGGACACCTATACATTATGCGTTTCTGACATTTCGCGTAATCTACGGTTTTACTCACAGGCTCCTTGTCGGCCAGTGGTCCAGCCTTCTCCTGCATTTTCTTCTGAATTTCGTGGATGAACTCGCGAGTGACTTTCACTTCGTACTCCTCGGCTGGAGTGTACATGTTCAGGATCTGGGGATAACCACGTTATTATATGAGGTATGAAATATTTAACTAATGCGATATGAAAATCCACCGACCGAATGGTCAGATGACTAGTACAAGACTTGTACGGCGACCCATCGTGGGCATGACCACACTCTGGGTTGCTTACCTTGCAGACTTGCATAGCCGTGAGTTTGAAACATAATACCACTAGTTACGGCGACCCATCCTACAATATAAGTTGCTTTACCTCACATTGCAGACTCGACATCGCAACTATCAGTTGGAAGATTTTATCACCATTCCAAAATTGCAGATAGTGACAGTCAGATTGAAAGATAATACCATACGGCGACCCATCCTACACATGGCAACACTTTGGGTTACTTTACCTTACCTTGCAGATTTACATAAAAGTGAGATTGAAACACAATACCACTTGTGTTTTGTACAATAAAGATATTATAAACAAACACTACTCACGGCGACCCATCTTGCACATGACCACACTTCGGGTTGCTTACCTTGCAGACTTGCATAGCCGTGAGATTGCAGCACATTTCCACTGTGCTTTGTACATCCGCCATAGATTTCCTTGCTTGTAGAAGTTGGACCGCTTGTGTTATTGGTTTTAAGACGCTTAAGATTTCTTCCACCTGAAAAATGTACTTTTGTTAAATAGGGAATATACACCGAGAAATTTTAGTCGTTTAGGACCCATCGTCCAGTGACTCCATTCATGCAACCGAACAAATTTCCCCAAGGAACATAGCTCGAAACATGAAAAACAAATTTGGACTTCCCATAGTAAGTTAGGTCACGTGATGAGACATTTTGTATGGGAGGTCCAAAAATTTACTCCATATTTCGACCCATGTATCTTGGGGAAAGTTGTTCAGTTGCATGAATGGAGTCACTGGACGATGAGTCCAAAACGACTAAAATTTCACGGTGTATATTCATTTATATCGAGTGGGCTACATGGTCGGCTACATGGTCAAACGACCATGAATATCCTGTCAGACTTTTTAGTGGTTTCTTTAACGACCGCCAAATAGCAACCTTTTACATTTTCTGTAATTTCATTTCTTTTCAACACATTTGCTCATAAAGTGTAATTTATTTGTTGAATTAGACGCACTACAGCGTAGACGAAGATTCAGTTTTGTGATTTCCCAGATGTGGGCAATAAAGTTATATTATATTGTACTTACGCTCTTTTGCCCAGGTCTCCAAATGGGACATGTTGTACCGATCAAAACAATGCAAGCCTAACGCTTCGGCCGCCCGGCCGCTGCGACGACTATGACGCAGACACGGTAAATAAACTAACACACCTCGGATCATATTTTTATTTGTCTGGTTTCCGCGTAAAAAGGATCACGGAGGTCGAAGGCGGTCGCTCCATTGTAATAGCCAGAAAAGGAAACATGCATAGACGAAGATTTAAACTGATATTGTGTCATACTTACGCTCTTTTGTCCGTATTCAGCCAAATGCTCTTTGATCCAAGTCTCCAGATGGGAGATGTTGTATCGGATCTGCAAACCTTTGGCCCAGCAGCACAGGTCTTTACGGAGTAATAGCTGGTTCAAGCTGTACGCGCATATGTAGTAGAATAACTGGAAGACAAACATTTCATTAGACAAATCGTACTACAAAAACGAAGTTCGACATTAGTTCAACACGTTTTTACCTAAACGTGGTCTAAACTCTAAGCCCCTTATTCATAAAAAATAAGGAACGTTCAAAAGACCAAGTTAACTAATTTATGTTTCGTCTCGTTCTTTCACGTCCAAAATAGATTAGACAGAAAGAGACTAAGCATTATTTAGTTAATGTGTGTTTTCGAATTCAGGGACTCAAATGAAATATTAAAAAAAATTTAGTACAAATAGCCTATTCGGCTCATCGACTTTGACGCCACCGATAGGTTCTCAGTAGGCCCTTCTGGCACAATAGTGTCGGCCCTTATGGCATAGAGCGTTTGCTACCGCTCGCGAGTTTGCATCGCTCGCTTGATCAAAGGCAAAGCCCATGGCCGAGGTTCGTCCCAACTGGGAGCCCCTTGTGCATTTGCCGAAAAGGCTGCGTGGTTAATAGCCCTCACCTCAATGTAAATTTAAAAGCTCACAGGAGCTAAAATTGTAGGTCACGTCAAAAAAAAAAAAAAAAAAAAACATCGACTTTGAGAGAATCATAGATTACAAAAATAACACTCTTTGAGTCCTTTTTGAAATGTTCGACTTATATTACGTACAAAAAAAAACTTAAGCTTTTGATAAAAATTTGCTCTTTAAGTAATACTTTTCACTTAACTTTTTTGCGCCAAACTATCTTTCCGTTTCTCCCAATGGTTGACTGGTAGAGAATGCTCTTAGCATTAAGTCCGCCAATTGTTATAAGTATGTGTACTTTGTGGAACAATAAAGTTTTAATAAATAATAAATAAAAATCATTCGATATCGAACAACGAACATAATATACACTCGTGACTACTAACCTGTTTGAATATAGACACAGCAAGCTGATTGTCGACGGCGTGCGCGCGCAGCGTGTCGTGTGTTGCGCACAACTCCTGGAAATTTATAGAATAATAATATATAGTTAATAATTACAGAATAATAATAATATCTTATAATAATTATGTCAAACAAAAAAAAAAAAAAAAAAAAAATTATTCGCATAAAATAAAACATGAAATCTTAACTAATCGCGCTGTTACTTCAATGTTTTCCATATAAACAAAAAGAGGAATTGTTAATTTTATTTTATGTAGGTATAGTACATTATTGCAAAGGCAGCGAAATAGGCAATTGGCATTACGGCCGAGGCATATATAGTGCTTTTCTTAAAAAAATGCAAGGAAATAAAAAAGGGCCTTTTACATAATAAATTTGATTTATTTTACAGTTTGTCGTAGTCAGTCTACGTAAATATGTTACTTCGCGTGTTCTTTATTCAAAAGTAATGACAATATTTCCGCGCATGTTTAAGAAAAAGTACATTACGTTTCTCTAACTATAGTATTTCACATTTTTGCTTCAATTAAAACCATATTTTTTTCAATTGTTTATTGTGTAATAAGTTTTAATGTAATAAATAGTCGTAAATCGTTTATTTTCAATATCCATACTTAATATTTTAAATGCGAAAGTCTGTCTGTCTTTCTGTCTGTCTGTCTGTCTTTCACGGCAAAACCGCTGAACGGAGTTTGATGAAATTTGGTATGAATATAGTTGAAGACCCGGGGTCAAACATAGGCTACCTTTTGACGCAGGCGGAGCTGCAGGAAACAGCTAGTAGGATATAAATATCACTTATTGACGTCAATTTACTTATATTAAGTTTACCACCACTTCCAAAGCGCAAGTGGAGAAGAAGCGGCGCCGCAAACTCCACTGCAGCATTTTCTTCAAAACGTCAATACAAATAAGGTAAAATAAGTATAAATAAGTGAATAATTCTCACAGGTAAGACCAGTTTTTTATGTGAAAGAACGAGACAGAACATATTTTAGTTAAAATGGTTGTAGAGACAGCATTATGCTGGCCATAATGTTTTGTATAGTGAGTGACTGACTAGCGACCCCCTCCGGTTACAGTAGTCTCATGGAGCCCCATTTTTGAAATGGTATACATAAATGTAGAATGAAAATCATTCGATATCGAACAAAATTCATTCGATTTTCATTCGACTAATCATATATTTTAAACATTAGAGCTCCTGAGGGCACGAGTGGCATCCTTCTGTAAAAAAGACTGCGGATTTGGATAGTCTTATTTACATGCACTGGCTATTAATACATCATAATGGAAACCAAAAATAAGTAGCATAATGTTGTAAATCTTAATGACAACAATAATAATACCTACTTCATAGCATGTTTTTTCTTTGTTACATCTATATATATATAAAAATCAATTGCTGTTCGTTAGTCTCGCTAAAACTCGAACACGGCTATATTTGGTTTTGAATTATTTGTGGAAGTCCAGGGAAGGTTTAAAAGGTGAATATATTCGGAGGCGGTACGAAGTTTGCCGGGTCAGCTAGTATTTAATAATTATGTTGTACTAAATATAACATATTAGCTTTTTCCCGCAGCTCCGCCTGCATCAAAAAGTAGCCTATGTTTGACCTCGGATCTTGAACTATATTCATACCAAATTTCATCAAAATCCGTTCAGCGGTTGGCCGTGAAAGCGTAACAGACAGACAGACAGACAGACTTTCGCATTTCTAATATTAAGTATGGAAGTATGGATAATGTGATGTGATAATGACATTTAAGTAAGCTATTTTGACATACAGTGTTTTTTTTGCCTGAAAAAAAAAGAATTTATGTTTTTTTTTTTAATATGTACGTATGTACATACCTGCTTGAGTCTAGCAGGCCCGGGGGCTGCAGAAGACGGCGCGGGCCGCGGCGGGCCGGACAGCCCGGAAATTTCTTCGTGCTCCAAAATCGCGGGCACTATGAGACGGTCTAGTTGCCGCTCTAGGAGATGGATCAGGCCTATGAAAGAGAGAAGTCGTTATTAAATTTGAAAAAAAAAAACTGATAAAACCGGCCAAGTCACGCACACGAAGCGTTTCATTTATTCAACTTCATTACAATTTTGTTTTTTATACGACTAAGCAGGCAAACAGGCGTACGGCCCACCTGATGGTAAGCGGTTACCGTGGCCTATGAACGACTGCAACACCGGAGATGTCACGAGCGCTTTGACGATCCTGAAGGAATTATACAATAATGTAATATTGTACCCGGCTTAAAGCTAAACGCTGTTCCGTACAATTATCTATAAATACTGTGAGCCCCCACATAGTCATTCGTCGTTTATACGTCGAACTATTAACTGCTTGGTCTAGTGCCTGAAGATGTCTCGCGTAAAGGCGAAACACGTGTCGCATGTGCAAACTAATGGTGGTGGGCATGTTGGGACTAACAGTAGTGGGTGGGTGCCGGCCGGCAATAGTTTGCATTAACTAACTGGTGGCGGAAGCTCGCAAAATTGTTTGGTAAGTGCTTATCACGAATCATGACATAAAAGCCAGGCGACAGACGGACAGCGAAGTCTAAGTAATGGAGTCTCGTTTTACACATTGGGTACGAAACCTCAAAGAACACTTGAATTATATTTGCCGGCCCTTGCACGGCCAAACTGTTACACATTTCTTGTAGAAGCCATTCATATCTCGTGGATGACGAGGTCAATCCAACCTGTACACGTTGACGTAATTTTTTACAACCGCCAATCGGCCTATGATGTGGTTTCTCATAGTAGGTGGTAGTCAAAGTCATAGTCACATAGAGTTTATCAGTTTCGTGTAAATAGCAATTTTCTGATGCGAAAAAAATGTGGGCTGAACGCCCATTTAACACAGTAGCGCGCAAAATTTCAAAACCACCAGATGGCAGCCGAGCTTAACTTGCCTTCCGAAGCATCACTATTATCAGACAATCAGGTAATTCAAGCCTGCAATGTCCTAACCAAACTGGAAACAACTAAACACACTTGCGTACTTAATAGTATAAAAAAATATAAAAACACAGTATGCTCCCGTGGTAATAAAACCCAGGACCTAGATCTATACGGGTATACAACTTAATCACTGTGCTAATGAGGCAGTTTAAGCTTAAAAAGTTGGATAGCAGCCACTATACAGGACGTCCTTCACTCACACTCATTGGAGGGCGAGCCAAGGAAATAAGTAAGATTGTCACAAAGTTTAAACGCTTTTAAAATAAATCTTTCAAACTCTCCTTTGCTGAACTTAGACATTTAAAGTTTAAGCTAGTTACATGGGTGTATGTATGTCGGACTGTCCGATCCAGTGGCACTGGACTCGTATGCATTGTGACGTGGTCGGTGTCCCTGGAGGTGTTCTTGCTAGGTACATGAACTAGCAGACAAAGGTATGTGTCAATAATATAAATTAGTTTTTATATTATTGTTTTTAATTGAATAATGGACATGTAACTATAATGAACAATTTTGACTAACAATAAGTTAAGACTTACTAACAAATAAATATGGTTGTAAAATTGCTGAAATAAATGATTTATTATATTATTATTATTTATATGTATTTATGATTATTCTATATAGGTATGTAGCTTTATTTAATGTATATCCTTTATAATAATATTATATGGTACACACATCTACCCTTCTGGTAAGCATATCTTTTCCTGCCACTCGCTGGTTGACTGTAAGAGATCCCTAAGTGGGATAAGTCCGCCATTGTACTTATTGTTTTTTCATGCTTGTGTATGTAAATTATTTGTTTTATTTTGTACAATAAAGATATTACAAACAAACAAACAAACAAATCTTCGAGCATTCCTCGAAAACGATATTCTTAGTTGGTTGCTAGAGCAAACTTCAATGAGAAACGACACAGGTTATAATAACATTTCAAAGCACAAAAATTAAAAAATACAAAAGAATAGAGTAACAAAAAAAACAAAGTAAGTAAAAAACTAGGCAAAAAGGGACAAAACACTGATTTATAACCACTTACGAGGCCGCCTCAAGGTACCCTCGCGACCAACCTTATATTTGACAGTTCGATACTCAACTCCAATGAGAAATCATCTCAAGTCAAGGAAGCTTGTGACGACTAATCAAACTCGACTCAACCTTACTCCACCAATGAGGTTAAGTGAGGTTGAGTCGAGTTTGAGCGAAGTTTATTAAGAATATGGGTGTGAGCATCTGTAAATAGTTATGAAAAAGTAAAACGTCTGATGACGTTCCGATTTTGAATTTATTTTTCACTCCATACAACAGCGCCGATTACGACCTACGATTCGGTCGCGTACGCACGCGCGTCAATGTGACTGATGTGTGAGTGTCACTCGTTGGGTTGGTTATGTACCGTGTCTGCGTCATAGTTACCGTCGCGGCCGCGCGCTGTATTGTCATCGTTGCATTGTTTTGCTCTCGATTTTTACCCTAAATCTGCTCGGCTCGGTGCGGTATCTGTTTCGGGTGGGAGGGTGTGAGTGTCCGTTCTGTAGTACTATTAATAATTCTGTGTTATAGTCTTTTATTGGGAAATTGCTTAGTAATAATCAATACACTTTTTGGTCGTTCGAGCCGGATATCCAATATAGTGGCTCACTGTCGTGTTGTTCTTGACTTTGGAGCTATAAAGTCCTGTATTTAATGCATATTAGGCAGCTAGTTACTGGAGAGCTATTTTTGAAAAGCATGTTTTTCGTTCAATATCGAATGATTTTCGTTAGATATCGAATTATTTTTAACTCACCCTGGTATATCCAAACGGCGATGTCACTCAGCACCTGCCGATACTCGGACAGGTCAAAGATTCTAAGACACTGCTGGTTCTGTCTCGGCGTGTTGGCAGTCTGGTATACCGCGTCTCCGCTATATTGACGTAGATTGTTCAGGAGTCTGCAAAATAAAAATAAACTTGTTCGGAAATAGATTCGTTATTTAAAAAAACACTCAAAGGACATATTGCGGGCCTAGACCAAAGATTTGACTCACTCGAGTGTACAGCTACTTCATGTTTTCATCACATTAGTGGGCTGAAAATACTGTAATCAAGATGATGACCTCTGTGGCCAGCTATTCAGAGGTCCCAGGTTCGAGCCCTGGTCAGGTAAACTTGAAAAATGATCATTTTCTGATTGGCATGGGTATTAGATGTCTATAAAATATAGTATCGTCACATAGCACAAGTATCTATATATATATATATTTACTTTGGCGCTTAAACTAATGTACAGAACGGACACTCACACCCTTCCACCCGAAACAGATATCGCACCGAGCCGCGCAGATTTAGGGTAAAAATCGAAGCAACATAATGCAAGAATGACACTTCGGCCGCCCGGCCGCTGCGCCGACTATGACGCAGACACGGTAAATAATCAACCCTGCGAATAACGCAGTCAATTTGGGGCTAACTCAAACTGTGATTTGTCAATATATATTTATTTGTATACTATTCTCCGTACTAAAAATCGTTCATTAATCACGTGTTAACTAAAATATTATATGTTTCGTCTCTTTCTCTTATTCTTATTTAGCGTGAAAGAACGAGACGGAACATATTTTAGCTAACATAGGCTTTTTTTTATACAATTAAGTAGGTAAGCAGGCGTACGGCCCACCTGATGGTAAGTGGTTACCGTAGCCTATGAACGCCTGCAACACTGGAGATGTCTCGAGCGCGTTGCCGACCTGTCCGCTGTCAGCACAGCGACCCCTCTGGAGCCTGGCGACCCTACTCACCAGCAGGAACACAACACTGCATCACAGTGTTATTTGGCTGCGGTCTTCTGTAGGGTGGAGGTACTTCCCCAGACGGACTACTACTTACAAAATGTCCTACAAATTGTAACTGTACGCTTAACAAATGATTCTTAATACGAGGGTATATTTAAGATGGCTGACCTGAGCATGTTGGCGAGCCACAGCGCATTATGCTCCACACTGTCGACCTTCCTCTTCAGTGTCTTCTTGATTCCGGATCTCACCGACTTCATCAGTTTATGCATTTTAGCCTCATCGTCGACGTGGTCCATGTGTCGTAACATCATGAATAGGATGTAGGCCGGTAAGCCGGGCAAGAGGGTCACCGCTACCTTTGGTTTCAGATCTGGGGAACAAGTAAAATTTTATGTACGAGTATATTGATAATGTATTCATACTAATATTATAAATGCGAAAGTAAGAGTAGAAACCGCTGAACGGATTTTGACGAAATTTGGCATGAATATAGTTGAAGACACGGGGTCAAACATAGGCTACTTTTTGTCGCAGGCGAAGCTCCGGGAAACAGCTATTCCGTCCATACTAATATTATAAATGCGAAAGTCTGTCTGTTACGCTTTCACGGCCAAACCTAAAAATTTTGATGAAATTTGGTATGAATATAGTTTATTTGTAAGAAAAGATATAGTAAAAAAGTCTCTATCGCCAACTTACGAGGGCCCATACCGTGTCCTTAATAGGACAGACAAAGGTTTTATAATTAGTTTAACAGAGTAGTGGTTGTACCCCCACTTGGAAAAGATGGGTGAAAAAAGTAAAGATACGCATTTAGTTGGTAGTCCGCCTACAGAAACCGCGCGGACCACTAAGAGCGGTAGGACAGTTAAACTCCCAGTTCGATTTAGATTGTAATAAAATAAGTTAAATAAATTTGTGCATCGTTGATTTGTGTGTTTTGTTTAAAAACAATATACCTACAATTATATTGATAGGCGCTGCCACGAGAACGCTGTAGGGGTCAGTGAGCTCATATTATTTATTATTGCAGAGCGGGTCGAGTGGCAGCTACCCTTAGACATTTATATTATGTATCAATTTCCAGACAGCCCTTGAAACATAGGTTTCAAGACCCGGAGTCAAACATACGCTACTTTTTGTCGCAGGCGAAGCTGCGGGAAACAGCTAATTCTGTATAAATGAATGATATTGTGACACAGATAGTGGGCTAAAAGTGGAGTACCATTCAAATAAAATACGTAACAACATAAGGGTAATTTATAAAACCTACGAAACCCGACTGTGTTTCTGTGTAATTTGGAAATAAAAAAAAACCCCAAAATCCACCGTTTTGTTTTTTTTTATATATTTTGATATAAATACTAATACAAAATATCTTTATTGTCAACACCACCATACCCAGTGTTACTCTCACAGTAAACATGAATCTAACGACACCTTAGTTCATAAGCCTATCAAATGTAATGACTACAATTTGTTATGTGTCTTGCTGTTGAGCGGCTTTCAATATTTCCTGTTGACCGCTAATTCTGTGCTCAGTGTGCTCGCACCCTTACGATATATGCGCCTTCTCAATTCACTGATGAGACCCGCTTGGGAGGCCAGTGAACCGATTCGCTATCGCAATAAAGATATGCAAGCAGCACTAATCCGGCTCGAAGGATCAAAATGTACAGTGCAAGCCATGGAGTTAGCCATAACATCATAATTGAAGTGATGCTGCTGATAAGTTAATGATGGCGTGGAGATACAAGACTACGTCACATAGTAAACTGGTTTATTGTTCTTCATAAATGTCACATCTTGATACTTGGGTGTGACGGGTCCTTTCTCGACGTCTGCTCGATAGTATCTCAATTCGTATTGTTAATTGATTTAAAATTAAAAGTAAAAACAGCTGACACGCGACATGCATGCATGCGGCAGCGTGCAGGGGAAATGTGCGAGGTAAGCTCGTAAAGTTAACGAATTCTTAAATGATAAGCAATTTAATAGTCCTATCGATTTTCACATAAAGTTACTTGAAAATACTGACATAACTTTGTGATAAAAATAATGTACATAATTGACAAAATATTTGCATGCTATTTATATATAGTTGAATAAGATGATCTTGTGTTGTATCAACCTAACACCTTTTGTGCCTTACTCACTTGCAAATAAAATTCATTCATTCATACAACTTAAATAAATAAAATAAAATACCAGTAATAAGTTTTTTGATGATGACAGTTTCGTCTCGCTCGTTGTATTCAAACATTCCGAGATATTCCCTCTCTTTCTTGCGCGTCACTGGCGCCATCTCTAACGGAAGTGACGCGTTTACTGGCACTACAGCGTCTGAAATAAAAAAATAATTAAACCGGTCAAGTGCGAGTCGGACTCGCGCACTAAGGGTTCTATTTCCATTGTCTGTAAAAATCGCAAAAATATAACACGTTTGCTGTATGAGAGCATCCTTAATTTTTTTTTAATTTTTTTTTTCAGTATTTGTTGTTATAGGGGGAACAGAAATACATCATCTGTGAAAATTTCAACTGTCTAACAACCACGGTTCATGAGGAGACAGACAGACAATGACGTCTCTGTAATAGGCCTAATTTTACCCAAAGGGTAAAATGAGGCCTATTACTGAGACGTCGTATTGGGTATAATTTTGTTTTCTTTTGCACTCGCTAAAGTTTTTCTATTTCTACCACAAGGTTGGCTGGAAGAGATTGCATTAGCGATAAGTCCGCTTTTGTACTCATTTCTGTTATTATTTGTTAGATTCTGCGATGTATTTTTTCTATGTATGTAAATGGTGGAATAATGTGTTCATTTATTCATTTTTGCAACGATAGAATAGATCCTTATTTATTTAAACGATCTTTTTTTTATTTCTTTTTTTTGTTTGACAGACAGAATACACTGGACAGAAAAAAAATTGTAACCTTTTTACACATGTATTTTAGCAAAATAAATGATTCTGAATATACAACTAAGTAGGCAAACAGGCGTACGGCCCACCTGATGGTAAGTGGTTACCTTTATTTATAATATTATACAAGGTTTTATACATATTTATTTTTCCCCATGTCATCAATCGTCATATTATGAGAGAATCAGATGATTCAAGCCTGCAATGTTTAACCGAACAGGAAACAACTAAACAAAGTATGCTTCCCGTGGGAACCACACTCCGGGTCTATGGTAACCTTAAGGTCATAATCATCATTTTGTGTAGGTTATATTGTCAATCGGCCATGTACAACCTGGTGTCAGAGTTGTGCGAAACCGTCTCTCGGTCTCTGACGTGGTTCCTTTAACAACCACCCGATGGCAACCGGGACCAACGGCTTAACGTGCCTTCTGAAGCACGGAATATAATCTTTATTATCAGACAATCAGGTGACCACTGGAGTAAGTAGGGAGGAGTCATCATTCAGTAAGTAGTAACATCACTTACCGCCGCTGTCCAGTATATCGTTGACATCCGCAACACCAACTTCCTTCAGCTTATTAACAAGAAGCCTAATCTGGTTCTTGTACCGGCGGCAGCTCTCTGATAGTTTGTCGACACGCTCCTAAAAAAAAACAAAATGTTTACTTTTTATTGTAATGTGTTTTACGGCCCTAGATATGAGCCCCTTTGAGGATGAAATATTAATAAACGAATGTCGTTGCGTACTTTTAAATGAATTAAAAACATTTTATCAGAGTATAATAAAGTAATAATAAACTAACTCCATACTTAATATGAATACATACCTCCATACTTAATTGCAATAGCCCTTGTACTCAATTTTCTAAATGTATTTCTTTTAATTTTAATTTTGTGATTGGTACAATAAAGTGTATATCTATCAATACTAATATTATAAATGCGAAAGTCTGTCTGTCTGTCTGTCTGTTACGCTTTCACGGCCGAACCGCCGAACGGATTTTAATGAAATTTGGTATGAATATAGTTGAAGACCCGGGGTCAAACATAGGCTACTTTTTGACGCAGACGGAGCTGAGGGAAACAGCTAGTCTATCTATAAGTGCGAAAGTCTATCTGTCTGTCTGTTACGCTTTAGTTGAAGACCCAGGGTCAAACAAAGGCTACTTTTTGACACAGGCGGAGCTGCGGGAAACAGTAAAGTATTTATTTTTATAAGTTAGTAAGTCACTGTTTTTACCTGTAACGCCAAACTTTCAGCAGCCAGCCGAATGATTTCGTTTTGAGCGAATTCTTGGTTTTTATTCTTAGGCTCCTGACTTAGGTCCGAGCTGAGCAACCTACAATACCAGACAAAATAATACAATTTTAAGAGAGGTAGGACATTTTGTAAGGAGTAGCCCGTCTGGGGAAGTACCTCCACCCTACAGAAAACCACAACCAAATAACACTGTGATGCAGTGTTGTGTTCCTGCTGGTGAGTAGGGTCGCCAGGCTCCAGAGGGGTCGCTGTGCTGACAGCGGACAGGTCGGCAACGCGCTCGTGACAACTCCGGTGTCGCAGGCGTGCATAGGCTACGGTAACCACTTACCATCAGGTGCACCGTACGCCTGTTTGCCTACTTAGTTATTTAAAAAAAATCATCTAGTGAGTGTCGAAATATTTTTAAGTCATTCATTTTTCTTAGTTAATTCTTACCCGAATTAATAACAAATGTTCTATAAGTGCAAGTTAACAAATATATGTTTCGTCTCGTTCTTTCACGTCAAATATAGGTAAGACAGAAAGGGACTTAACATATTTTAGTTGATGGTGGGCTAACAAACATTCCGTTAGTTTTATGAATAAGAGAGGTTAGTTTTTATTTCGTTTTCTTTATTTGAACATTTTTTGTAATATTTATGACATCAATAAACACTAAAATAACTCAAAAATAAATTTAAACTCAAATTTCATTGTAACTTTCTGTGTAATCCAATTTTCAAAAAATTGTGACTATGTGAGTGATCTAAAATGAGTTTAGTTAAAAATACTAAGGTCTATCGTAAGATTTAGAATAACAAACTTACAATATAACTATATATTTAATACCTACATACATACCACCAGCCTTTTTCCCGTAGGGGTAGGCAGAGACTACTGATTTCCATTTGCTACGATCCTTACAGACTTCCCTCGCTTCTTCTACGCTCATCACTCTCGTCATACACGCTCGTCGATTACGGGTACTCCTGACATCTCCCTTTTTGTCTGCGATTTGGTCGCAGTATGTTCTCCGAGGCCGGCCCTTACCGACTTTTCCTGTCACCTTTGATTTGGGAATACCTTTCGTAAGTCTCCTTTCATCCATCCTTTCTACATGCCCAAACCATGTATTTAATAAGTAAATTAAACATTAACAATAATTAAGTTCTAAATAAAAATATACACCGTGAAATTTTAGTCGTTTTGGACCCATCGTCCAGTGACTCCATTCATGCAACCGAACAAATTTCTCCAAAGCATAGCTCGAAACATGAAAAACAAATTTGGACTTCCCATAGTAAGTTAGGTCACGTGATGAGACATTTTGTATGGGAGGTCCAAAAATTTACTCCATATTTCGACCCATGTTTCACGGTGTATGTGATACATTTATTATCTTATTATAAAAAACACCTCAAATTTCAATTGTATTTTTTATCACAGTGAGTTCCTACATGAAGGTATCTTGGCAAAAAAATGTTTTTTTAAGAAAAAGTATTTTAATTAAATCTTCAAATTATATCACAAGAATTAAACTTAAATTACATAAAAACAAAATAAACTAAGCATTAATAATAAAACTTAAATATACTTTTTCTAACCATTTGAGTCTATGAAGTAGAGCTATATTTTTTTTTTTATCACAGTATTCTCCAACATATTAAAAAACATCCTCACACTAAGGGCTCAGTACCGTATGTCTTGATATTATTACAAACGTAGTGATTAAATTCTCGTTGATTATTATACCAATAATTTACAAATATATACGGGTAAAATAAAAAAAAAAACCCCGCAAGAAATGGCACCTTCTCGTGTCAGAGGCCAAGATTCACTTTGGGTTTCTGCGCCATCGTAGTAAGTAAAATAAAATAAAAATAAAAACACAAAGTATTATTTATATTTTGCAAACAATTTTGAAACAAAAACATTTAAACATTAGAAAAATTAATCCAGTTAAAAATAAGTAGAAGAATTGAGAGTGCATAGAGATATATTATACAATGAAGAAAAGAAGGAAGTTTCTGGAAGATATGGAGACGTAGAAAGCTTTAAAAGATACAAAAATAAACAAATGTTTATTTCTTCAACACAACACGACGGCTTTATGAAAACTGACGGAAACAGTATTATCAGAAAAAGTATTCTCCTCGATTCGCGTCAGTTAGAATGTCTGTTACTTGGACTTTTGGCGGGAAGCTGAAAAGAGCGGTTTCGGCGCGGTATTTTATTTTCCGAAATTTGTGTTTTTTTTTTACTGTTTGTGCATAATAATGGTGGATTATTATTCGCATTCGCAAAGTGTTCGAGAATAAGCGCGAGTATTGGGAAATGATATAGTGTTTGATTTGTGTGATTTTCATGCTTGTTGTCAAAAGCGTTTAGTGCACTTTCATAACTAAGTTTTCTTAACTGGTTAAGAAAAACCCTTTTTTATTATTGTTTTCACAACTGGTTTTTAAACAAGAATACGAAGTGTTCATTCATAACTGACAATCACAAATAGTTAAGAAACGAATAATTATGATTATGTTTTTATAACTAGCTACAGTCAGCATTAACATTTTTCCTTTAACCTTTATCGAGAGTATTGCATGCGGAAAACGGATGAGGTTCTTATCTCAATAAATTATTATCTATTATTGATATGTAAACTGCAATGGCATGACATTGACATTGTCATTTTAGTATTATTTAGTTTTCTATTGCAATTGAGTGCAATTTATATAAAATATATAACAACCGAAAACTTAAGTGATAAACTATATCGCTTTCTAAGCCCATCATGGAGTTCATAACGACAAAAAGGGATCGCGAGAAACTACTATACGACGGCCGTCAGTACCATAAAATTAAAACGTATGTGAACGAAAATGTTTTTTGGAAATGCTACAATAAAACCGGTTGTAAAGGTAATGTGACATTAAGCAATGAAAACCATATAGTTAAAGAGGGCGTGCACGATATTGATTGTTTACCTAATAGTGCAAAATATCTAGTTTTGAAGAAAATGAAAGATTTGAAAACTAAAATAGTAGCTAATGTCGATCCAATACAAAAACAGTTTGAAGAAGTATTATGCGAACTGGAAGACGATGGCGTGCACTTAGTTGCTGACTTACCAAAATTTGACAATATTAAAAGTGGTCTATACAAAGCAAGAAATAAGGCATTAGGAGTTTCTAAGCTCCATTTTGAATCACCAACTAAAGTAGAAATACCAAAAAAATATAAAAACTTCCTCCTGGCCGACTATAACGACAATGACACAAACACCAGGATTTTAATATTTTCTTCTTCTGATATAAAAACGTATTTGGACAATTTCGAACATTTCTTTCTGGATGGAACTTTTAAGTCTTGCCCTGAACCTTTCACACAAATATATACCATTCATGGACTACATAAAATAACAAAAAAAAATGTACCTTTATTCTTTGGTTTCATTCATAATAAAACTGAAAATACCTACAAACTTATATTTGAAATGATAAAGTCACAAATTCCTGAATGGAACCCCGTAAAATTGACACTGGATTACGAAATCTCAGCAATGAAAGCAATACGAAAAATTTTCCCGAATGCAGTAATGAAAGGATGTTATTATCATTTTTGTGCCAGTCTTTTTAAAAAGGCGAAACGATTAGGGATTAAATCTACAATACAAAGACGACATATTGCGAGATGTGCTGGCTTAGCCCGATTGCCATTGAGATATGTAATGGCAGGTTACAAGTATACAATGACCAAATCCCCGAAAACTGAAGCAGTGATAAAGTTCAACAATTACCTAAACCGTTATTGGTTCAGCGACGTAAATTTTATCAAGACTTGGTGCTGCTACGGCGAGGAAATTCGGACCACCAACAATCTAGAAGGCTGGCACGCAAGACTTAATAGAATGGTTGGACGCCAAAAACCGTCGCTAGCAACAATTCTGAATGTTCTTATTAAAGAAACAAAAATTTCAATGTCGTTCAAAACAAACAAAAACACATCGAACAAAAATTACCAAGAGATTGACCAAGAAATTGCGGATACTATACATCTTTTAACAAATAAGTCTATCACTGTTGGATATTGTTTAGAAATAATTGCCCCATTTAAATATTAAGTAAAAGTTAATTTATTTAATTTACATTTTGTGTTTGATTTAAGGTTAAAGGAAAAATGTTAATGCTGACTGTAGCTAGTTATAAAAACATAATCATAATTATTCGTTTCTTAACTATTTGTGATTGTCAGTTATGAATGAACACTTCGTATTCTTGTTTAAAAACCAGTTATGAAAACAATAATAAAAAAGGGTTTTTCTTAACCAGTTAAGAAAACTTAGTTATGAAAGTGCACTAAACGGTCAAAAGCTCCTAGTAATCGCTAAGTGCAGTTTTTCTACCACTTTACTTGGCTGATTCTTCTGACTAGACTTGACTAGGTACCGATTAGACTTTCAGACTTGAATAGGACTTGACGAAACCACACTGTAGGACTGGATTGTACCCTATAAAAGTTACTTGAAAAAAAAAAATTTTGCCACACTAAATAAAATTAACTGATAAATCTACCAATAAACTCAAATGATTAAACATATCAGTCTTTTTCTCTTAAAATATGTATGTCATCGATAAAACTTAAAATAATTAACAACATTAAAATAACTAATAACAAACATAAAATCTATAAAAAATAACAATAAATAAAATCTAAATTAAAATAAAAAAAATCACAGTCAACGAGTATTATAAAATTTGAATTATTTTGAGAACACCAAAAAATGAAAATGTGAAACTTATAAAAGTGTTTGTGTTGAAAATGAAACTTGTGTGTCTTGTATGTGTCCTTTTGTACATATCTCGGGAACGTCTTAACTGAATCTCCTCATCTTGCATGCTGAAATAAATTTTATAAAATAACCTAAATCCTAGTTTCATATTTTTTTATATTTTGTAGAATAAATAAAGAACAAGACCAAGAGAATAACTATGAACTAAATTAATCGAAAACTTATCATTAAAATTACAAACTAAATATAAATGAGATAAAACAAAGGTCAACAAGTAAATTAATTAGTAAAAAATGGAAATGCAAAATTATTTTTGCATATTTTTATTGACTTTGGCTTTATATTTATAAATGTACCCAGTACAGACTGTCCCATCGCAAACGGATAGGAAAAAAAACCGATTTATGTGTTTTTACACCCCAAACAGATCGCTGCCAAGCTGATAACGTGCGATTACCGAAAAAGACTTATAAGAAAACATATTATTAGCTGAAAAAGAGTAAAGGAAAACTCTTGAAACACATCAGCTGTGTGTAATGTTGCTGATTGCAGATGAAACTATAAAAAAAAAATTGTTTTAGACTACACATTTTGTAACAAATATAAAGTTTCTGTTGCAAACCAGGTGATCACTATTTATTATTTGGTGGGATATTAATAAAAAAAAAAAAAAAAACATTTTTTCGATTATATTATCGATTAAAATAAATTTTGCCAGTAGTTTCAAAATAACCTCGTATGTAATTAATTCGGGCTTTACTTTGCGGTAGTTAAAGTTACATGCACTTACCAAATTATATTGCGTGCTTTCGCCACCAGTTGGTTCATGCAAACTATTGCCGGCCGGCACCCACCCACCACTGTGATGCCGCGGCCACACTTGATCGTCAAGATCGCATTCCGCGACAAAACCCTTTGATGTGCGGCATTTTACCGACAGCGGCGCGGAGGGCATTTGTATTCGCGAAGATTCGCGACAGGACGAACTCTTTGGCCAGAGTGTGGCCGGAGCAGAAGTCCCGACAACGAAAACGGAAGAGAGGAACAGTACTCACTTCTGGTACTTCTCATTCTCCTCTCGAAGACGCTCGATCTCGGCCTTAGTTTTGCTGATGTGCTCCGAGTAGAATTTCTTCTCAGCATACAATTCCTCTTGTAGTTGTCTAAAAAATTGTACCAATATTATAGTGCCTGCTACTTCCATGGTCCGTTCATCACCATTTCGTGTTTGCTACATTGTCAATCGACCATGTACACCCCGGTGTCAGAGTTGTGCGGAACCGCCTCTCAACCACTGAGCTGGTTCCTTTAACGACCACCCAGAAATAGTGAGTTCGATTACCACGGAAAGCATACATTGTTTAGCTGTTTCCAGTTCCAATTGCTTGTTTCGTCTGCAATTTGGTGGCCGTTAAAGGCCGAAATGCGGTACTGAAAAACTCCACCAGGAAGTGCAATATCGATTGAACATGTAACCATTCGATATGAATGAATAGAATCCATTCTCCATACTTTATAATATTATAAGTGCGAAAGTCTGTCTGTCTGTTAGGCTTACGGCTAAACCGCTGAACGGAATTTGATAAAGTTTGGTGTGATTAAAGTTGAAGATCCGAGGTCAAACATGGCTACTTTTTGACGCAGGCGGAGTTACGGAAAACAGTAAAAGTATAAATAAAATCACAGTTTACATACCTGTTAATTCCTTTTTGGGCTTCGTATGCCGAAGCCAATTCCCCATCTTCATTGATTATATCAACATCAGAGCCGTAATTGGAAGAAGCGAGTGACTTTAGGTTCACCGTCTGTTGACATAAGATTAAAATTAGCATGACACGACAAGTCCAGAAGTGCTATTTTTAAAAGTGTGACTCGCACAATATCGGCGATTCGAATAATTTTTATTCGATTTCGAATTATTTTCGTTCGATATCGAAGGATTTTTGTTTTATATCGAAATATTTTCATTCGACATTTATGTCATACGTTTCAAAAATAGGGCTCCAGTAAATCGTACGCTAGGGAATTTAGCTTTAAATGCCATTATTATAATGTTGAAATTAGCGCAGCATGATTTTCTGAAGGTTTTATCATCATCATCATTTCAGCCGCGGTCAGTCCACTGCTGGACCTATCCTGATGACCAATAAAAGCGATTGCGTCCAGCGTTTGCCAGCTATATGATGATGATGACCCTAAATGTGACAAAACTAGGAAAATAAAAATATTCAAGAATGTAAGAGCGGAGCATTTAAAGCCATTGCGAAATCATCAAATTATAAATTATTTTGCTAATTATGAATACTTTCTAATACATAAGAAAGTTATCATATTTTGTGGAATTAATAAATCAAATCATTCTACTTCATGGCATTGTAACATGCATACAATTTATTTGTTTTTTTTTTTAATTTATTTAATTAATAGGCTAGTTTCCTAAGTCCGTCAGTTAGATAATCAAAAAATATTGGAGACGTATTTTTTCTTTTGCAAAATTAAACAAAGCATGGTAAAGATATGGCGCGTTAAAGTTCCGTGTGACGTCACAGTAGTGCTACGCTTTCTCGCAATATGTGACGTCACGAGCCTTCACTCCTAAACTTTGATGCGTTATGTCTTTATAATTTATCGCTCAATTGACAAAAGAAAAAATACGTCACTAATATATTTTGATTCCCTAAAAGACGGACTAATTGTTAGTCTTTTGACTCTGGAAACTAGCCTATTTTTAAACAAACATTTAATGCACCACATAAATACGTGTCTTTTAGTGCTACATATTATCTAAAACATACTAACTATTTAAAAAAAATATGTACCACGCAACATCAGAAAAGAATGCACGAAAAAAAAAAATTAAAGAAAAACATAATTAGTGATTCGAATTCATGACACAAAAAAAAAAACTAAAATCACAACAATATCTTAAAAATACCTATTTCGAAACTTAAATTAAGTAACAAACGAAAAACTATTTATAACAAAAAACATGTTTTTAAACAACTATAGTAGAATAAAATCATTAATGCAAAAATAAAATATATTGGTAACTAGAGAAACTGTTGAAATTGTATTTTTAATCCTAATAACTGTGCCAAGTAACAATTCATCAAGCTCTATTCAAACTGACGCGAATCCCGCGCGACCTGCGGGACGCCCACAGAAATAAGAATATACAAGTGCCATTAGCAGGGTGTCAATTCCGCTAATAAACTTTTAAAGATTATGCAACTGATATTCAATTACGATGCATTTTTGATATGATCAATATTGGTATTCTGCTAACACAATTTTGAATCTCAATTTAAATGGAACTAAAACGTAATTGAATGGTAATAGTAGAAAAAATGTAAATATATGAATGTATGTATGTAAAATTCTTTATTGTACCTAAAAGAAAACCGTTTATACAACATCAACAGAAAAAAAAAGTCTTAAATATTAATGTACATGGCGGACTTATCCCTATGAGGGATCTCTTCCAGTCAACCACTATAATAGAGGAAAGTCTGTGGCTGTAGCAGGAGTACAGATTATCGGATCTAACTTACATGTACAAAAAACAATAAATAAAAGCAATGTTCAACTAGCTATTACCACCCATTCATAATTCTTGATGATATTATAATAAAATAACAGAGTACCGAGTAATAAAAAAATATATATGATTTTGATGATTTTATGATTAGCAAAATTGTCCAGTTGCAGTTCAATGATATGCCAATGGAATACGATTGGTCTTAAAATTAGTAACAGAATACCAGAACGTCAAAAATTGCCATTGCAATCCAATAACGATTCAATTGTGCACTACGTAAAATAAGAGAATTGACACCCAGGCCAGTTAACTTTGGCACACGCTACGGCACTTCTATCGAATTTTATTTCTGACAGTCGCGCGGGATTCGCGTCAGTTTGAATGGACCATAATTAAACTTTTGAAATAAAATAATTTTATTGCAGAATTTTAAATAGCATGCATCAGCTTGGTTTTAACATGCTTGTGCTATAATTTTTACTTACGACACTCTTAAGCGCTTGGAACCATGGTTTCTAAAAATAAAAATTGTTTGATTGACGTTAAACGAATTGAAACAAAATTTCTTTTGGATATATTATGACATCACATAGTCTATCTGCGACCATGAACGCTGTTAAAGGGCTATCGAGTTCTTCGGCGAAAGTTATTAACTAATTTAATCATTTAGAATCGATCTCTTACGTTAGTACTATTAATAAAGTGTGTCCAAACTCAAGTTTACAGTATTTACCACGGAGCAATTACAAAGAGGAGATGCCGTTTGAAATGGCGCAGTGAAGTGATCATGCGCTTCGCCGACACAAAAGTTGGCGGAGCTTGTCATTGCTCGTGCTCCATGGTTGGAGCCACGGCCGAAACCAAGCATGTCGCACGTCTGCGTTCCGCTACACGGGGTAGCATCACAAATACTTTCTTATAAAACGCATCTCCTCTTTGTAATTGCGCCATGGTATTTACACAATTTTGCCACTTATTTCATATGTTCCAAAAGTGTCGTATTTGAAATCGGGAAAACATAGTACGCAGGTGTCAATGAACTCTATAGCTAACCTCACAGAATTTTACTTTAACTAATTACCTTGTGGGTGTAACACTCCTCTTTCTCTTCAGGTATAAAGTAAGAGTTCAACCTACTCCTTTCTGCGGGCAAATCCACGTAGAAAATCTTTGTAATGGTGGGCAGAGAATTTTGTGGCATTTTTTAATTTATTCATTTTCTAACTCCATGTGTAGTGAATAATTAAGTTTAATCAAAGGCTTTTTTATTGTTAAACTTTTTCATAAAATAATAATTTTATCACTGACTAGCAGCCCGTCCCGACTTCGTCCGTGTAAATTGTAAATAGACTATCCAACACTGAATATTTTTTCAAATCGGATTAGTAGTTCCTGAGATTAGCGCGTTCAAACAAAGAAACTCTTCAACTTTATAATATTTTATATTATATAGTAATACAATATTATAGTATAGCCCGACCAGGAAAATAAAAACCCTGCATTGGCGTCACTACTGATCGCCTTTAGGTGGCAACATGTTGTATGTGTCATGTCAACAACAAAATGTTAAACCACTAAATGCCACTAAATATCGACCAATCCAATAGTGGTTAATTCGACACAAGATTTCACATAGAATAGAACATAGTGCAAGACTGGTGTTAAACGCCCGCACTTGTTGCCTACTAAATATTATTAAAAAAAAAGTTAGTTTTATACATTTATTTAAGTAGTATTGCCGATTTTCATATATTTTATTTCACATATACAACTACACTACACTGAACCGTGTCTGATAAATTGTATATAAAAACTGAAAGATAAAGGAGTGTAATTGTTTACTGGGAAAATAAAATTATCAAGTGTTGGTCCCGTATATCTCAAGATCAGACTTCAATGTCAGAGAGCCTATGTATACATTATCTTCTACATATCCTGTGGCAACAGTATTTTTCCGGGATGAAAGGTACCCTATGTCCTTCTCAGTAGTCCTAATTTAGTGTATTCAAAATTTCAGGAAGATTGGTTCAGTAGACTGTCAGCGTTTCATATTTTTACATTCGAAATTGCAAAATATATACACTTATTATAAATTTTTATTACATTTCGGCAAAAATATATTGTTATTTAATAAAGTGAAACGACCCCTTATTGGCATTGATATTGATCACAATGAGTGTGGATATTCGATATACACACTTTTTAGTAAAAGTAGGGGCTAGTCGTTGCTTGGCAAGCAAGCACGATGGACGTCAAAGATGCCATGATTGTGACGACAGACACGTGCGGGGAAATGGTGCACGCATCCTAGCCAAACCCTTAAATTAATATCTGGACCTACTTCGGAAGATTGAAATCTTTGACATATTTGTGTCATCTTAACAATTTCAGAAGTGGGATAATATTGAGGGTAGATTCCTTGATATTCCCTACGCCTGCAAAAACAAGTGCTGGATTGATTAGGCCAAATCGCTCACTGGTGTGTACTTATAAGATGAAGCGTGAAGAACGAACAAACAATAAAGAAATTACAATGGAACGACTGCTGTCAGACCTCTGTAACCATTGTTCCATGTTTATGTTTCAGAAATTAATCATTTGGAAACCAGACCAACACGGTCAGATTTTTCAGGCCGTCTAAACGCATCTGACACAGACTAACTACTGACATCTAAAACCACTATCAAAGCACAGGGGAGTTAAAGATGGAAATGCCACTAGTGGCGACCAATTCGAATCAGACCACGACGTCGTAGCTTGACACGCAAGATCGTTACGAAACGCCTCGCTAGGCTGATGAAAATAGAATCGAATGCAGAATATTTGACATAACAAAATCACTTACAAACGGAAATATGTCTTTTAACTACAATATTCCACTTGAATTTTAGCTTAATGTTATGAAATGTTTGAATTTTTATCAAAAAGTAAATATTCTACCTTCTGTGAATACGATTGGTCTATGTATTACACTATATTCATACAGATAATATACGTCAGGATTTTTAGGGTTCAGTAAAACTATACTTATTATAATAATATGCAAGATCACTCAATCACAAATTATGTATTGATTGTATGAGATGTATTCTCTCTTTGCGAGTCGACTATGAGATGTATTTATTTATTTAATCTTTATTGCACTTTATACAACAAAATACAATAGGTGGGCTTAATGCCTTAAGGCATTCTCTGCCAGTCAAACCTTAGGGCCAAAAAGAGAAGGAAATAAAGGGTGGTACTAAAAAAAACAAATAGTAACCAGTAGTATTCATTAACAAAGTATTATATAAAAATAAGTTTTGTTTTATGCTAATAGATGGCGCTACAAAAATAGAATCACACTTCAATTTATACTAATATATTTTCATTATCTCTAGAGGCAAAATGGTCTTGCTTATTATTGGATAAATAAAAGTCTTTATTTAAAGAGTTCTGAGTTGACGCTTTACTGAGCTAAAGTTTAAAAAGACAGTGTCTCAAGAGATCGATAGATGGCGTCAATTTAATTATGTATGAGACACACACACACACACACAGCTCAATATATTTACATGCGGAACCAACTCATTGTTACTGCAACTCAATGCCATGTTATCTCAATTTTTTCTCAGTTGTATGTCTTCATATCGCAGTGATAAGAAAGATAAAGAAAAAATAAGTCTAGGCGAATGAGGTCTTCTATGTTATTCATATCATATGTGAAATTTGATATGTCAAAGGATATTCCTAACTAGCGGTCCATCCCGACTTCGCCCAGGCCTATAACCTTCCTCTATAAATAGGCTATCCAACACTGAACTATTTATTTCAAATCGGACCAGTAGTTCCTGAGATAAGCGCGTTCAAACAAACATACTCTTCAGCTTTATAATATTAATAACTAGCTGTGCCCGCGACTTTGTTCGCGTGGAATAGTTATTTTGGGAATCATATTTATTTTTTGTTTACAAACCTACCTCCTCAGCTTTATTATAAATTACCTATAGCTGTTACCCACGACTTATTTTAGACGATTTAGTTACATAATTAATAGAATATATTTTAAAGTAGTTTTAAAAAGGATATATTTTAAAGTACTTCTGCGTAATTATATTTTTAGTTTTATTTTCTTGTGGCAGAATCAATGACACATTTATTTGGATAAAGATTAATATTATTAAGTTGATACAACTCTGACAGATAATTTGTAATAATGCATTAATTTCGACCAAATTTGATTATCATAAAAACTGTTATTGTAAGTTAATCTTAAAAGATAGACATATACTGTCGCGGACAAATTTTTTTAGATAATTTAAAGAGGAATAATTCTTTCATACATATTTTTTGGGTATCTCGAATTGTTTTCGCAGCGCACGCAACGGAAGCCCTAAAAGATGAATAATTTTCCCCGTTTTTTCCACATTTTTGACTGTTTCTTCGCTCCTATTAGTCGCAACGTGATGTTATACAGCCTAAAGCCTTCCTCAATAAATGATCTATCCAACACAAAAAGAATTTTTCAATTCGAACCAGTAATTCCTGAGATTAGCGCGTTCAAACAAACAAACAAACTCTTCAGCTTTATAATATTAGTATAGATAAGGGCGTAGGGATGTGACGACCCCATCGCCCACTGGGTTCCCTTCCCAGTGCAGTCAGTCTCCGCAGGGCAGCTTGTGGCGAGCTGTTGGTGAGTGGCGACACAAGGACCTGAGTGCTCCCAGGGGACGCCGATAAGGGACAGGACATCTACCTCTGGCTTGCGTTAGCCGGCCGGCCAGAGTGGAGTCGCAAGAGCTTTATGCTCGAGGGTAGAAGTGTATTGCAAGTAATGGCGTAATAACGGGGAACCCCGCTCACGAGGCGACTCGCGATGGCGAAACCGGAGCCGCACCTCTCGGCACCCTTAACCGCTGATTCCAATGTTGCCCCTCTGTTGCCAAACGCGGCGACTATTTGGGGAGCCCATTCACTGAGTGGCGAGTCACCGCCTGCCACTAATAGTCAGTAATCATGATTATGGCAGGTGCCCGATTTTCTATATAATAACCCAAGTTTAAACCACCCAAACTTCATCACCATAGCCCATTTATTCTTTTCACTCATTAGAAATAGTTCCTCCTCCTGCCGAGACGTGTTCATGGAAATGTCAACTATTGATATAGCCGAGAATGGGTTTTGGCAAGAGCACCACATGACATCATTTTCTCCAAAGGGCCTCTATGGGCGTTGGATCAATATCCCTGCGCAAGCCTCTCAAAGGACCGGGGCAACCCATCAAGCGGAGATACATAACATTATAAGTATAGAATATACAGCGCAATTTTTCAAATTTCATTAAATAAATGTCAGAACTAATCTACGTTGTTTATTTTTTTCCTGCCGCCTACCTAATTACCTAAGCAAATTTTCCAAACTCAAATAAAAAAAATCCTTAGATATTTTTTAAATCTACTTAGAAGTTGCTTATGTAAATCTATATTAAATACCTGATTCGTGAGAACACTCTTCAGTTGGATGCACTCGTCTCTTCGACGGTCAAGCTCCTTTTGCATCACACCCAGTTGTTCTAAAAAGAAAAAGTAAAATTTATTACAAGCAAGAGAATGACATATAATTTTTTATCAAAATAAAATCTTTAACATTATAAACATAATAATTCTTTGGCGAATGGTGTCCAAAAAGAGCTTGTTACTGGTTAAGGTACTAATAGAATATTGACTGGTAGCCTTAAAAGTCTTGAAGTTTCCTAGAAATTTATCTTAAAAGACTAATTTAGACCTTGAAAAGACCAGAATATTCTGGAAGTTTCTGTTTAAAAAAAACACTTACCAATGACCTCCTTGGACACCAGCAGACTGTCTCCGGCAGCCCTCAGTCTGTCCAGGTTCTCCCTCAGCTTCTTGTTCTCAATCTCCAACTCTTCTACTCTGAACCTATCGATGTTGGGGTTACTTGGCGGCGAGGAAAGACGGTCTGGGAACAAAAATACAGGTACCTTTAGGTATATACCAGGTACTCGATATAAGAAGATAGATTCTTTTATTCTATTGTAAATCTCTATTCAAACTGACACGAATCCCGCTCGCCTTGGACGACATTTTTATTGTAGAGACAGAGTCATGATACCGGAATTATTCGTTGATTAACAGTGTATTCTCGGGTTAATTGTGTGGTGAAATGAATAGATAGTTCTTACGCAACAAATGTTTTAAATTATTTTCTGCTTTACTGATTAGTTCTACAGGTAGCTCATTACAAAGTGTGGGTGTTAGCTATTTCCTCGTACGCTTACCCTATTTATTGTTGACTTTCCGGACTATTAGTTTATCCCTTCTTTTAGACGCACTACGGCTTTTGTAGCGTTAATTGCAGTTATTATTATTATATTAACTAATACAATTTATGTGCATATTTCCATTATTATTTTTTTTTTTTTCTTTTGTCTTAATTGTAATTTATCTTATAACTGAGGCATCCGCGTAAGACCAGTGTCGAGGCTCAGGCCCCGACTTATGCTGAGCGGAGACCTTTTTGGTACTACACATGTTTTATATTACTGTACTTTTAAAATTTTAAGTATTTATGTTTAGTAGTACCAAATAAACATTTTTTCTTTCTTTCTTTCTTTCTTTCTTTCAAATGTAAACTCAATTTTACGAGAGTTTCATTTCTGCGCGCGTCTGATAGAAGTGCCATTAGCAGGCCAGTTAACTTTGGCGCACGCTACGGCACTTCTACCGATTCTTATTTCTGCGCCCGTCAGTCGCGTGGGATTCGCGTCAGTTTGAATGGACTTTAATGTATTAATAAGGCACAAAGTTTAATAACTACAAAGTTCATAAAAAAAGCTGAAAATAAATGCAGAGCAGCTTGGCACATTATAAAAGATACAACCGCTAAATTATCTCAGGAGAATGTAAAGGAAATTAAAGAAAATGGTGTTATCCATTCTGATCCCCAAACAATAGCAGAACATTTTAACAAACATTTTTTAACTTCCAAAACCACAAGTAAAAATAAAAATAATTCCTACATTAAAAATATTGAAAATAACATGAATAGTATTTTTCTAACTACAGTTGATTCCATTGATATATTTTCTATCTCCTCTTTTCTATCTTCATTAATACTGTTACTAAAATTCTATCTTCCAGTTTCCATCTCTTTGCAGACGATCTGCAGCTCTATTGCCAGTTTTTACCAGGGGAAATAGATTCAGTCATTAACCGTATGAATGATGATCTACAGAGATTGAGTATATGGGCTGAGTCATACGGTTTACTAGTAAATCCAAATAAATCCCAAGCAATGATCATAGGTAGTAGTTACTGGAGGAATTCACTTGATCTTAGCGCTATTCCATCACTTCTCCTGGATGGTACCGTTATCAATTTTGCTGAGACCACTAAGAACTTGGGCGTTGTTATTGACTCGGGTCTAAACTGGAATGCGCACGTTTCTGCAGTTAGTCGTAGAGTTCACTTTACCTTTCACAATCTAAGATGCCTTCAGACTTTCCTTCCTGTGGAAACTAAAATTTACTTATGTCAGTCCCTTATATTGCCACTTCTTGATTACGCCGATGCCTGTTATCTGGACGCTACAGAGGAGCTGCTGAACAAACTTGAACGCCTGCAAAACTTATGTATCAGATTTATCTATGGTTTGAAAAAATTCGACCATGTCTCCGACTTCCGCAGCCAACTCAAGTGGCTCCCTATCCGACTTCGCAGAAATATGAGAATCCTTTGTCTCCTATTCAATGTCCTGTACAATCCCTCCTATCCTTCTTATCTAAAGGATCGTTTCTCCTTCTCCCGTCCGATTGATGCACCTTGCCGTTCCCACCTTAGAACCCTCCTCAATATTCCCATCCATCATTCCGATTCCTACACTCACTCCTTTTCAGTCCAAGCAGTAAGATTGTGGAATTCATTGCCAGCTGATATACGTGACTCTAAAACTATCTCAATATTTAAGAAATTAGTTAAAGATTATTATCTGTCCTTAGCACAGTAGATATTTATGTATGTATTTTATATGTAAGTTTATTATGTATGTATGATTTGTAATAGTATTTGTGTATGTATGTTTATGTATGTTTACATTATAAGGATTCTATAAAAGTTTTACCTAGGTAATTAGGTATACTTTTCCTTCCTTTTTTGTACACGCTAATTACCCTTTTCTTGTCTTTTCCTCTCTTGGGTCTGCTGGAAGAAATTTCTTTAGAAATAAGCAGCTCCCTTGTACTTTCTTTTCCTCTTATGTATAATCCTTTACATTTTTATGGTGTACATGAATAAAGTAAATAAGTAAATAAATAAATAAAATAGTAATGGGTCTCAAGAACACCAATTCAACGGGTTTCGACAATATAAGCACAAAGGTATTGAAATTATGTGCCAAACAGTTGTGTATCCCACTAGCGCATATTATAAATTTGTCTTTCATTCCATCTCGTTTAAAAAATACTATTGTTAAACCATTATTTAAAAAAGGAGATTAAAATAAATTAAACAATTATAGATCATTATCTTTGCCATCAGTTTCAAAAATTATAGAGAGAGTAGTTAATGAAAAAATATACTCATTTCTGACTGAATCTAAATTATTGAAATCAGAGCAATATGGATTTAGGAAAAATAGATCAACTACGTTAGCTTGCTTTGAATTAATAAAGGAAGTTACTGAACAGCTTGATAAAAAGACTCCTGTAACTGCTGTATTTATAGACATGACTAGGGCATTTGATTTTGTTTCATATGAAGATCTGATAGACAAATTGTGGCGCTATGGTATACGGGGCGTTGCACACAAATGGATAAAAAGTTACCTCCAAGTTACCTCGCAAACAGTGTGTACAAATATCTAAAGTTACAGGTAACAACAAAAAGGAATATAAATCGACATATAGTGAAATTAAGTGCGGTGTACCCCAAGGAAGTATATTGGGACCACTACTGTTCCTTATATATATAAACGATCTGCCGGACGCAATTAATCATAAATGCATACTCTTTGCTGATGACACTACTCTACTTATAGAAAAGAGAGATGGTATTGACTTCGAAAATGATATATGTAATACACTTAAGGACGTAAACGATTGGTTAAATAAAAACAATTTGACATTAAATTTAACAAAAACTAAACTTATTAATTTTAGGACACATAATATTGACAAATTTAAAACACAGATTAACATTACATATAATGACGTAAAGTTAGAAGGAATAGAGTCAACAGTTTTTTTAGGTATAACCATTGACAGTATGTGCAACTGGAAATCACATATCTATACCGTTTGTAATAAGTTGGATAGATTTGTATATGTGTTGAGGAGGGTTAAGAATATTGCATCTTTACACTTGTTACTATCAATCACATCATGCCATGTTGTAAAACTGTTATGTGTGCAAATAAATAAAAATTAATAAATATCATCTCTAATAGCAGGGCAGAAACGTGTAAGCTAGATGTCGCCTTACACCTTATATTGCGCCATCTCGTTTACTCACTCGTCACTAGGTGAAGACTAAGAAAGAAATTTAACCTCCCGTACAAAATCCTGTTAATTACATAATTTAATACATAATCAAATAACATGGGGAACAATTTCGCTAATTCTTTTTTGCCGTGTTTCTTTTTTATTTTCGGGAGGTTCTTATGAAAGAAAAACACAGAGCAACGCTGACGAGTCAGCTTGTAAATAAATAAATATACTAAAACTCACTCATGAGACGTTCCTCCAAATCGGCCGCGCGTTTAGTAGTTCTAGAAAGTTCGCTCTGAAGCGCTGATATTCTGTTCTGCATTCGTAGGACCAATCCGGCGTCTGCGATCTGAAATAAAAACACTTTTAATGGGATTCGCCTAGAACAGTTCACAGAATTATTAATAGTACTAACGTACAGAACGGACACTCACCGAGACAAGCAGATTTAGGGGAAACATCGAGAGAAAAACAACGCTAGGGTGACGCAGACACAGTAAATAACCAACCCGACTCGTAGAATCGTAGCAGTCGTAATAGATATGGGACTGTGTATGAGGGTGTGGCCAATACTACAATCTATTTTTATAAATTCTATTATATAGCCCGACCAGGAAAATAAAAAACCCTGCATTGGCGTCGCTACTGATCGCCTTTAGGTGGCAACATGTTGTATGTGCCATGTCAACAACAAAATTTACAATGTCATTTAATTAAATAGAAATCAATCCAACGTTTTCATTCACATCGAATATTACTTTTTTATCATTACTATGTATTATTTTTACCATTTTTTTTTTTTATAATGACAAAATACGTCCACTCCTGTCCCTTTTTGGCAAATGACATTGAGACGACGGAATGTTACATGAATACAAGAACCTAGTTGCCAGTAAAAGAAATTAGTTGTAATATTTTTCCGCAATATGGCCAAGGCTGCTATTTACCTGGTCGGGCTATACAAGCTTTTATTTACTTCTATCTGTTCTGCCTCTGTGGTTCAGTGGTTCAAACGTTTGCAGGCTTAAATCACCTAATTGTCTGATCTAGTGTGAGCCAAGGTCCCTCTTTCCTATAAGCGGTATTCATATTTGTCACAGTTCTGCATATCTATCTGATATTTTCCAAGCTTTACCGATGTAAATCTTCGTAAATAAAGATTTAATTTAATCATCATCATCATTTTGCGAAGGTTACCCTCAAAAAAGTTCCTCCAACGACCACCAGATCGCAGCCGGGACCAACGACTTAACTTAAAAGCACGGAATCATCTTATTCAGACAATCAGGTGATTCAATCCTGTAATGTCCTCACTAAACTGGTTGAAAAAAAGAAGAAATTTCATTAGTGATAAGCGCCTTTGTTTAACTCGATTTAACTATGCGTGTTTGTATTTGTAAATGGTGCAATAAAGCGTTTATTCATTCGTTCAAACTGAAAGCAACTAAACAAAGTATTCAATTCAATGTCAACAGGACAATAAAGTGTTCATTCGTTCATTGCTTACCGGCGCTCCGCCGTTGGGAGCTCCGGGTGCCCAGTTGACGGCCTCCAACGCTGGACGGGTTGTCTCAACAGACCGTACGGAACCGTAGCCGTAATCCTACAACACATACATACATATTATGTGATACTGGGGTACTATTTTTGAAAAATGTGACCCACTTCAAATAGGGGGATCGAAAAGTTTTTGTTCGATAACCAAGGATTTTTGTTCGATATATCTATACTAATATTATAAATGCGAAGATCTGTCTGTCTGGTACGCTTTCACGGCCAAACCGCTGAACGGATTTTGATGAAATTTGGTATGAATATAGTTGAAGACTTTCGAGTCAAACATGGGCTCCTTTTTGACGCAAGCGGCGTTGCGGAAAACAGCTAGTATTAAATAAATGAGTAAATACCTGTTTTAGGAGTTTTCCAAAAATCAACCCCTAAAGGTGGAAAACCGGGCGGGACTGTTTTAAAATCAACACTGATATCGTTTTGAAGGTCATTTGGGTCGTTGACTACGAAAGCACGCACTTATTTTAATATCCTTCTTGCGCGGTAGCATGCGGGCGACCTAGTCAAAGTTTACTAGCTGTTTCCCTCAGCTCCGTCTGCGTCAAAAAGTAGCTTATGTTTGACCCCGGGACTTTATTCCAATTTCATTAAAATCCGTTTAGCGGTTTGGCCGTGAAAGCTTAACAAACAGACTTTCGCATTTATAATATTATATTAGTATGAATAAGTCGAACAAAAATATAATAAATAATCAATGTTCTTGCAAAGTTTCAAAGAAATTTGTCTAACTAATCTCGTTTCTATATACAACTTTTAGACCCCCGCTTTAGGGGATGAATTTAAAAAAATAATTTCTTGGTGCACCCCTAGACCACAAAAAGAATCTAGGTGGCAATTCAGGAACCAAAAGACCCGGCTTATACCACTCTTACACACTGTGAAATTTAAGTCGTTTTGGACCCATCGTCCAGTGACTCCATTCATGCAACTGAACAACTTTCCCCAAGATACATGGGTCGAAATATGGAGTAAATTTTTGGACCTCCCATACAAAATGTTTCATCACGTGACCTAACTTACCATGGGAAGTCCAAATTTGTTTTTCATGTTTCGAGCTATGTTCCTTGGGGAAATTTGTTCGGTTGCATGAATGGAGTCACTGGGCGATGGGTCCAAAACGACAAAAAATTCACGGTGTATAGTCAAGTTTTTTAAGACGATACGTACATCTTCAACAGTGGTTTCCTGTTGAGAGTTGTTGCTGGCGTCTGATAAAGATCTTCTATGCTCTTTTGGCGCTGGAGTCCTGTGAACAATGTAACAAATTAAATAATCATCAATTACTAAAATATGATATAATCTATGTGAAGAGGCTAGTTCTATTTAAATAACCATGGCTACAAAATCTAGGACTCTGATGCGTAAACTGCCGGACCGCCTTTCGGCCACTCGACGTTCCTTTTAAAGACCATCCGATGACAACCGGGCGTAAAGGATTGGTTGACTTTGTAGTTACTATCAACTGATCTCATGAAATAAAGAACTTAATTTATAAATGTTGCCTATTACATGTTGATTAAGTGCTGTATTCAAAAAGCTATAAATCTTAATTTATAACTTCCCTTAAATTAGATGTCAAATGACATCAAAGACAAATGTTAACTTAGTCTGCCTGCGACCATGAACGCTGTAAAGTGTTTGAAACGTCAGGTGTAAATAAATAAGTAATAAACGCGATAAAACCGTATTAAAATAGTTTAATTTAATGAATAACAATCGCGAAAACATAAGAAAATATTATAACTTCCCTTTTTTTCGATAGATGTCGTAACAATGACTTTATATGAGAGTAACCTGGAAAGTTGGCACATCTCAATATTTTTTCTTTCAATTTAATTAACAGTTACATGTGACAATTAGGATAAAACTATGTATCGAAGCCTTAGAATCTCATCCGAAATTTACATGCATCGAGATTGCCATCTATAATTAGTGCATAAATAAAAAAAATATAATGTGAGGTAGTATGTTAAAACATTTGTGTTGGAATCAAAAGTATACGCAAACAAAATGCAGACGTGCAGTCTATTAAACGTTTAAATATGAAATCTACAGGTTGATCACTTTCTCAATCACTGTGGTCTTTGTAATCTACAGTTTATATTTAATGTATTTTTGTGTTATTTGTGTTTTAAGTCAGATGGTAAGTTATTTATTAAATCGGATTTATACCAGATAATAATATGACGGTTAAATATCTGTATAGCATATATTCTTTAATCTGTACTACTATCTAGTAAATACCTCTGTAACGAATCGATTCTCTCTTGCAGCTCATACTGGGAGGACAGCAACTTCTGTCGACTCTGTCTCTCTGCTTCTAACTCCGCGCTGAGAGCCTTCTTCTCTTGTTCGTGTAACTTGTCTCTTTCTGAAAAGAAAAAAAAAGTTTTCAAATTATATACTGTAAAGATTCAAAAGACGTTAGTCCAGAGTAGACACCGGTCGTTCAAGGAACCACGTCATAGGCCGAAAGGCGGATCCGAAAAACTCTGACACCACAGTGTTCAGGGTCGACTAACCATGTAGCCCGCTCAATATGATGAGATGACAATATCGTTGCTATTTGCGACACATGTGGACTAAAGTGTTGTAATAAGAGTTATTTTGATAAACATTATCCCTCGTAAGCCCACGTAAGCTAAAATGTGTTGATCTCGTTCTATGACGCTACATATCAAATACTAGCTGTTTCCCGCAGCTCCGCCTGCGGTATATAGCCTATGTTACTCAGGGTGAATGTAGCTTTCCAATGGTGAAAGAATTTTTGAAATCGGCACAGTAGTTTTTGAGTTTATTCATTACAAACATACACACAACAATACAAATCTTTCCTCTTTATAATATTAGTGTAGATGACAAAAAGGGACGAAATATTTTTTCACGAACGATAACGAAAGAACGGGTAAGTATATCAAATAATTATATTGTTTTGTAAACCATTTTTTTCTGAATATTAAAATACATTTGAAAAAAAGCCAAAAAATCAAACCTTCTTAGTTCATTAAATTAAACTTTATCAGTCTTACTACAAAAGATTTAAACATCTGTTTAACAATTGTTTAGAAAAAACATTACTACAAAACGATGTCTAACCACAGACATAAGGTTATAATGTCTGTGTGTCTAACACATGTTTTGGGGATAGAACGTGTTTAAGCATTGTTTAACTTTAGACACGCGAATTCCCTGGTTTACGGAGTGTTTATATCCTGTCTAGAGTCATTTTGATTGCTTGTTTGTTGTGTGAACTCGTGTTAATTTCTTACGAAAACGAAAAGTGGATTTTGGGATGTTTGAAATAGTTGATTTTATTGACGAAATTGACTTGGATATTTAACAGAATATACAGACGACGAAATACCGCGTGTGAGGATAAATCCATTTGAGCATTACAATGAGGCTACTTTTAGAAAGAAATACAAGTTTAGTAAAGCCTTTGCCGCCAAAATAGTGGATTTGGTGAAAAATGATCTTCCGAACGGCGCTCGTGGATGTACAGTTGATCCAGAAATACAAGTGACCTGTGCTTTGCGATGTTGGGCTCGTCATCAGGAATTTTTGAGTACGTAGATAGGTACCGAAAATAAATAAACACGCGTGTGACACTGACAAGACAATGACCACTAAAAACGTTCCGTTATAGGCGTTGCGTTCATTTTGACCCAAGAACTATTATTTGATTTTAAAATTAAAATGCATTTCGCTGTCTTAAATCCGTAGCTTAAATCACTTAATTATTTTTTATGCGTAAAAAAAGAATATAACAACGTTAAATGCTATTTTATAAATAACGTTACGCACCAATTAGATAAACATAAAATGCTTGAAATGGAAAAGAGATGAACGACCAATGACAGTTGAATGAATGAAAAAGAACGAACAGGTTTAAACCTTGTCTACAAAGACACTCTTTAAACTTGGTTTTGTAGTAACTAAAATTAGACAACACTTAAACACGCGTCTAACGTCTTAGACATTGTTTAGGTAAACATGGTTTAAACAAGTGTTTATAATATTTTTTGTAGTAAGACTGTATATTTTTTTTATGTAGTCTTCTACGACCATAAACGCTATAAAGTGTCTGAAACTTTAGGTATAAAAATAAGTAATAAACGCGATAAAAGCCGTATTAAAATAAATCTATTTCAATTTCAAACCTTTCCAAAAGTGCGCACGCTGCTCAAACTCTTTTGACCAAAACACTGACTCCTTGTTTCCCTTGTCATTCTCAATTTGAGTATCATTTTGATCAGCCTCTTCACTTTTATCTATATTTTGACCAGGCTCCTCCATCGCAGTTACAGTATTTTCATCAAACTTGGTATTTTTAATTTCATTTTGAGTAGTTGTTACATTTTCAGTTGAAGTTATACTAGGATTTGAAAGCGAAGCTAAATTTTCAACAAGCTTTACATTTTTCACAAATTTTTCATTTTGTGCTACATGGTCCTCAGGCCTTACTTTTTGAGCAACATTTTTGTCAGTATTTTGACCAGATTCTTCATTTTGGTGTACATTTTGCACAGGCCTGACTTCTTTGGCTACATTTTTATCAGGTTTTAGGTTTCCAACAAAATTTTTATAAATCTTTTCATATTGATCAAGCTTAACATTTTGAACTAAATTTTGATCATACTTTCCATTTTCTGTATTTTCCCCAGAAATCAAATTTTGAGCTATTTTTGAACTATGTTTATTACTATTTGCTTTTTGAGTTCCATTTGGACCTTTATTGGCATTTTGGGATAAATTTTGATCACGCTTTGGAAACTGGGTTTCGTTTTCACCAATCATAACATTTTCAGCTGAATTTGGTCCAAGCTTTTGTTCTTGATGAGTTATATTTTGATCTGCTTTTACATTTTCAGCTCTATTACGACCAGTATTTACATTTTGAGTAACATTTTGACTTCGCTCACTCAAAGTTTGAATTTCAAATAAACCAACTTTCTCGCTCACAGTTTGAAAATCATTTAAAACTGTTTTCACCTTTGACGTTGCTACTCTCGCTTCATTTACAACAATTTCAGATGGCAACACCATAATTGTCTATGATTTCTTTAAAATATGTTATGGAACGCTAGCCCTATTGTATATTGGTGAAATTAAATGAAAACTTGTAAATACTTCACTAGCTTTCGATATTTAATAGTATATTTATTTTGTTTTTAGTCCTTGACGTCATCTTAAGAAAGGAAATAATACGCTCCAAGAAAACACGTCTACTTTTGTCTATGCTTAAAAATCCATAATAACTACTAACATTTGAATGACGTCTAGAAACAATCGAAATAAATGTCTGAATAATGCTTGCAGTATTAATTTACCATATAATTTACTATAAATTCACCATACTGTGCTTTACAAATGCATTTAAGTACAAGTTAAATAATGAAAAAATTTATCTTTTCACTTAACACTTAGGAAGTAAATACGTCCTTATTTTGTTTATTTTTACTACAAAATCTCATTATTTTACCGCCAATAAACTCACTAAAGGTCACACACTATTTTCCATTTCTTTTAATACATATTGTATGAATTTATTATAGGTTATAATGCGAAATAATATCAGGAAATTTAATAATTCAGTGTTGTGATTATGAAATTAATTATCATGGTTTATCTGAGGTGTATCACGATATCTTATCTGTTAATTCAGAAAGTACGAGTCATTTATGTATAACGGTCAATATCAATAAATATATGGAATGCTAATTAAACATTATAAAGATCAATCCTAGACCTTTTTCCTAAAATAGATGGTTCTGGAATGATATTTTTGAAAAGTGTTACTCGCGCGAAATCGATGAGTCGAATGTTTTTTGTTCGTTATCGAATAATTTTCATTCGATATCGAACGATTTTTATTCGAAATGTCACTCATTTCAAAAATAGGGTTCCTAGAGAAGTACCTGAAGAGAAGGAGCAGGATACATCTTGCAGACATTCATTCATATCGAGTGGGTTACATTGTCAATCGACCCTGTGTACCCTGGTGTCAGAATTTTCTCCCGAACCCCTCAGACGTAGTTCTTTTAATGACCACCGAATGACAGCCGGGACCAACAACTTAACGTGCCTTCCGAAGCACGGAATCATCATTATTAACAGACAATCACGCGATTCAAGCCAGCAATGTCCTGATCTAACTGGAAACAAAGTATGCTCCCGGTGGGAATGGAACCCTCCACATTCGTCTTGTAAGTAAACGCCGTGTTGTAGGCCTTAACTACTGAACTATGGAAGCAGTTAAATGGTATAAAAACTGGACTAATCGGCTACAAGGAGCTTTTGGCAACAAGTATGAAAATCACATAAATCAAACACTGTATCACTTCCCAACACTCACGCTTGTTCTCGAACACTTTGCGAATAATAATTCACGATTATGATTCCTTATGTCTTCTCGATTGTAACACATTAAAATTAAATTATTTTAATACGGTATTTATCGTGTTTATTACTTACTACCCGCAGCTCCGCCTGCATCAAAAAGTACCCTATGTTTGACCCCGGGTCTTCAACTATATCCATACCAAATTTCAACAAAATCCGTTCAGCGGTTTGGCCGTAAAAGCGTAACCGACAGACAAACAGACTTTCGCATTTATAATATTAGTATGGATTTATTTACACCGAACGTTTGAAACACTTTGCAGCGTTTATACCTACCACCAGTTTAATTTAAACCACCATCGCTACAAAGCGACCCTATTGCCCGACCAGGAAAATAAAAACCCTGCATTGGCATCGCTACTGATCGCCTTTAGGTGGCAACATGTTTTAAGTGTCATGTCAACAACAAAATTGACAATGTCAATTGAAATAAATGTTTATCTATCTATTCAAATAAATCCTTCGTTTTTATTCGCGTTAAATTTGATAACATCTTTTATATCGCTTTTCTCTCATCACTATGAATTATTTTTGCTATTTAGTTAAATAAATCACAAAATACACATCGTCCACACCTCTTTTTGGCAGATGACGTTGAGATGACGGAATGTTACATGAATGCCTAGTTGCCAGTAAAATAAATTAGATCCAATATTTTTCCGCAATATGTCGAAGGTTGCTATTTTATTGGTCGGGATATAAATTAACAATTACTAACCTTCAATAGCCAGCTCAAAATGCTCCTTATCGCTCCTCAACTCATTTGCCAATTTCTCACTCTCCGCCTCCCATTCTTCTCTGTCCTTCTTATACTGAGCTTCTATTCTCTTCTTCTCTTCGCTGAGCCGCTTATTGCTGTCTCTTTCGCTCGTCAGTTCTTCTTGTAGGGCGGTAATGAGGTTGTCTTTCTCTGAGATGTCGACTTTTAACGTTTTAGTTTCGATCTCAACAAGTCTTAGGAGTTCTAGTTTTGCCCTGGAGAAGAATAATAATATTAAACATGACTTTTATTTATATTCTTAACTTAAAATCTAAAACAATCTTGTGTATAGTGAGATGTATAAAATAATTGTAAATACATTACTGCGATTTTTAACTTTTTTTGAGCACTATATCTTTTTAATTGAACTTTGAATGTTTTAACAGAAGAAAAACTCTTGATAGGAGGTGGTATAGTGTTCCAGCACTTAGTCGCAGTATATTTAAAGCTGCTGCCGGGGTAGCTTTAAATATACTGCGACTAAGTGCATAAAAAAATACAAGTAACAATCAATTACAATGACGAATCATTTCATTTTATCTGTTTGTATATTAATAAACTTACAAAATAAATGTTCTTCTGACTGATTTTAATGATAGAAAGAGTGACTCACAATTTCAGCCGCAGTCAGTCCACTGCTGGACATAGGCCTCTCCTAATGATTTCCAGAATGACCGGTTGGAAGTTTGACGATTCGTTACGCGATTCGAGAATTTTTCTACTCCGTCATGTATAGCCCAACCAGGAAAATAAAAACTCTGAATTGGCGTCGCTACTGATCGCCTTTTAATGGCAACATATTGTATGTGTCATGTCAACAAAATTGACAATGTCATTCAATGAAATAGAAATCAATCCTTCGTTTTCATTCGCATCAAATATGATAACATCTTTTATATTACATTTTTATCATTACTTTGTATTCGTCGTCGTTTCAGCCGCAATCAGTCCACTGCTGGACTTAAGCCTCCTCCAAATTGAAGGGTTGTTGCCATACTCGCCACGCTTGGCAGGAGGATTGGCGAGCGCAGTTTCAGCGGCTTATCGTACTTCCGACGCTGCTGCCCGTCGGAAGTATTCTTAAGCTAGGGAAGTGTGGGATGTGGTTGGGTTTGGGGAAAGGATGAGGTACTAGGATGCTACTGACTCAGATGGACATGGTTTGACTCAGTAGCAGCTCGGGTAAGTCGGGCTCGCGTACCCGTGTGCTGTGTATCCAAGCCATCGGACAGATGCTTGGAAACAACACCCCTGACTTAACAACACCCCTGAATTAACTTTGTATTTATTTACCATTTTAATAAATATTTTTATGTGATAATCACAAAATACAAAACGTCCACTCCTGTCTCTTTTTGGCAGATGACATTGAGATGACGGAATGCTACTTGAATATCTATTTACACCGAAGAAATAAAATGGCATACAAAATCGATCTAACAATGCAATCTAACATTTAAAACTTACTTTAATTCAGCAAGTTGTGTCTGCAGTGGCTCTATACACTTGGCCCTCTCAAGCGCAGTCCCCAGTTTCTGCTGGAGGCTAATGATCTTGTTCTCCAAACCTTTGTTCAGTTTCTTCACGTGGTCCAAGCTGCGGGCTTCAATTCGCAAGCGTTTGTATTGACGGCGGGCGAGGAAGCGACGGATCTATGGCAATTTGAACAATTTAATACATTTGATGGTGTGCACATTAACCGAGACAATAACAATGTAAAATAGCACTGCTCCTGTATTTTACAATTGCTTTGTACTTATAAAATCTTTTTAAATTCTGATTCTACTATTTTATTAGAATGTGATAGCTGATAAGTAATAAAACTCTATTGCACGACTGATCAAAGTGAGTTGTGTTTTTAGCGTTCATGTTTCTTTGTATGTATGCGAGATTCTTTATTGAAATGTATGATTCGCACAAAAACGGTGAGTCGAATGATTTTCACTCGATATCGGATGATTCTAACTCGACACAATCGGTGAGTAATAATTAATAAGTTAGTCATAATACAAATGTAAACGCATTCTTAAGAGCATAGAATATTTATTGTGAAAATCCATACTTAACATTATAAATTCGAAAGTCTGTCTGTCTTTCTATCTGTCTGTTACGCTTTCACGGCCAAACCGCTGAACGGATTTTGATGAAATTTGGTATAAATATAGTTGCAAGACCTAAGGTTAAACATTTTTGACGCAAGTGGTGCTGCGGGAAAACAGCTAGTTGGTAAATAATTTTAAAAAACCCATAGGTTGATTAAACCAGATATCGGTAAACACCCGGAGGTCGCGAGTTCGATTACCACGGAAAGCATACGTTGTTTGGTTGTTTCCAGTTCGGTTTGACATTGCAGGCTTCAATCATCTGATTGTCTGATAACGATGATTCTGTGATTCGGAAGGCATGTTAAGCCGTTGGTCCCGTTGTCATCAAGTGTTAGACACAAAGCCGATTGGCCATGTAACCCACTGAATATGAACGATAACACAAAATACATAAAATGTAAACAACTTTTTAGATACGTAAGACATTTTGTAAGGAGTAGTCCGTCTGGGGAAGTACGTCCACCCTACAGAAGACCGCAGCCAAATAAAACTGTGATGTTGTGTTCCTGCTGGTGAGTAGGGTCGCCAGGCTCCAGAGGTCGCTGTGCTGACAGGTCGGCAACGCGCTCGTGACATCTCCGGCGTTGCAGCGTTCATAGGCTACGGTAACCACTTACCATCAGGTGGGCCGTACGCCTGTTTGTCTACTTAGTTGTATAAAAAAAAAAACAACTCACAGCCGCTTGACAAATAACAATTTGTCGTCTTATCTTCTGAGCCCGCTGTCTCGCTAAATACCCGCGGGCATAACGCTGAATAGCCATTACCTGAAAAGAGTAAATTCTAGTATAATTACTTGAAAATAAATATAACGGTTTTTAACGCGTTTGTCACTAATTAACGTCGACTGGTCCATTCAAAATGACGCGAATCACGCGGGACTGGCGGGACGCTCACAGAAATATGAATCAGTAGAAGTGCCGTAGCGAGTGCTAAAGTTAACTGGCTAATGACACTTCTATATATTCTTATTTCTGTAGCTGTCACGCAAGTCGCGAGGGTTTCGTATCAGTTTGAATAGAGCTTTAACGTTAGGTGTAAAAAAATAAGTGATTAACGCGATATAAAACCTGTTAAAATACTTACATTACATTACAATCACGAGAACATGAAATCATTATTAAGAATCGCATTTCCCAAAAAAAAAAAATATTCCATTAATTAAACGGAGCCAACTTAAAGATATTATGAACCCAAGAGATATATATACCAGAGATACATCGCAACTGAGAATTACGCTTAGACGAAAGAAGATACCAAGGCAAACAGAGTCTTCGACCCCTCTGATGCCATGGTGTAAATTGATTGACCATTTGAGTTAATCTCATACTATTTACGCGAGTAACACTGACCCCAAAAATACCATTATAATGGCCGTAACCATAAATGGATACCAAACTTTAAAATTTAAAAAAAATCTAACTAACATTAGAATCAGAAATTCATCGCCAAACAAAACATAAATGATTTGTTCATTTTAAATGTCACCTGTCGGACTTTTGGCGGGAAGTTGTGAAGAGCAGTACCGGCGCTGTATTTTATTTTCCAAAATGTGTGTATTTTTAGTGTTTGTGCATAATAATAATGGTGGATTATTATTCGCAAAGTGTTCTTGAACACTTTGCGATTCTTGAATAAGCGTGAGTGTTGGGAAGTGATACAGTGTTCGATTTATGTGATTTTCTTGCTTGTTGTCAAAAGCTCCTGAAATCGCTAAGTACAGTTTTTCTACCACTTCACTTAGCATAATACTTCTGACTTGACTTGATTTGACTTTAACTACTGACTTGACTTTAGACTTTCTTGACTAAACGACGTTCTTGTATAATTTTTACTTGTTACTGGCTAAATACGAAAGTAAAAGCTATATAAAAAAAAAAACTTTGCACTTACTTATGTCTCTCAACACCACCTGTTGGTTGACTGGTAGAAAAAGCCCACGGCTTTAAGTCCGCCATTTACATTCTTTGTAATAAAGTTAAAATAAATAAATAAATAAGCCATACATGGCGTTATATAATAACTTTTAAAATATAAGTAATTTTTTTTTTCTGAATTTGATCTTAATATGTAAGTTTTAATAAACACATATAGCAAAAAAAAAACCATCTCTTTCATAATTATTGCGATAAGGGGTTAATTTAACTTACAATACAATATAACTTTATTTCCCACATCTGGGAAATCACAAAATCGAAATTAAATCATTGTTTACAATATGAAGCAAAGGTGGAATAAGAACTTACCGCCTTAACGCGCCGCCTGTCTCTATACAGTCTCCTGGCAAGCAGTCCCCTGGCGTACGCTTGCAGTCCCGTGACTAACTTCCTTAGTCTCTGGTACTTCACACTGGCGAGCCACATGCGAACGTTCCGTTGTATTTTAATGGCGGCGCGGTTACGACGGACTTCTTGCGCTTTGCTGTTGAAACAAATACAAATGATTAATTTTTTTTTTTTTGTACACTTGTGTGCATGAACAAGAAAAAAATATTCGTATAAGTATAGGTTTTACAAGCCGTTCCCGTGGTATTTTTAGTACACCCACATTTAACCTCTCTGCTATACCCAAAGGTTGACTGTTAGATAATGCTTTTAGCATTAAGTCCGCCTATTGTGCTTTACAAATTGTAATTTGTACAATGAAAGTTAAATAAATAAAAATGAGGACCTAAAAGGGGAAAGTCTGCTGTAGCGGTATTTATTCAATTTTAATTACTAATTCTGTAAAAAAAACGTTACATAATAGTTTGCGAGGTCTACAGTTCACTCACCGTCTGGCCAGGAACCCTCTACCATGTGCCTGGACCCCTCTCACTGCCTTCATGACCCTCAAATACTTCCTCCGCGCCACGAACCGACGGACACAACTTTGTACGCGAACGCAGTAAAGGCGTTGAATGTCCGCGCGGACTTTCTCTAAGTACGCCACCTGGTGGATAAAATAGACAAGTTTTGTTTAAAAAATGCTAAGGCCGATTCAAAATATTAAACTAGCTATTTCAGCAAATAAAATTACCCCGCTTTTATTGATACGAAATTGGATTTCTGAAGCAGTTCGGCATCAATTCAATATTATAGGAAAACAAGTACCACCAATTACTATTGCGATATACAATTTTATATTTTGTACAATAAAGTTGAAATAAAGAATTGTGTGTACAAAATATAAGTGGCGTTCATGCTGGGACTAACAGTAGCGACTGGACATATTATTATGCCGACAGCAGCTTGCATTAACTAAGTATTTGCGAAAATACACAAACTGATTTGGTTAGAAGATCTCATTTAATTTTTTTTTACAATATTGTCTTTTTCCACTACACGTAGACACACTTCACTATATTCTGTATTCTGATACAATGTTCTTTGTGTACAATAAATATTTTCACATACATACGTTAAAGTTTATAATATTCAAATGTTACAATACCTGTCCAGCCCTGAAGAATATCTTGGTGGCTCCAAACTGGTATTTGTCAGGATCCTTCAAATGTTTGGCCAGCACTCGCCCGCAAGTAGACTTTATGTTTGAACGGTCGATCTCCTTGTGTTGGCATAGCAGGCGATATCTGATGATAAATAATTAATCCTTTAACTTTTAAACTAAGGCACTACCTTTTTAAAAGATAATATTACATTTTTAATTGCATTTCATACCCGCTTAATCTTTTAAATGTATGTTTTAAATAATTGTTTATTTTGGACACAAGAATAATGTCCATACTAATCCATACTTCTATATCCTCACTATCTATACGTCCATTTCTATACTATCCATTGTCCCATACCCATACTGCCATATCCATACTATTCTTACTTCCATATTCATATATACAATCCATATTTAATATAGTTATTATAAATACGAAAGTCCGTCTGTCTATTACGCTTTCACGGCTATACCGTTAAACTATTTCGATGACCAAACATGCTACTTTTTAACGCAGGAGGAGCTGCGGGAAACCGCTAGTATATTAGAAGTGCGACAGTCTGTCCGTCTGTAACGCTTTCACGGCTAAACCTCGGCAAAGAATTTGACGAAACTTGCTAGAAATATAGTATAGTTGAGGACCCAGGGTTAAACATAGGATACTTTTTTACGCAGGCGGAGTTGCGGTAAACAGCTAGAAATATTATAAATGTGGAAGTCTATCTGTTACGCTTTCACGGCTAAACCTCTGGACCGGTTTTGATGAAACTTGGTATTAATATAGTGAAACACCCAAATATAGGCTACATTTTAACACAGGCGAAGCTGCGGACAACAGCTAAATTTAAAAATAATTATCTTGTTACCTCAGCTTTATACATACATAAGTCCCCGTCACGAGAAGCTATAAATTAAGTACATCAATCAACTTCTACTGAGTTGGAGAGTTACCTAGCGACAATATTATAAGGTAACCAAATACAATAACATAAATTACTATACGGGTAATACGACACTAACGACCAATTCCAATAAGTCGGGTTATATTTTAACGATATAAAGCTCTGTCGCTCAACGATTTATGGTACAGGAACGAGTCCGACTCCGTGAATGTAAACATTTGGTCCGCCATTTTGAAGTAGACGCACGCCGCGCACGCGTTCATTCGTGTTTCGAATGCGCTTGAGGTTGTTTGTTGTTTGCTCTTTATGTCAGTTCGTAATTGTTTTTGTTAATTATTGTGTTATTAAGTATATTCGTTATTAACTTATTAGTATAATGGAACTAGGGCCGTCTAAGGAAATTAATTCGCCACGCAAAAAACGTTAAAAGGTATGTACTTACTTAGTTTTGTTATAAATATTCTGTTTTGTGTATTTCTTCAGTTCCTATGCAATTTAGTAGTTATTTGTATTGACCATTGGTCTAGTGGCTAGTGAACTTATCTACAACGCCAGGTATCGCGGGTTCGATTCTCGCACAAGACAAACATTTATATATATGATGAGCATTTGTGTTTGTCTTGAGTATAGGTAGGTATTTAGTATGTTTAATATGTATGTATTTACAAAAAAGTAGTTAATTGCTTAGTTTGGGAATAGATGGCGCTGTGTGAAATGTCAAAAAATATTTATTTATTTGCTAAATATTACATGTTTTCAGGTGACAAGCTTTACGGTTAATGAGAAAAATATGGTTATCAACGTATATAAGTACGTAAAACAAAATTGGCCATCTGATCATGGATATTGGAATTAATTTAATATATAAAACAGAAATAAATAAAAAAACAGCAGATATCCTTGGAATTGGAATAGCCTCTGTGTATAATATATTAAAACAATACAAATCCGACGAGGGAATAACGTCACCAGTCAAAACTAAAGAGAGACCTAAAATCCATCAAAAGGTAGATGACTTTGACAAAAGTGCAATCAGAAAAAAAAAATCATAGTTTCTTTTTAAAAGGTGAATTACCTACAATTAAAAAAGTTCTGCAGGCAGTCAATGATGATGATGAATTACCTAATTTTAGGGAATCGACTCTTAGGCGGCTAATAAAGCATTTTCACTTTAAATATATAAAACGACAGAGAAATAATGCGCTCATAGATAGAGATGATATAGTAATATGGCGGCGAACATATTTGAAGAAAATCAAAGAATATAGACGGCAAAACCGCCAAATATTCTACATGGATGAGACATGGGTAAATGCAGGTTAGAATTTAACAATAATTGCCTACTTTTAAAAATGTTGATATGTTTGAGTTGATGATATTTTTTATTGTGTTCACAGGGCATACTGTTAGCAAAACATGGGTAGACAAAGAAGTCAAAAGCAAGAAGCAGGCTTTCCTAGAAGGACTTAGTACCGGTGCCTCTAACCCAACATCAAAAGGTAGACGATTAATTATCACGCACATACGCAATGAAAATGGCTTTGTAGAGGGAGGAGAAAGTATATTTGAATGCAAGAAGACAGGAGATTACCACGAGTCAATGGACGCTACACATTTTGAACAATGGTTTGAAAATGTACTGCCTAAACTTGGAGAAAATTCGGTGGTGGTAATGGACAATGCACCATATCATTCGAGGCGTCTCGAGAAAACCCCCATTAATGCCTGGAGAAAAGCGGATATACAAAACTGGCTTCAATCCAAAAATATATCTTTCGATGAAAAAGAAATAAAAATGAATTGCTGCAAAAAGTAAAAAACATTAAAGATAATTTTAAAAGGTATGCAGTTGATGAGCTCGCAAAAAAATATAAAGTAGAAGTCTTAAGGCTTCCACCTATTGCGAGCTCAATCCAATTGAACTTGTTTGGGCCGATGTTAAAGGATATGTTGCTCGCAAAAATACAAATTTTAAATTTGATGAAGTAAAGTCGTTACTCCAACAAGGACTGCAGCAAATTACAGTCGATAAATGGAAGCGTTGTGTGGAGCATGTAATCAAGGAAGAAGATAACTTTTATGGCAACATTGATGAAATGATAGACAGCACGGTAGACAGTTTTGTAATACACGTAAGTGATTCTGAAACGGAGTACTCTGAATCATCTGACGACTATGAATAGATGTGCATTTTGAGATTTATAATAAAGTTTCTAATCCCAATAGTTTTTGCTATTTTTTTTATTAGCTAATAAGTCTCACTGTAGGGCAAAAGCTTCTTCACGTTACCAACTAATTCTGTCGCCTGCCAACTCCCTCCATTCGTTACGGAAACAGAATTCTAACCATCCCTTCTTTGGTTTACCTTTTCACTTTTGAAACTGATAAATGAGAGAAAATAATACTTATAGCTAATCAATCAACCATGAAAGAAATACACGCGGGTGAAGTGGCGGGCAACAGAATCATCTAAAAGTATTCTTAAATATAAAAAAATATATCACAAAAATAATATTTTTTTCTTTCATCCAAATGTTGCGTACCCCTGAACATTTGTTTACATAATTTATAGCTTCTTAGGACGGGGACTTTACATATGATCACGCCTGTTTCACGTAGGGGTAGGCAGAGACTACGGATTTCCATTTGCTACGATCCTTACAAACATCCTTCGCTTCCTCTACGCTCATCACTCTCGTCATATCTTAGGTTTATAGCAAAAAAAAAAACATTCTCACCGATGAAAGAAGTCCTGATACAGCCAACGTGATGGGAAACCTGCGGCTGATATTCTAATAGTCTCGAGAACACCACACGCCCTGAAAATAATATCAATATGCTTATTGACTGTGTTCATACTTAAACAATATGTTTAGTAAAAAGCAACCGATTCTGAAAACAACAACAAAATTAGTTGTTATTTAAAGCAGTAATTTGCATTGTGTAGAAAAGTGTAAGCGTGGTGGGGACGTCTTGCTATCTCTTTTGTACGCACGAAACCAAGTGGCAGTGATGTCACTGCACACACAGTGTGTCTTTTTCTTGTGTTTTGACAGTTTCCCCTTCCACCGAATTTAAAAGGCTAATAACTTACTTATTTTTGAACGGATTAAACAAATATTTTTGTTTTTGGTTTCTTGCATTGAAATTTATGATGTGAATAATAAAAAAATAATTTATCATAAATACGATACCCTATTATAGTTGTTGATGTATTTCAAACAAATAAATAAATATATTTCTTTCTTAACCATTAATTGATGTACAGCTCTTGCCGGATCGAAACTGAACGCTTGTTTGGTGTCAGCTTGATACAGCGCACGCGTCGTAACATATAACGTCACCATTAATGCTTAGAGTACTATTATATCTAAAATATGAGATACTCTCCTAACTATGTTGTATATTTCGCTCTAAACTTAAATGGCTACCTATCAGACTTCGCCGTGACTGGCATATCCTATCTTTATTATACTCAATTCTCTTCAATCCCTTTATGCTTACTTAAGAGAGCGCTTCGAATTCTTCAGTGAGATTCAACAAGAACGTAAATTACGTAGTGCCGAAAATCTACGCCTAAGAACTCCTGCTCACTTCACTACCTTCTACTCTGATTCTTTTACGGCCAAGGCAACGCGACTGCGGAATTCCCTTCCACTGCCTATTCGAACGGCTCAAACTCTGACCAGTTTTAAGTTGCAAGTAAAGTCCCACTTTCTTTCATCACTGTAGCTTCGTTCCTTTTCAGTACATCTTGTTTCAGTATCCACTTCTTGTGTTTTTTTTATAGTTTATTTAGTATATATAAATATATATACATCATTATTTATTTTTCATTTACTTATATTAGTATTTATTTTAAGTAATTTATGTATCGTGTACTTCTGTCATTGTGCCTAGCGTTATTCTGTTCTTTACGCACCATATCCCCTAAGGTTGCCTGGAAGAGATTGCTTGAGCGATAAGGCCGCCTTTTGTCTAAGTGTTAAATAAATATGTTCAAATTCTTCATCGAGGTCAGATTTTTCTTAGCTAAGGCTACTGTCAAATGCGAGGTGAAGAACGCTCTTAGTCGTAATTTCTAAACTTTACAACTTACTACGGGTACGCGAGCCCGACTTACCCGAGCTGCTACTGAGTCAACCGTCCATCCGAGTCAGTAGCATCCTACTACCTCATCCTTTCCCCAAACCCAGCCACATCCCACCCTTCCCTAGCTTAAGAAAACTTCTGATGGGCAGCAGCTTCGGAAGTTACAATAAGCCGTTGAAACTGCGCTCGCCAATCCGCTTGCCAAGCGTGGCGAGTATGGCAACAACCCCACAATTTGGGTGAGGCCCAAGTCCATCAGTGGACTGATTGCGGCTGAAACGACGACAACTTACTAATCGTTAGGCGTTAGCAACGCCTAAGATTGGCTGGAAGAAATTGGCTTCTAAACTTTTTAATGAAAATGTCTAATTCGTAAACCATTTCGAGAAATAGGCTTAGGGAACAGTTACATTAATCAGATCTTTAGATAAGCCAGTATTTTTTAAGAAAATTGCAAAAAAAAACCAATGACCTTTATTTTTTACCAAGGTTAACGTCTGGCGTAACCGGACAACTTCCGGCTGTCAAATATTTTTTTTTTGTATTAAATAGTTCTAAAAATAATTCGCTACTTAGGCGCTTCAGGTACTTGTCACCCTTATCAAATGTCACTCTGTCTGTTCGAGTAAACATAACCCTATAACCTGACTACATCTTCATTACATTCATTCATACATTATTATGAAGAATCGGTATCCAATTGATCAAAAGACGGCAGTAGTCTTATAAACAGGCCAATATGCAATAGATACAAAGATACAATAAATGGGGTACCTAGATATTTTGCGATTGTAAACAAACAAGAGACCAACTCGTGGCTCGCGGGCCATCTGGACTTTGACATTTGACACTGACATACATATTTTTTAATGCCTTAGTAATTTTTGCTTTATACCTTGCCGTTTGAGATGGCCATTATAGCTACGTGACGTCATCACTATGAAATCTTTCAAATCAAATAAAAAAATAAATACTCGTACCTATAATTTTTTGAGTTTGGAGGCGCTCAAGCTTTCTTAATTGATCTTGAGTAAGATCAAGATAACAACTATCAGCATAATCGAGGATAGGAAAAAGGAGGGTTTGAGCAAGCGCAATTTTGGTTGCCAGAGAAGCTGAAGCCGCAAATATCTTCCTACTTACCTCGGATAGTTGAGGAGACCAAAAAAGATTACTATCAATTATAATTCCTAGATTCTCAACCTGACTGCTAAGATTAATTATAGTTCCGTCAAAAACAAGATCAGGAATATCAACATTTTTAAGTTTACCTATCTGCCAAGAACTGCCCACAATGATGGCTTGTGTTTTTGAGGGATTTATGATAAGTCCATTAGACTTGCTCCAAGCAGATATACTAACCTTAATTGATGTACAGCTCTGGCCGGATCGAAACTAAACGCTTGTTTGGTGTCATTAGGCTTGATACAGCGCACGTAGTGTGGCGTTGTGGCAGATAACGTCGCCATTAGTGCGGAGAGGGACGCGCGGAATTGGGAACCAACGGTTTGTTTCTGACCGGAGGGCCTTCTTGGGGGTTGCTGAGGAAGAAAACAAAAAAAAATTATTGAGTGCCAGAAATGGCGTTCAAATCAAACAAACAATAAATGCAATTAATGTTTATTAAGATGAAATAAAAGTAATAAGATTGTTTTGTATACGGACTTCTCTCTCACACAAATATTTGAATTTTTTTTTGTTATAAAAGCGTTACTTAAGAATATTTTTGTGTAATAATGTTTTTAATCGTTGATTGTGAACGCATTTAATGACAGTGTCTCATAATACGGATTTCGGCCAATCAGATTATTTAGCCTCACTACTACATGGAAGCGCAGGCGTGTCTGTACAGGTTCCCGATATACACATAGACAAAAACTTGCTGCCTGTGTGAAATCAAAGGCAAAACATCGGACTGCCTACTTTGGCGACTAGGCGATCGCCGCCGCTTCGCTGAGTGATACCTACGTACCTAGCGATGTGCCTGTATTGGTATAAGCACTTGCTTGGTGCGCGAACATGTATCGGGCGTTTGGCGGCGCGCTTACTGATTTTTGTTATTAAGGAAAATTAAATGTAAGTAAAAAAGGTAGGCAATGTCTTTTTGTCTTTATGGGATGCACGTCACTGGTAGCAGATAACGTAGCCATTAGTGCGGACAGCAATCGAGACCAAAACAATGGAATCACGTCAAGACACAAAATCGCGTCGGCCGCCCGGCCGCTGCGACGACTATGATGCAGATACGATAAACAACGAACCCTACGAGTAACACACATATTGACATGTCCGCGACCGAATCGTGGTAGTCGTAATAGGTATCGGGCTCGCCGCTATTGTATGGAGAGACCGGGGTGTTTTTTTTTTTTAAAAAGTTGTTTGGTATCGCCACTCAGCCTAAGGTTTCTTTAACGACTACCAAATGGTAGCCGAGACCAACAGCTTAACGTGCTTTCCGAAGCACGACTTCCAATTATTATCAGACAATCAGGTGATTCAAGCTTGGACAGTTCTAACCAAACTAACCACGATAACCGCTTACCATAATTTTTCACATACATACATACATACCATTACGCCTTTTTCCCGTAGGGGTAGGCAGAGACTCCGGATTTCCATTTGCTACGATCTTACAGACTTCTTCTACGCTCATCACTCTCGTCATACACGCTCGTCGATTACTAGTACTCCCGATATCTCCCTTTTTTTAATGTCTGCGATTTGGTCGCAGTATGTTCTCCGAGGCCGGCCCTTACCGACTTTTCCTGTCACCTTTGATTTGTAAATACCTTTCGTAAGTCTCCTTTCATCTATCCTTTCTACATGCCCAAACCAATTTAACATGCCTTTTTCTATCTTTGTCACTACATCCTCGTTCACACCACACCCTTTCCTTATCTCACTATTTCTAATTTTATCGCTCAGACGTACTCCACACTTACTCCGTAAAGCTCTAATTTCAACTGCATTTACTCTGCTTTCATTATTTTTCTGCCAGACCCAACTTTCAGTACCATACATAAAAGTTGCCATTAACACTGCTCTATGAACAGCCAGACATGCATTTTTAGATACAACTCTACTGCTCATAAAGGAATGCAATGCCCCATTTACCCGATTACCCGCAGCCACAATTTTTTTCAATATCACCTGCTCATAAAGGAATGCAATGCCCCATTTACCCGATTACCCGCAGCCACTATTTTTTTCAATATCACCTTCATGCTTTCCATTTCTCATAAACATACAACCCAAATACACAAATTCATTCACTTGTTCAACACTCTTTCCATTTATACTTACATTGCAAACTGTTCAACTTTCATCTCTATCAAATGCCATTACTTTCGTTTTACTTACATTTATTTTCATACCTTTACCTACAGGAGGATCATTCATAATCGTTATCATCTTTTGCAATTCTTCCTCCGACTGCGCAAGTATTAATTTGATCATCGGCATAAAGAAGGCAATTGAGGTTTAACCCATTCATTTTCAAACCCTTCAGACAGCTGTCCATGAATAGGTTAAACAGCCATGGTGACGCTACACATCCCATTACCACGAGTTTTCCTAGGTTAAAATTGGCTAGAAGAGATTGCTTAGCAATAATTCCGCCTTTGCCTTTAAATATACAACAGACTTGATGATGATATGAAGTCTCTACATATTAATTAACTAGCTGTTGCCCGCGGCTTCGCCCGCCTGAAAGGTATTTCCAATGAGATTTGAATCACTTAGATTATTTATGGCAGGTCTCTCAGGATTTTCCTATGTATTTAGAAGATTGCGGCCCCATCGGATCCCAACAGGTATTGATATTATATCACTGTTAATTTTGTAGTCAGCAACCCGATTAACCATACAAATAACACCCATGTCCCCCATTCAGGGGCTGAATTGTACAATATAATACTTCTTCATCCCAGTGTGTATTTCTAGTTGCGTCGTCAGCTTACGCTTCGGAACCTAGGGTATGCTGTACGTCATGTTCCCAGATTTGCCTGCACTGGTAATTACAATGGAGCGACTGGCGTCTGACCTCCGTAACCGTTTTTACAGAGAATCCAGAACAACAGTAACATGACCCGAAGTGTGTAAGTGGCCAACACTGACAGAATTGTTCAGGTTGCCTAAAGGCATCTGACACAGCCTCACGACTGCTATCTTTCGATAACAACCGGGACCAACTTAAAGTGTCTTCGGAAGCACGTAGGAGCTCAAGAAAAAATGTCACTAAATGGCGACCAATCCAATAGTGGTTGTGTATCGCCGTAGCTTGACACGCGCATTCGCTAAGGATACGCGAGTCGCGTTCGACTACCGAGCTCCTTATTGTGCATACAATACAAATACTTTTTATTGCACCAAAACAAAAATTGTAAAACCTGTGTTACATATTGGAATCCCTTCGCGGACCTTACAAAACCATCAACACAATGATTCATTTTCCCGAAACTGATCAGACCATATGTCGAAACTGCAGATCAAGCATTCTGGATTCACGGTGGGAAATTACTGCAAAAGGACAGCGGCTGTTATGCTCCAATCGCGGTAGCTCTCAGACGTTTTAGAATTAACTTTATCTTAAGTATAATCGATTGTGATTATTAGATTTAATAAACTTTTTGTAATCCCTAACTATCGTAGTTTTTTAAAAACTCCTATCCTGCGGCCAGTATCGTATCTGGCGCAGTCGACAGGATAGTCGAGTCAGTGCGCGTTTCTAGCATCGTTACCGCCTGATAGTCGAATCTTCGGCGCGTTGACTATCCACGAACCTACGGCCGGCCGCGGGAACATCAAGAGACATCATCCAGACATCGATGGGTCATCAAGTAAGAATGCAGATTGCCACGATCCTGTGAGTAATACGCACTATTCCTATTGGTTGTTTTCCTATTTCCTATCATTCCAAAGATATTTTTGGGTTAGTATAGGAAGGAACTTATTTTAGGTTTATTAAAGCTAGATATCTTATTCAAATATAAAGTGATTAATAGAATATTTCAAGATTTTTCACCCAAGTAATTTTAGGGGTAATAGACCCACTTTGCGTAACATACGCGATAGTTATAGGGAAAATCGTTTCCATAGAGATTTATTGTTAGAATTAGAAAATATAGAAGAAGAATTAGACGAAATGTCTCTTCCACAAGAAAATAGCTTAGCCTCTGGTGCCCAAAATTCAGCATCTATTAATAGTAATTTAACAGATCAAATTTGAAAGGCTTTGAGATTGGTCCCCGATTTCGACGGCAATGCTCATGTCTTGATCAGATTTCTGACTATTTGCGATCAAATTGTTATCAATTATATCAATCCAGCTCCAGGAAATGAGTTAAATAACGCAGCTGTTTTAAACGGAATTTTAAATAAAGTAACTGGGCGCGCTGCGACCACGTTATCTGCCAATGGTACACCTAGAGACTGGAATGGTATAAGGAATGCTCTTATAAATTCATTTTCAGATCATAGGGACGAATCGGCACTTTACACTGATCTATCGTCATTATCACAGGGCATTGACACACCGCACGTTTTCTACGAACGCGTTCAGAGCTTATTGAGTACCATAATGACATATGTTCAGCTACATGAATCGATCCCTACGACAGTAGAGGCTAAACGCACTCTCTATCAAAAACTAGCATTGCAGTCCTATTTAAAAGGCCTACACGAGCCTCTTGGCTCCAGGGTTCGATGCATGCGACCTGAAACGTTAGAGAAAGCATTAGAATACGCCCAAGAAGAGTTAAATGTCCTCTATTTGCAACATAAAATAGATCACGTCCAAGTGGCTAGGAAATTACCACAGTACAGTAATTTTAATTATTCCCCATTCAATTTGCCCCAAATGACACCTTCTAACCAACTGATCCCTAGACAATTTGGGTATCCCACGTCTATTCCTATTTATCAGAACAAACCAAATCCCGGTTCTTCTCAAGTTATAAAAACGCAAAATCCTAATGGTAATGTCCCAAATAAATTTAACACTCCTTTCCGATTCCAAAATTACAATCCTCAAGGTCAAAATAGATTCTTTAATCCCAATCTATTTCAAAATTCGGGTTTTCAGGGACAAAGACCCTCAAGGACGCAAGAAATCATGCGAGCCTTGCCTAGATCTAATATGTCAACCGGTTTTAGAATTCCGCCCCGTCCATTTTTCCAACGGCCTATTCAAAACGCTCCTATCCCAATGAGTGGTATTAGTCACCCCGTAGCTCGCAACTTACCTTTAACACCACAAAATCCACAAGTTAACATGAACGAGACATATGACTCCTACTTGTACGATGAGTACTATCCCCAGGACTATGACTACGAACAGTACTTGGACTATGATCAGTACGTCGACTATGACCAGTACACAGACTACGACCAATACCCATATTCTATGCCTATTACTGAGGTTGAACCTAATAGTTCCATTAAGGAGGAAAAGTCTATTAATAATAAAGAAAACAAGGAACAAAATTTTTCTCCGAGGCCTCAAATGACGTCCCCAAAATAGAATTAAACTTACAGGATAAAAGACAACTTCCGTATATTCAAATTTCCAATCCACCCTTAAAACTATTAATAGACACGGGAGCGAACAAATCGTTTCTAAGCCCTGAAGCTGTAAAAATGTATTTCTCTAATTTTCCTATTAACTACGACCCCTTTATAGTAACTAACATCCATGCAACTACGAAAAATGATTATTCAGTAACTATTCCTTGTTTTTCAGAATTTAGAGATCAAAAGCCTATTAAATTATTTATCTATCGTTTTCACCAATATTTCGATGGACTAATTGGACTAGATCTATTAAGACAATGGCATTCGCAAATCGACCTTAATTCTCAAGAGTTAAAAACTCAATTCGCTTGTAACCCTATTCACTTGCATGAGTCACAGAGTTTCAACTTAATCGAAACAGTCATACCGGCAGAGTCGAGCCGTCTTATTAAGGTGCCTACTGACGTTTCTACTGGCGATATATGCATAGATCAACAAACTCTATGTGACTGTTATATCTTAGATTGCATATCTACTGCCGAAAATGGATACGCATACATCGAAGTTTTTAACCCTAGTAAAAATGAGGTACACTTTAAACTTTCAGAACCCTTACACGCCTATTTATTTAATGAACAAACTATTCCAATTACCGCCTTAGGTACTGATAACACGCAGCGAACTCGAGACGTCTTATCACGGTTGCGCACGGATCATATGAATAATGAGGAGAAAGCTAATTTAATTGCACTTTGTAGACAATATTCCGATATCTTTTATTTAGAAAATGAAGCCTTAACTTTTACTAGCAAAATTAAGCATAGAATTCATACAGTTGATGAAATTCCTGTTCATAGTAAGACATATAGGTATCCATACGTACATAGACAAGAAGTGCAGAGCCAAATAGGAAAAATGTTAGATCAGGGGATAATTAGACCTTCTACTTCCGCATGGAATGCTCCTATATGGATAGTACCAAAAAAAATCAGACGCATCCGGGAAAGTTAAGTGGAGGCTAGTCGTCGATTTCCGAAAATTGAACGAAAAGACAGTTAATGATAAATACCCTATTCCAAACATAGCAGATATCCTAGACAAGTTAGGCAAGTGTCAGTATTTTAGTTCCATTGACCTTGCAAGCGGATTTTACCAGGTGGAAATGCATCCAGACGATATCCACAAAACAGCGTTCAGCGTTGCGGACGGTAATGGGCATTTTGAATTCCTACGCATGCCCATGGGTCTTAAGAATAGTCCGGCGACCTTTCAACGGGTTATGGACAACGTCCTGCGTGGTCTGCAAAACGTTATCTGTACCGTTTATCTTGATGATATCTTAGTATTTTCTACATCCTTGCAGGAACACATGGTTAATTTAAAGAAAATATTCGATAGGCTCAGAGAGAGTAATTTTAAAATTCAATTAGATAAATCGGAATTCCTGAAACACGAAACGCCCTACTTAGGCCACATTATAACGCCCTATGGAGTAAAGCCGAACCCAGAAAAAATATCTGCCATCCTAAAATACCCTATTCCTAGAACAACAAAGCAAATAAAAGGATTTCTAGGCCTTCTGGGTTATTATAGACGATTTATACCTGATTTTGCCAAATTAACCAAACCTTTGACTATGTGCCTTAAAAAGGGGGCAAAAATTCAACTCACCTCTGATTATATTAACTGTTTTAACCATTGCAAACATCTATTAACTAACGACCCTATTTTACAGTACCCCGACTTTTCGAAAGATTTTATACTAACCACGGACGCCTCTAATGTAGCTTTAGGAGCGATCCTGTCTCAAGGTGCAATAGGATCTGACCGGCCTGTCGCCTACGCGTCAAGGACACTCAATGATAGTGAAATCAACTATTCGACAATAGAAAAAGAACTTCTCGCCATCGTTTGGGCTACGAAATATTTTAGACCCTACCTCTATGGGCGAAAATTTAAAATAGTTACCGACCATAAACCTTTACAGTGGCTACTTAATTTAAAGGAACCCAGCTCTCGCCTTACACGTTGGAGACTCAAATTGTCAGAATTTGATTTTACTATTATTTACAAAAAAGGAAAAACGAATACTAACGCCGATGCCCTATCCCGTGTGGAAATTCATAATGAAGAATTAGATTCCGTTGTTGTGAACATAAGCTCAGAATCTTCCTCGCGACGCTCATCTATTTCTACTATTACTGCACCCGATGATAGACCAATAATAAGTATGTCTTCCACAGATACGGCTCCTAGCCAAAGGCCTTTAAGTAATATAGGATCCCTAGAATATACAAATGACTTAGAAGAAATAGAGACGCCTAATCAGGATAACCTACCTTCCGCCACAGCGCATACTAGTGCGGAACACCCTGTATTGGAAATTCCAGTTACGGAAGATCCCTTGAACAAATATAAAAGACAACTCGTCATTAAAATTTCGAATAGATCAACACCTATTAGACCGACTATATCGAAACCCTTCGATACCTTAAGAAAAGTCATAGTTCATGTCTCAGAGGAAAACTTAGAACAGGATCTCATTTCGATAATAAAAAAACATATTGACCCTAAATTCCGTACAGCTATATTAGTGAACCCGATTAATAAAATGTATGAAATAGTTCCAATCCTTCAAGGTCATTTTAAAAACGCTTCCATGAAACTCATATTAGTCAAACGTGAAGTGCAGGATATAAGTGATTACCTAAACCAACAAGATATAATTTTAAAATATCATGAAGGCAAGACGAATCATAGAGGAATTAACGAGACGTATCTTTCCCTTTCACAGCACTATTTTTGGCCTAAACTTAAAGAATCTATAACTCTTTTCATTAACGAATGTACTATTTGCAACCGAGCGAAATATGATCGCGTCCCCATAAGACCTAAATTTCAAATAGTTCCACCGCCATCTAAACCGTTCGAATTGATGCATGCTGATGTACTTACTATAGAACAAGAAAAATACTTTACAATTATAGATTCCTTTTCTAAATATGCCCAAGCATACAGATTACCCGATTGCACTGCACCGAACATAGTAAAATCCCTTATGACCTTCAGCACTCATCATGGTTTCCCATTATCTATAACCACAGATCAAGGAACAGAATTCACTAACCAAGTCGTAAATGAATTCCTTAAATTGCATAAAATTCACCACCATACCACAGCCGCTCAAACTCCAAACGAAAATGGTATGATCGAACGTTTTCACAGCACACTATTAGAGCACCTTAGATTATTTCGTCTTCAGCAAAAAAATGAATCTGCCTGCAATTTGATCCCTTACGCATTAATTGCATATAACAGTTCCATACATAGTTTAACAAGGTGTAGGCCATTTGACTTAATATCGGGCCATTTTGATCCTAGGGACCCGACAGACCTTGACTTATCCGAACGTCTATTACAACAATACCTACAGGACCACAAGAGTAAAATGGAACTCGTATATAAAATTATTCATGATGATTCCCAAACTAATCGCATCGAAATCATGACTAGACGTAACCTAGATAGAGAACCGGAAGTCACTTATGAGGAAAATCAAGCAGTTTTTATTAAAAATCCGTTAGCACCTCGACAGAAACAAGCACCCCGTTATACACAAGACAACGTAATAACTAACTTACCTATTCACATATATACGTCAAAGAAACGCGGACTAGTTGCAAAAAATAGGCTGAAACGAGGTAAGAAAACTAAATCCCCTGTATTGTTACAGGACGATAATACTCGTGATGTCCAGCCGCCCCTCACGAGCCAACCCTCAACCAGCAGAAATACGACTTGATAGCCTATCACATGGACCCGGCATCCTGCCGTTTAAGCTAGGATCTACTAAGATTATATCCCACGACCATACCTTTTTACAAAACCTAGACCTAGACAACATCCAACGGCAATTAGATTTCGTAGGTGAAAACCTGACTGATATTTCCAATAAAATACCCATTCCTATAATTTCCCTATTTAAAAGCCGTATAATGTACCTATTAAACAAAATTACTAAAACTACTGAGCAGATAAATTCATTTAAGCCTAGACGAGCCAAGCGTGGTCTAGTAAATCCGTTAGGAACGTTTATTAAAAGTATAACTGGGAATTTAGATCATAGCGATGCCCTTAGGTTTGAAAATGCGCTTAGGACTTTACAGAAAAATGATCAAGAGTTATCTAATAATCTTAATAATCACATAAGTTTGTACAAAAATTTGACTAATCAGCAAACTCAAGTCCTGACCGAATTGACATCAAATCAACAGAAGTTGCAAACTATAATTTCAAATCTAGTTAATAGTTCCCATGCGGACCAAAAGGGAATAACCCGATACGCTCAAATTTCACAGATATTTGACGTTATCAGTGAAAACGTTCAAGATATCTTTCTTGAAACGTCTAGGTTAGAAAATATAATAGCTTTTAGTCGCACAGGCACCATGCACCATTCCATTTTATCTATTAGCGATATATGTAATATGATTAGTAAGATTAAGTCACTTTATGGCACCAATTCAATCTTGAATTTAGACATTAGACATTATTACGATATAATTAGACTAGGCTCGTATTTTATAGATGACAGGTTAGTTATTGTCTTTAATTTTCCCATTTTGTATCCTTTTACCTACATCCTTTATAGACTTTGTCCCGTACCTAATAGGCATTTTGAGACTATAATTCCACCCTTCCCGTACATAGCAACCAATTCCAAGGAATTCGTGTATATGGAGGCAGAATGCCCGAAGTTTGAAACGTGGTACATCTGCCAGCAGAAAACTATACATCAATCACGGACCCAGCGCGACTGTATCTCTCATCTCATACACGAACAGGAAGTCACAGCATCCTGCCACCCCGTGCCGATTACCCTTACCAAAGAAGCTCTATTAGAATTAGATAGCCAGCATTACATCTTATCATTCCCGAAAAGTACCAGAGTCCAGATCTCCTGCGGACAAGAAGAACATCGAATTTTAGAAGGAAGTTTCCTGGCTAACATTCCAAGAAATTGCAGCATAAGAACACCTGAATTCACGGTTATAAATGTCGACGACAAAATTCGCGGACACGCTGTGGAAATCATGACGATCGCAATTCCAAATTCGACGAATGCAGTGACTCATTACAATCTGACTACAATTGACTTGAATACCTTGCACGATATCCAACACCAAGTTCTCATGGAACCTGCCACGAAAATTGAAGCTGCGGATCTTACAAGTATCTACCATACGACGATACCTACTTATAGCATCGCAGTACTATGCACAGCCGCCTTCTTCTTCATATTCTATCGCCGGCGCCGCCAACATTCAAAGTCTACTCAAACGGATATCGAGCTGACTGCAGCAGGATCTGAAAGCAGCATCAAGTCTATGCAAGAGCACAAAGCCGCAACATTTGCACTAGACATTAGCAAATAGTTGCTTGTCTATGAGGGGAGGTGTTACATATTGGAATCCCTTCGCGGACCTTACAAAACCATCAACACAATGATTCATTTTCCCGAAACTGATCAGACCATATGTCGAAATTGCAGATCAAGCATTCTGGATTCACGGTGGGAAATTACTGCAAAAGGACAGCGGCTGTTATGCTCCAATCGCGGTAGCTCTCAGACGTTTTAGAATTAACTTTATCTTAAGTATAATCGATTGTGATTATTAGATTTAATAAACTTTTTGTAATCCCTAACTATCGTAGTTTTTTAAAAACTCCTATCCTGCGGCCAGTATCGTATCTCCTGCAAAACAGAAAACAAATCATTTATCAAACAAATAATCGTGTAAAGTTTCGACTAAAACGGACTATCTAATCTCCTTTCCCTGTACATACTTTGGACTACAGTTTCCCTTATAAGGGTTGATTTTGAACATTCTTGCTTAGTGTACGCCCTGATTGAAAAAGGAGTCCCCCTGCTAAAATAAACACAATTAATGATACACAACCTTTTTCCCCTTTTATGGGTTAATGCAAATTCTGAAATAGGTATTGAATCTTTCATCATAAGAAATAAATTTCTGAAGAACCCACATGTCAAAATTCATTGGGATATCAGTGAGCGTTAAGTTTGTGAAGAGGGACATTTCCCCCTTTAGAGGGTGAAGTCTGAAAAATCTTGAAACAGGTAACTAATGAAGTATCAAATGAAACGGACTAACTAATCTCTTCCCCCAAATATATTTTGGACCCACTTTTGACCCCTTAGGGGGTGAATTTTGTATGGATATTATCCCTTCTTATATCCGTCGCTGTATGTATCAGGTATGGTAGGCTTAGATACACTGGAGCTTAGACGAAAATGCAGCATACTCCTTCATTATTACTTGTTACTAAATGGAAAAATCGACAACCCACCGGCTCTGGCTAGGTGCAGCTTTTATACCCCAGTGGTTTATAGGCAATTACGCAACCGGCCACTACTCGTGGCTGCGACGTCGGCCACGGAAACCGCGCGGTACGCGCCCACTAACCAGGCCATGGTACTCTTTGGCGCCTTGATTGCTCATTTGCCAAACGTAGATATATTTTATGATAAGCTGAAATCCTTTGTTCGTTCGTGTATAATGTATGAGTCTCATAAACCTGTGTAATATGTCCTGTCCTAACTCACAGCACGCATTGGGAAACTGTAAGTGCTGTTAGTGTTTGTATAAAATAAATAAAAAAATAAATAAAATAAAATAAATTTTGTAAAAGCCTTTCTTATCTGAGCACTATGTAATAACAAAACTTCTGTCCAAATTTTACGTTTATAGCTTTTAGGTTTAGGCTGGGTGTTGATTAATTAGTCAATATATAGATAATATTTTGCAACCCCAAATGCACGCCTGGGGATGCGATTTTTTTAAATCCAGTTAATTTTTCATTAATTCAAAATCATTAATTCAAATATGTAGTATCCTGTATCTCGCTTCAAAAATGACAAAGATTTATCCAAATTTTCAACCCCTATTTCACCCCTATAGGGATGTAATTTTCAAAATCTAATAAATGCATTATTATTTTCTACTAACTCTAAAATGAATAAAAAATTTAATGTGTCTCACTTTAAAAATGACGAAGATTCATACAAACTGACAACCCCTATTTCACCCCCTTTCTTAGTGCTCCCCTACGTTATAAAAGGAACCCCTGTGCAAAATTTCTAGTTTCTAACCCTTATAGTTTAGGCCCTGCGTTGATATGTCAGTCAGTCAGCTTCTCCTTTTATATATAAAGAAGATTTGAAAAAAAAAGAATAAAGGAAAAAAATAAAAAATTGATACAGCTTTCTATACAGGGTAAACAGTATAATCATTGGCACTGTAAGGTGACACCTACATCGGAGTGACATTTTTTTGTAATTTAAAAAAATTGGTAACATTTTAAATGGCTTTTTGGGATACTAGTATAATTAGAAATTACTAATATGACGCATTAAGTTAAAAAATCAATGTTTAATAATCATAAAAACATTATTATACTTATTTCTACGAAAAATTACAATCATTGGCACTTGAGCTTCGTAAATGGCACTGTAATTAGGATACAATCATTGGCAGTCTTAAGAAGTAATACAACTCGGTATTTATCCTACCTTCCTACCTATTTTCTTTTGTTTTTAACTAATCTTCTTCTAATATTTTCATAAGCTCTGTATTTGTCAGAGGCCTACTTAATCCACGCCGTTTATTTATTTTATTTGGCAAGTCTTTTTCTTTAAAATCTTTGTTCTCTTTCTTTTCAATGAAACTATTGTGTTGTGTATTATCTTTACTGTTTTCTTCTGCTTCGGCTATACCAGGTTGTAAAACAATTTTTGAATGCGTATCATTTTTACTTTTTTCTTCTGCTTCGGCAATTACAGGTTTTAAGAAAATATTTGAACCTATTGTTATCTTTGAACCTTTAGCTTTATTTATCTCTTTTTGGTTTACTTTAGCTTTCTTCTTGTTTTGATTATCCGATTGTTTCTTTGCTTTGGCTGTACGGTTCATTTCTGCTTTTTCTATTCTTGCTTTTCTTTTAGCTTCTTTTTGTTGAAGTTCTTCTAGTTTTCTTTGTTGTTTTTCTAACTCTACAGCTTCCCAATTTTTGCTTGTTAACACAAAAGTACGACGCTGCGAATCTGCTTTTGGTTTCTTCGCGGGCGTTTATGGCATAGGCAAAAAGTCTTTAAAAATTTTTTTGGGGCTTTCAAATAAATGTTTATTTGGTTCATTTTCCACGAGAACCCACTCACCTCTAACAAATTGTACATTTTGTCTGCTTGTTGATGGAATACAGAATGGTTCATTTTCTTTCTGCTGCTCAAAAATCGTCTCTAAGGATTGAATTGGTTCTGGGACGGATGGATCGTTGTTGGACAAAAAGACACAAGGAAAATCTGATGTAGGTAATTCTAATTTGGATGGAGGTATTCTGACTTCATTTTTAGCCATAGAAGGTGTTGGCAAATCTGATGTAGGTAATTCTAAGTCGGATGGAGGTATTATGATTTCATTTTCAACCATAACAGAAGGTGTTTCTGACTCAGGTATCGTTATCAAATCTTCACTTGCAACTTCAGCAGGGATTTCAGACTCGTGTGTGGTTATCAAGACTTCACCTGCAACTTCAATGTCTTGATTAATAACTTCATGTCCTAAGATATCTGTAGAGCCCTCAGAAAATGCGCCAGTATCAGCAATGACGTCATCGAAATTTATTGTGGAACCATTACATACTTCTGATAGTCCCATATCATCGTCTATTTCCAAATCAACTGAACTATTTGGTGCAAGATGTTTGTAAATCTCAAATAGCTTTTTTGCTTCTACTGATTTGCCTATTTCGGAATTTTTTATTTTCCTGATCAGCTGTGGGCCAACTATTTCTTCAAATGTGTGATAATTTATGTCACCAGAACTTTTCTCTTCCAAAAGAGTATGTTGTCGTCTAGAAGGCATCAGACATTTTGAATAATCTACTCTATCTGGATTAAACGGGCATAACCCACAGGCTTTAAAACCATTTTGCAACGTAGACTTATTTATTTTCGGTATAAGTTTTTCCAATATAGGCCCCACGTCTGTCTTCAGTAAAGTTTTTGATAAATTATTTGTCCGCCACTCGAGGACAGCATTACGCCACATAACTTTAATAGGCCGGAATGCAGCTACGTCAGCTGGTTGTAAAAGCCGTGTGGCATTTGGATAAAGGGCTATAAGGATTATACCGAGTCTTTGACAGAGCTGCGCCAGTTCAAGAGTTGTGTGGCTTTTATGCCCGTCTACAAAAAAATAATTGGAAAAGTTATATTCTTCTTTTGCAGGGCTGGATAAAATACGTTTTCTATGTACTGATTAAAAAGCTCAGCTTTCATCCATCCGTTTTCGGAAAGACCTATTCCCCATTCGCTAGGCACGGACTTTTGTATATCTTTTCTCATTATTTTTAAAGGGAATATAATCATTGGTGGTGTCGTTTCACCATCAGCTCCGAAGGTGAACATAACAGTAATGCAAGTTTTCGATTGGGCATGTTCCACCTCATAAACATTTTTGTCTCCCCTTGGAGCAATCTCTTTAGTATTTTTGGGGCACAAAATAAAATTTGTTTCATCTCCATTGTACACTCTAGTTGGTTCACTCAAAATATGGAAAAGATTATTTTCTGTGAGATAAACTTTGATTTGTTGAAACCAATTTCGAATTTGGCTTTCCGATATCTTTGAGCTAGCGGATGTTACAGCTTCAGAAGTTCTTATAGATAGCTCCGGATGTCTTTTTAAAAACAGTTTGTACCATCCATCTCCTGGAATCTATAAAACTATTTGGTCTTCGATTTTTGTTCAAAAATAAACTGACACTTTTTATGACATCCTCTTTACGTCGCGGAAATCCTTTTCGACTAGATTCAATTATCCATTGAACTAGCTGACTTTCTTCCTGACTAGTTAAAACTGTGCTAGGACCAGGTCGACTTTTCACAAAATTTTGCGACATCCGAAACTGTAAAGTTGCGCGTGGAATGCAAAACTTTCGCGCAGCAGTTTTTTTTCCCATGCCATTTTTTATGGCTTCTAAAGCCTTTTCTAGATCTGCATCTGAATATCCCTTTGAATATTTCTTCCCACTCTGAACTTTCGGCATTCTTCGTGAATCTAAAACAAGATTAAGTTGAAAAACTAAAACCGGACTACGATGAAATCACAAACAAATTATTACGAATCTATTGACATCTCAATCATTAAAATCGGTTCAGTAGTTTAGACCTACGGTGAAACATACAAACATACACAGACTGACAAAATCATTACCGTTCCTTTATGGCTTCCCGGTAGTCGGGTAATAAGACAATGACACGGTATAATGATTGGCACTACATAAAAATTATAGTGATTAGCAGTGCCAATTATATTTTTTTTACAGAAAAAGCTTTAATTCCGTGTAGAATAAAGTTCAAAAACGGTAAGAAACATTGTGTGCCCAAAAAACTTTCCAAAATATAGAAAACTAAAAAAGTATAGAGATTGGCATGAGTGCCAATCATTGAGTTAACGAACAAAATAAAGTATAGTCATCGGCACCCATAAATAACTTAATGAATATTTCGTATGACATTAAATTTGCGTTTTATATGCTTTAACTTGTTAACTGATACGAAATATTGAGAAAATTTATCGAAAGCTTACCTTATAATCACATAAATTCTTGAAATCTTGCACCCAATCCTAAGTATTTCAACAATTTTTACCGGACTCGTCGAAACGCGTTTATGAAACGGCGGTAAAAGAAAAATGGTAGCAGTTTGACACATAAATAAGTGTTGCCAGTGTGGGGATTTGTATATTCTACTAAGTAATTGTGTTGCTATGACGAAAATAACGATAATAAATATAAACACCGGAATAAATAAGGAAAGTGCCAATCATTGGGGGGGTGCCAACAATACTACTGTCTACCCCAGTTAGTGAATATTTTGACTCTTTCAGAATTAAATGATATTTTGTTGTTGATAAGCTGCTAGATTGTTGACATTTTTCTGACTTTTACGTGAATTTGAATTTATTACTTTTAATTGATATATTCATTACATTAACTGTTTTGCATGCCAGTGCCTGATGAAATGTGAGAAACCTGACATTTTTGATATCTATATGTGTACCACATTTTTAACAAAATAAATATAAATAAATAACTCTTTATTGCACCAAATTGTAGAAAGTACATGAATATTGTTATTATCTATGGTACAAAGGCGGCCTTTATCGCTATAAGAGCAACCAACAGGTAGGATTTTAGGTAATATAATGTTCATTGTATTTATTGTAATATGAGCAATAAAAACATATTCTATTGTATACTTACAGTGAGACTGGCGAGTGGTACATTAGCGTTGGTCTTCCTTCTAGTGGGGGGTGGGAGAGTGTTGGATGACTCTAGACGATCTGGAGCGAACATCACTTGAATGAGACGGCAGCCCGTCGCTGACCTGGTAAATAAATCTTGCTTTAGTAAGCATGGTCCCATTTGCCTTGGTAGAAGAATAAGTTCCCCTATTTGGTGTAAGGGAGAAAAGAAAAATATTTTAATTAAGTATTTTTGGCGAATAAACAACTGAATGTTTCAAACACAAATTCAATCACAAGTTGATTAAGGCCCAATGCGAAGAGACCTAGCGAAATGTCATGTTTTTCTATTCACTAGAACTTTGACCTGAAGTAATTCTAAGCTTTATTTTAAAATAAAACACTATAAACATTAAAAACATGTTGAGAAATGATATCTAAAAATGATTTTTCTTCCATATCTCTGTATATACATCTGGGAAAAAATATTTGTACGTAAAAATATTGTGATTCCGGAGGTGGCCGCCTTCTTTATTATTCATAAAAACATATAATTATAACAATAAATCGTGTTTATTACAAAAACCTAGTAATATTATAATGTCAAATGTATGGAAAATGTAATTTGATTCGTATTGGGCCTTAAATACAGCATTTAAAAAGTTATAAATCTTATAACTTCTCGCGTTTTTGATAGATGGCGTAACAACGACTTCATTTTGCTTCAGACGTTTTGATTTCTAGGCAGCATGATCAAAAAGGTGCTACGACAGTAACTAGGAATAACCAAGAAAGTTGGCGCGTTTCAATACGAGTATTCTAGATGGAAATGCTGTAAAAAAGTGACATTACATTATAGATAGCATGACATTATATGAGCGTGCTCAAGGATTAACCAGATTCCCACGGGAAGTATACTTTGTTTAGTTGTTTCCAGTTTTGTTAGGACATTGCAGGCTTGAATCACCTGATTGTTTGATAATAATGATGATTTCGTGCTTCGATACGCACGTTAAGTCCAGCTACAGTCCTGTGACTGACGATAGCGTCTTTTTTTTTTGCGACTAGACTAAATAATCACCCCCCGCAACTAGTTGCCAGTAAATATTTTAAGTCTTCGTAGACAACCAGTTGCGAAAAGCAGTTACGGCAGCCGAAAGGATATTTCGACCACGTCTTACCTGATGCACTCCAATTGTTCTTCGGACACGGTATCCCTGTTCTTCTCCAGAAAACCGCCTGACTGGTACTCCACGTTGTCAGCAAAGTGTTTTATTATAAATGCTGGGGGCAAACATGCGAAAAAAGCCTATTAATTCTATCAACCAACTATTTAATAGAACAGATGGGTCATAAAAAAACACGATTAAGTCCGTAAAATACCTTTATACTTCCGATGTTTCGACCGTGTTACAACGGCAGTGGTGATTTTATGTTTTAAATATGCAGTGTGTTAGTTTAAAAGTAAATTTTGAACAGATGGAAACAAAGGAAGCTAGAGTGAATACGCTATTAATGAGCCAGCGAGCTCCATCATAGACCACATCTCCACTCAACATCAGATGATCAAGTGGGATTTGAAGATTGTTTAAAACTCTAGAGATTTTAAACAAAAAAATATTATTTATTTTAATTTACAGCGGGATGTACGAGCAAAAGTTGAGGCAGAAAATAATAGGTATCAAGGTAATATTAAAAGTTTGTTAAGTGCGATTGGTCTTTAGTTAAAAAAGGCTTTACCTGATCTCCCAAACCGCGGTTTCATAAAATGCGGGTATTTAGCACATTTGTCGTGTAATTTCGACACGAAGCCCTGATCGGAGCCCTGCGGAACTCGACACTCCTCGTCTAACAACGCGAGGATCCCCAGCCTGTCTTCTATAAGGTCTATGCACGGCTGATTGTCGTAGAAGTCTATCATTTTCCATGATATACCTTCCTATAACAAAAAAAAAATATATTTTTATTTGTTTCTGCTGGAGGAGGTTGACTAAATGAAATGAAATTGTTTATTTTCAATATAGGATATAAATATCACTTATTGACGTCAATTTACTTATATTAAGTTTACCACCACTTCCAAAGCGCAAGTGGAGAAGAAGCGGCGCCACAAACTCCACTGCAGCATTTTCTTCAAAACGTCAATTTACAAATAAGAAAAAACTTTCCTTAATTACCTAGTTAAATGAACGAATTCACATGTTTGTCAACATTTAGCACAATGGTTATTTCAGATTATTTAAATTAAATAAAAATTGAATAAAAAATCAAATAATAATTTTAAAAAAAATGTCAAAAGAACAGAAATGTCAGAACATATAATGATATGTCAATTTGCTGAGGACTCTGCACCAAGATTAAGTTCAACATTCCTGTCATTAAGAAAATCACCAGTACTATAATAAGCCTTTTTACAAAGTAGATCTTCAACATGGGCTTTAAATTGTCCATCTGACAAGGTATATAACCTATAAATGTATTTAAAGTCTTTCTCTATGGAAAAAGACAATAATGTAAACAAGAGCAATTTATTAAAATTACTCATCAATCACTTACATTTGTGACAACCAAGTTTTTAGCTTATGAGCCGCAATAGGCTAGTTTCCTAAAAAAATATAATTAGTCCGTCAGTTAGCTAATAAAAAAAAATGGAGACGTTTTTTTCCTTTAAAAAAATTAAACAAAGAATAGTAAAGATATGGCGCGTTAAAGTTCCGTGTGACGTCACAGTGTGCTACACTTTTTCGCAATATGTGACGTCACGAGTCCCTAACTCGACTCCTAAACTTTGACGCATTATATCTTTATTATTTATCATTCAGTTGACAAAAGAAAAAATATTTTAATAATTCATTTTAATTCCCTAATTACTACTAATTTTAATGATAGATAGTCTTTTGACCCTGGAAACTAGCCCATTCGTTGATAGAATATAACTTACTTTACCATTAAGCATTTGATTTAAATGGCGATCTAGTTATTCCACTAGCCATTTCATTATTCCAATTAGAAGGACACCAATTTATGAAGATTATAACAAGTATAAATACAATACAAAATCTTATAAAATCAATTTTAGAGCAAACATAAAATTACAGTGTAATAGAAATGTGTTACAACAGCCGTGGTCACGGGACGACTGGCTTAGCATTTCTGTACTCCATACTTCCAGCGGAATCGTGTTCTTCAGTATGGAATTGACTGTTGAAATGTCGGAAATATGAAGGTATTTTACGCGCTCGTTTTAAATATGCAGTGCGTTAGTTTAACAGTTAAGTTTACAGTATTTAAAAACAATTACAAAAGTGTCCATATTTGTTTACATTATTGTCTTTTTCTATTGAGACAGACTACTAAGATATCGCAGCGACCCAAAGTGAGTCTTGGCGTCCGATAATAAGAATCTTTTAAGTCTTCTTTTTTCCGTGCTTCGGAAGGCACGTTAAACCGTTGGTCCCTGTTGTTATCGATAGCTAGCAGTTGTAAGGCTGTCTCAGATGCCTTTAGCAGGCAGCCTGATATCCGACCCGAACCAATTAAGTATAACTAACCACTTGACGAATTAGAACTAAAAATAGATTTGACGAATCGCAACATATTAACATATGATAAATTGGAACCGCGGATAGGCTTGACAAGTTAGAACTTTTTGTAGGCATGTCCAATCAGAACCTTTACATGGCTTGGTGAAGTAAAACACATCAACACATGACGAATTGGAACGACAATCGGTGATAAAAATTCGCATTACGAATCGAATCAACTTTCAGACATGACGTATTATACCTTAAATCAAAAATTCTGACAGTGTTGGCCACTAACACACCTCGGGTCATGTGCCTGTTGGTCTGGTTTCCCTGTAAAAAGGGTTACGGAGGTCAGACGGCAGTGGCTCCATTGTAATAACCAGTTCCGCCAAATCTAGGACCATGACTTACAGCGTACACTAGGCTCCGAAGCGTAAGCTGACGACGCAACTAGGAATACACGCTAGGATGAAGAAGAAGATATAGACTTCTTTTTTTTTTTGTCCATTGAGACAGAGTTTACTAACTTTAATATACTCGTCCTGCTCCAACTTAAACACGTGAGAATTAAATTGCTGCTGAAGCTTCTCATTCGCGTAGTTGATGCAGAACTGTTCGAACGAATTGATCTCGAACGTCTCGAAGCCGTAGATGTCGAGTACACCTGGAAAAGGAAAACTTTTGAAACAACAGCTAAGTCTAACTTTTAAACTAACGCACTGCATATTTAAATCATAAAATTTAAGCGCGTAAAATACCATAATAATATTATGTTTTAAAGTCTGTATAGTGTCAGTAAGTACACCTGTTTATTAAAAAAATTGTGAAAACAAAAATAAAATTATTTAGAGGACATCTGCCAAAGAAAAATGAGTTTTTGAAAAACAGACAAATCTGTACAGTGTTGTCAAATTTTTATTAAAATTTAGTAAAATCAAAATAAGAAATAAACTACCATATGGTTGCTTGGAAGAGATAACATATGCGAAAAGGATAGATACGATACACTTTATTGTACCGATCATAAAATTAAAATTAAGAGATATACATTTAGAAAATTGAGTACAGAAGCGGACTTATCGTTTCTAACTAACTGTTTTTATATGTTATTTATACTTATATACGACCGATATACGATAAACATAAATAGAGAGAATGCGCAATGCGCAAAAACACATTTATCTTTGATATGTGTACTAAATTAGCATTGCACTAATTAGGCGGGGGTAATAATTGAAAACACATGACTCATAACATAACAATGTAGCACCATCCTTTGTATGCCGCACCGCTGCCGTGTACCTGCCTTCGATTACTCATATGTTTTTATCGATAATGGCGTTGCGTCCGCGCAACATGCTCACCGCCCTAGCCGACCTATGATTTATGACCCAAACTGCATGGACAAAATAATTATACTATAGGTCAATTATTCAATTATAAGCCTTATATTCACTAGCATAGGATTCATTGAATATATCATCCTATTTGGGTCTTGATCAATTTTAAGCTTTATATCTATCAGCGTAAGGTTTTAATTTAACTTACCAATGAAATGTTTTTTTGCGTGTCCAGTATCCAAAGCCCTATTCACAGCTTGGACTAACCACGCAAACAGCTCTCCATACATTCTCTTGGCTAAGGCGTCTCTAGAAGCCAGTGCTCTATGGACGTCCATTCTAGACACTATGACTTCGTGCGCGGATGAAATTCGTCTATGGGTCAGCCAGCGGAGTAACTCTGTCTTTGGTAAGCCAAGGAGATTGCAGACTATTTGGAGGTGTTTGTCGTTGGGCTGTGGGTGAAAATTTAAGTTTATTTATATTTTTTAATATGACTGATCGTTACTAACATAGGTAATTAGGTATAGTCTTCACTTTTCCTTTCTTTTTTGTACACGCTAATTACCCTTTTCTTGTCTTTTCCTCTCTTGGGTCTGCTGGAAGAAATTTCTTTAGAAATAAGCAGCTCCCTTGTACTTTCTTTTCCTCTTATGTATAATCCTTTACATTTTATTGTGTACATGAATAAAGTAAATAAATAAATAGAATAGTTAAGTTACTAACAAAGTGTGAACCTACTTAATAAATAAATGAATTGAATTGAATATTTGACTAAGTGAAAGCGAAGTCTCCATTTCGATACTGATCAATTTTGCTTTTGTACGGAAAAATGTTTCGGGCTAGAGGTCGCATTTCTAAACGGATTCTTACGAAACTTGGCATACGTGTTCCTTGATTTATTTTTATTTTTTTTCGTCGAGAGCATTCTTTGATTGGGGGAAAAATGAGGACAAAAAGGGGGAAGTTTGCTGTAGCGTTATTTATGAACGAATACAAATCATATTTGAGGAGCTCGTTAGCCGCGTATCCGTAGCGAATGCGCGTGTCAAAGCGACGACGTGACGCGACCACTATTGGATTCATCGCCATTTAGTGGCATTTTCTATCTTGAGCTCCGCCGTGCTTCGGAAGTCACGTTAAGCCGTTGGTCCTGGTTGTTATCGAATCGGGCAGCCTGAAAAATACTCACTAACACACCTCAGGTCATGTTCCTGTTGGCCTGGTTTCCCTGTAAAAAGGGTCACGGAAGCCAGACGGCAGTCGCTCCATTGTAATAACCAAATGCCGCCAAATCTAGAACCATGAGTTACAGCGTACCCTAGGCTCCGAAGCGAAAGCTGACGACGCAACTAGGAATACACGCTAGGCTGAAGAAAAGATAAAGAAAAAAAATAACTCTACGAAAAGTTTATTTTACTCACACTAATATAGGCGCCATCTTGTACGTCGGTCGTTGGATCGCTGTCTGTGGTCAACTCTATGTTACCAAGATGGAGGATTGTCGCTAGTACAATAAACATATTTTGTTGTTCACTTTCCGTTACACCTGTAATATTAAAATCACAATTTAGAATATTCATAACCGGCAAACTTCGTACCGCCTCCGAATATATTCACCTTTTAAACCTTCCCTGGACAAAAATAGCCAAATCGGTCAAGCCGTTCTGAGTTTTAGCGAGACTAATGAACAGCAATTGATTTTTAAATATAAGATTTTCAGTATTGTTTGACCGCAACCGCTGTACTGCTATATGACGGATTTTTTTTTGGATACTTTCATTTCCAAATTACACCGAAACGCAGTCGGGGTTTTTATTTTTTAAATAACCGTATTTAGCCAAGTACAATTAAAAAAACTTCAAGACCCATGTTTAGATATTTTATCTCATGAGCGTCTGACACTTCGCTTTTTAATGCATTAAGCGACGCGCATTAAGTCAACGTTAACGCTAACGCAAGTGAAGCATTAGCAATAGCATAACACTAGTGTTGAGGACAGCACCAACAGCAACCGACCATCGATGCACCAGCCCCCTGATGCACCCTTCCTATGTTGTGGGACCACCTGACTGTCCGGCCCCGGCTTCGAAAATGAACTGTATACCCCAGCGCGTATCACAGGCACAGCACCAAAGAAAACACTCCTTCAAATTCTTCCCTTTATTTCTCCTTTGTTTTCCTATCCTAGTTACACTGCAGCGACACGACACAATGTATGGAACGTGTCTCACTTATATAGACTACAGCAACTTCCCCCACCATCTGGCGAGGTACCAAATATCTAAAACTACCTTACAAACTATTTACATTTTAACATTTTATATTTAGGCCACGCCCCCTCCCAGTCCTACATAAGATTTGGGTGTGCAAAGTCGATTGACTATGCAACCTTCTCAACATAAAAACATTACTTTCTTGATTTAAAACTGACCTACCCATTTCATATCTCAGCCCTAGACCAGGAGTAGGCCTAACAAATCTTATGGGATAATAAAATACAACCAAAACAAATAGTTTATTTCATATATGTACATACATCGTTCATATATCTATGGGGCGGGCCTTTTAATACATACTTTGTGTGTTCATTTACACCACTAAAGCGCTTAAACCATTAAATCTATTTACATATTACATAACTCATACAAGCGCTCCTACTCAATGGGCAAAGCCTTTATTTACATTAAATACTATTTACTAACATTACTACTAATACATACAAAGTAGCTATAAAAAACGGCTGTGCTTAACAATTCATAACATCATACATAATGAATAAGCCTATGGCATTATATGGAAATTAAATAAACTAACAGCGAACATGAATTCTGTTTTCAAATAGCAATACCATAACGAGAGCCGCGACGTGTTTAGCCATTTATTCTGCTAAGAAATGTGGGGGCCTACTATTTATCTACCTACATAAGTCGCCTGTCCGTAACAACTAGTTTATAACGGCACAGTTATTATTTCACGTTTTATTTACTGAACCGATTATTTTTAGTAATTTCTCCTTGGATCTTTCCATGTACCCGAATCAAACTTGTAACACCCGTTTTTTGCATATAGTTAAAAATGGCTTACCAAGCGTCGTAAGAGCGTTTCTGGTCTCGTTGAATGTCCTAAGGTCGTCAACGCCATCTATATGAGGGCTGCCTCCCTGGTTCAAGTAGTGGAAGGTGTCTTGGTGATCTGCAAATAAGAAAATATATTGGGCTAAGCCGTTTGGATGGGATTTTAGATCGTTTGGCTAGGCTGGCAGCCTGGCCACGGGGGAATTTCGCCGCGATGCCACCGGCGACTAAAAGATATTCATAACAAATGCACTATAAAACCAAGGGAACTGGTGACTGGCGAGACGAAATGAGGAGTAGTAACGATTAGTGCAGTGGAAAAAAATGCATTTGTATTTATTTCTTTTGGCCAGGCTGTGAAATGTGATTGAGCTGGTCACATCTGCCGCATGCATCCCGAAAGATGGGCCTACATTTTAACCTCTTGGGTCCCAACTGATGGTTACAAAAAGCGAGGAAGCAACCAATCTTGGACAGGAATGATGTTGGTGAAATCGGCCCTAAGAAAACCACAAACTCAAGATAAAAATAGTAGCTTTTGTTTCTATTAATTGAATGTGATGTTGGCTGAAATGGTAGTTTTAGTAACAACAGGTGGGATGATCGTTAGCACGGCACACAGCCGGTAGTGTAAATGCACTACCTTTTTTGGTAGAATTGGTAGTATTAGTAGAAATGGTAGATTTGGTAGAAATGATGATTTACCCAAATTCAGCTCTGGCATGAACGCCGCCGCGGCGCACAGCTGGTAGAAAACATGGTAGTTTCTCTCCCCCGCGCTCTGGTAGACCACTCTAGATTTTTCTAGAAGATAAGTGCGCATGCTAGCGCCGGATATCCGGTACATGTTGTCGAAGTGTATCTCAATGAACTTGCCGAAGCGCGAGGAGTTGTCGTTTCGTGTCGTTTTAGCGTTGCCTATGGCCTGGGGAGAAATGACACGTATTGTTCGTCGTAAAATTTTTAATTACTTGAATTTTGCGAAAGTAGATCTACTTAGGTAGAGATTATGAAAAAAATAACTGAGGATATCGTCCTATGGTGTTATTTATATTTTTGTTGCCGCCGACAGCAGCGAAATATCTCATTGCGTATTTTGACACTGTTTTACCAGCAATTATCTCGAAAACTAGACGATTCTCAGATATAGTCCATAGAAGAAAAAATATCAATGGACAGCAAAAATAGGAATACGTTGATTTTGGATTGCTCGACGGTTACATAGACCCTGTGTATTATATTTTCCTGCTTTTGTCGTTATGTCGAAAGATATTTTTTAGGGAAGGATTTTTCCCAGCATGTCAATTTTTTTTTCTTTTTTTCTTTTCTTTTACTTTCTCCACTTTATTCTTTTGCACAGTTTGACTAAAAAAGTTTGTTTTAAATTTTTGCCCGATATACTTTTTTTTTTTTACTTTTTATTTAAATTTTTTTTTCTTCTTTTACCTCCATGATAGGACTGGACGCTAGAACCTTCCTCTCGACTTGCGTCTCGCTGGCGTTGCCGCCGACAGCCGCGAAATATCTCATTGCGTATTTGGCTGATACTGTTTTGCCAGCGCCCGATTCTCCGCTCACTGAAATGAAAAAAAACATAAACGTACTTATTACAATGGAGTAATTACAAAGAGGAGATGCCGTTTGAAATGGCGCAGTGATGTGATCATTGTCGCCTCGTCGACACTGCAGTGGGCGGAGCTTGTCATTGCTCGTGCTCCACGGTTGGAGCCACGGCCGAAACCAAGCATGTCGCACGTCTGCATTCTGCCAAGTGGAGCTGAACAAACCCTTTCTTGCAAAACGCTTATTACGGCATCTCCTCTTTGTAATTACTCCATGCTCATTACCACACCCCAGACACTCCATTCAACAGTGGCGAGCACGATACCTATTACTACTACTTGGATACGGGCGCGCGTCAATGTTTGCGTTACTCGTAGCTTTGGTTATTTACCGTATCTGCATTAGTCGCAGTGTCCGGGCGGCCGAAGCGTCATCCTTGCATTGCTTTGATCTCGATTTTTCTCTTAATCTGCTTAGCTCGGTGCGGTATCTGTTTCGGGTGGGAGGGTGTGAGTGGTCGTTCTGTACCTGAATACTATTCTATCCTGTCTCCTAGGGTCAGAAGCGTAAAGCTCAGGACGCAACTATAGAAATCACGAATAGGAATAATATTATATTGTACACGCTTCTACCCTTCTGGTAAGCATATCCTCTCCTGTCACTCGCTGGTTGACTGTAAGAGATGCCTAAGTCGGATAAGTCCGCCACAGTACTTTTGCTTTGACACGCTTTTGTATACCAAATATTTATGTTTTGTACAATAAAGAGAGGTAAGACATTTTTGTAAGTAGTCCATCTGGGGAAGTACCTCCACCCTACAGAAGACCGCAGCCAAATAACACTGTGATGCAGTGTTGTGTTCCTGCTGGTGAGTAGGGTCGCCAGGCTCCAGAGGGGTCGCTGTGCTGATAGCGGACAGGTCGGCAACGCGCTCGTGACATCTCCGGTGTTGCAGTCGTTCATAGGCTACGGTAACCACTTACCATCAAGTGGGCCGTAAGCCTGTTTGCCTACTTAGTTGTATAAAAAAAGAAATAAAAAAAATATAAAGATATTACAAACAAACAAACAAACAAATAGGCTTGGATATTAATGAAATTACCAATAATACTCTGGTCCCGCCTCTCGCTCTCCAGTTTGGTGTAAGCCTCCTCTGACACCGCAAAGATATGGGGGTCCAAGTCACCCATGGACTGGCCCCGGTACGCCATGATGGTTTCATCACCTGTCAACAATAAGCATTTTTTTCAATTTGGCTTTTACTTTCGTATTTGGCCAGTAACAAGTAATTTTTTTCTAATAAAGTTGATAAATCAAACAAACTTAAAGTCAAGTCAAGTCATAATCAAGTCGATTCAGAATTGTCATGCTAAGTGAAGTGGTAGAAAAACTGCACTGCAACAAGCGAAGAAATCATACAAATCGAACACTGTATCACTTCCCGACACCCACGCTTGTTCTTGAACATTAAGCGAATAATAATCCACCATTATTAAGCCCTCAAAAAAACACAAATTTTGGAAAATAAAATACAGCGTCGATACTGCTCTTCACAGCTTCCCGCCAAAAGTCAAACAATAAATATTTATTAATAAGAGGCGAAATGTGTGTCGGAACTCGCGCACGAAAGTCTCTATCTTTAACTAATATTATAAAGCTGAAGAGTTTGTTTGTTTGAACGCGTTAATCCAGAAACTACTGGACAGATTTAAAAAATTCTTTCAGTATTTGATAGCCTATTTATCGAGGATTGATATAAGCTTAGATTAAGTCGGGACAAACTGCTAGTTATATATAAAAAGCGCAAAAAAAAAAGTATTGTCTGGTGGATGGGAGCCCCCTTTAATATTTATTTATGGCGGCAACAGAAATACATTTTATCGAACAAAAATCATTCTACTCGCCGACTTTACGTGAGTCACGACTTTTAAAAATAGCACTCCTTATATTTCACTTGTATTGATGTTTAGAATGATTCATTTGAACCGGATTTCACATTCTATTTATGTGATATCATAGTATGCATTATCTATCCGTGAACTTCCATTGTATACACCGTGAAATTTGAGTCGTTTAAGACCCATCGTCCAGTGACTCCATTCATGCAACCGAACAAATTTCCCCAAGGAACATAGCTCGAAACATGAAAAACAAATTTGAACTTCCCATAGTAAGTTAGGGCACGTGATGAGACATTTTGTATGGGACGTCCAAAAATGTACTCCATATTTCGACCCATATATCTTGTGGAAAGTTGTTCAGTTGCATGAATGAAGTCACTGGACGATGGGTCCAAAACGACTCAAAATTCACAGTGTATGTTAATAGGCTAATTTTCTGAGTCAAAAGAATAAAAATTAAAGGCAAATTTAGGCAGTTAAACATGAGTAAATGTTAAGTTGCTGCTATTATTTCGTTGTTACTCTTAATATTAACTGTATTTTTATTATTATTTCATCGTGTATATGTAAGTATATTATGGAAGGACCACAAGTAAGTTTATTATCATTCCAACTTTTTGTATTTATAGCTATACATTTTTAATACCGTCATGACGATATCTGATTAAGCCAAAGGTTGACTGTTATATAATGCTTTTAGCATTAAATTCGACTGTATTAGGTACAATAAAGTTTAAATAAATAAATAAAGTTAGTCCGTCATTTAGGGAATCAAAATATATTAATGACGTATTTTTTCATTTGTCAATTAAGCGATAAATTATAAAGATATAACGCTTCAAAGTTTAGGAGTGGGGGCTCGTGACGTCACATATTGCGAAAAGTGTAGCACACTGTGACGTCACACGGAACTTTAACGCGCCATATCTTTACCATACTTTGTTAAATTTTCAAAAGAAAAAATACGTCTCCTATGTTTTTTGTTAATCTAACTGACGGACTTATTATATTTTTTAGGAAACTAGCCTACGTGGGGCGCACTATAAGTTTCCGGAATGAATATGAAAAAATACTATTAAAGGTACAAAATTAATTTATTGTCTTTCAAAATAATCTCCCTTGGCGTCTATGCACTTTTTCATTCGATGAAACCAGTTTTGAAAACTTTTGTGCCACTCCTCTGTGGTGACCTCTGAAACGTGTTTTTCATACTCCTCGACAGCCTCATCTGGTGATGAAAATCGTTGACCGCTTAATTGGTTCTTAATTTTTGGGAACAGAAAAAAGTCACAAGGTGCCAGGTCGGGACTGTATGCAGGATGACTCATGAGTTCTACATTTTTCGCCTTCAAAAAGTCGTTTGTCTGTCTGGCCGTGTGAGAACTAGCATTGTCGTGGTGCAGGATGATACGGCGTTTACGGTTATTTTTACGGAGTTCGTCAATAACTTCCGGCAAACAAATGGTCGTGTACCAGTCACTATTTACTGTACGACGATTCTCTAAAGCAACAGTAGCCACGTGTCCAGTTTTATTAAAAAAAGAAGCAATCATCCGCTTAGATGCACTTTTCACGCGCGCCACTTTGGTTGGTTTCGGCTCATCTTGAAAGACCCATACGCTCGATTGCTGCTTTGTTTTGGGATCGTAGCAATAAATCCATGTTTCGTCACCTGTTACTATATCCCACACCAAATTTGACGCACCTTCGTTGAATCTGGTAAGCATGGCACTGCACCAAGTGACGCGGTTCGTTTTTTGAGCCTCGGTCAAGTTGTGTGGGATCCACCGCGAGCACAGCTTTCTCACACCCAAATGTTTGTGTAGGATTAATTGTATTTGACTCATGCCTATTTCTAAAGATGCGCGAATTTCATGGTAGGTCACATGCCTGTCTGTTTCAATCCTACGGCGCACAGCATTGATGTTTTTGTTGGTCACAGCGGTGGACGGCCGACCATCGCGAGATTCGTCACTGAGATTGATACGACCACGCTTGAATTCTGCAAACCAGCTATAAACAGTTGTCTTGCATGGTGCTTCATTGCCAAAAGCTGTTTCAAGCCGAGCGATGCTCTGTTGAGCTGTCAAATTACACTTAAAATCGTAGAAAATCATACTACGAAATTTTTCCCGAGTTAAATCCATGTTGAAGCAGACACACAATTTTTTAAATGGCGCCACAAGGTAAAAACAAAAGACAGTCAGATGAAACAAACTGCATTCTACAGCCAAAGAGTTCTATTTTCAAATGTTGCAATAAATTTTTAAATATTGTTTATGTAAGTGGCCAGTTCCGGAAACTTACAGTGCGCCCTATGTATTTTAGATTTATATATAAGCGTATATAACGCATATATTGAAAGCGCTGCCTGCGCCGGTACAAAAAGAAATGTGCGTGCACGTACACAGTTGTTTTTTTTCATGTATGTATGGTGTAATATACATTCATTCACAGAATAGATAATAGTACTGACGTGAAAAAAGTAAATTGAGAGGTGAGTTTGATTGATCAATTTTTTTTTTTTGCTACCGAGCTGTTTTGAAAAACCTTTTGACATCGGTTAAGTACACGAAAAAAAATAAAAAAATTGAGCGTCACAACCATATAGGTACATAGTATAGATAGTAAGTAATGATTCCATACCATGTCTTGGTTGACTGGTAAAAGACGCGTTCGACATTAAGTCCGCCGTAAATGTACGTTTATAGTAATCTAGGATGAAAGATCTTGTCATAGGCTACTTTTTGGAATAAATGTAATCTCAAGCGGTCAAATCTGTGATGAAAAGTTAGTATGTTAAAAAAAAAAAAATTAGATAATTTACCGTAAATAGGCAATTCATAATAAGGGTTGATGGCCACTAAAACGATGCCGCAGTACGTGTAGATGGCGTTGCGATCGCAAAATCTGAAAAAAATAACAACAGTAAAAATTTTCTACCGAAAATCTAATAAAATAAATTGTAATAGGTATTTCGTTATTTTGTGAATATCGAGATGTGGGTGTGTGTGCTTACCAAGTTGCGTCCCTAGCTTACACTACGGATAGGGTACGCTGTAAGACATGGTCTTATATTTGGCGTCTATGGTTATTACAATGGAGCGACTGCCGTCTGACCCCTGTAACTCAGTTTTACAGGTAAACGAGACCAACTGGAACACGACCCGAGGTGTGTTAGTGGCCAACACTGTCAGAGTTTTTCAGGCTGCCTAAAGGCAATTTGACACAGCCTCACGACCGCTATCTATCGAGACAGAAATTGCCATTAAATGGCGACCAATCCAATACGGGTCGCGTTTCGCCTTCGCGATTGTCACACATTAAATTATTTTGATACGGTTTTATCGCGTTTATTATTTACTAGCTTTTTCCCGCAGCTCCGCATGAGTCAAAAAGTAGCCTATGTTTGATCCCGGGGCTTCAACTATATTCATACCAAATTTCAACTAAATCCGTTCAGCGGTTTGGCCGTGAAATCGTAACAGACAGACGGAAAGACACAGACTTTCGCATTTATAATATTAGTATGGATTGATTTACGCCTAACGTTTCAAACACTTTACAGCGTTCAGTAGTTATTAGAACGTTAGATGTAAATAATTAAGTTATAAACGCGATAAAATCGTATTAAAATAGTTTAATTTAAGATAATATTATATTGTAATACAAACCTGACTTTGAGGTTATGTAATACTGCCGGCTCGTGTAAATAGGATAGTGACGTGAGGTCATTCTGACCAATCAGCAGCGAGGGGTTCCGTAGGGGCGGCAATTTGTTTTCGTCTGCTATCTATAGAAAAAAAGTTTCGTGTAAGTTACATTGTCAATCGACCATGTACACACTGTCAGAACTACTAGACGGCAGCCGGGACCAACGGCTTGACGTGCCTTGAGAAGCACGGAATAATTTCTATTATTAGACAAACAGGCGATTCAAGCCTGCAATGTCCTAAAAAAAAACTGGAAACAACTAAACAAAGTATGCTTCCCGTGGGAATCGAATCCTCGACTCCCGGGTCGAAGGGCGCCTTATCCACTGGACCACGGAGGCAGGCCAAAAACGTATTGCAGAATACGTATTAAAGATATTCCTCTTAGAATAATAAATAATTGGTCTCGCGCGGCTCGACTAGATACCGTCGGCGTACTAGACAAATGCGGCAACTAAAACTACGCGAATTCGGCGTACTTGCGGCATACCCGCGTCAGTCACGCCGCAACCGATAAGTGAGTTGGACGTAGAGGTAAATTTAAAATTTTAGTTTAAAAACAGAAGCAAAATGCCAGTTTGCGTATTCAACCTATGTAAGAATAATATAGTAAAAGAAATAACTCTTTCTCGTTTCGTCTTTGCACATTGTCTTACACACACTACAATATAAAGTTGCCGCATTCCGGAAACTGAGTTTCCTTCATAGCTTCTAGTCGAGCGCGCGCGAGACCAATTATTAATCTATGGGATTCCTCATACCAAAACACTTTTGAAGTAGGTATCATTATTCAGGCAACGCGCATTTTTCTACAAGGAGTGCTATTTTTGAGAAGTATGACTCACAGATTATGTCGAATGAAAATCATTGGATATCGAACGAAAATGAAGTCACCGATTTTGCGCGACTGTAGGCAATATGTTTAGGCTATAAATAGTGTAATATAATCACCATAATCATATTCTTCATTTCGAATATCTTATTAAATTCATTTAATAATAAAAAATATATTCAGCCACATATTATGGCATCTGAAATACGTCATTTTGAAATTTAATGACGTTACGAATCGAGTTGCAAGGAAAAAACACCGTGAAATTTTAGTCGTTTTGAACCCGTTGTCCTGTGATTCTTTTCATTTAACTGAACAACTTTCCCCAAGATACATGGGTCGAAATATGGAGTACATTTTTGGACCTCCCATACAAAATGTCTCATCACGTGACCTAACTTACTATGGGAAGTCCAAATTTGTTTTTCATGTTTCGAGCTATGTTCCTTGGCGAAATTTGATTGAAACATGATTGGAGTCACTGGACATTGGGTCCAAAACGACTAAAATTTCACGGTGTATGTCGAATGACCTTCATTCGATATCGTACAAAATTATTCGACTCGCCGATTTTGCGTGAAAATAGCACTTCTGGATTTTTCCTATACCTATTATTATTTTGGCCTGTTTAGATTGATACCATGGTTTTTTCCTCGTCACATTATGACGGGCCGCAGCGGGGCGGAGCGGGCCGCATCGCAGCCCAAAACGCGTACTTAGCACATTAGTGACGGGACGGGCCGCAGCGCATTGCGCGCACGTGTATTTCAAGTAATTGATAATATCGATCAGGAGTCATCCGAAAGTACACCCAGAAATTATTTTTGTCTGCTAAAAGATCGGGGAAAAGATGATGGTATTCACCGAATACCTTTCACTTGGAACAAAAAGGATGTATCCACTTTTTTTTGCATGTAAAAAAAAGAAAGTTCTTCGTCAGAGCTATCCATGAAGTACGCACGCAACGTCTAGCCGTACACTGTTCTCAAAATCCGTCAATGCGCTGCGGCCCGTCCCGTCACCAATGTGCTAAGTACGCATTTTGGGCTGCGATGCGGCCCGTCATAATGTGCGCGTACCTTTAGACGACACCTATGCGCCACGGGAAGAAAGCGTGTACTTCGTACCGTTGCGCCACGCGAAGGGATTGTAACACAAAACAAAATCTGTAATATCTTTGGAATGGAATGTCCGATTTCATTCATTCAAAGGGTAATTTACAGGTATTAAACCATCCTTGAATATGGAATGATTTATTTGGATAAGGATCAATAGGTACCGAGAAACTTACTAGTGCAAATTTTAACATCAAAAAGTAGTTGTTGTGACGTAACTAAAATAGTTAAACATATGGTAACAAGGACTTTTTTGTAGATCTTTTTAAGATGTACAATACTGCAGTAAATTATTTTGATCTATCTCTATAGCCAGCATTTGCAATGTAAGAGCAAAAAATGTGTCAATTTACGTCATCACATTAAACCTCTAAAATTATCTATGTTCCTCTACTATATTATGCATGTATTATACATATAAACCTTCCTCTTGAAACACTCTATCTATTAAAACAAACCCCATCTAAATCCGATGCGTAGTTTTAAAGATTTAAGCATACATAGGGACAGACAGACAGGAAAGCGACTTTGTTTTATACTACGTATTATTTATTATATTATTGATAATAATGAAAGAACGAGACGAAACATATTTTTTATTTAATTTTGTTAATGTATTTTTGATATGTATTTATTTTGAAATAAAAGTATTTCTACACACAGAAAAAAAAAAAAAAATTGTGTTAACTTGGACTTAATTATTTGTGTTAATTTTTATGAATAACGGGGTAAAACGGGTAAAAGTGCAAACCTTTATTTGCCGAATATCGCCAGACTGGTCCAATTTGACGATAAGCACCCCAGAACGGTAGTCTGCAACCACCGTGGCACTCTCCCATACTGTATCCAGATTCTCCACCCACACCTGGGCATCCTGTGTTAAAAAAAAATAAAAGTCATTATTGTGTAAAAACAAAAAAACATTGACCGATTTGAAAAACCCATAGACTTAGTATTTTAAACAAGACTGAGTACTTCTGCAAATTTGCATAGAGGCAAGACCGAGCCAAGCGAGATAGAAATAGTGGTGGAACCTGTCTCTTTTTTAGCAAATACAAGCTTTATCACGTTGGTACTTGTGCAAAATAGGGTGACCACACTCCGCTGGAAAAAAAGGGGAAAGGTGGTACATGCTTTATGCAGATTTTTTTACAGACACATTAAAATGTTCCGACTGCGGAGGTGCTAACTAACCTCACAAGTTATTGTTCTGGGCAGACTTTACGGAAATTGGAGTCTAGTCGAAAATAACGTTTTGTAGACATGTCCCTCCTATTGGCTCCCTTGGGGAAGACAAGGAAACTTTACTAGTGTCCTTGGCTTCACTAGACAAGCAGTACTAAAGGCTGAACGTAATACGCCAAGTGTTGTCCATTCCAAATTAGGTCGCAACTGCTGTTGCCTAACTCGCGTAATCGTCACCAACAATCACGTCCCGCTAAGCTATCTACTTACGTGCAGTATTTACGAAGTTTAAAATTGTTTCTTGGATTGTCCCAATTAAGAACATTATCATGGTTACCCTATTAAAAAGAGACAGATTCCTCCACTATTTCTATCTTTTTCTGCTTGGGTTTTAGGTCAAAGAGCTCAGTATTGTTAAATATATTAAGTCCATTGAAAAACCCTACAAAAGACAAACTGGCAAGCAATGGTGCAGCATAGGGTGGAGTGGAACAGCATTTTGGGTCGCTAGCCAATGTAGCAATTTGAAAGATATAGATGGACACGCAAAAAGAGGGTGAACTCTCGGGAAAAAGGGTAAAATTTTAATTATATCGAGTAAGTTACATGCTCATTTGTCCCTGTACACCCTAGTGTCAGTTTTTCGGAACCGCCTTTTGGTATCTGATATGGTTCCTTTAATGATCACCAATTGGCAGCTGCATTCCAGCACCATTTGTTACGAAGCACGGAGTCATCATTATTATCAGACAATCAGGTGAATGAAGCCTGCAATGTCCTAACCAAACTGAAAACAAATTAACAAGCATACTGCTTCGTGTGGGAATCGAATCCACAACATTCAGAACCACAGAGGCATTTAAAAGAAGATATTACTTATTTATCTTCTTCAGAGTGTTTTCAATTGCACATACATTTTGCACTTACACACAATCAGCACTTAATTTATGACAGTACCATGGAGTAATTACAAAGAGGAGATGCCCTAATAAGCGTTTTGTAAGAAAGTGTTTGTGAGGCTACACGGGGCGGAAGGCAGACATGCGGGGTGCTTGGTTTCAGCCGTGGCTGTAATTATAGAGCATGAGCAATGACAAGCTCCACCCACTTTTGTTTTAGGCGAGGCGCCAATGATCACTTCACTGCGCCATTTCAAACGGCATCTCCTCTTTGTAATTACTCCATGGTCAGTACATCTTAATTTGGTAGTGTTACAATTCTTGAAATATTTGAGAACCACAACATTTGTTAGTTCAACATTGTTTAAGTAATTGCATAAGTAACTAGCTATTTCCCTCAGCCCTGCCTGCGTAGCCCATATTTGACCCCGGGTCTTCTTTGAAGACCCGGAGTCAAACTAAATTTCATTCAAATCCATTCTGTGGTTTGGCAGTGAAAGCATAACAGACTTTTACACTAATAATCTTAGTATGGATTTATACTAAAACCAGAATCATAGTGTTAGCTGCTCAAGTTTTAATTAGATTGAGAAATAGCGGACAAAAGATAGATATCACCACAACCTTAATTTAAGAAATAAAATCTTATTTCATATTCGTTTAAATTTTATTAATCATCCCAAAGATCCAATCTCAGAATTTGTAAACAACAACAAAATGTATTACTGTTACATAGTTTCAGAATTCATATCAACAATTTTGTATGATTCATAGATAACAGGTGCAAATGAGAATTATTGTATGATCAAGATCTGTGTAATTATTCTGTAAATATTCATGAACAACTGGCAAATGAATTAATTTCAAGCATTATGACATAGATAGTAAAAGTTATGGCATAATCTCGTTCCTGCATTGACCCAATAAAAAAGTTTAGTAATAAATGTTTTCCAGATTTAAAAATTATGACATTTATAGAAATTCTAAAATCAAATTTTAAAAATCAATGTAAAAAAATAATGATCATACGCAGCCACGATACAAATATACCCAAAAAATTACCTTTGTGTATAGCTCTTTCGTTGTCATTTTGATTGTTTTAAAAATTAATTGTATTGATGATCGTATTTAAAATTAAAACTAATTATTATTTCACCACGCGTTCAGATTGTGAATACATTTTAAAAATAAATAAGGTAGGTAGGTACGAAATTCACTAATTTTCTCGTTCTAGTGCGAAACGTCACTGATTTGTTATTGACATTTTGTGCCAGTGTTATCAGTTGTTTTATCATTAATGTAATGCAATTTTAACAACTCTCGATACAAAACTAAGCAAAGTATTCTTGTGTTTAATAATTTCCGCGAGGAAATGCAATTCTAATAAGAAACCAATAAGAACATAAAAACATAACAATGTTGAAATTCAATGAAGGGAAAGTGCTTATCAGAAAATTCCCACGAGTGTTGTCATGTTGAAAAAATTAAAAATGTAGGGCAAATCTCGTTTCGTTCAACGCAACATTTGACTATCTAATACATAATTTCATTTTATATGAAAGGTCTTAGAAAGGAGATGGAAAAGAGAAAATATAGAGAAAATAAATACAGTTGCCACTCTACTTTTACAATTTTTATTATTTATACAATACCAGCCTTATTATTTTTTTACATTTTTCCATTGCCAAATTTTATGTCAAGCTAAAATACTAAAGGTGTTGCAAGGTTTTCATCCAAATTTCTCCTTTAAATCCAATTCTACCAATTTCTCCCAGCTATTTACTTATTTTCTTGAGATGGAAACCAGGCCTGGCAGGCTTCTGTTGCTATTTCACATAAAGCGGTAAAAGTTTTACCTCTGGATTCATATTCTGTAAACAAAAAGAATGTACTGTAATATACGAAGTATTAACGAATAAAAAAATTATTTCATGACTTACAAAATAAACTGACGAAAAAACTTCTTAGTTAAATTTCAAGCATAATTTATTTCTCAAAGACGTAACCAGAATGGTAGCGTAGAGTAGAATAGTTTATTAGCGAAAAGATAATGGCAATTATGACTTGAGACATTAGAAAAGTATAAGTGCTTGTGGTGTAGTGGAGAGTGGAGACTGAGGACCGGAAAAAAGGTAATCTATTTTTTTACTAGATCGACAGATGACCTGCTGATGATGAATCTGGATGTGGAAAGCATAAGACCCAAAACTCTGAATTGAGGAGAAGAAGGAGAACTTGTGTACGCCGGAGATTGCTCATGAAGGTAGTTCAAAAAGGCCTTGAAGCGGTCAGATTGGAAATCTGGTTTTTTTGTGACTAAGAATAATGATGATAAGTTCTTCAAATCTATGTTAACGATATATCTGACAATTTAAACTAATAGGTACATGTTTCAACGTCTAGTTGAATACCCACCAGAAGGCCCTCTTTTCCCGAACATGATGCCGTTCATTGGCGCATTCTTGTAGTTAGCTTCGCTGATCTGCGCAAGCGATAGAAGCAGAGCAAGCACGCAGAATGCAATTGTAAATCTCATTATTATTCCAGACATCTGAAACAGTGAAAAAAATCGTCAACATAACCAATCAGTTACCTATACATAAAAAATAATTAGTAGATACTGACGTTTATGTACTACTAAAAATTTGACAGCCTAGTCACAGTATCAAGCAAAGGGAAGTGTGCGTGATCAAGCCCTGATATAGATAAGTCTGGATTGGATTGAACTTGAGTGGATTTGGCATGTCTATCTCGAGATTTTCTCGATATACTTATGTCTTTCATATTCTTCTGTCTGATGTTCTATCTTACGAGCCACATGAAGTTTAACTGAGTATTCAAAAATAAAAAGAGTGGAATAGAATAGATAAAGATCGTAATTATCTAATTCATGGACGAAACCCATACATAAATATATAAATAATAATAATAAATAAAGGAAAAACAAGAGAACTCCTTTTTCGACTTCTTTTAAGTGCAATGAAGTTTTAATAAATAAAATAAAATACCGCAGCCCAAATCGGGAGCAAGAGCTAGTTTCAATTTTAAATAGAAGTTGAAAAGTGTAAAAATTACCTTGTTTTTGAGTGAGCTTTGTTGCTGGCAACACCGTCGGATGTGAACTGTCAACTGAAGCTGAAAGGCGCTATCCCGCCATTTTATACAGCGGGAAAATGGGACATAGTTGCGGCTGTCCACTCAATTATTGGATTACTGGATATTGACCACATATTGACGAAGTTAGAGCCTTAGAGCGATTTCGCAAGGGATTAATAACTTTGTTAGTGCATAAGATTAACTGTGTGTACAAAGGAACGAAGAATATTGTACAATACTACTATAATATTATGTATATATGTTTGAGTATCAATTATAATAGACGAAATCACATACCTACTTACTTCAAACTTTACCAAAATCCTTATCTATCCTATCAAACTATATTTTACCATCATCAATTCTTACGAGCGTGTTTTGTTTCCTAGTTACTTGCTTACGCCTTGCGCCTAAGCGTGGCTTACGCCTAGAGCACGCTTTAATCAAAGAATTCGGGGATATGTGGCTACTAGTCATCTTAGCGCCATCCCGATTGCTTTCCTACTTTTCCTCACTTTAACAGATTTTCAGGCTGCCTAAAGGCATTTGAGCATTGAGAAAGGAACGTGTTACTTCGGTGTTCGGTTTCGATAATTTTTCATTTGAGCAACAGCGGGATATGTTCAGATCTTCATATACAGAACAGATAAATAATGCTCTTTTTGTGCCTTCCGCAGGTAGGTATATACTTTAGCAGGACTAGGGCAAATAGGGCTCCAGCTCAAGATAGGAAATGCCACTAAAGTCTAAATGGAACTTCGCAGATCTTTGTAAACACCCCGCTAGGTTAGAACACCAGATTTTTCACAAATTCATCGATTGGAATATCCTTCAGGATTTTTATCACATTCTCATCAGTTAGGCCGTATGCATTGCTATTAATAATTGGTCTCGCGGTCGTATCATCGCGGAGACCAATAATTAATCTAAGGCCGTACGCCTGTTGGCTTAAAGAAGTAAAGAGTATAAAATATTTTTGCTCCACCAATCCTTTAGGGATCAAAATGCAACTACTAATCAATTTACTGTCCAATATGCTGTCATCACAGAATAAGGGGAATAATAATTTTATTATCTGGTTGTACATAGGGATGAACTAATTTTCTTGGTATAAAACCCATTGGTCTAGTCGACAGTGCATCAGTTCCTTACAAACCGTTGTCGAGACTTGACTGAAAGTAATTAAGTCTTCATTGCTGTGTTAAAAGAAGGTACTTACTCATTTACATGTATCATAGATAAAAAAACATCAGATAACTTAAATTAAGTACTACCTAATATTTTAAGTAGAGGCCAATGACGTTCCTTTCTCAATGGTTATAGTTTGGAGATACGGCGGGAGCGATGGTGTTATGCTCGATCGCCGCAAAGGGAATTACTTCCCGCCAGGCATGCCTGGGGAACCGCGGCTCCGACGGTATTCTGTCGGAGGTTGTATAATATTGCTCCAATCCTAAGAAACTTCAATTGCGCGATTTAGTCTTTCCATGCTGATTGGACGACTTGTTTGGAAATTTCAATTTTTCTATTGCATCGTATTGTAACTATTTTTACCAATGTTTCATTTATCTCTCTCGGAATAAAAATATCAACTATAACTTCATACTTATTTTTAAATGATTCAGGCGTTACCTACTTTGCGGAAATCAAACTACTGCTGGTTGGCACCTTTTTACTAATTCGAAACATGCCCGCCACCATTAGCTTACACACAATCCATGAAAGTTTCACATCTAGCGAAGGGGCCGATATTCGCGTCTTTAAAAAAGTACAACTCAAGGTTTCTCGAAAAATACATGGCGACTACAGAATTTTTTTTTCGGAAATCTCGCATTCGAATTAAGAACTAAAGGCGCGAGTATCAGCTTCCAGAATCCAGAATATTTACTATGGAAGTAATACGTATTTTTTTATTTTTATTTCAGCTATATCCAAAATGCGTGCCACATTCATCTTCCTCGTGGTCGTGGCTGTCTTGTGCCTCTGTCAAACTATCGAGGCAAACTACAAGAAAGTACCCTTCAACGGATCCATTTTCGGAAAGAGGGGGGTTGTCGGTAAGTCGAAATTTCGCGAATTAAAGTATTTTTAGCAAATTTCCACTTATTGGCCTACATTTTCAAAGAACGGCCAAAATCATTTATCAGCCTCAAAAATCTTACACCTGGGCATACGCCGGACATTCCATACAACAGCGGTGAGCCCAATACCTATTACTAATACTACGATTCGGTTGCGTACGCGCGCGCGTCAATCCGTATGTTAGTCGTAGGGTTAGTTATTTACCGTATCTACGTCATAGCCGTCGCAGCGGCAGCGCGGCAAAAGCGACATCCTTGCATTATTATTTTTTACCCTAAGTCTGTGCGACTCGGTGAGGTATGTATTTCGGGTGGGAGGGTTTGAGTGTCCATTTTGTACGTTAGTAATTCTTTGACCTTGTGTACAAATCAATTGTTCTTGCTACAAAAACAATAATTCGTTTCAGAATACGACACAACTGGAAGAGCACTTTCGGCGTTATGCGAAATTGCCGCTGAAACTTGTCAGGCGTGGTACCAAACTCTAGAAAACAAATGAAGGGGCGTTGAAAATGAATGAAATTTATACTGAATTATTTAGATAGCTTCTATGATATTGAAATATATGTAATAGAATGAACGAAGCTTCTTTCAACTAGATCTGTCAACACTTACGCCCCGCAGTAGGCTTATCATCACCTCTTAATTCTATCCTAATGCGAGGGAGCAAGCGAGATGTCGCCTTACACTCCGTATAGCACCATCTCGCTTTCTCACTCGCATTTGGAAGGAAATAAGAGATGATAGTTAACTCCCAGGTATCTAGGGTTACCATCAAAATTAATTAACAGCTGACTTTATATACCTAATTAAAACTATATTTAACCAACCTATCTATTTAGGTATGCCAGTAGGTACTTGGCTAAGTGATCAAATTATATACGACCGATTTTGATTTATTATTGTGTAAATAACAGCTTAATTTGAGCGATAAATAAAGCATGTAACTAATTTATATTTATACGTTGATAAAATCAAATACTTACATGTATTCATTATGACAAACCTATTTTAATTTTCAAACAAAATATGGTTTTAATTTAAGACTGAAGTTAATAAACGTATTGCCTGTTTTATTATTTTCTTGTTTATTTTTGATTAATTCTACAAACCCCTTAATTATATTTCTTCGCTTGCTACATTATCAAAAACGAAATAATGACACTGATCCCCATATTCTACAACTTTTCCTCAAACTCGACTTAACCTTTTTTTTTTTTTTTTTTCGTGTGGAAAAGGCCTTCGCCTACCACCCAGCCAATGAACGGGAAGCTGGGTGGTTATGTGGGACTTGGACCCACTAAAAACCACACGGTGTCAATCGCCTACCGCGTATTGCCGGAACCGTGTGCTTTCTTATGCTCCACAGCACCGGCGCGGCGGCCGCTACCACGGCGGCCTCGGCTCGGGCACTCTTCGGAGTGGCCTGCGGGTGCCCGTCGGGCCTCCTCTTCCCGCGAGGGTAAAGGCGCGCTTGACACGGACGCGCCTTTCAACCCAAGGCTTTTGGTCGGGCAACGGAATCCCATTTGTTCCGGTGCCCGGCCAACCTCACTGTGTGGGAAACTCGACTTAACCTTACTTTAACTCATTGGTATGATTATTCGACACTAGCTTCCTCGACTTAGAAGATTCCTCATTGGAGGTGAGTATCGAACTGTCAAATATAAGGTTGGTCGAGAGGTACATGAGAAGAGAGAGTACCATGAGGCGGCCTCGAAAGTGGTTAAATATAACACTTTTTTGCCACTTTTTGCCGAGTAAACTAGGCACTTACTTTTTATATTTTTAACTCTATTCTTTTGTATTTTTCAATTTTTGTACTTTGGGTTGTTATTATAACCTGTGTCGTTCCTTGTTGGAGTTTGCTTGAGCAACCAATTAGGAATGTCCTTTTCAAGGAAAGTTCGAGGACTTAATTATGGCGTCCTCCAATGAGTTTGAGTGAAGGACGTTCTTAAGGTTATGTTTAAGTATACTGATATGAGTTTCTGCTGGGTTCCAAATCCTTGATGGAAGATCTTAGTTGTAATCGGGAAGAGGATAACGCGCACAAAATATCTTTATTGGCCACATACTTTCTGTGTATGGACAAATATAATGGGGAAAATCTTTACCAAATAATGGTAAAGCTCATATGGAGCAAATGCAAACATATTGCTAGGCAATCTCTTTCAGTCAACCCTTGCGTGGTTAAAGAGAAACAGTTTACCGACACTATCCTATATTATTTAAATGGTAAGTACAAATAAGTACCTACATTATTATCCATATGTACACAGTCCCTTATGCCCTGAAGCAATTAACGAGTTTCCGAAGAGTGTGTGGTCTGGAGTGCTATTTTTGAAAAGTGTGACATATATGTCGAATGGAAATCGTTCGATATCGAACAAAAATTATTCGACTCGCCTATTTTACGTGAGTCACACTTTTCAAAAATAGCACTCCTGTGGTTGGTGGGTCACATCATTTAAAGTTTATGTCAACAACTAATAGGTCTTGCGGTGATTGCAGTAATGCTATATCGTCTAAGTATAATCCCTCTTTTAGTGATAAAACGAATCTAACGGTCACTTATGTGTATTAAAGTAGACTTAGCTCATGTTAACCATTTTAGAATTATTTTCACCAACTTTATCATTACAACAGATGTATTCAAAACTATTGATTTCATAATCGGTTTATTAACATTACATCGTCATCGTTCGTTTCAGCCGCAATCAGTCCACTGCTGGACTTAGGCCTCCCCCAAATTGAGGGGTTGTTGCCATACTCGCCATGCTTGGCAGGCGGGTTGAGGAGCGTAGTTTCAACGGCTTATTGTACTTCCGACGCTGCTGCTCATCGGAAGTATTCTTAAGCTAGGGAAGGGTGGGATGTGGTTGGGTTTGGGGAAAGGATGAGGTACTAGGATGCTACTGACTCGGATAGACATGGGTTGACTCAGTAGCAGCTCGGGTATGTCGGGCTTGCGTACCCGTGTGTTATGTATCCAAGCCATCGGACAGATGCTTGGAAACAACACCCCTGACTTAACATTTATGAGGAGTTAAAAGTGCAACGTGTTAATCAGTGATTAAATTGCCGATTTAGATTTAACAGACGTTAAAAATTCAAACATACGTTGCTTAGTAAACGTAGTATGATGATAATCATGATCATTCTTTGAAATCGTAGTAAGATTTAATTCGTTGGTCGAATACTTTAGAATGTATGGAAATCCACAGAGGCAGAGGGTCAATCAATCATGATTTGCATGAAACGAAACGCTAATGACGTAAATAAGTTAGTCTGTTTCACTTGCTGGATAGCATTAATTTGCGAACTGTCAAAATGGTCAAAAGAAACGTTCTAATTGGCCGACTGAAAATATCTTCGTTTTTAGCCAATGAAAAACGCTGATCGCTTGACGTGACATTGTTTACCTTGAAAAGTTATAAACGAAAACACACTCTAATGGCTGCTTTCTTTCGCTGTGTGATAAAACGTGTTGGAAATTAAATTTACAACGATATTTACGTGTTTATAAACATTTTACAAGAGTTGATCCGTCCATCCGAATTGTGTGTGTGTATTCAGCGAGTAAATTTACTCAATCAAATTGCGAAGAAAGTGTAAAAATACTGAGTCCACAGTAAGGTAATTTTCATATCATTTTTACATATTTCCATGCATATTTTAACGGTGCCAATGATTAATGCGTAAAATTTCACATTCTATTCATGGCAGTGTGTAATTAATTGCGTCTTTGTTTTTAAAAATTGTGTTTTTCCGACAATGTTAAGTGGTGTAGATATTTAATCACCTGTTATATTTCCAAACATGAATTGAGTTTTAATTTTTGTATTTTACAAATCAAAAACAGTTTTAATGCGTAATAAGTACATATAAGTAAAAACACATATCATAATAAGAGTCATCATATCATATTATGAGTCTAATTGGATTCTTATCACATTTAAAACTTAAGTATAAACATTGATATTGAATCGCCACTCTATGCATTTATTATAACATAAATAAATAAAATTAAAAGAAAAAGTCTTTATTGCTGTTTTGCATCATTAAACATTACAGTTATTTCCTATCATCACTAGTTGCTGAAAGAGCTTGTCCTCCAACATAGGCCTACTCCAATGCTTTCCATGCTTCACAGTCTTTCGCCACTCTGATCCATGATCGTCTTGCAGTTCTTTTAATATCGTCCTCCCAGCGTATACTCTGTCGGCCCTGACTCCTTTTCCCTTCTCTTGGGTACCATTCAGTTACAAATTTAGTCCATTTCTCTCTCTTTTCTCTTAACATATGACCACCCCATTTCCATTTCAAGGTCTTGTATGTCTTTTTCGCGTCTCTTTATTTAGTTATTCCCTTAATATGGTTTAATCTGACTTTATCTTTTCTCAACATAAATGTACCTAACTATAATATGTGATTTTTATATTAACTACTAACTATATATTTCTTATAAGTCTTCTCCAAACCAAAACAATTTTTGTTAAAAACTTAATTTTGTTAAAATTCTGTGTCTAATTACAAAAACGCCTAAAATTGATGCAAAAGTTTTTTTAAATACCTAATGTGTTTTTTTGTGTTAAAAGTGCTTAAATCAACAGTGTGTGAATGAAATAGTGGAATCATTTGTCTCTTTTCAGCATGGGATGTCAAGATTGCAGAAACAGATTTTAAATAAAGAATGGCAGAACCTCCGTTGAAAAAAGTAAAAACGGAATCTGTTTTGGAGGTTATAGAAGATATCATAATATTTTTAACGGAATCGACAAATAATTTGAAAGCTGTCCTTAGTGTTGATTTGTATAATGCAGTTCCTAAAATAAAGATATATGCTGGGCAAATAAAACAACCCAAGGAATTATCAAAAGCAGTTTTAATTTTGAATGAAAAGCTACCTTTGAAAACATTACCTCATTTGAAAAGAGTGAGAAAAAAAGATGTTTTACTATGCTTCTCATCTGAGCTAAATGGTTCAACAACAATTAAAGAATTCATAGACAATGTCATTCCGGAATTAAGTTCAAGTTTTGAATATTTTAAAGAAATTGACGTGCCAGCTGTGGCTCCGAAATTAAAAAGACAATGTATAGAGGCAAACAGGTTGTGGTCATGTAATTTTCATCCAAATTCATATTTGGAACAACTGGCCAGTGACAATTTTTTCAATGACCAAGAATTGACAAAGCATAAAATATGCATGAGAATAGCATTTGAAACAGCTAGGATGTATTTGCAGTGTGATTCTGCTTCAACCATAGACAATATTCAGGATTTAAATGCCTGTGTGGTTTATGATCCGTCTATACATTCTGTAGTAGCAATATCTTTTGACAATCGTCAAAATCATCCAATCCAGCATAGTGCTATGATTGCCATAGACAATGTAGCCAAAACCCAACATGGCGGAGCGTGGACCACAGATAGCAAAGGAAATATACGATTAAGCGGTATAGACCAGGAGCTGTTACCTTTTTTGAAAGAAAAATTTGGTAAATTAATGAATTTTGGAGCGAAGATGTTTCGGTCTAAAACGGAAAATGAAAATGATACATCGGGACCATATTTGTGTACAGGATATTATATTTATATGATCCAAGAGCCATGTTTGATGTGTGCAATGGCTCTAGTGCATGCGAGAGTGAAAAGGGTATTTTTCTGCTTAGAAAATCCTACTTTCGGAGCTCTGAAGTCTCAAACAGAATTGCAGTCCGTTCCATTTTTGAATCATCATTTCGAAGTTTTTACTGGTTTTTATAATTAACACACACATATTTTTTATTTCTTTTTTTAAAGATTTGTGTTATTTAACCTCAAAATGAAATACGTAATAGTAAAATTTATTGAATAAAACTCTTGAAATCATTATGTCATTGTGATATAAGCATATTTTTATAAATACAATGTGTTTGAAATACTGTCTAGACTGATTGATACTTCTATCCCTCATGAAATCATATCTTAGATAAATAAGTACTTGAATAGTTAATAACCTATGTGTAGAATTCTATATTCTTGTTTCTTCGTGTATTGTTGGTTTCTGTGGTACGCCTTTGAAAAAGTTTGAAAAACCATCTTAAGGCGCATGAACGCAAAACCGGCTAGGACCAGTCAGTAGTCGCCATGGCCGACATCAGTGTCATAGGTTCATCACCATCATTACGAATATGTATGCCGTGTTCGGCTTCCGACCTACTCTAATTATCCAGCGAACCGGACTCGCGCTTGACTATTATTATTTTTAAATTTTGCTCAAATGATGACGTCACTCTCATTCACGATACTGCTAGGTCTAATGTACCCTTGACCTTCAGTCTGTGGGAATTCGATCACAAGTATCACAACTAGCAAATTAAAGAGGATTGGTGGAATAATGATGAGATTAGCCGCACAAGCCCTGATTGTGAACTTACAATAGCTTATATTTTTTAAAGTTAGAGTAGGGTTGTAACTTTTGAATTTTCCTTGGCAAAAAAGAAACAAGTCTACCATAGTTACACAGTTCATGCTTTTGGCCTTTTTTCTCCAGTCCAGGACATAAATTTTCTCCATTGTTCTTATTTATTTTAGTATTCCAGCTGCTATTTCAGCCATGGAGTAATTACAAAGAGGAGATGCCGTTTGAAATGGCGCAGTGATGTGATCATTGGCGCCTCGCAGACACAAAAGTGGGCGGAGCTTGTCATTGCTCGTGCTCCATGATTGGCCATCAACGGCCGAAACTAAGCACCCCTGCACGTCTGCCTTCCGCCCCGTGTAGCCTCACAAACGCTTTCTTACAAAACGCTTATTACGGCATCTCCATTTTGTAATTACTCCATGATTTCAGCTTATGGCTAATAGCCCAGGGTACTTTGTAATCATGACTGACATGACAAACTCAAGCAAGTGACTTGAAAAGATACGAAAGATGAAAAATGTTGAATTGTGTTTATTTGGTTGACATCATCGTATACTCTCATTTTTCCAGAAATTTTGGTTTTACAAAGTACTGTTCTGTTAAAAAGAATTTGACTAGCCCTAACCCTATTAGGTAGATCCTAAGGTACTTTAGGCTGTTAAATAAAAGTGCACGGTACAAATAAATTTCATACATATATTCGAGATCTATGGATTCTTGGGTTCCCACCCAAGAATCCAATTGATAGCTAGTACCATGGAGCAATTACAAAGAGGAGATGCCGTAATAAGCGTTTTGTAAGAAAGTATTTGTACAGCTACACGGGGCGAAAGGCAGACGTGCGACATGCTTGGTTTCGGCCGTGGCTCCAACCATGGAGCACGAGCAATGACAAGCTCCGTCCACTTACAGAATTATTAAAATAAGTTCAGAAATAACGAGTTATGAGGTAACAAACATTAAAAAAAACATTCACTCAAATGGAGAACCTCATTTTTGAATGCTGGAAATCAGTTGAAAATATGTAATTGGTATACCATGAGTTATTTTCATTAGTACCACGAAAATAAGTTATTTCTCCCAATAGTAGAGTTATCAATGAATGTAACCCTAATAGCATTCAACCGCGCGTGTATAGTACAAATGGTACAATGGTGCCATTAATAAAGGTTAGTATAGAATGCAGACAGGCGCTCTGATGGATGCGCAAATATCTGATAATTTTGGAGGCGGCATACTGGAGCCTATTTTTTAGAAGTATAGTCTATACATATATCAGTGACTGTATGTAGTTAAAATTGTATTGTACTTATGAAATGCAATAAACAATTTGAATTAGACCGTTTCACGTTAAAAGAGCGACGGCTATTAGTGGAACTACATATTTTTCAAGGAAAAATTTCGCTGGATGAAGACACTAGCGACACTCCCAGCGTTCTTTTTACATGACGCGATCTATATGACTCACGCAAAATCACTAAAATGGCATTAGTGTCCTATACAATGAGATTTTATTTTCTATGTCTTTGTGAAGCGCCCCTGACGGATAGTGAGTCAACTAATAAATTCCATACAAAATCATAAAGCAGACGCAGTCACTAGCGTCGGCGTTAGTAAAAATCTACCAGTCACACCCAGTGACGTGCATAGAAATCTTTCATAGGGTAGGCAAAACAATTCCTTATACTTAATTTTTACTTTCTTTAGATACATAATACCTATAATAATATTGTTTATGAATGTACATTAATAAAAAATTACTCATTTTTTTGGATAAAAAAAAGAATATCAGTATCACTGCACCAGGGTAGACAATGTCTGTAAGATCTGATAGATTTAATTAATATTTTTATAAGAATCTGTAAAGAATCTTAACGTTGTTTGTGCCATTTTTGGGGCAACACTAATAAATTAAAAAAAAGGAGGACTTGACAGTTGACAGATGTCGAGAATGAGCCGGTTGGATTGATTTGAAAAATGAAAAAAAGGAAAAATAATAAAAGTTGGAAAGTGAATAAGTTATGAGAAAAAGATGAGTAAACAGAAATACAAGTTTACAAGAGATTATTAGCAGTTTTATTCGACTATCCTAACAAGTCGGAAGTGGAAAGAACACGTACGTATCGCCATTTTATATCTTGTTTAGTTTTGTTAATTTTGGCAAGATTTGTAGTTTATGCATAAATACTAGGATAACAAATAATCAGTTTATGCACTACATTAACTAGTAATGCTTGATATTCTATATTTTGACTTCAAATATTCAAGAGTTACCTACCTATCAGTTAACAGAGAACACCCCCCCTTTCATGAAAGTAATGGGATATTTTATTAATGCTTTGCTTTGTTTATTGTCGAGGAACAATGCCAGAAGAGTCAACATGACATTGAGCTGCAGAAGGAAAGTGGCTCGGAGCTGATGTGGCACTCAAATACAAGATGGGACCTCAGCAGCGAGGTGTCACTGGAAGTTTCTGAGCTGTGTGGTTGCTGAGAACCTGCCGGCTGCGACTGCAAGCAGCCTGAGCTGTATAGTTGCTGAGAAGATGCCGTTGGATCTGCCTTGCGGCCGGGAGCCTCTGCTATGTGTCCAAGTGGATCAGCATTGCGGCCGGGAGCCTCTGCTATGTGTCCAAGTGGATCAGCATTGCGGCCGGGAGCCTCTGCTATGTGGTCAAGTGGATCAGCATTGCAGCCGGGAGCCTTTGCGATGTGGCCGAGTGGATATGTGCAGCCGGGAGCCGATATGTGCAGCCGGGAGCCGATATGTGCGGCCGGGGGCCTTTACGATGTGGCCGATTGGACCAGTTTCCGTGCTGCTCCAGGAAGCCAGCTATGGGTTGGCTTTGAGCGGCTGTGGGAAGGATCAATGGAGCATCAATCACTCATCCGGGTGTTGTTCAAGGTCATGTAGTCAATTGTTTCTTTTTTATATTATTGAGATAAAACATTTGTTTAAAACAACAATTTGTGTAGTTATGGACACATTAATAGCTATAAAAAGATTTCTCAAGTTGACAGATTTAGAATTAAATAGCCATAAAGTTTTCCAGCCAGCTATATTGTATGTACATGTATGTGGAATAATTATTTTGGGAACTAAGTTACAACATAACAAAAGGGGAAGATCAGAGTCGGAATGGTTGTTTTTGCAAAAATATGTGTACAAAAGGTGTTACAAAATTATTCATCCAGTAGGTATATTCTGTTGGGTAGCTGTACAAATTTAATTACAATAAACTTGTCGGAACAATATGGTATCCTACACATTCACTGTTACTCGTATATATGCACAATGAGGATCCACATGGTATAATATGTAAGTGTACTATGGCTCATAAAGTACCTATCTTGAATCCGACCGATGTGTGATGGTTGGTCGACAGACATATTACAGCATCATTTATTAGTTTGGATTAAAGAAATTATAGTTACTGAACAAATCATTTAGATCATTGTGCTTTCATTTCTCTGTCTTAGTACAACAGAGAATGTGAGTCGGAGGATGACCACTTGGTAGACTTGGCCAAGTAAGCACTGGTCTAAATCAAGTATGGATCTTTAAAATGTCTTAGGAATAAGATATATTAACATTTATTAGCATGCTTTAAGGGACTGTTTATAGCAATGTTATTAATGGAATGGTGTTTATATATGAGAAGTTAATTATGTGCTTAGACTGTTTAAATAATAGTGGTTCATTCCCGACTCAGTTTTGTGTTAAATGGAGTATGTGTTTACATGCGATATACACATAGTTTGAGAAGTATGTAGAGAATTTTAATACATATTATGTCACATAGCCGCTGACAAACATATGAACTGGATCTTTTAGTTATCGGGAGACATTTCTTGCATTTTTCGGGTTTACTAACTCAAATCCAGTGGGTTACATGGTCAATCGACTCTATACCAGGTTGGGCTTAGAATCATGAAGACTAATGAAGCTGGTCCTATTGGTTGGTTGTAGTAGTAACATAAAAATACACATTTTATATTCGAAATTTACAGACTAAAAATGGAAACATAGCTTACAAAAATTGTTGTATTATTACCACAAATAAAATCGATTTTACTGTTGTTGTAAATGGAGTTATGGTGTATGTATACATTGCTGGGCCTTTAGTGATGGCAGCTAATAGAAGGAACAGGGGAGTAGGTAAATGAATTGTTGCAATGATGTTAAGTTGAAAAATAATATATATAATGAGAATCATCTTGTCGATTTTGTGTGTCATACTTTTCAATGATAGCACTCCAGGTCAAAGCGATGATCGCCGCTCAGAAATAAGACATTACCGCTTCATAGTGTTCATGTTAGAGAGAGCAAAATCTTAACAGATTCATTCATTAACTGAGGCAACTAACATTATGCCACTGAATGGTGAGAAGAAAACAAAAGGGGCATTTGCACTTCTATGCCAAACAGCACCAGGTTGCTGGGGTGAAATATATAGTTTGTTGATAAAAGTTTAGAGTAAAAGGGTACAATTATTACTTGGTTACAGTAAGGTGTATAAATAGTAGAACCAATTGTTACTCAGTAATAACAGTTTATTCGCTGTAGACACTCCTGATTTATTGACTTAAGAATCTGTCATTACATAGACTTGTATCTCCTGTTGTGGGTACAGAATACTTAGGTAAATTTGAATAAATATAGACTTGATAATTCCTTAAAATATTGCAATAACAAGTTTAATACAATTTTGCTTAGATTAGGGCTTAGAAGATCTAAAATGTGATTTGTTTATGTACCAAACTTGAAGGTAAAGATTAGTTTTACATTCTTATTTATCTTCATTGTGTTCTGATAAACTCCGCATGGCAAAACTAGAAATATGTTATCCGAATTAATTATTGACACCAGAGTCTAATCATTCAATAGTGAACAATTTTAGACAGTTATTCTAGCATTTAATGCAAGACTATTGTAAAGAACAGAATAGGTATTAAATAAATTGATTATAAGTTGTGGCCAAATTAAGTATTTTAATAGCTTTTCAAATTGCTAATAATACATTTATTCTTTGTATAATTTGGTTGGGCATGAATCATGTTTAAGATTTGTCACATAAATCATGATGACGTGTATTTGTATGCTACGGGGCAAACATAGCCTCAAGTTGAGTTTAAAATCCTCACAAAATTAATTGGACAAAAGATATGGAAAAGTATGTGGTAACAGGTTGATTTCCAGTTCGTTCCCTTAATGATTTTATTTATCATATATTTATGCTCATGATGACAGAGATATTCTGAGACAAGACTGAACATTTAAAGCTACTTAGATTACCTTTTAAACTCAGCTAGTTTTTGAGTAGTTCATATTAATTTGTACAATAATTTTCTTGTTGATAAAGACACTTTTAAAAGTTATTGTTATTTATGGGAGTTAGTGATGATAATAAGAAATATTTGATGATTTAAGGCGGATAGATGAAGTTGAAGTTATTGGTATTACAATAACGATTAAAATAGGGAAATAAATAGTTACAACAAATATGATTAAGTATGTCTTTTAACACTGTCAGACTTTTACCAGGTTAAGTAAAGAAATATATAAGCAGAAGATCAGTGGAATGAAAGCCTCCAGGGAATGAGTTTAAGTTTTATTTATATGTTAGTTAAATAAATAAATCTTTATTCAAAGTTCATAAATAGTAATTCTTCCATTGTAGACCTAATGTATTGGGTGATTACAATAAATGTTGTTGAGCTAGGATGTAAAACAACTTGTGCTTCATATATTGTATAACTAGTCTAAAATAGGATACAATAAACCATGCCAAGAAGGAAATAATGATATATGGAAAATGTTAAACAAAATAAACAGAAAGGAGTTGAAACTATAGAAAATTCTTCTGTGATAATAATGTTATGTATTTTAAAGAAGTTCAATGAAAGTTGTTCATCATAATGATCAGTTTAAGTTGATGCCATGTTAAGCTATAAAAAAAAAGTTAATACTACGTTTACGGATATGATGACCCTCATAGGTTAGCTCTGAATGCAGATTTAGGTTTTAGATGTAAATCAGGATTGAATTTGTGATTGACTAGGAACCAATTGAATGAAAAGGGGATAAAAGATTAAAGGGGTAGTTACTCTTTAAATATCTATGATAAATCAGAATCTCTTAATTTTGGTTTCGATGGAGCAAATGTATATTATTACTGCAAGAAGTTGTTGTTGTTTCAGGCCAAGCACGGGACATCGTGAGCGAGCGAGTTCGTTGCTTGGTCAAGAGAGTTAAAAGCAAGATAGCGCGGGATTCCGTTAGCGGGCGGACCGTGACCAAGATTCGACCTGTAAAAGAAGGCAGGCTAAAGTTTTTAAGGTAACTTCGTGAGCGAGCGAAGCCGTAATAAGAATTAGTTCAGTAAGAGAATAGAAAGAGTTGATCAGAGGATGCAGGTTTCTTCTTGACGATTAATAGATGTAACTTCCTGGTTTTGTCTCATATTGGCTACAAATGTGGACACGGTATATGTTGATGACTTATATTTTGGATGACTACGCGATTGACATACAAATGCTGTGCGATATAACAAACGAAATTAATAGAAAATTGGAATGTGTTTATGAACAAATTAGTCGATGACCTCAAGTTTTATGGTCCTTGTTAGAGTGTATAGTTAGTTACTGAATGAAAATGAAAATGTAAGATTGTGGGAAGTCCACTATAATAGATAGATAGTTATATATGGCTTGAGTTAGTACTTAAGTTAATAATAAGGATGGCGTTGGTGATAAATATAAGGTGTGAGATTTGAGAGAATAAATACCTACAGTAAAAAGCAAATGTGATACAGCAATATTGAAAGATAGAATCAAGTATTTTATTTTTAAAAGTAAAATGGATTGTCTGTTGTTTTAGATTAGAACATTTGATGATGTTAGAAATATGAGTTACAACATTATGTGGGGTGCAAAATGTAGTTTGATTAAGTCACAATCACAACTAGTTAATTTTACAAATTAAGGAAGAAGTTTTGTTAATATAACAAATTGGTGTCGTTTTGTATTGAGGATAGGTGAGACAATGATGGATCTCTATCGAAAAGTGTACAGCTCTAGAATTTATGACCATATGAAGATGATAATGATAATAATTTTCTTTGTCAATTATTAAATCTTGCTTGTTTAAAGAGTGCCTAGAAAATCTTAGTTTTCAAATACAAAATGTTGTCACAATATTTCTATACTGATTTTAGCTTAATGTTTAACTTTGCTGTATTTAACAAGTATTTCGTATAATCCATTGTGACCTGATTGTTTAAAAGATGTTATTATCGTTAATATGTAAAGTAAAAGGTAATTTCGGTAAATAAACCAACTAGTTGCATGAGAAAATAATATTAAATGAAACTATGTTTATCATGCCATATATTTGAAAGCAATTTAATTGTTGTTTAATGATGAGTAGATTCAATTTGCGACATTTTAATGAAGATTGAGATGTGGAGCGATTTGAGAATTATGTAAATGTCTATTTTGGTTATGAAATGATGTAGGTAAATTGAACTAATAGTATTGACAGTAATTCAGATGTTATTGTTATTGAATATCTGGAAAGTATTAATAATGTTATTCTTGAGTTTTAACATCTGTATAAATTTATGTAGTCAAATCAAATCAATGATTTATTTGTACAAACATATACTGCTGTTTGGAAAAGATCATCAAATGTTAAATGTTTTAGTTTGTTTATGATGAAATTGTCAAAAGTTAAGCAAAAGTTAAATGTTTTAGCCTGTTTTGGAAAAAGTTAAGAAAATGTTTAATGTTGTATTTAGTTAAAGATCACCGCGAAAAGAAAGAAAGCCACCGAGATTTTCTTGCTTGTTCTTTTACTCGAGTAGGCCGGATAGAGTTTGAACAAGCGTAAACTTAGTTTAAGGTCGAACAGATAAAGTGATCTTATGCCGAATGAATCGAACTGGCCAAGTGTAAGATTTACAGTAGTAGCATATGTGAGACACATATGTTGTCAGGACGGTCGAGTGTAAGATCTGATAGATTTAATTAATATTTTTATAAGAATCTGTAAAGAATCTTAACGTTGTTTGTGCCATTTTTGGGGCAACACTAATAAATTAAAAAAAAGGAGGACTTGACAGTTGACAGATGTCGAGAATGAGCCGGTTGGATTGATTTGAAAAATGAAAAAAAGGAAAAATAATAAAAGTTGGAAAGTGAATAAGTTATGAGAAAAAGATGAGTAAACAGAAATACAAGTTTACAAGAGATTATTAGCAGTTTTATTCGACTATCCTAACATGTCTTAACGTGTTTATGATATGCACGCCACTGGACACACCACATCCGTTTTTCTGGCATCTACCACTGAATCATTGCTACAATTGTCAACTGCAATGATGATCTGTGTATCCACGCTGTTTGCCAATCAATGGCTATTTTATTAGCACCAAGCATTGGGTCACCTGAACAATTAGAACTTCTGGTTTGAGAGATATTTTCCATTAGCATAAGCATTCTGGGGGCTAACTATCATCTCTTCATACAAATGCGAGTGAGTAAGCGAGATGTCGCCCTTGGTGGCCTTGGTGAGCCTCTTGATGCATGGGCTTTGGCCAATCATCATCTTCATATCGAGTGGGTTAATTTGAATCATTTATTACATTTTTGGTTACATGGTCAATCGACCCTGTACGCCTTGGTGTCAGGGTTTTTAGGAAAAAACAATGGCAGCCGGGGCCAACGGTACAGAATCATCTTTATTATCAGACAATCAGGTGATTCAAGTCTGCAATGTCCTGCAAAACTAGAAACTATGAAATAGAACCCACGACCCACGGCAAACGCCTGGACCACGAAGGCCAATGGTACGCATGGTTCAAGACTTTATCTTAGCTCTTTACCCTTTCCGCTTTGCATCCTTAGCTGGTGGTGGAGGGTCCGTTCTACTTTTACTTCTCTTTGCCAGGTCTTTGGCATACTGTCCATGGAGAGCATACACTGCGATATCAAGCCAGAACTTTTTGGTATTGCCTCTAAGATAAAGCATACGATGGAGCGTCTGCCGTCAGATCTCCATGCACACCGACATTCTGCGAAAGGTACATTCAGCGACGAAGTGTCGCTAGTATTAGTCTCCCGCTTTTATAACACTTTGTGTAAAGAACCTATGAGAACACTCCAAGTAAAGGGCATTAAAATTAAAAATTAGGAAAAAATACAAAGATAAATGACACATATATACCCTAAAGCAGCTTACCATTCTCCGCAGTCGTCCTAATTCTATGATGGTAACATTCTTTTTTATGAATGCATGAATGAATTAACACTATTGTACCATTTACAAACAAAGGAAATACGTAGTTTATTATATCATCCTTCCCGTATCTTCCCCTGGTGACTTACTATCATCTTTAAAAGCAGGGCCGAAACGAGTGAGTGAGCGAGATGTCGCCTTACTCCTTGTATTGCACCATCTCATTTACTCACTCGTTCCTGCCCAGCTTTTAGAGGTGACAGTAAGCCTCCTGTGGATACAGTCTTGACACTTTGTTCCTTATTTGCAAACATGGGAATCTCCGTACAAATAGGAAGATTTTCTTACTGTTCTTCTAGTTATACTGTTATGTGTGTTTTTTTTGTTTCGATTGCTTGTATTTGACAAATGTTTCCATAATATGTAATGCACATTTTTGTTTTTATATTAGACACCAAGACATCATCACTCTCATCCATTGAAGAAACGTTCAGGCGGTTACGAAGTTCTTTGCTCTCATCCAATAAATTCTTAAGAAAACTCAACGTTTTATTGCAACACGGAACCCTGTCTGATACAAGGAGTGCCCAAAAGACCGTCCAGCTATTTAGCGTTCATTCCGTGAGCCCAATTGTGTCTCCCCCTCATTCTAACAATTTAACACACTGCAATCCGAACCATTGCTGGATTTGTACGCTGCGTGTGCGTGTGCGTTTTCTATTCCAATTTTGAAATTTGAAAATAGGATTGGCGTTTTCTGTTTATTGAATTTGAAAGTTGACAGTAAATAGAAAATTCTTCTTTTCAAATTCGAGACAAGAACTTTCTTTTTTGTTTTTTTATTTATTTATTTTTTTCTTGTTTATTTATTTGATTTGGTTTACTAGGAAACTTTAAAGATGGGTGTCTTGAAATATATTAGTGCGTTCGACGCCTTCTGGTAAGTTAATTTCGTTCTTTTTCTAATCTTTATAATCATACGTAGTTATTTTCTTTAAAAATAGTGCTATAAAATTGTATTAATCATTGAACTGAAACAATTGAATTAATCATCTCATCTTTTCATACTTTATTTAACTTAGTTACATCAATTAAATTAAAAAAAATCCAAAAAAAAAGATTTTTACTTTTTTATTAATAAGAAAACAATCCAATTACGTGTCCGGTCTTCATCGGAGTCGCTCTACTAATATCTGGTGTCTACTGGGTGTAATAAACACTTCTACCCATTCGGATGCTGTTATCTAACAGTCTTATTACAATGTCATAAAGTTCAAATTCCGGGTGACGTCATGTTTCTTACACCATATGGTCGGAAATCGTGTAGCAGATTGAATTGGTCGTTATTAGGCCTAGTTTCCTAGCTAGACTAACGTTAAAATTTATCCGTTATTTAGGGAATCAAAATATATTAGTGACGTATTTTTTCTTATTTCAATTGAGCGATAAATTACAAAGATATAACGCATCAAAGTTTAGGAGTGGGGGCTCGTGACGTCACATATTGCGAAAAAGTGTAGCACACTGTGACGTCACACGAACTTTAAAGCGCCATATCTTTGCCATTCTTTGTTTAATTTTCAAAAGAAAAAATACGTTTCCAATATTTTTTGATTATTTTACTGACGGAATAATTATATTTTTTTAGGAAACTAGCCTATTGTAAAGGTTTTCTTGTCTTTTAAAGTGCTAAGCACAGCAAATTTTTCTGCCTCAGTGGCGTTTGTCTGCATATCCGGAGGTCATGGGTTCGATTCCCATGGGAAGCATACATTGTTCAGTTGTTTCCAGTTTTGTTAGGTTAGGACATTACAGGCTTGAATTGTT